>CM062624.1:21733874-22933874 GCA_025617555.3 Puccinia polysora
AAGACAAAGCACAATGTTTAAGAAGCTCTAAAAAGCAACAGTAACTGATTTGAAGCAAGGATAACCTCAACACTTCTCAAGGGACTCAAGAGTAGGCTGGCAGAATGCAACTCCAAAGAAAATAAAGGGGAGGTATAACACTCCAGGTCTTAATCTTAATAAGACCTCTTCAATCAATCATGATTGGCTCCAGAAAGATGGTTCAGGGATCAGGACCAGTATGGTCAGAGAAAGGGAATCAAGGTGTGGTATAAAACACTCAAAAATTCCAACAGACAGAATTTTCTTCAACCAGCAAGGCTATTGGTTGGTGATAAGGATCAGGCCACAAAGGGGCAATGACTAAGGGTCACAAATGGATCAGGGGGCAATCAGGGATATATCCAGGATAAGGATCAGGATCTAATTTCACAATAATGGGGGGGACATAAGCACACACTCCCGTCAATGATGAACAAAAGGCTGGGGAGAGCCCCCTCCTTATATGGGCAGGAGGCCCTGTTAGACTATGTACAAGAGATACTACAAATGGAGCGGAAAAAAAAGAATTTTTTTTTTTTTTTTTGGTTTTCAGATTTTAGGTGATCAGAAAAATTTGATCACGCAGGCCGGTTGAAGTCCGGCCTGCCTGACTAGGGGGGGGGATCCTTTCATCCCTTCACCTATCCTGCGTCCATCCATGGATGGACGCGCGCGACAAATACTGGAATCACACCCACCCCTTGCCCAAAGGAAAACAGGGTGGGAAAGGGGGAAACGGATCAGGCCCCCCGCGGGTGCCCGCGGGAGGAAGACAACATTTTCCCACCCCCAACCAAAGACCAAAAGGGGGGGTGGGAGTTATTGATGGATTGGCGTTGGCCAATTCACGGGCAGAGGGGGGGGGATTTGAGTGAGAGAGAGGAAAGAAGGGATTGATCCTTTGGAGGTTCAATGAGGATGGTCTGGATCAATCGTGGTGGACTTGAGCAATGATTGGGTTCAAATCAAGAGGGGGTAATAGGATTGAGGATGGATGAAGATGGGATGGGGTTGGTGTTTATAGGATGAGAGAGTGGAAGATGATGATGATGATGATGATGGTTGTAGGTTGTTGAGATGATGATTTAGTGTACCCGCCCTTGCTTGACTGAAGTGAAGCGCAGCTTGTACATCCTGATCAATTTGATTTTGATTGTTGGATGGGTTGATGATCCTACTCCAACAAGATGGTTAATGATCTGAGTAAGCTTTGATTGAGACCAAGACTGGGTTCAATGGATGATGATGATGTTGAAGATTGGGGGTGCCGGTGATGGATGGCAGGGTGGAGGCAAGCCCGGCAGTCTTTTGGCGGCGCGCTCGGCAAAAAAACAAAAAAGTTGTAAGGCTGAATAGCGGAGCGGCAGGGATTTGAACACAAGAGCGGGGATGCGACCACCCAGAGATTTTCCTTTCCAACTGAGAGAATAAGTAGTTGGGAAGCTTGGAACCAAATGGAACCCTATTCCAGATCAAAGATTTTTTTTTTTTTCAGAGATCATGATGCCTATGAATGATGATAAGGAAAAGTCATAAAAAAATTAAAGTCTCCGCACTGGCCAGGGTGTCCAGGATGGGGCACCACAGCGGGCCGCAACCGCCACATCCAATCAAGCCCAACCCATGCCCAGTATGCCAAGCCCCTTGGTGCCTACTGCTGAGACCACTGCGGCTGCTGCTGAGCCTGCAGCGGCCACTGCTGAGACTGCATGAATCTGAGTGCTGAGCCTGACCTACCAAATGGAGAGAGTGCCAACCATGGTATGGTTCCCAATCCAAGAATATATAATGAAACCACATAACCCCACAACTTGAGTTCTGTCCCCAGAGGTCTTCAAATTGCTACCTCAGCCGTTACCACACCCACTACAAAAGTCACTCCCCTCCCCTACTTTTACCTATCTTATCATGGTTCCCCCATGCCCCTTCTGTGCCTGGGAAAGTTTGCCCTGAACCCTCCTCTCTGGCTGTTGCGCATGCTTGTCCTGCCCCGCCGGTCATGGACTTTGCTTGCTTGGCAACACCATGCTACAAGCTTGTCCCGGACCTAACCCGGCTTGCCCATGCTATAGGGCTTGCCACAGCTTGTTTGTAGTCTCTAGCAACAATTCAATCTTGGAGAAATCAGGGACCCCGCCTGGATACCCTTCATCCTGTTGTCCCCCCGCTCCGCCTTGGCTAACCTTGGCCAAAAGCCGCAAATTTGCCTCTCTGCTTTGCCATGCGGGACCGCCGCGTAAGAAGGAATTTGCAAACCTTTCAGACTAAAAAGCAGCTCTCCATTTCTGGGCCAACCAAGTCTGCGTCAATCAAGGCGGGACCAACCCACAAGTCAAGGAACTCCTTGGAGAGCACCCAGCTCCTCCTCTAGCCCCCAGCCCAACTCCTGGTCGTCTTCCCCCTTTTCCACCATCTCCTTGAACCCCTCCTCCAGCGCCCCCAGCACAGCAATAATCACCAGAGGGCGTGGGAGGCGCATCAAATCCTGCATCCCTGGGACGGGTTGTTATCTCTTCTTCCCCAGCTCCAACCTTAGCTCCACCTTGCGCGGCCCCTCTGGAGATCCGGGACATCCCTATGGGTCTGGCGCTAAGGGAAGCAAGTTTTGAGGACTTTGCCGCCAAGTCAGACAATCTACTCCGGCGGTTCCTTTTGGCTCTGGGCGCTCATGGAGTCAAATCCTGATGCAAACTGTTGGCAGCCTTCCAAGGACTTGTGGATGTGGCGCGGTTGGAAATGGTGGAGTTTATGGACCTGATTTAGGAAGATTTCCCCCTCCCCCTTTTCCCTTCTTCTCTTTCTTTGTCTTTACCCACGCCATTCTGTACTTCCCAAAGAAATAGACTTTTGCCATGCTATTGTTGGTTGAGTGAGCAGCCTTGGGCCTGAAGTGAGAGTGATATTGAGTTGGAAATCCGCGCCCGCCTGCATGTGATCCCGGAAAGAAAACTTGATTCTGAGTAAGAGTGAGAAAAACAACAAGCTCCACATCTGCGCGCAAGCCTGAGAGGAAAATCCTTGTGATCTGCGCCCCATATTGTCAATGTTTCCGGAAAGGAGAACATGGAACACCCCAGACAAACTGCCAAACATTTCCCCGTACCCTTTCTACAAAAGATAAACAGACAAGCCACCAGCGCGCGCACAACCATCCAAGAGAGAGAGAGAGAGATAATAAGGGAAAAAAACATGCTGGGGTGCCTAGTTATTTGGGCTGTGAACCCGCTAGGACACCCCCTCACCAAGTCAAGCTTTTCCTGCAGTAACCCAAATATACTTCCACCCCATTACGCCAATCCATAGAAAAAGAAACAGATAGAGAGAAACAGAGAAAAATACCCAGAGAACAAAAAGAAAAGTAAAAGAAAAGGAAAAAAGGAGTTTTTGTTTTGCAGCACTCCTTATCCCGCTTCCTCCTCCCGCTTTCCGCTCCACCTTTTGTTTCATCCACCTTTTTTTTCCTCCGCGGGGCTTGTCCTTGTTTATACAGACTTGGAATTGTGCTGCACCTTTGTTCCTGCAATTTTAAAACCCAAAGCCAGTACCAATCCAAGAACCCAACAAAATCAAAGAAATAACAAAACAAACATTCTGGGGTGTCTAGTTGTTCCAGCTGCAAACCAGCTAGATCACCCCCTCACCAAATCAGGCTTCCCCTTCTTTCCTAGCGCCTTCCTCAACTTGGCAGCTGTCCTGAGCGGATTGCAGCCCTCTATTCCTCTGGAGCGGCGCATCAGGCATGGGCTCCTCAGAAGCTAAACAGTCCAAGCCAACTGGGTCCTCCATTTCTTCCAAAGCCGTGCTACCATCCCCTGAGTCCGCCTCTTATCCTCCTGTCTCATTGAAAGCGGTGGACCCACAAGCAAAAAAGCCCTTCACATGCAAAGTTGTGACCATCCGCTTAAGAGGTGCCCTGTCCAACTCCTCAAGCTGATAACTTCTGCCCATGAACTTAGAGGCCACGCGGTATGGTCCTTTCCTTTGGTTAGAAAAAAGCTGCCCCCATTGAGACTCCAGACTCCAATTGTAAAGCAGCACCAAGTCCCCCTTTTGCAAAGGGTCACTGAGGCAATGGGAACAGCGCTTGTCCCAATACCACACTTATTCCTTCTGGGTTTTCCAAAGCCGCTCCGCAGCCTTTCCCAATGTTTCCTTGCATCAAAGAAGCTGCTTGGCGCGGGCCTCAACAAGATCCATGGAGGTCTTGACCTTCCACCAGTCAAAGCCCAAAAATTTCTCCAGCTCAATGTCCACCAGAAGGACGGGCCACTGACAAAAGATCAGCTTTCAGGGTGAATAACCCCTTGATCACTTCACGGAGATCCAATATGCAAAGAGAACCATTGGAAGTGCCTCCTGACACATTGTGCCGTCCTCTCCGCAAATCTTCACCAGGGAATCCTTGATGGGTTGGTGTCCCCACTCAATCATCCCTGAACCTTCCGGATAGTACTCTTTTACCCGGACAAACATTGCCCCACAACTCCAAACCAATGTCATCAAGCAACCTCAAAACTCCGCACCCTCATCCACTGTAACCAGACAGAGGGATCCATAGCGCCCAAACCAATCTTCCTCTAAGAACTGGGCAAACTATTCCGTTTTCAACTTCACCAAGGGGCGCGCCTCCACCCATCCCAACAGGTCATCCCGTGAAACAAACAAGTACACAAACTTCCCCGCTTTCACATTGTGGAGAATCCTTTGCCATTGGGTAAAGTTTAGAAAATAGCTTGCTGTCATTCACTTGAGGGGGAATTTCATACTACAAATATTGATAAGATACAGGAATACTGAGGGTGGTTTTGAATTGCCTTCCCCTCTAATTACTATAGGAGTTGCACAACTATAAAAGAAAAGAGATTGGTGGCTGATTTTCAGATAGAGTTGCTACTATAGTAGTCTCTATCAGACCTAGGATCAATGTATTTAAGCTTGATAAGGAAGAAATGGTGGAACCAATGGGTGACTTGGAGGATAGAAGCTGAGGAATGGAAGAATCTTTAATCCAGTTTTAATCTTTTATTTATTTTATCTTGTTTTATTGGTTACTGATTGATACTCCTTTGATGTTACAGGTGATAACTGAATAAGGTTAAAATGGTTGAGACTATAATTGACAACTGATGATGAATGGTTGATGATGATTGATGATGGTGATGATGGATGAGGTAGGTGATGATGATGGTTGATGATGATGATGAATGATGATGGATGATGATGATTATGGATGATGGTGATGATGATGATGATGATTGATGATGTTCAAGGTAGTTGATGATGAGATTTTAATATTTTTTATAAGGGTTTAATATCTTTTATAAGGTTTTCATACCTGTTATAAGGGTTTAATATTTTATATAAGGAGTTAATACCCTTTATAAAGGTGGCCACCACAGGCTGGGTGCCTGGGGGGATGTGGGGGAAATGGCTGGAGAGAGGCCCTCTATTTATAGACATCAGGGGGGGATGCCACCTTGTGGCTGACTTGTGGTTTTGGGTGGTTTTTCTGGTTGTGCAGGAAGTACCCTGCATATATTGCTTCTGTATGACGTCCTGTAAGATGCTGTACAGCCTTTGCATGCAGTGTCTTGCAGGTATTGCTGTGTATACAGGTGTGGTGATTTCTTTGGTGCTGTATAAATTTTTTCTGCACTGCATGAGCCTGCTTGCATATATTGCTGTGTATAAAGATGAGGTTATTTTTTTGGTGCTGTATTAATTGCTTCTGTACTGCATGTGCCTGCTTGAATATATTTCTGTGTACAGATGAGGTGATTTGTTTGGTGCTGCATGCAGTGTCTTGCTTATATTAATTCTGTATAGGCTGGTGAGGAGTTTGGGTGGTGTATGGGTTTAATGTATGTGGTATGTACTTAAAGTCTTCCAGAGTATGTCCATAATATTTTTCACTGAGCTGTGCCACCTGATTGGGCTCTATCTTCTAATCCATGAGAGATAGAGGGGTACTTTGGCTGGGGAACTGTAGGTTATTGTTGGTGTAGAATCCAGTTTTGAGGTTGATTTGAGGATTGGAGCTTTCCTTATAGGAGAATATTGAGTCTAATGGCTATAGCTTAGGTTTTGGTTCACCACAACAATAACTGTTTAGCTGGTCACTTGTGAGAAACAATAATGAAGGTTGTCATGTAAATGAGATTACCAAATCTTTATGACCAACAAAACACATCAAGAAGCCTACCAAAAAATTATTAAAAATTACCAACATGTGCAGAAGATGGCTTGGAATCTACAAATACCCACTTCTACCCATGAAACTCTAAAGAAGGTAATACAAAATGAGGAAATATGTCTGAACCATAAAAATAACAAATTAATATTTAAATACCTTCTAAGAATTATTTCACATGGAAATATGACACAGGCAAGGCTAACCAGCTGACAGAAACAATAATATGTGCCAAACTAGCCCTGGCTAGCCTTCCAGCCTCAGCACACAAGCACTACCCTCTCTATGTGCCCTGAGAAGGTCTTATTACCCCAGAAAGGTATATAAACAACCCCATCCAGATGGTTTGAACCCCAGTAATTTTTAAGTAATCAATCCAGACCCCTTGCCATCCATGGTCAAGTGTTTATTCAAGATAAAAAAGTGATTTATTTCCTCAGTCTGATAGTATAATTATTAATTCTAAACCCATTATTATTTCCATTGAAGAATATCAGCAATATCCCCAGCAATTTTCCTGAGACCATTTCAACCATGAATTTCTGCAAGTTTCTTGCAATGTCTGCTTAAATTATTAAGTTATCCCCTCCTTTCCTCCAAGAATAAGTTCTGTGAGTCAGCAAGTCAACCCAATCCCCTTGATTAAACCCCTTTTGAGTAATCACTTAGGACCTCATTGTCCCAAGGTCTTTACACTGTTCAAAAGAGCCCCTTGAAGAGAGGTTGTTATCCAGTAAAGATCCCCTGTTTGCATAAACTGTGGACCCTCTTGAAAAATTTATTTTAACCAATTTAATCCAACCAAACCACTCATACTTTGCACTTACTTCTAAATCAATCATTTGAGCATTTTACGTAATTTTCTTGGAATTATTATTATTCCAACACCAATATCACTTGCTGTAGATAAAGGACAGCAAAGTTCCTGGTATCAGTAAGCTGAAAAAAATAGTCCTAGATTCAGCATCAATTCTGCAGTTTATGGGATAGGGAATCAGGCTTGTGGATTGGTTGGTATTGCTGAAGATTTCAAAGTTCAAATTGGTCAAAATTTTGTTGGAACCTGTCACTTTTGGATCACTTGTTTGGAAAGTTCTATGCTCTTGGGTCAAGCATTCTTAATGGATTATGGTGCTACCATGATGTTTTCTGATAAATTTTGGGATAGAGTTATTCTCCCTGATGCTGATGGTAGAAAAATTTAAGTTTCTCCATGTTTTTTGGATCCTGTTCATTTGCAAAGAGATTTCCCTGGTCATACTCCTAAATTCATTTTCAAGGGGAGGAAGATGAATAAGTCAAATTCTTCTCATTTTTTAGAGGATTAGTTGATCCCATGATAGTTGTAGTTCTCCTCAGCCTCAGACTTCAAACAAAGAATCAAATCTCATCCCTGAGGATTATTTTTCTTTTTCCTCATCATTCTCTTCCAATCTGGAAAGCATTAAAAGGCAAAAACATGTTCAAATATAAAATTACAAGAATATTTCCTCTCTCTCTGGATCTGTTGTGTCTTAATTTCTTGCAATATTAAAACTGATCAATCTTCTCTCAGTTCTGGTTCAAATATCTTCAATGATTATGAACTAGGTCCTGATCTTGATTCTAAGCTTGGTGGTTTTTGTATGGAGGAATATGGGCTTCAGTGGAGGCAATTTGGGCTAGAAGTAAGACCTCCCAATTTTTCACTGCTAGTGCAATCTTCTACCATCACTTTCAAAACCCTACCTAGTGCCACACATGTGAGAAAATTATTATCTCCCGGTAATTCCTTTCTCAAAAAGGCTCCCTTTAAGGACATTGCAGAAAATTGGACATGATACATGTTGGAACTTGGCCTCAGTTTTAGTATTCAAGTCTTGCTGATCAATGCTTGCAGGAAGAAATAAATTCCCTCTTTTGCTACCAAGTATAAACCAGTTGCAAAAAAAGGTCCAACCAGTCAACCAGCCTACGACTCTCAACCTCAATCCTAATCTCATGCATCCTCTCTTATTTCAAAATCCTTACTGGGGTTTATCTAAATCTCTTACCACTCCCTTTGTGCCTAATTGTCATGTCACTGAAGAACATATGAAAGTGGTCAACTTTGGTCCAGATGGATTGCTTCTCCCTGATGAGTTGAGTTTGATCAAAAATGTCTTATCTCAAAATCTCTAAGAGAAAATTTTTTTCTTTCTGTGAAGAAGAAAGAGGTTTCTTGAAAGAATCCTACAGTCTCCCTTATATCATCCCTGTAGTTTAACATGATCCTTGGAAAAAGAAAAACATCATCATATCTGCAGATAAAATCAAAAAATTTGTCAGCTTGCTACTATTGCAGAGCAAGCTGCAAAAGTAACAAGAATGACATAAAAATAATAATAATACAATTAGCCTAAGAAGGAGTAGAAAAACCATTCATATTATTACAGAAATGGGTTCTCCACCCAAAATTAGGTAGGGTCACTCAATGACCCCACCCTTGAAATCCAACTCCTTATATTTTTAAATAATTAAGGAAAGAATAACCAAAATACTAAGGCTGCATTATTGAGCTTTTTGGCCAATTAAATATTTCACACACATTGTCACGTATAGGTTTCACACCTAAAATTCAGTCAGAATTGAGGTGTTGTGTATATTTTAGGAGTTACGGGCGGAAATGTGTTTTGTCACAATTCCCGCATGCAGCCGTGGCAGCCAATGCACCCGCCCGCGGCTGAGATATAGCCCTGTCACTCCGTCGAGGTCGTGTACGCAGCCCTGGGCCTCTGAAAAGTACGCAGCCACGGGACTACAGGTTGACAGATTGACAGGCAGCCTGTGAGGCTCAGGTACCGCGTAAACATGCTACAATCACACGGGAACATTCTACATATTTAATAGATGTTCCTGTGGATAGTAGACAGTCTAAAAATACATAATATTACATAAAAATACATAAATACTCCTTATACGTATTTTTTATTTAATATAATTCAAAGTACCAAGAATGTAGAAAAGAAGACAATGAAAACTTCTAAAAATATATTAAAATACTTTGATATACTTTTATGAGATTTAATAGAAATCAATATTTTCGTGACATACCCAGAAAACTAATGATGTAAAAATACTACATGAATTCACATGACTTATATTTTTAAGTAATTATCCCAGTAAATCAACTGTAACTTGAAAATAAGGAGTAAAATTAATATTATGACTTTTACTTCAGTTATATAATACATAATGATAACTTACCTGACATCAAGATGTCTGTAGAAATTTCTATTTATATAATTATTAAATTACGGGAACATTTACTAAGGATAATTAATTAAATAATACATAAATAGGACAGATTAGTGTTATTCACACGTCCTAATGTCTATTATGAAGTAGAATAATTCCCATCCCCTGAGGAATTAGATGCTACCCGTGCTATAGCACCAAGAAAACCTGTGAAAAGCTACCCCTGGTTACCCTGCTAGCCTTAATGTCCTTCCCTTTGAGCACCTACAGCCCTCAGAAGTACAATATTGGGACTCCAAAAGATATAAATAGAGAGCTCTTTTGAGGATATTGATGGTCAGAGACCCAGTTATATTCATATCCAGAAACCTTGCCAACGTAATCAAGTACTTTTAAGAGATGATTAAGTGATTTATGGCAATTTCTGATCAATAAATATCCGTCCTCAACCTCTTTTTATCAATTAAAACTGCTGAACAACCTTATAACCCCAATATACAGGTTTAACCCATCAGACACGTCTCAGACAGATACCCAAAGGATTTAATAATATACCAGTAAGTTTTATTATCCTTTCCCTGTCGTGGTAGCTTGGCTACAAGGTCCTGCAACTCCACTGTGTATTTTATATAAATATTATCTTTGGGTAAAATATTCTTTAAACTAAAGAGCCCAAAGTAACCAGGACTACATGCTTTCATACTGAAATCCCTGAAGACAGGTGTTAAAGATACCCAATATAATTGTGGCCCCTCTATAAAAATATTCAATAATCAATTTATTCATATTGATTTAAAACAATAAACAATAACCAAACCACTTAACCTTGCAATTAGCTTAATCCAAATATTTTATGGATTTTTGCTGCATTTATTAAATAATATATTTTTTGTTTATTCTATCTCCTGTGGTAGCTGAAGGATAGCAAGGGTCTTGGCATCCAGGAGGCTGACAACTGGGGGTCTGGCCGGGAAATTTTCCATTTAATTATATTTAATACCTTGGACCAGACATTTCCCAAAAAAATAAAAATCAAAGATAAATTTATCTGAACTTATTACCATGATTTATCATTAAATTCTTTGGCAGTGGATTCAAAAACCAATTCAGAATTAATAATCTATTATTCATATCTTTTAGAGATAAGAAAAGAAGAATATATTCAAAACTATAAACCTACAGGTTGGAAAACTTTAACTCAAGCTGAGCAACTTAATATCTCTTCTGCACATAAACACTTAGATAAACTCCTTGAAAAAGAATATCATGAAAGGCGTATCAACTTTCAGGCTCTATAAAGGAAACATAAAGCTTGGCAGAAATACCATATAAATTACTTTTTGAAATATAAAAGGAAGTATACAACTTGCATTACCATATTATTTTTTAAGAAAATAATAATTTATTAACCAATAAAATACACTTTTTATCAGTGAACTTTCCTGTACCAGAAACTACCGCCATTGAAGTTGATTTATTGGATCAGGAAATCCCAGATATCTCTGGACGCCCTGAAAATATTGATTGGGCAGGTGAAGACCTCATTGGAACACACCAAGACCCCCTAGGATTACCTACTAAGGATCAATTTAACCCCAATAAGGTCTTGGTACCTTTGAACATCAATTTAAGTGAGTTTTGAAATAAAACTTGTTTTTACGGATTATTTCTGTAGAATACTCACAAAAATATTATTCTGAAAATGAATAGACATAACACAACACTGCCAAAAAAACTTGGTCAACTGCCCCCAGTTGATATGCAGCAAGCTCACGTCAAGCATTGAGTCTTGCTCCACGCACCCAGCCCCTCAAGAAGAACTTGGAACTCTTACTATGTGCATACTCAGGAGACCTGTGCAAGCATCCAACGTACTCTCAGTGCTCATCACTGAACATTCCTGGCCAAAGGGAGTTGTCCCATAAACCTTGAGTCTTCCTCAACTTCCACTGTCCCCCTCTTTGATTAACCCTCACTTCCCTCCTCCCCAACGACCCTTCCTCAATCCAATCCTTCCCCCAACCTTCCATCCCATATCTCCCTCCATCCTCAATTGATCACCTTTTGATGTCGATGCAATCACCGGAAAAGATTCAATCTTGTGTGTACTCACTCAATACAGAGTCTTGAAATTCATTGCGATCAATGTCAGTGCAGTCTACAATTAAGAAAACAAAAAAACACTCGGTTTGATCCAGTTATCCCAATTGGTCTCTGTCATTTTCCCATTACCCTTGAGAGAAGTGCACAGCACCAACGGACTGACATCTTTAATTTGAACGTTCTATCCTGTCAAAAAAACAACGCACAGGCCCAATCTGATGTTGACAGATTAACCCAATCGACAGGTTTGCTGGGGATTGGATCTTATGTCTCATTGTATCAATCCAAGCCAACAAATCATTTGAGTGATGATGAGCATCACCACGACCCGTTTCATCCCCTTGCGACGGCCACATTGGATACCACGGTCTTTGATGTTGTTCATATGTTCTCTGAACGTGGTATCAGTGCCGTACCAATTGTCAATGCCAATGGCAGTGTGATTGACATGTATGAAGCAGTCAATATCGTTGTAAGTATTTCATTATTATTATTATTTTCTAAAAAAAACATTGACAGTATGATATGGAAAATCTCGTGCATCTCAGATCATATAGCTTGAGACCTATTCTTTTACTTCTTCTCCCATCCATTGTCACCGTCACTATCATCCCCGACAAAGCCTCCCATGACTGATTGTCAAACTCCAGATTTTGAGGTGTTCCTGAACTTGTTAAGTTCCCACTCAAATCATCTACCCTCATTGATATCAATTGCAATCAACACCAATCCCCTGTGTAGCGGTGAACCGGAAGAAGAGGGTTATGAAGACGAATATCAAATCAAAGACGTAGAGCTGGGTGTTGGCAATTACATTATCCCCACCTACGTTACTTTCACTTCTGAGTGGGATAGGCTTCAGTCCAGTGCTACGGCCACCAAAACCTTCTGATTGAGCGCTTTGAAAAGCTTGAAGTGTATGTTACAGTCTCATCTCCTAATCTTCAGAGATGCACGCATGTATCTTGAGTGAAGGGTACCAAAAGATGCTCATGTTTATCCGTCCAATTTCAATTCTATAAACTGCATGCGAAACAATCATTGAGCTTTTGAACATGGAACCCTTGGGCGGAACCAAAAATCCCACCTTGTCAACAGTCCACACGCTTCAATTAGCCGGCATTCTTTGCGGAGGAGAAGGAAAAGTATTGGTTAGGACTAGGATGACCTATAGTGCTGATCAAGGAGTGACAATTGAGATGTCAGCTAGAGCGGAGACACCTAAAGCTGTTTAACTGGTTATTTCCGCAATCGCCTAAAGTCATAGAATGGTAAAACAAAACAAAACAACTTTTTCATGTGACGAAAAAAAAAACAATTCAATCACGTTTTGTTTTTCTCTCCTGCCCTTTGCCTCTTAAGTTTTCTAGATTGATTTTCCCAAGGCCAGAATCCCAAAGTTTTGTCATTTGTGCCTCTTCTCTTTCTACCTTGCCATTTGATATATTTTCAATTTTTTTTCATCTCCCCCCCCTTGATATAGAAGTATCTTTATTTGATTACGTTTGTTGTTAGGTCATCATCCCAATTCTTTATGACGCTTATTTTCTTTCATTCTCTTGTTGATTGTTTAATGGGAAATATTGAAGATATCCAGAATAGCACGTGCACTTGTACAGTTTCAACGGTGGTGTGAATTGTGCAACTATTTAGTGAGTAAATATAAAATCTCTCCAAATTTCTTCAAAGAAAACAGGCCATCATTTGATTGTGAAAGTATTGTGGCCAAAATTGAATCAAAGTCCAACAACTTGAGCTAGTCCCAAATCCATGCCAAGTTGACGTGCCAACATGAATTAAATCATCATCATGAATGATTTATTGAGGAACCTCAGCTAATTTTCATTTCACAATCTAAACCTATTGGGCATAGCCAGCTCAACCTGTGCCTAGTATTCCACACAGCGGAGGATTGGGAGGTGACAAGTCCAAGGTTTTTTGGGGGGGAGAGGGGGGGAAGAAATGCCTCTGATTTTGATTGATATTTGCAATTCATATCATTGGACTGACCAGGAGAACTCCATGTATGTACAATTTATGCATACAGAAAAAATCACCTTTTCAACTGTTTGTAGCAACAATGCAGGGGCACAAATCCAGCCATATTCATCACAAGTGATTACCAATACAAATAGGACATTCAGAATTGAGGGCCACACTTCACAAGGGTATCATAAGGTATGTATGAGATAGCATGTATGGATAGATGGGTGGACTTGAGTTTTGAGCATCTAGACATGTTGGGGGATTTATTTCTGATAGAAATTGTAGATTTATGAACAAGCTGTTGTAATTGAATGGTGGCTGTAGTGAATCTTTGAACTAATTTAAAGCTTTTGTGTAATTTGAAAACATGGTGGTAGTATTATCAATGCTTCTTTCACCCAGCCAGTACATGTACTAAGAGTGGAAAGGGATCTAGGTGGATGTGGTGCAAATGGGAGAGTGAGAAACACTGCAAGTAATCTCAAAGTTAGTAAGGCTATAACCTTGAAAGTTCAAAGTAAGAGTTCAAAGCCAAGCGCAAGGTGTGAGAAGAAGTGTTTTCATAAAGGAAACTGAGGCAAAGCTTGATGTGAAGACTTAGCCTCAGAATCTTCAAGATGCAAGAATTTATTAACTTAACTAACTGGGCAAAAAATCTTCAAGTAGAAGGTATAGGTTTGTAAGGTAATCTACATTGTGATGGGGATGACTGGATACAGATTGAGAGATTTCATCTCTAGCTAGAAGTAAAGCCAGCATTCAATGGATAATTCTCTTTGAAAAGATTTTTCCAAAAAGAATGATTTCTCAAAAAAAGACTGATATATATATATGCTGTGATGCAAATTAATGGACAAGACTATTATCCACCAAAATATGCTCCAGTATAGGTATGGAAATTGAAGGTGTTAAATGAAGTGATTTCATCAAGGCAAAGGCTAGAGTGAGACAAATTTCAATGATGGAAGTGCAACTAGAAGGTAATAAGGAAAAATTGAATAATGATAATTGTTAGAAAAACTGCCATCTCTCTTCTGAACACTCCCACCCCCGCAGGAGCCCCAAAACCCATTTTTCCTCCTTTCTATGTTTCCCTGTATTCTTCAGTGCCTGCTGGTTTCTCAATCCTTGTTCTCCGCTCATTCTTTCCTTTCTTCCTTTTTCTGTCTCTCTCTTCTTTTGCTCTCAAAAAATGTTCTTGTCCACTCACTTGTTTTCCAGGCTCCACTCTATCCTACTCAGCCAAACATCTGCCTGGTCAGACTTGGAACCTCTTGGAACAATGCCTTCTTCAAGACCCTGACAATCACATCTCATCAGTCCTCCAGTCTCACAAACTCATCCTACTCATCCCACAACAATCAACTTGACCTGCCCCACCTGTCCAACAATATCTGTGCATCTCTTACTCTGATTGTTGACCCATGTTGTTGGTTCCTTCTTTCCTTACTTCTTTCTTTCTTTCTATCTTTCTATCTTTCTTTCCTTCTTTGTTTTTGCTTCTTTAACTGCTCTCTTCATTTTATAATTTGTGATCCTCAGACTGCTGGTTTCAGTTATCAAAACTTGAATTTAATTCTTATTACAGTTAAAAGCTGAACTTGATGACTCCAACTAACCCACAAAGACCAAACCAGTGGGAGCATCCAACTATTTTCATCAAGTAGCACCAGGGCCAAATTGGAGTCTCTTGCTGGCCAGTGACTTCATTTCACCATCCAGTCACACTGTCTGGCTCATTGAGTCCCTTCAGAGGAAACTTCTATTCACCAATGAGTACTCTTGATTTCACGCCAGTTTACATCAAAAAGAAAATATGATTCACATTGTATTCATCATTGCCAAAAATGAATGTCACTTCCAATTCCCCAATGAAAAAAACTAAATTCACTTGGATGTTCATGTTGATTCAACTGGGACTCACTTGAAAATCCCCTTGAAATAAAAATTCCCAATTCAATATTGTGTATTTTGATATCCCAGCTAAAATTTCAGTGGTTGGTATTTTCCACAATGCAATGACATTTTCATTCTGATTAATTTCAGTATTCATAAAACAAAATTTATTCCAAATTTTATTCTGTGTTAGGATTTGAGTTTGAAGCACCGTTTTTTATGAGGAGAAAAGGATGGAAGAGGTCTTGTAACACCAAGTGGAGCGGATCCAAGGATTCACATGAGGGGAACTCCAGTTCAAAGTAAGGAAGAATGGATAACTGTCATTCACTTGATAGCAGGCCCCTTTAAGTAGACTAAGTACAAGCAGGTCTGAATAGTGGTTGACAAATGAGAAATAATAATGAATAATAAGTATTCAAAGCTGAGCCTTGGAGTCCGCACAGATTGAAGGACAACATGGGATAGACTGAGACTGGAGTGCAACTAGGATCTAAGTCAGAGGTGCAACTGGAACAGTAACCAAACTAGCACCAATATACAGTGCACACTGGGAAGAGACACTCAAGAGCAAAACAATGGAGAATATCAAGCTGAAACTGGTAAGGTAAAAATCTAGCTTGAGGCAAAACACAATTCAGACTAGAAATCCAACACAACCCCTTGCCTAAAGCTAGAGGGAGTCAAAAGATAAAAAACATTGAGAGACTTTGGCAATAGACATCAAATCACTTTAGAGAGATAATTGATGTGAGGACTGCAATGATGAAGACACATGTGATTGATAGATAACAAAAGTCAAGGTTCTTCAAGCAAGTGGATGATTTATGTCAGCCTGCTACTTAGCACAGAGCAACCTGACAAAGCAACAACAATAATAATATTAACAAAATTAAAAGGAACAAAGATAAATGAATAAATAAAATTATTATAAAATGAAGGAGTAGGAAATCCAAAAATATTATTGCAGAAATGAATTCCCCACCCAAAATAAGGTAGGGTCACTCACTGACCCCACCCTTGAATTCTTACTCCTTATATTTTTTAATTAATTTAATACAAAATGGTAAATGACCACGGCACCAGTATGGCACCTTTTAGCCATTTTAATATTTCACATGATATGTCATGTATAGGTTTCACACCTAAATTTCAGTTGAAATCCAGGTGTTGTGTGTAGTTTAGGAGTTACACGGGAAATTGTGTTTTGTCACAATTCCCGCACGCAGCCCCGCGTCCCTACAGCGCTGGTCTCCTGCGTATGCAAACTCCCGCACGCAGCCCCGCGTCCCTACAGCGTTGGACTCCCGCGTACGCCAACTCCCGCACGCAGCCCCGCGTCCCTACAGCGCTGGACTCCCGCGCAACTGAATTCCCGCGCAGTTAATCCCGTGACCTAGTCACGCGCGCAGCGGTACAGTCCCCCGCGCGCATCGGAGCAGCGGATCAGTCCCCGCGCGCATTTGAATGGACTGATCCCCGCGCCTCCTATGACATCCAGGTACCGCTCAGAGAAGCTACAATATAGTAGGATCTACACTACATATGTAAAGCTACCACACGAGCATAGATTATGGTTCAAAAACCTTAAAAATCAATTAAAATTAGTTAGTAACTAATTTTTAGTATTTTTTATTAATTAAATAAAGATCCAGACTCACCACGAAATAAGTTGATCAGAACCTTCAAAGACCACAAAACTACATAAGGAGTGGTCGTAAAAATTATTAAAAATTACATACAGGATCAGCAGAGGATGGAAAATCAATAAAAATCTACGTCTGCTCACTTTGGACCAGTACTTACTGTACAAATTGATGATCAGTGCAGGATCAGCAAAATGACTAATCTATTGATTTACAGATCCTGCAGCTAAAAAGGAGCTGTTCCTTGACAGATCTAAGGCCAGCAGGCTAACAGCACCTTGAGGACGTGCCAATTTTGCCCTGATTGCCCCCCTAGCCTCAGCCCATGGCTAGTACCCCTTCTAGAGGTCCTCAAGCACCCAAAAAAGAATATTTAAACAGGCTCTTTTTGCCCTTCTGTTTCCAATAAGTTAATCAGTTATGAGGAATTATTTATTATCAATCAGACACGGTGTCATTGTTAATCAAGTGCTTATATGAAGATAAGCAAGTGATTTATGACTTAGTCTGTAGTAGTATTATTTACCTTTATTAACCAATCAACCATTGAAGTTTAGTCAAGCAATCAACCCCATCTGCTCTGAAACCCTTCCAATTGTTCCAGGATTTTCGTGTTCAAGTGCTCAGAGTGAGTGTTTCCCTTCCTGTCTAGGCCACTAGTGCTGTTAAGCCTGGCCATTAGTGGAATAAGTCCTTTCTAAGGCACCCATATTTATTCCAAGGTTCTTAAACTGCCTAAGGAGGCCCCTTGAAGAGAGGTTGCTAGTCTGTAAAGATCCCCAGTAGTATAATACTGTTGCCCCTCTTTTTATATTATATTCAAAATATTTATAACCAAACCAAACAAACCTTGCACTTGCTCTTACCATACCATTATTGGAGCTTTAAAGTGTATATTCTTTGGAATATTATTGCTCCAAGTTCTTTTATCACTCTCTGTAGCTAAAGGACTGCAAGGTTCCTGGTATCAGAGAGCTGACAATTTAAAAGTTTGCAGTGACAAAGTCACGCGCAAGCAATAGCAGGTAATAGGGTGGAGCCACTTTGAGTTACCTTGAGTAGCAATCAGGCCAACAAATAGAGTAGAAATGGATCAAACAAGTGCAAGGTCCCTAAGTTGGAGGTTCAACCAAGCAAACAGAGCAGGGTGATTAAAAAAAGCAGGCCATAATTTGACAAATTGATCAATTTTTGAGTTAGCAATGGATCAATCAATTTGAGTAGATAAAAGCAACAGATCAGTACCAAGTCACATCTGTGGATAGAAAGACAGTGGATATCCTAACCTAAAGAATTGACTGAAAAATAATGTTCAAGGTTTTTGAAGAAGAACACAAACATTTCATAAGTCCAGCATAAACTCACACCTGAATATTTACTAAATAAAAAAAATTTCCAAAAGAGGCTTGATGTTAGAATTTTTTTTTCCTAAAATCATGCCTCCTTTGAATAAAGGCATAATTATAGGGATTTTTTTTTGCTAAATTAATGCCTTTTGAAATGTTATCTCAGCAAAGGAAGAAATTGGAACCTTACAATCTTTGACCATATAAAAAATATAATACAATAAATATGATGAATAATAAATTATAAATTATCAACCCCAAAATATAAAATATAAGATATAAATTAGTATCATAAATTTTAAATTATAAATCATGAATAATGAATTGTAAATTATCAACTGCAAAATATAAATAATAAATTATAAATTAGTATTATAAATTTAAAATTATGAATTATAAATTGTTAATAATAAATCATAAACAAAAAATAATAAATGAATAATAGTGCAATATGAATAATAAATATTAAATTTTAAAAAATTAAAAATAATAAGTATAAAATGAGAAATCATAAAATAGATAACAAAATATAAATCTCTTAAAGTTATGAGAATAATGATATAAAATTTTACAAATTCAATTTTTCAATTAGCTCAATGGGATGCAAATTTTTAAGTGTTATTTTTTGAAAATAAATAAATAAATAAATTTTACTAATACCTATTTTTCAAGATGAATCCAAATATAATGGTTCAAATAGGACTTCTAAAGGTATGCAAATAATTTGAATAAATTTAATTTATTTGAATTGGATTTATTTTTTTTTCATCAGAAAGTTTTGAAAAAAAAAATATAAAGTAGAATTTTAATAAGATTAATTTTTTTTTTTTGAAAAAAAAACCTAATGAAAAATCCAAATCAAAAAACATAAGAATGGTCCTAATAAATTAAAATATAAAGAAAAAAAAATCCTTCTAATCCAAGTCAATAACACTATTCTTCCATGGGCCCCGTATTCTTTTCTGGGGATTGAAGCACTCTTCATAATTTATTTCCCAATTCTTAAAAACCCTCCTGGACCTATATCAATCAAAAATATTATCAACAGCTGGAATTGAGAAATCATGCTTTAAGAAAACTTGCTTTTTGGATATCCTCTTCAGCCCAAATTATTCTGAGCTGTGAAAAAGTCCAAGAACAGAATGCTTAGGTTTCATGGCCCACAAGAATGAAGGAAATTGGAAATTTTTGGAATTTTGAAGCCATTCCAAAAAACTCAAATAAGCTAAATTCATAGCATATTTTCCTCTATTTGAAATTAATTATGTGCCCATTGTCAAATTTCCTACCCAAACAGACTGAACAAGAGTAAGAGAAAAAGAAGTTTTGAATCCTTTCATCCAAGGAGAAAATCATTATATTTCTCCAGCTCTCAAAAGAGGCACTCATCAGGGTGAGGAAATATTTAAGAAAAAAATTTCCAGAAGGCAATTCCTTCTTCATTTAAGGTTTCATTATGTAATCATTTTTGCTTGTGATTAAATTATTTGCATATTCCTGGTTTAATAATTCAAATATTTGCTTTGCAAGGAAACCAGCTGAAATCAATCCTCCAAATTTTGATTTTAATGGAGTTTCAAGTCTGTGATGAGTTTTATGACCACTGGCCTCAAAGAAAGCTCTAATTTTAATTTTTTTATTCTTTAAAACAAATTCCAATTTGCTTTATTTGAAGGTTGTGGATCCATGAATATTGAGGGGGAAATAAACCCTCCATGAGAATTTCTGATTTGAAGAAGGACTGAAATTTGTTCCATCATGAAATACAAAGGAGCACTTAGGATTAAAATTCTAGTCCCTGTGTGAATTCAGGATGCTAAATGGATAACAAGGATCCTTTACCCCGTTTTGGTTAAATGCCAATACTTCAATTTTGAAAAGAACTTTCAGGAGGGGGCTTCATTTCTGGCTTGGGTATAAGTAAATTCTACTATTTTATAATGATCCACACAAGGTATATTTTCATAAGCCACTGCATTTCCACATTTAACATACAAATAACCGTACTTGTTATCATTTGGGAATATTTTGGTGATTTCTTTTTGCTTCATTTACCTAGAATCATGCAAGGGATAATTACAAGTCTCAGATGTAACAATAAAAATAACATCAAACATTAAAGACCCATATAATTTTAAAAAATTAAAAAGCATAATTAAATACTGTAATTAACTGTGAGGAAGGCGGGATATATCTTCAATTGTAGGTATGGGATACTATTGAAAGGCTTTTTGAATATAAGAATTATCATAACTCATGTCAGATTTTGTTTTATAGGTTTTTTATGTGTGATTGCCTTATAAATATTTTTTAGAATCAGATTGAGAGTCAAGTTGAAAATATTTGTGATGGCCTTGAGCAAGAATAATATTTTCAGATATAAAATAAAAATTAAAATCACAGCAATTGGTTATTGTTCCAAAAAATTAACAAGAAAGGTAACATACCTTGGGGACCTGAAGGAAAATTGGTATCCATTTGGAATCAAAGGAATGAAATTATTTTGAAGGTTTTTTTGAATATAATAAGTATTATAAAGTGTATCATACCATGAATTCTAAGTTTAAATGATTGAAGGCCTTGTGCATATTTATTTGGTGCTTGATTCTGGTACATATTCTGGAAAAAATGTGGATCTTGATATGATGCAGCATTCAAGTAGCCCTGGGGATCAAATTCCTTCCTTGAAGAAATAATTGAAGGGTCTTTTTTAATTTGATTCAGAACTTGAGAAGTTTGGTTGAAGTGGATGATGATCATCTTGAAAAATATTAGAGATATTTCAGGTTGAATGATTGGTAACATTTGAATAACCATTGGGTTTTATTTAATATATTGCAGATGATTGATGACTTTTGATTATATTAATCAGAATTTATTGAGACAAAGATGCTCTTCTTTTTAATTCTTCATGATAAGCATTGAACTTTCTAGTGTTATAAATTTCCAATATGTTATTTTTTGATATTTGGCTGAATAGAATGACTTTTGTGAGAGAGTAGTGATAAATTTTAGATGGTGAGGATTAAATAAATCATCCCAGATTTTCTTGTACTTTTTAAGAAGAAATCATTTGTAGAGACATGAAGCCTCTTTAGAATCTAGTTAAAAACTTGATATTTTTATCACAGTGTATGTGAAAATTTTAAAAACATTAAACACATAAATTCAATAAAATTGGATAAAAAATCAGAATGTAATTTTTAATCTCTTTTAATTTTTAACAAATATTCTAACTAAAGACATAAAATTTTCAAAAGAATTAAGGAATATAGGTAGGTCAATTCTTGATGTTGGCAACTGAGATGAGGTTTGATGCTGAGAAATAGTAGCAGTGACAATTAGAAATCCCCCATTCACAAGAAATGAAAAATGATGGGATGGTTAAAATTGGACATGTTTTCAAAATAATGAATTCAAAATGTTTAAAAATGATTAAAAAGTTGAACTCCTGGGTCACTAAATCCAGAAACAAAAAAAATAACATGATGAAAAAAAAATTATACAACAGTACAGATAGAAAAGCAAAATAGGCAGATGGCTACATGAAAAAAGGTTAATAAAACCACCATAAGTATCAGATTAAACTGATTAAGCTTGTATGATGCACTCAAGTATTAGATATCAAAATCTTGAGGCTGAAATTCTCAAATTTACAAATGTAAAACATGAGTGCTGCTTTGTTCTATTTAATACAGGATTATAAATTTTGAAAGTGATAAATGTAGAATTGATAGAAAATTTTTTCTTTAATGATCAAATTATGAGTTTTTATACTGTCTCTCAAGCATTTTTTGGATTTCCAAACAGCACAAAAAACTTTTTTTTAATTTTTTTACAGTTTTTTATTTGATAATACACAAAGTACTATTACTCTAAATTATTTTTTGGTATTTCTTTTAACCACTGCAAGGCAAAAACTTCAAGAAAAAAGGATGAATTAATCAAATTATTTTCAATCAAAATGCAAAAAATTCAGGGCCATTGGAGAAAAGAGTTTTCAAAACTGTAAGGGGAATTCCTGAGTTATGAGGGTGTTACTGAGTTATGGGGGTGTTACTGAGAAAATAACCAGGTTGATTTATCCCTTGTGGTCTCAAGGTCAACCCATCATTTCTTTATTTTAAAGCAATATAATTGAGAGTTTTGAGAAGTATGGTGGCCCCCATTTGTTTTGAAGGGAGATTTTAACAGGTCTGTGATTAACCCCTTGTAGGTGGCCTGTAATTGGGAGAGCTTCAAATATTCCCTATTTATTCCAAATAAGGTTCAATGAATTTTGAACCATGGTCTGATGGGTCTTCTAGAATTTCTCTCAAGTTGAAAATAGAAGATGCAATGGGCTCTAAGTTTTTTAGATTTTGAAAACTTCTGCTATATCCAAACTTATTGAATTTATGACTGCAAGGAAGCTAATGATAAACACCTTTCAAGAAATTCTGTGAAATTTTAAAATAATACAAAGTGGAAGCTGAAAGGGTAGTCCAAGTTTTATTCATTCATTTAGTTTATTTTCTTTCACATACCAATCCCATGTAATTTAGATTATATATATATTGATATTCAGATCAGAATGGTCTGGAGTGAGATTGGCAGCACAAATGGAAGGCTCTCAAATAGTCCCAAATTCAAAGCTTCACATTTGGAATCACCCTCATAGATGAGTGAAATGGTGAGTGAAATGTTTTGATATAAAAGGTAACTGACACAAGTGTAATGTAATACCTCCACAGAATCAAATGCAAGCATTTATGAAATTCAATAACAGAGGAAACAACACAATGGGGAATGCAAGATGATTTTTAAGGTTGAGATAAATTCTATTGCTTACAAAAGTAAGAACTCATTTTTTTTTCCTATGGTGATAAATCAATCTACAGGAAAATTAATTTGAAGTATTAATGAATGATTTCAAATTAATATATGGCTTCCTTGATGGTAGGAACAAAGTACTGGTGTAAATGTAAAGTAATGCAAATGAGATTGCACAAAAGTTAATACAAATATATTATATGCATGAAGCAATGGAGCGGGGCTATCAGTGATGATAAAGTGATGGCAAGGATAAATTGTGTTTGAATGTAAAGAATCCAAAGGTGACCAGTAATGGAATGAATGGATCATGGCATGAAAGAGCCTTTACAGGCAACTAAGTTTGAAGTCCATAGTTGTTTATTTGAATTAATGCAAGAGGTGCAAGTAAAAATCAAAGATAGTAACTGAGAAGTCAAATTAATCAGTCCGTTGTTTTTGGAGATAATATTGACATTAAAAAGCACCAAGTGAATAGTGTGCTTTTGGTTGATGTCATACTCTCAACTTCCAAAGCTGATGTTGAGGATATGAAGATGAATGTTGATTGTAAATCTACAACACTAGGTATTGGGTTTGAAGTGTGTCAAAAATCTTTGAATCGGCCTGATTATCCAACAGAATTGATTGAGACTGTTGGGGTAATGGGTTTCGATCACAGTGGAATGAATAAAATGATGATGACTATTTACACCATGCAATGACAAGATAAGGTGATCTAATGATTAACTGCATGCAACACGGCACGGCAGTGAGACCAGTCTGTTCATAGATTGATCTCAGTCAATGAATGGTGGACTCTTCCGTCCTGTGAACAGTTTGATGGATTTATTAAAACTCTTTTGTGGGTTCTCCTTTGCGAGTTGGTTTCACCTGTTGCTTTGTGATACATTTGCTGTTGCGCTTTTGCGACGAAGGATTGAATGTCAAATGGCATTTCTCGAATTAAGTTCTGGGGAGGTAAACATAATGCAGTATTTTACACGAAACGTAACCAAATCAAACCGTAGATAGGACTGTTCTTGGTTGATTTTGTGTATGTATGCATCCTGTTTGATTTCTGTGTCCTATGATCTCATGCTGGGGATCGCTGATCTCATCTCAGTGAGCTTCATCGACTTGACTTCCATCCAGTTTCCCCAGGAGGGTAACGTTCTCATCTTTTTTGAGTTTTTTTTTTCTCTCTTTGCTCTGCCACCCTCCGTATGGCTCACTTGCTATCTGCAGGCGGAGTCCGTGAAGTGCTTGTTCCTCTTTTAATGCTTCCATCATCATCGCTCTTTTGATCAGCAGTATCCCTTTTACCGACTCCCCTTACCCGATCCCCGGCCAAAGTGATCGCCCATGCTGTGATCATCCTGCGGTTTTCCGGCCTTGAGGCCAAGTAGGGGCTCATCGGTGCTGGAGGACTGGATGAGACTGTTTGGGTTGGGTAAGTTGGCCGATGGAAGTCATCCCGACGACTTTCATCATGGTCCAAACCGGGGTTTTTTTGGAAGTGGGTGCCGTTTGCTGAGATGGATCGTACATAAATGTGTATGTATGTGTAGTCTCTAGGGACAACCGAGAGGACCCAAGAGGGAGAGAGAACATCAGTTGCGAAGTGTAACAGGCTGGACGTTCCTTTCTTCCATTGGCTGGCTTGATGAGGCGCACCCATCCATCGGCATCATGGTCGGCTCCGGAGCTCCTCCTCCTGTCTCGTCTCATGAGTCGATCAATGGCTGGGGCCGTCATCAGGGGAGGCTGGCGGCCATCGAGCAAGTCTCGGTTGAGCCTCTTGGGCTGGATCGCCGAACCTGCTCGAGTCAGTCCGGCTACAGCACTCCATCGGTGGATGTCAGCCCGTTCATCGCTCCCGTCCCATCACATTCCCATCTAGCCTCGATGGGCGCCTTCGATGTAATCGATCGAGCCTGCCATCATTGGCTTGCGATGCTCGGGTTCGGATCCTATCCAGTGCTTTTGCCATCACAGCCATTAATCTATCAATTGTTACTCAACTTAATCCGCAACATGTTTGTTTCCTCCTTTGGGGTTTCTTGAATATGTTTGTTTCCCCTTCGATCGGTCCTAGTCTATTAATCGTCAGACCATCAAGGTTCCCTCTATTTTCAACCCGGTTTAAGATCAAGTACAGCGTTTGATTGTTTTGTCTCGATTTGGTCCTATGAGCAGGGGTGGTTGAGAGGTGGCAATAGTTGAAAAACTGAAATTAGCAATCAAACCAGGCTGAATTTGGAGACTAATATGGTGGGAGGTTGCTAATTGATGATTTGACCAAGCGACTAGAGCAGAGGAAATTGAGCAAGGACTAGGTGGATATAGACAAGGATCAATATTTGATGGATTGTCCGGCCAAATGAAGCAAGATCAATGCTTGATGAGTCAAGCAATCAAAGTTGATGATGCTTTGGCAGCTATCAAGCCAAGTAGAGATAACAATGGCAAGATTATTGGATGAAGGGACTCAACAAGGCAGAATCATAGAGCAAGGCAACCAAGCAAGAACAAACAAGTAAAGAGGATTGAAGTTGCAATAAGATGATGACAAAGAGAGAACAAGGTTGTTGGAAGGAATGCAACAGAAATATGTAGGAGGCATTGATTGAGAGAGCCATTGTGGCAGCAAGAAGATCAAAGAAAACAGGATGAAAGGATGATTCCAAAAGGAGAATGATCAAACATCAAGTAATTGACTCAAGATAGCAATGGACCAAGCAAGCAATTGGAAAAGAAATCTCAAGTCAGACGGTGATGAAGTAGCCAGAGCAATACAAGATGAGCTTGCCAAGAGAAAAGAAGGAGAATGATCTCAGGGGATCAATTTGGCTTTTAACCGTGTTAGGATTTGAGTTTGAAGCACCGCTTTTTATGAGGAGAAAATGATGGAAAAGGTCTTGTAATTAATCTAATTCTCACCAATTTTAAAATATTTGAGATCAAACTCAAAATAATCTTCTAGTAAAAAATCATGTTGCTTTCCGCAGGCAACACCATAAAACGTACAAGCAACCATTTCCAAATCAGCAACACATTCAGTCTCATTTTTCTCTTTGCTCAGCTCAGTCAACAACTGCTTTTTGTTTTTCTTTTCTTTGCTCATCAACTCGGCTTCCTGTCTCATTTCATTTTCTCTGTTCTGAAGCTTTTCTTCCTTTCTTGAAAAGCCTGTATCTTTTTGTCTCTTCTGGTCATTGACCAAATCAACTTGCAGCCTTTCTCATCTTGAATTCTCACAGCTGCAAGCAAAGTGTTAGCTGATGCCCCGGCTGGGAGCATGACGGCAACTGTGGCAAACCTGCAAGAGAAGTGATGAGGTGCAGAGGGGTGTAAGGACCGAGGTTGGCCATTGGAGGAAAAGGAAGGGGAGACCAAGAAGGAACAAAAAGATCAGGCCCTCCCCATCCTCTCAAGATCAAGGTCATCCACCCTGTTGCCTGAAGCTCAACAAACCCCAATCTCACCAGGACAAGCAAATTCAGGAGGAGCATAGTTGCCCAATCTTCTCCTACTCCTTGTATACGTCTAGACCGGTGAGACTCAGCCAGTAGAGCAGCATCTAAAGGTATCAGCCAACCTCCTTCCTTTTATCAATCCCTCTTCCTCTTGAGTGTTTTCTCTTGTCGCTTAATTATTTTCATTACATGTCACTCATTTTGTGTCTCACTCTCACGCTGTAAAGATAGTATTATTTCTATAAGAGTTACCTTAACCGTTGGTGACTGCAATAAAGAGTAACTTATTCTCTCACAAAGTTGAGATGAGTACCAATCAAAGTAGCAAAGACAGAGTAAGCAAGGGTTGCACAAGGTGTTGGGATCATTATTGGAGGATTTAAGAGGTGAGAAGCAAAAAAAGTTGCAAAATGGGTGTGAACAAGGTTGCAAAAGGAGTTGGGAGAAATGTTGCACAAGGGCCACAAGCAATGTTGCAAGATAGGTGCGCACCAAGTTGTAGGATGAGAAGTGCAAGCAATTTTGCAGAGAGGAGAAAGCAATGTTGCAACAGATCAAATTGAAGAGTGCAAACAAAGTTTCAAAATGAGTGCAAGATAAGTTGCAAGATGAGCAAGTTTAAGATTGAAGTTGGAAGGTTGAAGAGAAGATGAGTGCAAGCAATGTTGCAAGCAAAGTAGAGATGAGTACCAATTGAGGGTTGCCGGCGGACGGAGAAAGGAAGCAAACAAGTGGATGCCGGTATTGCAGTTGCAAGATCCAGGAACCAGGGGATCAAGCCAAGGTAGAGATGGGATCTCAAGCCAATGGATGAGAAAGAGAAATCATGGCAAGCTTGGGAGGCTGGGTATGGGGTGGATGGATGGATGATCTTGGGGATTGGTTGGAGTGAATCTGGAGGAAGGAATTGTAGAAGAAATCAAGGTGGTGGTCTTGGTGGGATGATGAGTTGGATGGTTTTTAGCCTACTGCTTGGATGCATGCATCCAAACACTAAATATTTTGTGCAACTTCCATGCTTTAATCCAAGTTGCACCAAAATCCTCCTGTTTGGATGCATGCATCCAAACACCTAACATTTTTGTGCAACTTCCATGCTTTAATCCAAGTTGCACCAAAATACTCCTACTTGGATGCATGCATCCAAACATTAACATTTTTGTGCAACTTCCATGCTTTAATCCAAGTTGCACCAAAATCATCCTGCTTGGATGCATGCATCCAAATGCTAACATTTTTGTGAAACTTCCATGCTTTAACCCAAGTTGCACCAAAATCCTCCTGTTTGGATGCATGCATCAAAAAACTAACATTTTTGTGCAACTTCCATGCTTTAATCCAAGTTGTACCCAAATCCTCCTGCTTGGATGCATGCATACAAACACTAAAATCTTTGTGAAACTTCCATGCTTTAACCCAAGTTGCACCAAGATCCTCCTGTTTGGATCTGTTGAGAGTGTACCAGGGTACGTTGTTTTCTAAATTGGGTGAGATGTGTTGAAATAAACTTTGGTGAGAATGTAGCAGGGTGAGGTGTGTTCAAAATTGGGTGAGGAGTGTTGGGATCCACTCCTGTGAGAGTTTAACAGGATGCAGATTGTTGAATATTGGGTAATAATTCTTCAAATTAACTTTGGTGAGGGTGTTCAGGCTGAGGAGTGTTAAAAATTGGGTAATGATTGTTCAAATTCACTTTGGTGAGGGTGTGCAGGGTGAGGAGTGTAAATTTCCACTTGGGTGAGGGTGTGGCAGCTTGAGGTGTGTTCCAAATCAAGTGAAGAATGTTCAAAAGTTGGTGAGGTGTGTTCAAAATTGAGTGGTTTTCAAAAAGTTGAGTGAGGTGTAGTTTAAGTGGTTTACACATACTGGTGTTGTGTAATTTAACCTTGGTGGTGGGGATCAAGTCACCTGGAGCACACTTGGGTTCTGCCAGCCCAAATTTTCATGCCTGCCTTACTGTGTATATGGGAGTGCACACCACTGCACTGGCAGAAGTGAAACTACAACCACATAAGAGTGTAGTCCCTCCTCTGCCCACCCCCTCATGTGGATGAACTACACACTATTATGAGTCTTTAAAGTACCTTCACTCTTTTTATCATCAAAATTGCAAACTCCAAACCCTATCATCCTCAACACAATGGCAAAGCCAAAAGAGCAAACCAAAAAATTATTGATTTGGCCCAAGCTACCTTCTCGTCCAGCAGAATATCAGAAAACTACTGGCATGTGGTAACCAGAAGTTTCTGCTTCATGCTGAACCAGATTCCAAGGAAAGGTCATCTCCTTTTCCCCTGCAAACTTATATTTGGTAAGAAAATACTGTCTAACTTTCTAGAACCCATAGGTTATCCTCTAATCTATCTTGCAAGTTGCGGCCAAGGCCAAAAATTTGACAGAAAGCGGCTTGAAGGAATTCTAGTTGGTTCAACCCCACCTTCCACTCTTACTTGATTTTGAACTCACTTGGCACAGTAATCAAAACCAAACACTTCAGATTCCTCAAATACCATCCAAAAAACTTCCCCTTCCTTCATTCCCCTGGCCTGGATATATTTCCCCAAGTAAACCTCAAATCAAACCACTCCAACTTCTCAACCACAGACAAGCAATTCATAGCTCAAGATTCAAACAAAATCCTGTCCAAATCCAACTCTACCAAGGATGAATCCTCCAACTTGGACTCTCAGTCATCTCTTCCTCCTGAAACCTCCAGAACTTGTATCTAAAATTCCAAGCATCACTCAAAGACCTAGACAGGAAACTCAAAAACCTCAGCAATACCATTTCCACCATTACTATGAAGCCACTTCCTATAAAGCTACCTGCAAGTGCCCTGAATGGCCTAAATGGAAGAAGGCTTCCAAAGAAGAACTCAAATCAATAGAACTCCCGGAGGTATGGGAAAAATACCACGGGACTCCCAACAATTTACTCAACACCACCTGGGTATTTTGAGTGAAGGAGAACTGCCATGGAGAACCGGCAAAGTAAAAGGCTTGGCTATGTGTTCAAGTT
Organism: Puccinia polysora; assembly: GCA_025617555.3. Taxonomy (NCBI): domain Eukaryota; kingdom Fungi; phylum Basidiomycota; class Pucciniomycetes; order Pucciniales; family Pucciniaceae; genus Puccinia; species Puccinia polysora. Next base: position 21,763,567 of record CM062624.1, read on the forward strand.
TTTGACCAAGTGCTGGGAGTTGACTGTAATGAAACATGGGCTCCAACAGGCAAAATTGCATAACTCCAAGTTGCCCTCTTGTACAAACTAAAGAACAATCTGAATTTCACCCAATTTGACATAAAAGGGGGTTTTCTTCATGCTCCCCTTGACAAGATGGTCATAATCAAGACTCTCAAAGGACTTCCCAGGAAATCTCCCTATCTGAAACTCAAAAAATCTCTCTACTGACTGAGAAAATCACCAAGAAATTGGTACAAGACCCTCACTTCCTGGATCAAGTCCCAAGGCTATCAAGAATCAACAAGCAACCCTTGTCTCTATCTCAAACCCATTTCTAAGGAAGTCATCTACTTCCATGTGGAAGACCTAATCCATTTAGGAAGATTGGATGCCTTCCAAAAACATTTTCTGACCCAATTCAAGAATTCCTCATGCCATCTGCCCAAACCATACTTGGTATGCTTATGGAAATAAAAAATGACAAAATTCTCCTGAGCCAGCCCAACCACATTCATTGCGGGCTAGAAAAATTAGGACTATCCTTTTTCAAGGACACCCACTCTCCCCTAACTCAAAATTTGAATCAAGAACCTGCCTCAGATGAGGAAAATTCCAAATTTACCCAGCTGAAAATCAAATATTGGTCTGAAATTGGAATCCTAAACCATGTTTCCCAATATATGTGTCCTGACATCTCTCTGGTAGTCTCCATTTTAGCTTGATTCAATGCTAAACCCTGGATGACTCACTGGAGAAAATTCCACAAGGTGTGGAAGTAACTCCAGAACACCAAAAATCTCAAGCTCACCCTCAAACTCAACCCAAATCAAGAACTTATCACCGCCTTCAGTGATGCTACCTGGGGAAATAATCCGGCGCTCCAAAAATCTCAAACTTTATTCATTGTATTTGTCATAACCGTAGTTCTGACACTCCTTCAACTACACCAATCCAACCTCTTCATCAAACTCACCCTCATATCAAAACCAACTTCACTACTCATTTGCCTTCCACTGGATAGTACTACCTCTTCATCTCTTGCAGTCTCCATCCTCTTCCACCAGCTTCACCCTCTCCCTGTATGGTATAAGCTCTATGTCCATGTACACCTCACCACTGTGTCATGTGATTCAGTCAACCTTCTCAAGATCTCTCCCTCTCTCCATGGCTTGGTATAACATTCATCTCTCTTCAACCCAATTGGTATATGAGTTAGTAAATAATACACTTAGTATATACATAGTACATACTCTCCACTTTCTGTGCAGCCCATACTCCCAGGACTCCAGATCAGTAAATTTCAAAGCTTCCTGGATAGGCTCTCCAGCCCAATCAGTCAAAATTTAATACCGTGGGAACTCCAACCTGCAACACCTGCCACTCATCCCTCAAGGACTCCTTCTCAGCTCTCACATATACTGGCCTTGCCTTCCCTCCTGGACTAATTCCCCCCAAGGAATTAGTATACTACTTCTTACTGGTTAGTCCCTCTGCCAGTAGGTGTCATCTCAGCACAAGACAACCTTCACCCAGCCTGCTTAACTCATATAACCTTGCCCCTTCCTGGTGTTACTCTTATAGGATTCAAAAACTCCCTCTTCAACAACTCCTCCTTTAACAATCTCCTCCTGGACTGCTCTTCACATCCTTCCATTCCTCATTACTTGTACTCCTCCTCTCATATTCTTCATTGAAATCCAATTCAATCATCCTTGAGTTCTATGAGTAGTAGTGCCTGTGCCTTCAGCCCCTTGCACGCCAGGGGCAGTTGTGACATTATACTAATTCCTTCCCCTTGATTACTACCCATCTCTATATCTCAATAGACCCATTCCATACATTTTTAAAACCATTTAATCTCCCAGATAACACTACCTACAATATTTGTGGGTGTGCGGGGTATAGAGCTAAACAGTGTGTGGCCTCCACGTTTCCAAAGGTGCATCCTGCGGAATTTATCTAACTCAACCCCTCTCCTGAAATTGGCCCTTAAACAACGCTTTGACAGTAACTTTGAACTTTGACTTTGACCTTCAACTTTGACACTTTGAGTTTGACCTTTGACTTTGACACTTTGACTTTGACCTTTGACTTTGACACTTTGACTTTGACCTTTGACTTTGAAATTTGACTTCAACACTTCCACTTTGACCTTTGACTTTGACACTTCAACGTTTGACTTTGACCTTCAACTTTGACACTTCAACCTTTGACTTTGACGCTTTGAACTTTGATTTTGACCCACTCCGACAAGCTTCAACAAAACGTTGTACAAGCTCAAGACTTTTTGCGGCCAAAATCCCTTCCTCATCCTCTCCGGGTACTTTTTTTTGGGTCATTTCCCTTCTCTGGTTTACTTGGACACCATGCCAGCCCAACGTGCAAAAACTTTGTTCATTTCAAGTCCACCTCTCACTAGAGCAGCAAGAGGCAGAGGTTCTGTTTTCAACATCTCCAATCAGGACCAGTCAACTCCTCAAGCTTGTAGACGTGGGAGGACCCCTTTCAACGTTCCAATGCCAGAAAGCTCCACTTCCATGGACACTGGTATCCTTCCTCCAGCTCCTCCTAGAGCTTCTCTTTCTCCTGCCCCACCTGCAGTTAGTCGCATCACTAATTGTGTAATTGGTCAATATCCCCAAGCAGGCTTTGGATTAGATTATCCATCTTATGATCCCAGCATCATTCCTATTCCAGAAGAAGAGGACAAGGAAGGAAGTGAGGAATCAGGCTTTGACACCAGGATCCTAAGTAATCTCAATTCACCAACTAAGGAACCTCAAGAAGTATTCCCATCTTCAACTTCTACTTCAATCCCTGAACCTCCAACATCTGCTGTGGATCCCAATCTATCAGCCCTTCTCCAGACCATGACTTCTGCTTTGGCAACACTCTCTCAACCCCCATCAACCAGTACTTCTCACTCTGGCACCTTCCAGTCTCCTTCCATGAATGCTCCGGATACATTTGAAGGCAGCAATCCTAGCAAAATCCGACCATTCCTCCAATCTTGTGAACTCATTTTTGCAAATGATGAAGGAGCTTTTAGTGTGGACAAGAAGAAGGTAATATTTGCAGCTTCCTACCTCTCTGGAAGTTCAAATTGATGGATCCAAACCTATCTGGCTCACCTTTCCAATAAAGAGCCCTCTTTCCTCCTCAACTCATGGTCCCACTTCACAGAGAAACTTCACACCCTCTTGGGAGACAGACTTGAGGTCCTCAAGGCTGAAAAGGAACTGGTGAACTTGAAGATGAAGGACTCTGGCTATGCTTCAACCCACATCACTGAATTTAGATCACTTATGACCAAAGTCTCTGGATGGGGTGATAGAGCCTTGTACTTCCATTCTCGAGAAAGCCTTCCTTCACGCCTTCTGGACCAACTAGCAGTGTACAGAGGGTAGAAAAAAATAATGGGGCTGATGCCCTTATTTTTGCTTGACCCATGTTTTTTTTTCATGTTATTTTTTCTCATGTATATATACAGGAAAAAAGGTTAAATCTTTTGTATTTCAGTAATTAAGCATCCTAATTTTATTTTAAAATGATGTTTGAAATTTAAAAAAATAAAAAATAAACCAAAAATTCAAAATTAAAAAAGGGTTACAAATTGGCTTAAAATTGATGATTGACAAAAAAATATCAAAAAATAATCTACCATCAAAAAGTGATGAGAGTTGCAGGAGACATAAATAAGATGGAAAGGAATTAGAAGAAGAAAAAAGGGAGAGATAGATTGGATTCTACCATTGGGTAGAACCTCCATTGGCCTTGATGACTGCCTGCATGCAATCAGGCATTGATGCAATGAGATTTTGAAGAGTTTGATGAGGAAAGTCGTCCCAGGTACTTTGGAGTGCCTTTTCCATCTCTGGGATTGACTTTGGTTGGTAGAGATGCTGGATATTGTTTTTTAAAATTTTCCAAAGATTCTCAATTGGATTGAGGTCTGGGGACTGGGCTGAGCAAACGAGTTTTTTGATGTTGTTGGAGTGTTTCCAGTCCTCCCTAATCTTTGACTTGTGGACTGGGGCCCCATCTTCCATTAAAAAAAAAATCAGATCAATCAAAATTTTGGATCCATGGGCCAAGAGCGCCCTCATAAACGATTTCAATAAATTCTTTGGCGGTGCGTCGCTGTTGTGGGGGCTAAGCAGCTGGATTGAAACTTCTCTTGAGTTGTTCTCCAGACCATCACTTGCTGGGAGTGTTTATCAATTTTGAAGCTGGACTCATTGGTCCAGATAACCTTTCCCAATTGTTGATTGTCCAATTTTGATGATCATGGGCAAAGATAAGTTGTCTTTTTCTTTGATGTTCATTAAGAAAAGGCTTCCTGGCAGCCACCCTTGAAAAATAACCCCATTTCATGGGCTTTTTGTGGGATTGTCCTTTTTGAAACCTCTTTCAACATCAGATTGCAAATTTCTGGATCCTTCATCTTGCGCAAATGCTTGATGATGCGCCCAAGCTCCCAGAGATCTCAATCAGTCAATTTTTGAGGTCTTCCAGGTTGTTTTGCGGTTTGAATTGACCCTTGTTGCCTGTGCCTCTGGAGAACATTGTAAATGGTTGTCCGCAGTTTCTTCAATTTGACCGCAATCACATTGCCCAATGCCCGTGCTTCATACATGCCAACAATCCTGGCCTTTGTATCATCTGGTAAGTTTGTTTTTTTAATCTGCATTTTTAATAGAGAGGCAAGTAATCAAAAGAAAAAGCAAGTAAATCAGAAATCTATTCAAAAAAAATGAGAGGAAACAAAAGGACTTACTACGGTCATACCTTTGAGTTAATGAGGATGGTGATAGAAAAGGTGGAAAGAGGGGATGGAAAAGATTCTATTGAGATGGTCAAGAGGAAGATTGTTGAGGTCCCTTGAAAATTGAAGTTGCGCGAGGATGTTGGGTTGATTTGGAGTGGGTGAGTGTGGGTGCTTCAGAAATCAGTCCCACGACTTCTGTCTACCCACTGTACAATGGCTCTCAAGAAACTCTCCAGGATCTTATGGATATAGTTTTGGACTATGATACAAGGTATCATGAAAGGGTAAAAGAAAAATCCTCTTCTCTCAATAATTCTCAACCCCACAGTTCTTCCCAATCTCAATCTACCTCTAATCAGCCTTAAAAGGGTAGCGGTGAGGGTAGGAAGCATGACCAGCCCCCAGAAAAGTCAACTTCCACTGAAAAATTCACCAGACCCTCTTTGGACTTAGGTCAAGATGGAAAACTCAAGGCAGATGAAAAGGCAAGAAGAGAGAGGGAAGGCTTATGCTTATATTGTGGTGGTAAACACAAGACAGAGGACTGTAGAAAGAAACCTGTCAACTCATCATCTTCTCCTTGTTGAGATTTTAATCCCTGTTGAGGGAATAATACTGGTTATAACAAATTGATATTATTGCCAATTGAAGGATAAGATAACTATCTTCTTCACTGGAATCCAGAGGAAAACTTGGAAGATGGGGCTGATGACCTCAAGACACCAACTAACCACTGACCTTTCCCCCAATCCTGTTTAACTCAACTTGGCTACACTGCCTACAGCTGTCGTCCCCTAAACTCTGCCTTTGGCACTGCAGCCCAACGCAATCCCCCCCACCTCAGAACCTTTGCAATTCACCAACACAACATCCAATCCCCTTTGAGTTCAAAACTCTTTCCACTTGCTTGGATATTCATTGATCCTTTATTTTTCACAGGAGGAAGATATATTGGATTCATCCTTGCACACAATGCAATTGGTTGCTTCTTCTGATGTTTCTCTTTGTTACTGATGAAGTCCCTGAAGAATCAGAAACCGTGATGAAAAAAGTTACTGCTGATTACAATTGATTCCAAGATTCTCTTCTCCCAGGTTAAAGCAGACCAGCTCTCTTCACACCCCACTTACAACCACCATGTTGGACTGGAAGGCCTCATACCTCCAGTTGGGCTTGTCTATTCAATACCTCAAAATGAGAATTCAACCCTACAAGCCTGCATAGCAGAGAATCTAGAGAAAGGTTTTATCCAGCCCCAGCACTTCAAGCACTGGAGCAACTTTCCTTTCCATTCAAGAATAAGGATAGTGGTTTGCAATCATGTGTTGATTTTTGCAAACCTGATGCTGTTACAAAGGAGAACCTTCACCAAATTTCCTCCAATGACTTTCACTGACTGTCTTTTTAGGTTCTACCATCCTCACAAAAACTGATCTCAGGGTGCTTACCCCTTAACACCCCTCCTGAATGGATTATGGAGGGTTAAAACCCCTCCATAATTGATTATGGAGGGGTATTTTCCCTCCAGAATAGATTATGGAGGGTTAATACCCCTCCAGAATGGATTATGGAGGGTTAAAACCCCTCCAGAATGGATTATGGAGGGTTAAAACCCCTCCAGAATGGATTATGGAGGGTTAAAACCCCTTCAGAATGGATTATGGAGGGTGAAAACCCCTTCAGAATGGATTATGGAGGGTTAAAACCCCTCCAGAATGGATTATGGAGGGTTAAAACCCCTCCAGAATGGATTATGGAGGGTTAAAACCCCTCCAGAATGGATTATGGAGGGTTAAAACCCCTCCAGAATGGATTATGGAGGGTTAAAACCCCTCCAGAATGGATTATGGAGGGTTAAAACCCCTCCAGAATGGATTATGGAGGGTTAAAACCCCTCCAGAATGGATTATGGAGGGTTAAAACCCCTCCAGAATGGATTATGGAGGGTTAAAACCCCTCCAGAATGGATTATGGAGGGTTAAAAACCCCTCCAGAATGGATTATGGAGGGTTAAAACCCCTCCAGAATGGATTATGGAGGGTTAAAACCCCTCCAGAATGGATTATGGAGGGTTAAAACCCCTCCAGAATGGATTATGGAGGGTTAAAACCCCTCCAGAATGGATTATGGAGGGTTAAAACCCCTCCAGAATGGATTATGGAGGGTTAAAACCCCTCCAGAATGGATTATGGAGGGTGAAAACCCCTTCAGAATGGATTATGGAGGGTGAAAACCCCTCCAGAATGGATTATGGAGGGTTAAAACCCCTCCAGAATGGATTATGGAGGGTTAAAACCCCTCCAGAATGGATTATGGAGGGTTAAAACCCCTCCAGAATGGATTATGGAGGGTTAAAACCCCTCCAGAATGGATTATGGAGGGTTAAAACCCCTCCAGAATGGATTATGGAGGGTTAAAACCCCTCCAGAATGGATTATGGAGGGTTAAAACCCCTCCAGAATGGATTATGGAGGGTTAAAACCCCTCCAGAATGGATTATGGAGGGTTAAAACCCCTCCAGAATGGATTATGGAGGGTTAAAACCCCTCCAGAATGGATTATGGAGGGTTAAAACCCCTCCAGAATGGATTATGGAGGGTTAAAACCCCTCCAAAATGGATTATGGAGGGTTAAAACCCCTCCAAAATGGATTATGGAGGGTTAAAACCCCTTCCAGAATGGATTATGGAGGGTTAAAACCCCTCCAGAATGGATTATGGAGGGTTAAAACCCCTCCAGAATGGATTATGGAGGGTTAAAACCCCTCCAGAATGGATTATGGAGGGTTAAAACCCCTCCAGAATGGATTATGGAGGGTTAAAACCCCTCCAGAATGGATTATGGAGGGTTAAAACCCCTCCAGAATGGATTATGGAGGGTTAAAACCCCTCCAGAATGGATTATGGAGGGTTAAAACCCCTCCAGAATGGATTATGGAGGGTTAAAACCCCTCCAGAATGGATTATGGAGGGTTAAAACCCCTCCAGAATGGATTATGGAGGGTTAAAACCCCTCCAGAATGGATTATGGAGGGTTAAAACCCCTCCAGAATGGATTATGGAGGGTTAAAACCCCTCCAGAATGGATTATGGAGGGTTAAAACCCCTCCAGAATGGATTATGGAGGGTTAAAACCCCTCCAGAATGGATTATGGAGGGTTAAAACCCCTCCAGAATGGATTATGGAGGGTTAAAACCCCTCCAGAATGGATTATGGAGGGTTAAAACCCCTCCAGAATGGATTATGGAGGGTTAAAACCCCTCCAGAATGGATTATGGAGGGTTAAAACCCCTCCAGAATGGATTATGGAGGGTTAAAACCCCTCCAGAATGGATTATGGAGGGTTAAAACCCCTCCAGAATGGATTATGGAGGGTTAAAACCCCTCCAGAATGGATTATGGAGGGTTAAAACCCCTCCAGAATGGATTATGGAGGGTTAAAACCCCTCCAGAATGGATTATGGAGGGTTAAAACCCCTCCAGAATGGATTATGGAGGGTTAAAACCCCTCCAGAATGGATTATGGAGGGTTAAAACCCCTCCAGAATGGATTATGGAGGGTTAAAACCCCTCCAGAATGGATTATGGAGGGTTAAAACCCCTCCAGAATGGATTATGGAGGGTTAAAACCCCTCCAGAATGGATTATGGAGGGTTAAAACCCCTCCAGAATGGATTATGGAGGGTTAAAACCCCTCCAGAATGGATTATGGAGGGTTAAAACCCCTCCAGAATGGATTATGGAGGGTTAAAACCCCTCCAGAATGGATTATGGAGGGTTAAAACCCCTCCAGAATGGATTATGGAGGGTTAAAACCCCTCCAGAATGGATTATGGAGGGTTAAAACCCCTCCAGAATGGATTATGGAGGGTTTAAAACCCCTCCAGAATGGATTATGGAGGGTTAAAACCCCTCCAGAATGGATTATGGAGGGTTAAAACCCCTCCAGAATGGATTATGGAGGGTTAAAACCCCTCCAGAATGGATTATGGAGGGTTAAAACCCCTCCAGAATGGATTATGGAGGGTTAAAACCCCTCCAGAATGGATTATGGAGGGTTAAAACCCCTCCAGAATGGATTATGGAGGGTTAAAACCCCTCCAGAATGGATTATGGAGGGTTAAAACCCCTCCAGAATGGATTATGGAGGGTTAAAACCCCTCCAGAATGGATTATGGAGGGTTAAAAACCCCTCCAGAATGGATTATGGAGGGTTAAAACCCCTCCAGAATGGATTATGGAGGGTTAAAACCCCTCCAGAATGGATTATGGAGGGTTAAAACCCCTCCAGAATGGATTATGGAGGGTTTAAAAGCCCTCCAGAATGGATTATGGAGGGTTAAAACCCCTCCAGAATGGATTATGGAGGGTTAAAACCCCTCCAGAATGGATTATGGAGGGTTAAAACCCCTCCAGAATGGATTATGGAGGGTTAAAACCCCTCCAGAATGGATTATGGAGGGTTAAAACCCCTCCAGAATGGATTATGGAGGGTTAAAACCCCTCCAGAATGGATTATGGAGGGTTAAAACCCCTCCAGAATGGATTATGGAGGGTTAAAACCCCTCCAGAATGGATTATGGAGGGTTAAAACCCCTCCAGAATGGATTATGGAGGGTTAAAACCCCTCCAGAATGGATTATGGAGGGTTAAAACCCCTCCAGAATGGATTATGGAGGGTTAAAACCCCTCCAGAACGGATTATGGAGGGTTAAAACCCCTCCAGAATGGATTATGGAGGGTTAAAACCCCTCCAGAATGGATTATGGAGGGTTAAAACCCCTCCAGAATGGATTATGGAGGGTTAAAACCCCTCCAGAATGGATTATGGAGGGTTTAAAACCCCTCCAGAATGGATTATGGAGGGTTAAAACCCCTCCAGAATGGATTATGGAGGGTTAAAACCCCTCCAGAATGGATTATGGAGGGTTAAAACCCCTCCAGAACGGATTATGGAGGGTTAAAACCCCTCCAGAACGGATTATGGAGGGTTAAAATCCCTCCAGAACGGATTATGGAGGGTTAAAACCCCTCCAGAATGGATTATGGAGGGTTAAAACCCCTCCAGAATGGATTATGGAGGGTTAAAACCCCTCCAGAATGGATTATGGAGGGTTAAAACCCCTCCAGAATGGATTATGGAGGGTTAAAACCCCTCCAGAATGGATTATGGAGGGTTAAAACCCCTCCAGAATGTATTATGGAGGGTTAAAACCCCTCCAGAATGGATTATGGAGGGTTAAAACCCCTCCAGAATGGATTATGGAGCTCCATAGTGGATTATGGAGGGTTACAACCCCTCCAGAATGGATTATGGAGCTCCATAGTGGATTATGGAGGGTTACAACCCCTCCAGAATGGATTATGGAGCTCCATAGTGGATTATGGAGGGTTACAACCCCTCCAGAATGGATTATGGAGGGTTACAACGCCTCCAGAATTGATTACGGAGGGTTAAAACCCCTCCAGAATGGATTATGGAGGGTTAAAGTAGCAAGATGCTAACTGCAAGGTGATCACTGGCAAATGGCAAGAGGGGATGATTGTTCCGGTGGATGGAATACTGAGGCAAGGCCCAATGTGATAGTCTTACTTCAGCAAAAGCATAAATATATGAAATTAACTAACTGAGGAAACAATCCACAGGGCAAGGAGTGAGTCCTTATAAGGTAATCCAAAGTGACTAGATACAACCTGATGGGAATTCTTCTACAGCTTGATAGCATGATGCAATGAGTGGCAGGAATGGAAAGGAAAGATGAACTGAACTATACAACATATCTGGAGTCATAGCGTGAGTGCAAGACATGAGCCGTGTGAGTTTGTGTACTAACAAATGCGGTGCATGAGAGAATGACATGAAACAACAATGCAAATGAACAGAGGTGACAATGCAGGGAATGGCGCTAGTCCAAAGATAGAACAAAACAATTGATGTGGCTTGATGAACATGCAAGCTAAGAGGTAGCTTAACCAAGAATGGAAGTCCAAGGGCTGAGATACCAAGGGCTGAGATACCCAGGGAAAGGTGGAACAATGTCCGAATGGATGGTTGACCAACTGCAAGGTGTTCGCAAGTATAGACTGAGTCTCCAAGATTGGAAGGTTATCACACAAGCCAGAGTTAGTAAGCGGATTGCACTATTGATGATGTGCTTATTGTTTGTGTCACGCTTAAGACTAAGGTAGATGGTACTGAGGACAAGGGTATATCAAAAGATGATTAAGAACAATAAACCTCAAATCTGGAGCGTGACAGTTTCCCGGGTATAAAGCCCCAAGCTCCTGCAAGCGTCCTTTATGAATTCCCATCAAATCCAAGTTACCTTGCAGTAATTTAAAAGTTATCCCTTATAAATCATACTCTTATTTCTTTTAATAAATTTTTATAATTAAAATGTTGTAATTGTTGTTGTCTTCTTCCCGCCGCTGTGATAATTGCATCCGCAGGAATGAGCGTTGCGTTCCGAGTCCTGCTTCTCAAGCGGTTTGGAAGTGTGAACCATGTTGTCTTTTCAAGGTGGCGTGTTTGTTCACTATAAATAGCAAACCTTTGGTCAAAGTTTCTGAGGCATTGCAAAGTGAGGGGCAAAGTCAAAGGTTGGCTCCTTGAGTAAATTACAAAATTCCGCCAGTACTGGAAATTGAATTCCTTGGGGTGCAAACAGCAGGTAAGACTTTTACTGATAAATAATGTAATGAAAAAATAACTAATAAATGGAATAATTCTCTAATGTTGCCACAGTTCCGTTGTTACACCACCAATACCCCACCTCCACCACCACCTTACTTTGGGCGGCCAACGGAGTCTGAAATGAGTTGGGGGATCAAGGTGCAAAGGGAAGAGAAGGTTGCCGAGGAGGTTATGGAACGGAACAAAAGAGAGGGAGGAACAGAAGGAAACAAAGAAGGAAGGATGGAAGGGAATGAAACTGGAGGAAATGGGACGGAAGGGAATGAAGGAAGGGAGATGGAAGGGAATGGGATGGGAAGCCAAGAAGAGAGGGCCAAAGTGCAAGTGGTTTTTCCAATCAAGACCAATGCAAGGCAATTGACTGGCAATGTCAGAGAGGGTTCTTTGAATGTTTGGCAAAAGCGACCTCATTAAGTACTGATGGATGAGGACGAATGGAATGCCAGGCCAAAGGGATCTCACATTGTGAAGTGCAAAGAGGTGTTTGAGGAGGTGTTGGTTGCACAAGTTTGATTGATGCAAAGGATGTTGAGTCTTATCAGTGACAAGGATTTGGAGGAATTTAAGGAAACGGTGGCGGAATTGAATAAGAATTGGGAAAATGTGGAAGAAGAAGTAAAAAAAATTTGTAAAATTATTATAGAAATTTTCTTATCTTTATTTATAGATTTTTTTTTTGACTTTTATTTTGCTTTTATTTTATTATAATTTTTCTTAAAACAATGAAATTTTTGAAAAGGAAAATGGAAATAAGATTCAAAGAACGTAATGAAGAAAAGTAAGATTTGAGAGAAAAAAGTAACCAAGAATTTATTGAAGGCAATAATGAGATGCAAAACAAAATTAGGAATGGAAATGCGAAAGCATGAAAGAGACAGGATTTTGAGGAATTTGAGGGAGAAAACAATGAAATGAAACGGAATGGAATGGAATATATTGGGAATGGAATGGAATATATTGGGAATGGAATGGGATAGAATTTAAGGTTGACTAGGTTTATGCGGGTATTTTGTATGGAAATCTTGCACCAAGATGGGAGAGTTTCAAAGGTGATGGGCTGGTTCCCATGAAGTGCGATCTCTGTTGGACTGGAAGCCAGTCCATTCAACAAGGTATCAAAGCTTTCCTTTGCGCATCCGGGAATCCAGAATGCGGCTTAATTCCCACTCTAAGTAATCTTGAATGTTGACGGGTTCTGGAGGGGGCTGAGCCTTGCCTGGACATAATACTTGAGCCCGTTCTAGGAGAGACACATGAAAGACCGGATGGATAACTTTCCATTTTGCGGGTAAGGAAAGTTTGAATGCATTAGGGGAGATGACGGATTCTACTTTAAATGGGCCAAGTTTCTTCTCAGAGAGTTTTTTGGTAGGACAAGTGCTGAAAATGTTGCAAGCAAAAGCCAAACCTGGTCTCCTACTGCAAAGGTTGGTGCCAAAGTGCAAAGTCGGTCTGCTTGCTCCTTATAGCGTTTGTTTGCTGCTGCAAGGCTGGATCGGAGTTGCAATTGGAGGGATTGAATGAGAGTAAGATATTCGGAAGTGGGTTGAGCGGGGGAAACGTGAATGGAGGCAAAAGTTGGGTTCCTTCCATAAAGAGTCTGAAAGGGCAACTGTTTGGTTGAAGAATGAGTGGAGTTGTTGCATGCAAATTTGACAAGGGAAAGCCATTGCAAACAATTGTCTTGTTGATAAGCTACATACATTCAAAGATATTGTTCAAGGATCTGATTTACTTGTTTGGTTTTCCCATCCGTTTCCGGGTGGTAAGCCGTTGATAGATTGCAAGTAATCTTTCAATGTTGACAAAGAGAGGTCCAGAAACTCAAAACAAACAATGATCCACAATCACTAACTATATTATCAGGGAGACCATGCTTCAAGAAGACATGTTCTATGAAGAGATTAGCTAGTTCTTCTGAAGAGGCAGACACCGTATTGCAAAGGAAAAGGGCCATCTTTGAAAAGAAATCTACTACTACTAGAATAGCATCATAACCATTAGAAAGAGGTAATTGAGAAATAAAGTCCATAGACAACGAGTGCCAAGGAATAGGCGGAATTGGAAGTGGCTGAAGCAGCCCATACTTACAGTGGTTTGAGGACTTGTTACAATTGCAATCATAGCACGCGCTAACATAGTCTTTTACTTCTCTGGTCATACCAGGCCAAAAGAAGTCTTGTGCAATCAACTGGTAGGTTTTATCCTGACCATAATGACCAGCAAGAGGGGAATCATGCCAAGACTCAAAGATATCTAACTTAATGCAAGGATTATTGGGGACTACTATATGATTTCTATAAACTAAATAACCATTTTTGTTGATACCGTAATTGCTTGTTGGGGAATTTGCACTCTTGCAAAGCTTGTTACACTTTGGGTTGTCAAGTTTGGCTTTTCGTAGTTTGGAAGCTTTGTCTCAAAGTTGAGTGATGATTGAGCTGAGTTGGGCAGATTCATGTGAAGAGAAAAGTGTCCTAACGTTTTCAGGATTGTTGTCCGCAAAGGTGCTCCCCCCCCTGGGTAAACGTTGTCCCAACATGATAAAGCATCAGGAACAACCGCTTGTTTCCCAGGGCGTTACATGATTGTAAAGTTGAACTCGGAGAGGTATTTGGCCCATAGCACCTGTCTGCGTGTAAGGATTTTTGAGCTCATAAAATACTTAAGAGAATTATGATCAGTAAGAACCTTGAAAGGCTTCACAAGACTCAAAAGGTATGAACACCATTTTTTCAAGCAATACACAATTGCAAGAAGTTCCTTGTCATGAATCTCTTAGTTAAGCTCTGCAGCAAGCAACTTGCAAGACTTGAAGGCAATGGGATGAAAAAGATTGGAAGAAGAAGAAAACTGCGAGATTACTCCTGCGATTGCATAGTTGTTTGCATCCCTTTCCACAATAGTGCAAGCTAGCTTGTTGAAGTGAGCGAGTATCAGAGCAGTGGTAAAAGCCTTTTCCAGAGCTTCAAACTCCAAAGCAGCTTGTTCTGTAAAAATAAACTTAGTGTCTTTTTTAAGGAGGTGAGTAAGATTCATGGTTTTCTTGGCATAGCGCTCAATAAAACTTCTGTAAAAATTACTGAAACCAAGAAAAACTTGAAGGGTTGCAACAGAAGTCAGTGCGGGCCAGTCCAATATGCGCTGGCTCTTGGCTGGGTCCATAGCTAATCCCTGCTGAAAGACTATTACACCTAAAAATTGGAGAGATTGTGTGTGAAATTTGCACTTAGAGGCTTTAGCAAACAGGTTGTTCTTTCAAAGTCACTGTAGCACCTCTTGCACATGTGCAACATGCTCCTCAAGAGTTCTTGAGTAGACAAGTATATCATCAAGATATACTACAAGGTATTTCTCTACAAGGTCAGAAAAAATATCATTAACAAAATGTTGAAAAGTGGAAGGAGTGTTGCATAGGCCAAAGGGCATAACGGTATACTCATAGCTGCCAAAACAAGTCTGCATCGCGGTCAAGTACTCATGACCTTTTGCAATGCAAATCAAGTTATAGGCACCTTGAAGGTCTAACTTTGAGAAATAAGTAGCTCCGTGGAAGAGAGTAAGGAGGTGCAACATAGGCGGTACTGGGTAGGCATTCTTCTGGGTTACCTGGTTAAGTTTCCTGTATTAAACACAAAGGCGAAGGCTGCCGTCTTTCTTTGGGACAAATAGGACGGGCGAGCCAGTGTTTGAATTGCTTGGTCAAAGAAATCTTTTTGATACATTTTCTGCAATGTATTCTTGAAGCGGGTTGATTCTTGCTTTGAGAGAGAGTAGACTGGGCCGGGTGCCGGTGGTGGACCAGTAAGTTCAATTTTTTGATTGTATGAACGGGATGGAGGAAGCTTATCAGCCTTAACAACTGAAAAGACGTCAGCAAAGTCATGATAAACTTTAGGTAGGGACTCTTGAATTATTTCTAAATCTTCAATCTCGTCATCATCTTCTAACACAGGGTTTGAAGTATTTTCACAATGCAAGAGGATTAGGGAGCTCAAAATACACCTTTTATTAGGCGCCTGTTTCTCTTTGAATAAACAAGGAAGAGGTAAGTCAGAAAAATAAGCAATAAATCCTAAATCTGAAGAGGGAAATTGCGAATGGAAGTCAGGATATTGCAAATCTCCTGGCGGAAAAGTGTCATCCAACTCAATGACAGTGTCAGGTAGGCTGTTAAATTCCTGTTTGAAGGAAAGGTTAGCTTTCTGGGGATGCAAGGTGCAAAGGTTAATTACTCCTTCTTTCCAATTCACATCCGGATTCCAGTAGACTAGAAAGTCATGGCCAAGAATGGTGTCATCCATTCCGGGGATATCCAGGACAAATAAATCCCATTCAAAGCTGGGGAAATTGGAAAATGCAAAAGTCCATTTTGCCATATGGGTGACCCAATGAGATGGCTCATTTGCACTACTTACTAAATAGAAAGGAAACCTATCTATCTTGGAACGCGTACGATTTTTTTAAGTGGCAAAAGATGCACTGATGAAAGAAACATTAGTGCCAGAATCAAGTAGGACTCAATAAGGATTTTTATTGGAATGGAAAAGAAAAAATCTTGAACTCAGAGCACCAAGTGACTTGCAAGTGCAAAGATTTACTCGCTGTTTAGATAATGGGTAGCCTTCCTTGCAAGTAACAGAAAAACTACCAGCTATTTTTTTGGCAACTTAGCCGCTTCGCACAACTACGCTTCGCACAACTACTAACATCATGAGTACCTGCACAATACATGCACAACCCTGTCTTCTCCCTCCTCAACCTTTCCTTGTTTTTCAGCATCCCAGTTTCTTTGTCCAGGAACTTCGGAGTTTCGGAATTGGTCTTCCATTTTGGGTTGGAGTTTGAGTTTGAGTTTGACTTGCCTTGCTTCTGGTTCTTCTGCAAATTTTTTGAAGAGTTGTCCGACTTTGGAGCCGAGGTGGAAAATCCATGGTCATTTGGTCGAGAGCGGTTCTTGTTGTGATAGCCATTATCAAGCTTGATCACCCAGTAAATTAACTGCTGAAGGGAGGTTGTCTTATGACCCCCAACTGCAAGCTGTTTAAATAGGCGTGCTGGCAAACCCTTGCAAAAATGGAAAAGGAGTGCTGCTTTGTCCCACTGGATGCAGGACTGCAGCCTTCAAAATTGAGAGATGTAGACGGAAACCCTACTATTATCCTTCATTACCAAGTTGTTTAATTTGTACTTGGAGTTGCAAACCTTGTTGGGGTTGCCAAAAAAGGTGAACAGTTGTTGCTCAAACTTTCCCCAGTTGTTGAGAATACAAGTGGGACTATTATTATCTAGTTATTTGAGGTATGGTTTGAACCATTGCAAGGCTCTACCTCCTAAGAATGAGGAAGCATACATGACCTTGTGACGGTTGGAAGGAAAGTTGTTGGGATTGTTGGAGAAGATGATTTTGCAGGACTGTAGGTAGGAGCAAAGCTTGTGAGGCTGCTCTCCGTTAAAGTGGTCAGGCTGCTTCATGCCTGGGGTGCAAAAGCTCGGTGTACTCGCACTAGGTTGCAAGACATGTCAAGTAAGGGCTTTGACCAGTCTTTCTATTGGTTCCAAGGCATTTTGGCTAGGCCTTTCCCTACCACAGGTCAAGGTTTCATCAGAGGAATTTTTGGAATCTATGAGTTGATCAAGAGGATCCGCCGGAGCTTTGGACATATGTCTTTCCGCTAGGGGATCATTGAGAGGTTCAACTGAAGGAGATTTGGAGGATGGAACGGGATCTAAGGGTTGTTGTTCCCAAGAAGCGCTGGATCTACCTGCCCTGTCAATATCATCATTGTAAGGGGCAAGGGAAGCGTTTCTGGTCAAGCGAGTACGTGAAATTGTAAAAAGGGAATCTAAAGTAGGTGGCAATTACAGTAGATGAGTGATTTAGTTAATTCACTGTCACATGACCGCTCCACATACTGGAGGGATCTTTAAGCAATTGTGAGCGCGAAGGAGAAGGCTAAGTGCAAGGTCAAGTGCAAAGTAGCAAGATGCTAAATGCGAGGTGATCACTGGCAAATGGCAAGAGGGATGGATTGTTCTGGTGGATGGAATACTGAGGCAAGGCCAGATGTGATAGTCTTACTTCAGCAAAAGCGTAAACGTATGAAATTAACTAACTGAGGAAACAATCCACAGGGCAAGGAGTGAATCCTTATAAGGTAATTCAAAGTGACTAGATACAAACTGATGGGAAGTCTTCTACAGCTAGAGAGCGTGATGCAATGAGTGGCAGGAATGGAACGGGAAGATGAACTGAACTATACAACATATCCGGAGTCATAGCATGAGTGCAAGAAAAGAGCCGTGCGAGTATGTGTACTAACAAATGCAGTGCATGAGAGAATGACATGAAACAACAATGCAAATGAACAGAGGTGACAATACAGGGAATGGCGCTAGTCCAAAGATAGAACTATACAATTGATGTGGCTTGATGAACGTGCGAGCTAAGAGGTAGCTTAACCAAGTATGGAAGTCCAAGGGCTGAGATACCCAGGGAAAGGTGGAACAATGTCCAAATGGATGGTCGACCAACTGCAAGGTGTTTGCAAGTATAGACTGAGTTGCCAAGATTGGAAGGTTATTGCACAAGCCGGAGGTAGTAAGGGGATTGCACTATTGATGATGTGCTTATTGTTTGTGTCACGCTTAAGACTAAGGTAGATGGTACTGAGGAGAAGGGTATATCAAAAGATGATTGAGAACAATAACCCTTAACTCTTGAGCGTAAAACAACCCCTCCAGAAGGGATTATGGAGGGTTAAAACCCCTCCAGAATGGATTATGGAGGGTTACAACCCCTCCAGAATGGATTATGGAGGCTTGAAACCCCTCCAGAATGGATCATGGAGGCTTGAAACCCCTCCAGAATAGATTATGGAGGGTAACAACCTCTCCAGAATGGATTATGGAGGTTTAAAACCCCTTTCAATATGCCAACCTGACATCCAGGAATAATGACACAATAGTTTTGTAGGCCTCAGCCCTTGTTTAATTTGTCTCCTCCACCTTCCTGATGCTGACTGTCACTGCCTACTTCCACGGGGTAGCAAAACAGCCCTTGGAAACAATGTCATTAAGTGGCAGAGTGAGGCTGGGACTTAGCTTGGGACCAACCAGCTTCATCATCTTATTGGATACACCATCAACATTGCAGGTCTTTTTTGGGTGGATTTGTTTTAGCAACAGGTTAAACCCAGACACACTGATAGGTGGGTAGACATTCAAGCAATTGGTCTGTGTTTCCCCAACTCCTACAGGATCAAATGGGGAGGCAGGTGCCAAGGTGCCTCCCTGAGGACTTCTTTAGCCAGCAATTCAACTCTCTGGTTGATGTGCTGGCCGGGGTTGTCCAAGAATGCTGATGCAGCGGTCCCAGATGCATTCACATTCATTGGAGACATGTTGGCCCATGGTGTTTTGCTCCATTGTTGGGTAGGGGAGGCCTTCCCACATGTAGAGTCAGAATGAGTAACTGATGGTCTGAACCACAGTTTTGACTGGATTCTTTGCTTTTCTCAATTTGTTTGGAACCTAAAAGGTTTTTCCAGATATTGTTAATAGCAAAGCTTTTCCCCTTCCTTGAGTAAAATGTTGTGTTTTTTGGGGGGGAGGCAAGGCAAAAACCCTGCAAAGAAAAGCTGGAAAAGAAATTAATTGCCGCATGCTCTTTCTTTGGGCAGTTGAAGGGGTTCCAATGTGGTTTATGGAGTTTGGAATCTAGAAAGAAAAAGGTAGGGACAGAGCAATAATTGTAAAGCTCTAGCAAGTTTGATAGAGTGGGGATATGAAAGAAAGACACAGTGGGGTTTCAAAAATTAATAATGTGGAGAGACTTTCTGGGCATATCAAAGCCAATGGCAACAAGACACTGGTGCCCGCCTGGGAGGGGGTAAACCAAGGATTTAGGTATAGAATTCTTCACATAAATCACAATTTTGTGATGGTTTCTCAGCTGTTGGGGGTATGTTCAAAGGTGGTGAAGAGTCTCCACACTGGGTGAGGGCGTGGGCAGAGAGAGTTTGAGAGTTTAGCCAGGTTTCCTGCAGCACTGTTATTTCAGAAGAGATACCCAGATTCTGAAAGCTTAAGGTGACAGATTGGGAGACATGGCAATCAAGTTGGAAAAGATGGAAACCAGAAAGCTTGGTGGGTTAGATACAATGACAGTTCCAGCCCAGTCTATAAGGGGGAAAAGGGAGAGCAGAGGGGGATAGTACAGGGGAGGGGGGTGGGAAGCACTGAAAAGGGGTTAATTGAGTTTCCTCTAACTGGATTGGCATATGAGTTGTTTGTCAAACCATCCTTTTTTATAAGGACATATTTTAAAGATGACCAACTAAAATTAATCTGTACTGCTCCCAAGAGTTCAAGGACAAATTGATACTACTTCCAATGCGCCAGGGCTGAGTGAGCCAAATAATCTATGCAGACTCAAACTGAATCATGTCCAGTCTAACTGACCCCATTCTCTCCCAGACCAATTGTTGGGCTTCTAATCTGACCAGCCAATCAGGCCAGGAAAAAGGAACAAACCATGGAGAATGCGGAATGCATGACTGAGTCTCATTCTCCAATCCTTATACAGTTTGTTGCCTACAAAAGGCAGTGAGTCACCTGTCCTTCATTGGATCCTATCTCCAAACTCTCTCTCAATCATACCACCACAAATCTTCAACATAATTACTTCCCACCTAATTGTGATATACCATTGACAAACCCAAAAGTTATAAGCCTAAAAAACCAGCTTGTAACCAAGGTCATGCTTTTTGCTGGAAATTATCTTACCAACTTTTCCTTTCCTTTATTTTTTTCATCTCTCCTACTTGTTTCATCATCCATTTTTCATTTCCTTTTCTTTATCTCTCTCATTAAAAAATGTTTTTTGCTTCCAATCTTCTAAACTTTGCTTTCATTTTCCAATAATAACATTTCTTGTCTTTCAGAATTATAACATGCCTGCTTGACCACTAAGCTATGACAATGGTTTTCAGTTTAGTAACTCAAGCACAGACCATATTGAAAGGAGTATGGAGTGTTTCCAATATACCTGGGGTGCCAGCGTCCAGGCCCTGAACACATAAAACACAGGTTTGTAAATCATCAGGACCATCCAGACATTTGTTGGTTGTGTGAGTGCTGCCGCACTTGTCACACTTGGGAGAATCCTGGAACCACTTCCCAAAGTGGCCCATATGCAGAAATCAGTAACATTGTGGGGGCTGCAGCTTGAAACTCTTGGTGTGGTGGTATTTTTAATTGTAAAAGATCCCAAATTGCTCAATTATGAGAGCCAGGTCTTTTCCAGCGAAGGAGATAACAATGGTACAGGCTTTCTTGTGAGATGGGGTGATGGTGCCCATCCATTGGATGTGGGCCATTTTGGACCCTTGGAATTGATTCTCAGAGGCTAATCGAGCAATTTTTGTGTTTTTTTGTGACATTAACCAACTTAGAAACCCTGTGGACCATAACCAAGGAGGTGCTAGGAGAGGCCTTAAGTTTGGGGTGTACTGTTTTAGACCACAGATGTTTATTTTCCATCAGCCACTTCTGATTAGTGCAGTTTAGAGAATAGAAGGAAAAATCACCCAAGGTTAATCAATTAGCTCCCCTGACCATGACAAGTTTGCCATCAACCTTAGAATCCATGGCCAACAGGGATTTGTTTGCTTTCTGTACCAGAGCTGCTGCTGGTGTGGCCTTGAGAGTAGTTTTGAGGGGGTTGGAGTGGATGAAAACCCTCTTGGGCCCAAGATAATTCAGGGTTGAATGGGGAGGTGTCAGCTCTCTGATACCAGGAACCTTGCAGTCCTTTAGCTACAGAGAGTGATAAAAGAACTTGGAGCAATAATATTCCAAAGAATAAACACTTTAAAGCTCCAATAATGGTATGGTAAAAGCAAGTGCAAGGTTTATTTGGTTTGGTTATATATATTCTAAATATAATATAAAAAGAGGGGCCACAGTATTATACTACTGGGGATCTTTACAGACTAGCAACCTCTCTTCAAGGGGCCTCCTTAGGCAGTTTAAGAACCTTGGAATAAATATGGGTGCCTTAGAAAGGACTTATTCCACTAATGGCCAGGCTTAACAGCACACGTAGCCTAGACAGGAAGGGAAACACTCACTCTGAGTACTTGACCACAAAAATCCTGGAATAATTGGAAGGGTTTCAGAGCAGATGGGGTTGATTGCCTGACTAAACTTCAATGGTTGATTGGTTAATAAAGGTAAATAATACTACTACAGACTAAGTCATAAATCACTTGCTTATCTTCATATAAGCACTTGATTAACAATGACACCGTGTCTGATTGATAATAAATAATTCCTGATAACTGATTAACTTCTTTCAAACAGAAGGGCAAAAAGAGCCTGTTTAAATATTCTTTTTTGGGTGCTTGAGGACCTCTAGAAGGGGTACTAGCCATGGGCTGAGGCTAGGGGGGCAATCAGGGCAAAATTGGCACGTCCTCAAGGTGCTGTTAGCCTGATGGCCTTAGATCTGTCAAGGAACAGCTCCTTTTTAGCTGCAGGATCTGTTAATCAATAGATTAGTCTTTTTCTGATCCTGCACTGATCCTCAATTTGTACAGTAAGTAATGGTTCAAAGTGAGCAGACGTAGATTTTTATTGATTTTCCATCCTCTGCTGATCCTGTATGTAATTTTTAATAATTTTTAAGACCACTCCTTATGTAGTTTTGTGGTCTTTGAAGGTTCTGATCAACTTATTTCGTGGTGAGTCTGGATCTTTATTTAATTAATAAAAAATACTAAAAATTAGTTACTAACTAATTTTAATTGATTTTTAAGGTTTTTGAACCATAATCTATGCTCGTGTGGTAGCTTTACATATGTAGTGTAGATCCTACTATATTGTAGCTTCTCTGAGCAGTACCTGGATGTCATAGGAGGCGCGGGGATCAGTTCATTCCAATGTGCGCGGGGACTGATCCGCTGCTCAGATGCGCGCGGGGGACTGTACCGCTGCGCGCGTGACTAGGTCACGGGATTACCTGCGCGGGAATTCAGTTGCGCGGGAGTCCAGCGCTGTAGGGACGGGGGGCTGCGTGCGGGAGTTGGCGTACGCGGGAGTCCAACGCTGTAGGAACGCGGGGCTGCGTGCGGGAGTTTGCGTACGCGGGAATCCAACGCTGTAGGGACGCGGGGCTGCGTGCGGGAGTTTGCGTACGCGGGAGACCAACGCTGTAGGGACGCGGGGCTGCGTGCGGGAGTTTGCGTACGCGGGAGACCAACGCTGTAGGGACGCGGGGCTGCGTGCGGGAGTTTGCGTACGCGGGAGACCAGCGCTGTAGGGACGCGGGGCTGCGTGCGGGAGTTTGCGTACGCGGGAGACCAGCGCTGTAGGGACGCGGGGCTGCGTGCGGGAATTGTGACAAAACACAATTTCCCGTGTAACTCCTAAACTACACACAACACCTGGATTTCTACTGAAATTTAGGTGTGAAACCTATACATGACATATCATGTGAAATATTAAAATGACTAAAAAGGTGCCATACTGGTGCCGTGGTCATTTACCATTTTCTATTGAATTAATTAAAAAATATAAGGAGTAAGAATTCAAGGGTGGGGTCAGTGAGTGACCCTACCTTATTTTGGGTGGGGAATCCATTTCTGCAATAATATTTATGGATTTCCTACTCCTTTATTTTATAATAATTTTATTTATTCATTTATCTTTGTTCCTTTTAATTTTGTTAGTATTATTATTGTTTTTACTTTGTCAGGTTGCTCTGTGCTAAGTAGCAGGCTGACATTCCCCCACTCCAAGATATGACTATATCTGAAAAAAAATTTTGGGGCTAAATGTCTTTTACTGGCTCTGTAGTTTCTCAGGTGTATAGGTCCATCTGGAATGTTGTTTTCAGGTAGCCATTCATCTTTATCAGCTGATTCTCCTTTGTATCTGACTAAGTAAAGTCTAACATCTTTTCCTTGGATCCTTTCTTTTTTATCTTTAAGGATTTTACTAACTTTTCCTTTGTCCTTCTCAGGCTCATCTAAGACTGGTATTTTAAGTGAAGGGGTCTTTTCTCCTTCTCTGGGATGGTAGTGTTTGACAAGGCTAACTGGGAAGACTGGGTGTTTCCTAGAGAGTTCATTACTGAGGATGACTTCTACTGCATTTTTCCCATGGAGTTTCTTGATAGTGAAAGGCCCAACAAAGGCTGGTCTGAGTTTTCTGTTTCCAGCCAAATTATTGAAATTGGCGGTTGAAATTAGAACTTGATCTCCTATTCTGAAATCAGGTTCTTTGTGAGTTTTATCCCACCTCTGTTGGTTGTATTCAACAGCATCTTGTACACACTTAGCAGCGTGCTTGTTTGCCATATCTATCATGTTTTTGAAGTCCAGTGATGTTGGATGGATATTAGTCAACTCCTGATTGAGGTTATCTTTGGGCAATTTGGGGATCCATCCTCTTTCCAATATGTAAGGAGCTTCTTTGGTAGTAGAGTGTTTACTACTGTTATAGGCCATTTCTAGTGCAGGTAAAAGGCTAACCCAGTCATGGCAATATCCGTCTGTATTTTTGTACTCCATCCCAAAGCAACAGAACCTTCTGAGCATATCCTCTAGAGTCTGGATCATTCTTTCAGCTAATCCATCTGTCTGAGGGTGATAAGCTGTAGAAAAGGCTAAGGTAGTTCCTAACATATCATGGAGGTTTATCCAGAATTCAGACGTGAATTTGGGGTCTCTATCACTGATAATAATCTTAGGAATTCCTACATCAGCAATTAGTCTGTTCCAGAAGAGTAAGGCTACTTCCATAGCTGTGTCTTCCTTTTGGTTAGGTAGAAACTTGGCTTTCTTAGAAAATCTGTCTACAATAACCAGGACTGAGTTGTAAGAGTAAGCTCCACCAGGGGGCAGTCCTGTTACGAAGTCCATGTTGATAACTTCCCATCTTTTCCTGGGCTCAGCTATCCTTTGGAGTAGTCCAAACCTTTTCCCAGTGGTCCTGTTGGACTTCTGACAGATTTCACAGCTTGAAACATACTTGATAGTGGAGTCTCTCCAGTTGATCCACCAGGCAGTCTGTTTTACTTTATCTAGGGTTCTATCAATAGACAGGTGACCCGAAGAGCAATTATCATGACATTCAGCTAAAACAAGTTTGATATGCTCTGCTTTGGTCAAGACTATAACACTAGAGTGTTTATGCCGGTAATATAATAGCCCATCCCACAGTGTGAATCTTCCTTCTTTATAGGACTTCAGTAGGGGTTCAGGTAAACTGTTTATGAGTTCAGATGGAGGGGAAGTACTTTCTATGATGTTAATCAAAGTCTTCATGTCAGAGTTGTATGCTTCTCTGATGGAGCTGAACAGTGATTCCTCTAGTTCACATATGTGAATTCCTATGATGGGAGCTTCCAGATTAAACAGGTTAATGTTTAGTATAGGAAATATATCATGATCTTCTGGGTCATGAGCAGGATTGCTAGTATCATTTGGTAGAGCATTTCTGCTAAGACTGTCAGCATTCTGATGTTTAACTCCAGCTTGGTGGACTATTGTCATCTGACCTCTGTACTGTTGTATGGCTATCTGCCATCTTAACATATGCCTGCTAGGAGTTTTCATGTTCATGAGAGTCCTAACAGCATTGCAATCAGTGATCACCACGAAATTTGTACCTTCCAAATAATAGTGGAGTTTTTCTAATGCCCATACTAGAGCAAGGCATTCCATTTGGCTGGCACCATATCTCTTTTCAGTATCTTTGACTTGTCTAGATATGAAGAGTATAGGTTTCTCTACTGGTTTATCTTCTTCTATTACTTCTTGGTGTAATGCAGCTCCTAATCCTTCCATGCTAGCATCTATGTAAAGTTTGAAAGGTTTAGAATAATCTGGTTGTATCAACACTGGGGCAGTAGTCATAGCTACTTTGAGTTCCTCGTAATTCTTCAATCTTTCATGAGTCATTTCAAACAAAGTGTTGTTGTTGCAGATCTCATATAAACACTTGGTGAGGTTAGCAAATTTAGGTATGTACTTCCTGTAATAGCTGCAGAAGCTTATAAAGGATAAGAGTTCCGTTTTGTTCTGGGGCATAGGTCTGTTCATTACTGCGGCTATCTTACTTTAGTCAGCAGTTAAAGTTAGTCCAGAAACAATGTGTCCTAGAGCTTTGAGTTCTCCGTATCCAAAGTTGCACTTTTTCATAGATACTTTTAATCCTACTGTGGCAATTGTTTTAAGCACTAGCCTTACTTTATCCATGTGAGTATCCCAATCGTCTGAATAGATGATAACATCATCTATGTATACCATCATCCAACCTTTTCTGATGAACATTCCTAAGACTGTATCCATCATTCTTTGGAAGTGGGAAGGAGCATTTTTAATACCAAATGGCATTCTGAGATACTCATATATGCCTAAATGACATATAATTCTGATAAATTTCCTACTATCCGGACTGATAGGTATTTGGTGAAAGCCTTTCAACATGTCCATAGTAGTAATGAACTTAGCTTTAGAAAGATTATGTAGAGCGTGGTCAATCCTTGGGATAGGATAATAGTCAGCTTGGGTGTAGTTGTTGAGCATTCTAAAGTCTCCAACCATCCTAGACTTATCATTGTGCCAGGCTATTATCACGGGGGTAGTTACGTCTACTTGCTCATTATGCCCTACTTTCCGTAAGACTTGTAAGTCCACTAGTTCTTGGATGTGGCTTTCTAGAGCGGTCCTAGATTTTGGACTAGAAGGGTAAGCTGGTCTCCTGAGGTTAGGAGGGTAAGGAGGCTTAATAGTCAAAGTTAAGACCATATCATGACCTTTAATATTACCAATGGGATGGTCCTTAGTGCAAAAAGCATTCTGGTTCTCAAAGCATGCTTGGAGAATATCTCTTTTCTGGTTTTCACTAAGCTGGGAATTCAAGGCAGCTTGGGAAAAGTATTCCTGGTTAAAAGTTTCTAAGTGTCTCTCATAAGTGGAATCAGTAGCTTTAGCATTGATATGGCATATTTGGAACTTCTTGTTCCAATCTCCTCCTATAGTGAAATATCTCCCTTTAATCTGGAAGACATCTATCCCGTACAGGCAAAGAGAATCATTTCCTATAATAAAATAATCACATACTCCATTTTGAAGTACTACAAATTCAATCTTTATCTTGATTGATCCTGTAGAGTGGGGGAGTATGATTTCTGTTGGCCATACTCCAATAGCATTGAGAGGTGAGTTACAGCTGCTGAACTTAGCTCGAGGTACAGCTAGTAAGTTTTTCTTCCAGTTGGAATCCTGTTTATCTAAGTAGTCAGTTCCAACACAAGAGCAGAAGGCTCCACTGTCTAGAAGTAATTTTACGGGGGAACCTTGTATCAAGCCAGTGGCATAACAAGTTTTACCACCGGTGTACCCTTTTCCAATAGAAGGTTTGAGGGTTAAGGTCTTAGCTTCAGAAACATGTTGGATTTTCATGTTGGGTGTCCATTTTTGAGGCAAATTGCTATCTTCATTAAGAGGGTTAATATCTAGGGAAGATTCTATGTTGCCTTCAATGACGTTAATGGGATTAGTGATAATTAGGTCACATTCAGAGATGGAACCATCAGTGTCATCTAGTTGAGGGTCAGGATTAGTGTCATCCTCTTCTCCTTCAATAGGATTAATCTTTCTCCTGGGTAAAGGACAGTCAGGTCTTACATGCCCTGTTTGGTTGCAATTCCAACATGTCTTTTCTTTGGTCACCAAAGTATTCTTGGCTTCTGAGTTGTTAGGTAGAAGTTCTTTGTTCTTGTTATTATAATCTTCCTTATTCCTAGTAGTTGGTTCTCTGGGTTTATTAAGCTTTTTGTCTAAGCCATTCATGTCAATAGTTTCTTCTAATACTCCTATGAGAGTGGAAAGGTCAGAGTTCATGGGCATTCTGCACCTTACGCTATGGTTAAGTTGTCCTGGACATAGGTTGAGGAGTCTTTCATTGACTTCTTCTTTATCAGCATTTGGGTAGAAGCAGTCTAGTCTTCTCTTCTGGTCAAGGCACCATTTGTGAGGTTTGTCCTTATATGGATCAAACAAAGAAGTTTTGAAAGTCTTCATCATTTTTCTTTTCCAAATTCTGGTACCAAATTGTTCCTTAATCAAATCTTTCCATGAATTCCATGACAAAGATCCTACCTCTTCTCTCTTATTGATGAACCAGTCAAGGGCTACTCCTTCAAACAGTCTAGGTAGTCTTACTACGGCTATGTTATCAGGAAGTTCATAAGAGGCCAGAGTATAGTCAAAAACTTAATAAAACTGACATGATTTTATTCTCCTTCTCCGGAGAATTTAGGCCACTCAGTGATAGGGGGAAGTAATTTTAATGCTTGTTCTACTTCAGGAGTGGGACTAGGTCTGAAAGATTCAAGCCTTGTTAGTCTTGGTCTAGAAGGTAGTTGGGGCGTACTGTGGTACCTGGAAGGTCTGATTTCATCAGAGTCTGCAATGGGTTGAGATAAGTTTATCTTTAGATCTCTGAGATCATTCTTAATCATACCTAATTCCAGATCAAGTTTGTTACTTAGTGAATCAATTTTATTAATAATATGAGTAGGTGAAGTGTGTTCTGTTTTATTAATACCTTCTTTGATTTGTTCGATAGATAGAAGAATTTCTTCTTGGATAGCTGAAGTATTGTTTTCTAGGTAATTCATTAGTTCTCCTTTACTCAAACTAATGCTGTCTCTTATTTGTTTTACTTCTAACTCATTGATTTTGATCAAGTTGGATTGGGATTGCATGACTTTACCAAAATTGGTATTTAATTTATCCAATTGCTCATATACTTTATCAAAACATTTGCCAATGATATCAAAGTTATGAGAAACATTTATGGAAAACAAGTTGAAAGTTTCTACGTCTAATTGTGGTACACTTTCTTCCATTTTCTTGCCAAAGATATTATATTGTCCCACTCTTTGGGACTCTTTAATTTCTGATGGGCTAGTGATCTCTTCTTCTTGTTGTTGTTGTTGTTTCCTCTTAAGGAAACTAATTGGTCCCAAGGATTCCAATTCTTCACGTAAACTTCTACTTCTCTCTTGGGAATCAATTTTTGGAGGGTTATTTGAGTCTTCTTTGCCAAAGATATGGCTTTTCTCATACCCTGATGGTCTTCCTGGGTCTGAGCCTGTTTGAACAGTTCCCAATGACCCACGTGTTCTTTCACCAATACTTTTATTTTGTCCTCCTTGGAGGAGTCCGGCTGGGGTGGCGTAGGTGGAACGGTATCCTCCTGGGATTTCACGTTCAACAAGGGACGGCCCTCCAACGGTGAGTTGGTCGAGTTGGCGGCCGCGGTCGTTGTCACGGTCGCTCGGATCGGAGTGATCACTGGCTCGATCCGCATTGCGTTCGCAACTGGCATCCTTGCGCACACGGGTTCCTCCGGGCAAAGATCCATATGACGGGGCGCGTCCACTGGCGCGGGTGTTGCGTCTGTTTTGATGCATTTTTAAAGATTATATAAGTTTTTGTCGAAACTTTGTAAAAAAATAATTTTTTTTGAGTAATTTTTTTATTAAAAAAATATATTTCTTACTTATATGAAGGTTTAAAGGCACTAAGTCCTTGTTAGGGTCAGGTCCGTCCTTGGAGGGTATTCCAACGGGATCTGAGTGGGTTCCAATCAAATCTTGGGACAAATCCAAGGGTCCACAGTCTGGGACGTCCTCTAAGAGGTCTTGGTCAATAAGATCACCAAAGACAAAGTCCACTAGAAAGGATAAAATAATAAAAAATATAAGTTATATATTTATTTATTTTATAATAATTTTTATTATAATTTTCGAGTTTTTGTGATTTTTTTATAAAAAAATAAAAAGGAGATCAAAGCTCACTTTTATAATTTGGATACCGTCTCTTAAAAGCAGAAATCTTTCTTTGATAGGTTTTCCACTCTTTGTGCTGTCTTAACAAGGAGTTAAAATTGATAATTCTTTCTAACTCTTGTTCCTTTTCTTTTAAGATTTGTTGTTTATAATAAAGAAGTATCTCCTGTTTCTGTTCAGGAGTTATAACAACAGGCACAAAGTTACGTAATTTTTCTTCTTTTTTCTGTTTAAGAAGATTTAAATAATAATTGATCAATTCTCCATTGGTTTTTAAATCCACTGGACAAATCAAAAGATCAAGATAAATAATAAGTATTTCTACTTATATATATAAATTTTTTTATATAAATAACTGGTCCAGAAGATAATTAATTAAACAATTAATTATTGAGGATATTTCCCGGCCAGACCCCCAGTTGTCAGCTCTCTGATACCAGGAACCTTGCAGTCCTTTAGCTACAGAGAGTGATAAAAGAACTTGGAGCAATAATATTCCAAAGAATAAACACTTTAAAGCTCCAATAATGGTATGGTAAGAGCAAGTGCAAGGTTTATTTGGTTTGGTTATATATATTCTAAATATAATATAAAAAGAGGGGCCACAGTATTATACTACTGGGGATCTTTACAGACTAGCAACCTCTCTTCAAGGGGCCTCCTTAGGCAGTTTAAGAACCTTGGAATAAATATGGGTGCCTTAGAAAGGACTTATTCCACTAATGGCCGGGCTTAACAGCACACGTAGCCTAGACAGGAAGGGAAACACTCACTCTGAGTACTTGACCACGAAAATCCTTGAATAATTGGAAGGGTTTCAGAGCAGATGGGGTTGATTGCCTGACTAAACTTCAATGGTTGATTGGTTAATAAAGGTAAATAATACTACTACAGACTAAGTCATAAATCACTTGCTTATCTTCATATAAGCACTTGATTAACAATGACACCGTGTCTGATTGATAATAAATAATTCCTGATAACTGATTAACTTCTTTCAAACAGAAGGGCAAAAAGAGCCTGTTTAAATATTCTTTTTTGGGTGCTTGAGGACCTCTAGAAGGGGTACTAGCCATGGGCTGAGGCTAGGGGGGCAATCAGGGCAAAATTGGCACGTCCGCAAGGTGCTGTTAGCCTGCTGGCCTTAGATCTGTCAAGGAACAGCTCCTTTTTAGCTGCAGGATCTGTTAATCAATAGATTAGTCATTTTGCTGATCCTGCACTGATCCTCAATTTGTACAGTAAGTAATGGTTCAAAGTGAGCAGACGTAGATTTTTATTGATTCTCCATCCTCTGCTGATCCTGTATGTAATTTTTAATAATTTTTACGACCACTCCTTATGTAGTTTCGTGGTCTTTGAAGGTTCTGATCAACTTATTTCGTGGTGAGTCTGGATCTTTATTTAATTAATAAAAAATACTAAAAATTAGTTACTAACTAATTTTAATTGATTTTTAAGGTTTTTGAACCATAATCTATGCTCGTGTGGTAGCTTTACATATGTAGTGTAGATCCTACTATATTGTAGCTTCTCTGAGCGGTACCTGGATGTCATAGGAGGCGCGGGGATCAGTTCATTCCAATGCGCGCGGGGACTGATCCGCTGCTCAGATGCGCGCGGGGGACTGTACCGCTGCGCGCGTGACTAGGTCACGGGATTACCTGCGCGGGAATTCAGTTGCGCGGGAGTCCAGCGCTGTAGGGACGCGGGGCTCCGTGCGGGAGTTGGCGTACGCGGGAGTCCAACGCTGTAGGAACGCGGGGCTGCGTGCGGGAGTTTGCGTACGCGGGAATCCAACGCTGTAGGGACGCGGGGCTGCGTGCGGGAGTTTGCGTACGCGGGAGACCAACGCTGTAGGGACGCGGGGCTGCGTGCGGGAGTTTGCGTACGCAGGAGACCAACGCTGTAGGGACGCGGGGCTGCGTGCGGGAGTTTGCGTACGCGGGAGACCAGCGCTGTAGGGACGCGGGGCTGCGTGCGGGAGTTTGCGTACGCGGGAGACCAGCGCTGTAGGGACGCGGGGCTGCGTGCGGGAATTGTGACAAAACACAATTTCCCGTGTAACTCCTAAACTACACACAACACCTGGATTTCTACTGAAATTTAGGTGTGAAACCTATACATGACATATCATGTGAAATATTAAAATGACTAAAAAGGTGCCATACTGGTGCCGTGGTCATTTACCATTTTCTATTGAATTAATTAAAAAATATAAGGAGTAAGAATTCAAGGGTGGGGTCAGTGAGTGAACCTACCTTATTTTGGGTGGGGAATCCATTTCTGCAATAATATTTATGGATTTCCTACTCCTTTATTTTATAATAATTTTATTTATTCATTTATCTTTGTTCCTTTTAATTTTGTTAGTATTATTATTGTTTTTACTTTTTCAGGTTGCTCTGTGCTAAGTAGCAGGCTGACAGGAGGGCAGTGGTGCAGATGGGCCAGTGTAGACCACTGGCTGTTGCATACAACATATTGGTGGTGGGAGGATGGGTGGATTTTTGAGCAGCAGTGAATTGGGAAAACTAATGGCTCAGTGTTTCCAACTTGGTATTTGTATTCTCAATTACCTCCCTCATCATCTTGAAGGAACAATTGCACTTGTCCAAGAGGACCAGAATTATCCTCACAAACGTTTAATTTAGACTGACCATGCCTTTGTCATCCATGTTTGATCAATCATGAAGTAGCTTGCTCAGGAGGGTGTGGAGGCCTGAGGGCAGTGGCAGAATATTGGGGGGGTCCAAAAGGGCCCATTGTTTGTCACCTGGGTTGATGACACCCACCTCCATGGTTGGAGGGGATGTTGTCAGCTGGATGAACAAATTCAAGGGCACAAGGCCTGGGAGGAGAGGGCTTCACAGTGGTGGAGGGGGAGGGGGGGGGGGATTTCAGGAGTTGATGCAAGAATGAGTGTAAATACATGGTTATGGTACAGAGTGTGAAGCTTGACTTGTTAATTGAGTGCTGCTTTTTGATGCACTTTTCCAACACTCCTGAACATCTTTACCTTTCCAACTATCAATCAAAGAATTTTAATGAGCTGTCAACTTTTGTATTTCAGTGGACTGCAAATGGATTGTAGAACTTATTTGGCCAGAGTGAGCATGAAATTCCCTCCATCTCTTTGAGAAATTCAAATTGATCAAATAAACCCAAGATTGATGGTGATGAAAAACCTAATTTGGAGTTGATCATCAATCAATGATGAAGATATTCTGTTTGTTCTATCACCTTTTTTTTGAGCCATTTCAAAATTAATTTTCTGAGTTCTGTACAACATGATCTAATCATCTTTAATGAATCAATAAATCTTTCATCCATACATGGAGATTTTCCAACCCATTTTTATAAAATAAACTTGAGAGATGATTTGATAGCACCACCCAATTGGTAGCCTTTTTTTAAAAAAACTTTTACAGATTCCTCAAGCACACAATTCAGTTCATGAAACCAGTGTAACACGTTGAATTTCAAATCAAAAAAAAATACCAATCTCAATCACATCAACTCCTCTATCCAACACTCAATTTTTTAACTCAATCTTTCATTATTCCTTCTTAACTTTGATGAACCCCATTTTTTCATCCACCAACAACCCACAAGTTTCTCTCTCTCTCTTTTTTTTTTTAAAAAAAAGGGTTGATTGAGTTTACAAGAACAATTTGGGACTTTAAGGTGGTGGTGTTTATGGTATTAGAAAAGAAAGAGACTCAAATCAGAATCCAAAAAATCCAAGCTTCCTTCAAATAAAACCATCACCATCACTACTATCATCATCATCACACATTAGTATTATGATTTTTATCAAACTGATCTCTTACTCATCAGCACTAATGGTTTTTTTTGAAAAATCTAATATTTTAGTTCTTCTCTTCTACTTTTTTTTGTTCCTTTGCCTTATTTCATGCTCTTAAATTCATTTTTATGATTAAAATCTTAGTAACTTATTTTATCTACATTCAGATCCCTTCCCAACAACCACTCCATCCATCCGCAGTGTACTCCCCCCTCAACTTGACTAAGAAAGATTTTAAGTCTCAATCACCATGGTTTTCAAGGTTTAAACAAAATGACAATGATAATATTTTCTTCACGGGCATCACTCTTTTCTTTCAAGTACTAACAACAATAAAATTAGGTAAAAACATACAACATTTGAACAACACAAAAGACAAATCAAGACATAAGACAAACGTGCAAAAAGAATCATTTGAGGTTCCGATCAGACGCTTATCGGATACTAGATCTCACAATTGACAAAGCAATCGCATGTCGGTCTCCCAAATTCTGTGGAGTCACGGTTTGTTCAACCAACAACTCACTCGCCAACATACTGAAGTACATTGGTGAGAAGAGAGTACATCAATTTGTGATTGTGGAGGATGAGACAATTGTTGAAGAGGCACCGGTGGTCAAGGGGGAGTTGGATTCCGATGCGCCACCGTTAGCAGAAGCCAGTCCACCAAAGTTTTAATCAATCCAGCCCAATGGTGATCCCTGCAAACTGAATGACAAAAAAGAAGTGGAAGGTAAAGGGTAGAAGAAAGAGAGGGTTACAACCAACCAAGTCAACACAAACTCATCATACGTCTCAATTGAGACAGATTCTACGTCTTCGATTTGATATTTGTCTTCATAACCCTCTTCTTCCGGTTCACCACTAGTTGGATCAACCTCCTTGGAGATGAACTTTAGCTTAGAGTTGAAGGTGCCAACAGCATAAGTTTCAGGGCTTGTGCGGGTGTAGGAAAAGTAAATTATTCCCGGCTTGTTCGAAATCTTGGGGATTGGGATAATTAAATCTTCTGTCAATCCTTCTTTGGGCGGGTTCATGATCACATAAACTTGTTCCAGGATGGTGTCTGGTAAAGTATTTGTCATATTAAACTGTGGATTCAAAAACATGCAAGCTGGTTTTTGAGAAATATAAGATGCTAGCTTGGATTCTAATGCAGCAAGAGAGATGGTGGATTCTGGAAAAAAGAGTTGTCAAGGATTTTGTAAGCTGAAATTGCAACTTTGGCCTCATAGTGTAAACGTTAGCACGTAAAGCACCAACCATCCTTTACAAACCTTTCTGCCAAAGGCTCTTTGGGTTGTTTGAATCGGTCCAATCTTGGATCTTAATGTTTTGATGCGCCAGTCAATACTTCAGTTCAGCCGTTGTGGTGCCCCATCCTGGACACCCTGGCCGCCTTAAGACCTCAATCCGTAAACTGTTGCGCAAACGTACCATCCGGCCAAACAACTTATCCTCAGGCTCATCCAAACCGTCCTGCATCCGCGTTGCGCATCCTATACCCGCATTGCTCATAATCCTTGCCGTTGCATGTTGCTTGTCATCTCCGCTGTTGTCATAGCGCGTCCTCATCTTTGTTGTTGCGCATCCTCATCTTTTTTGTTGCGCGTCCCAATCTCCTCATTGCTACCATTGCGCGGCGCTCATCCATGATTTACTGAATCCATCCCGACCGCACCCCCAAGCATTTGGCAAATCCTTGGATCTGTCAAATCTCCCATTGCACTTGATCTATCAGTCATGAATATCAAGGCCGTCAGGATTTACTCAACTTTCTCAAGCCAATCTCCTATCCCCCCATCCGCGCTCTCATGGACTTCATCTGTCACCTTCCCTGGGACTTTCCCACCCGCTTCTGCCTTGGGAAGAGTGCCAACTACCGCCTGCGGACATCCGCGGCGGTTTGGTTCATTTTGCTTTCCCACCCCGTCCGCCTTTGGACAAGGGGTGGGTGACTCTGGTATTGTTGCGCGCGCCCATCCACAGACGGACGCGAGTGACCACATGGTTGTCTTCCCTTTTCCGCTCTATTTGTAGAATCCGTTGTACATAGTCTAACAGGGCCTCCTGCCCATATAAGGAGGGGCTCTCCCCTGCCTTTTTGATCATCATTGGAAATCATTGGAACATGGAATGATCCAGCATGAAATCAGCACACCTTTGATCCCTGAGCCTCCATACTCAATCCTTGATCCCTGATCCTTATCACTAACCAATAGCCTTGCTGGTTGAAGAAAAATTCTGTCTGTTGGAATTTTTTTGAGTGTTTTATACCACTCCTTGATCCCTTTCTCTGACCATACTGGTCCTGATCCCTGATCACCTTTCTGGAGCCAATCACAATTGATTGAAGAGGTCTTATTAAGCTTAAGACCTGGAGTGTTATACCTCCCCTTAGCTTCTTTGGAGTTGCATTCTGCCAGCCTACTCTTGAGTCCCTTGAGAAGTGTTGAGGTTATCCTTGCTTCAAATCAGTTACTGTTTTTTTTCAGAGCTTCCTAAACATTGTGCTTTGTCTTGTACAGCCACCCTCAGTGATCTGGTACCCTTCAAGCGCTTGATTGCGGAGAGTTGGGCAGGTTCATTGAGAACCTGGAGGTTGCTTGGGTTTGAGTTGATCATCCCCAATCTTCTGCTGAAGACCAGAGTTATTAGCTTGTGGGCGTTTTTTACATACAACAGCTTTTGTTCTTTGAACTCTAAGAAGACTTTAACATTCTTTTGTTCAAGTTTTCCCCTGCATAATCTTGTCTCAGATAGTGCTGTTCCGTTGCTACCAAACTATTATCATCCTTATCCTCTACTCCTTGATTCCTCATTTACCAGGTTCTGGACCTTGATCTTGGTTACATTTAAATATTTTTGTAACACTCAGGAGGGCAGCCTAAACAGCACCTTTCCCCTCCGCAGAACTGCCACGGCCTAGCACTGTTTGGAGTCTTAAACCGTGGAATAGGTAAACTGTTTGACTTGATCCCTGGGGAGAACACTGGTGCCTTCCATCTGAGTAAGAATTGACAGTGGTGATACGTCATTGGCTGAGATATGTATGTTCTTTGAGCTGAATGGGTAACTGGTGTTGAGTCATGTCAGTTGGCTCAACCACCCAACCGTGTAGAGAAGCACTCCCTTGAGCTGTGAAGAACGGCATGCTCAGATTAATCTAAACAAATAATACCCGGTACTACCACCAAAAAAACTGGAGTATGACATGAGCTTGAAGTGTAGCATGGCAGGAGTAACTGCATGTCAACTGCACGCAGTTAACAAAGTTTTTTTGGCAGTGCAAGAGCCTCAGGAAAAATTCCCTCCTATGGATATTTGCCAACAGCTCTCAGTAACCGTAAGACCACCAATAAGGCCAACATGAAGGGACTAGAACCCGTGAATCAAATATTGATGGACAAGGAGCAGCACCAATTAATTCTGCCCTCTCCCAACCTAGAGCCAGAGAAGGTAGTAGAATTAAGGCACCCTCCTTTACAAAAAGATTCCCTGCAGCCACCCAGGCAGAATGTGGCCAAGGAAGCCAGGATCAAA
This sequence comes from Puccinia polysora, assembly GCA_025617555.3. Taxonomy (NCBI): domain Eukaryota; kingdom Fungi; phylum Basidiomycota; class Pucciniomycetes; order Pucciniales; family Pucciniaceae; genus Puccinia; species Puccinia polysora. The sequence continues at coordinate 21,800,252 of CM062624.1, forward strand.
GAATTAGTCAAAGAGCACGTGAAATATTGGGAAGAATTCAAAGAAGCCCAATCCAAGGAGGGCATGGTATCTATAAAAAAGATAATCTCCCAGGCAAAAGTCACCCAGATAGCTCTTCAGAAAATGATTCCAAGGAAAGAGGTAGAATCCTACATAGAAAAGTGGAATCCTTGGGATCAATTAGCCCAACTGAAAGGCAAAGGATGAGGAAAGAAGAGATCCTCTTCCCATCCCAAGCCAAAGGGAAAGAAAGACTGGGACCAGATAATATCCCTAGCTCAAAAGTGGAAAAAGGTTCACAACAATTAGCTTCTAATTCTGAGCCCAAAAAAACCTCTGATGTAATTACTTCCTTTTCTGATGATATGCGTCATAATTTCAAAATTTTTTGTGAAAATTTGGACGGGGTTTATACCCAAATGGACAAATTGACCTCAGTGGTAGCCAAATTAATTAATAACCAAACAAAGACGGTAGGAATGGAAGAAATTAAAGAACACACAGAACAGTTATTGGAGACAATTAATCAAGGTAGGATCAAACAGACTCAAACAATTGAGAATATGTTATCAGGAATCCAAGAAGATTTTATTATTTCTTTCCACCCCTTAAAAGAAGAAATGGCAACCACCACTAACAGCTCTATTCTATCCCTTAGTGAAAAATTGGATGTGCTCAATAACAAAGTGGACCTGCAACTTAATCTGATCAAAAATGATCTTAGAGACTTGAAAGTCCGTCTGAACAACCCCTTGGGGAGTACTACAGAGGAACCAAAACCTCCCAGATAAACTACTCCTCCTTATGCACCACCCTTATTAGGAATGCAGAGGAGTGATAAATTTAGGCCTAGTCCTACTCCTGAGATGGAGCAAGAACTCAAAGTGTTACCCTCTATTTCTGAATGGCCCAAATTCTCCAGTGAAGGAGAATACAATCATATAAATTTTATTAAATTTATTGGCTACACCATCAACTCTTATGACCTACCAGAAGCTATAGCTGTAGTCAGGCTACCCAGGCTATTTGAAGGAGTAGCATTGGACTGGTTTATCAGTAAGAGAGAAGAAGTAGGATCCTTACCATGGAATTCTTTGAAACTTCTGATTAAAGAACAATTTGGTTCTAGAATGTGGAAAAGGAAAATGATGAAAAATTTCGAAAATTCCTCATTTGACCCCTCCAAGGACAAACCTCACAAATGGTTCTTGGAACAGAAGAAAATATTGGATTGATTCTATCCAGATGCTGATAAAGAAGAAGTAAATGAAAGACTCCTCAACCTGTGTCCTGGAAATATTAACCATAGTGTAAGATGTAGGATGATTGTGGATGCGGACTTGCCCACTCTAATCAATGTGCTAGAAGAAGTAATAGACATGAATGGGTTGGACAAGAAAGCCCCTTCCAGACCCAAAGAGAACTATAATATCAACAAAGCTAGAGGAAAACGTCCTCTGATAAATGCCTCTGATAATAAGAAACCTAATGAGAATAGGGATAAAGAGAGGATGCCGGCAACATGTTGGAATTGTAACAAGACTGGGGTTATGAGAAAAGACTTCCCATTACCAAAAAGGAAGATAGCAGTCTTGGAAGGATAAAAGGAGGTTGAAGGGAATCAGAACTATGAAGATATAGCTAATATTCCTTGATAGAGCCTGAAAATTGATACGCCTTTCAAGATCTTCTTTTTCAAGGAGTTATCTAAGTGTTTACGTGCAGAAGAGATATTCAGTTGCTCAGCTTGAGGTAAAGCTTTCCAACCAGTAGGTTTATAATTTTTACTATATTCTTCTTTTCTTATGTTTAAAATATTTAAATAATATATTATTAATTCTGCATTTGTTTTTGAATCCACTGCAAAAGAATTTAATGATAAATCACGGTTATAAAGTCAGATAAATTTATCTTTAATTTTATTTTTTTTGTGAAGTGTCTGGTCCAAGGTATGAAATATAATAAAATGGAATATTTCCCGGCCAGACTCCCAATTTTCAGCCTCCTAGATGTCAAGACCCTTGCTATCCTTTAGATACCAGAGGTGATAGAGTAAATAATAAATATATCATTTAATAAATGCAGCAAAAAGACGTAAAATATTTGGATTAAGCTTATTGCAAGGTTAAGTGGTTTGGTTATTGTTTATGGTTTTAAATCAATATGAGTAAATTGATTATTAAATATTTTTATAGAGAGGCAAAAATTATATTGGGGATATTTAACACCTCTCTTCAGGGATTTCAGTATGAAAACATGTAGTCCTGGTTACTTTGGGCTCTTTAGTTTAAAGAATATTTTACCCAAAGATAATATGTATATAAAATACATGGTAGAGTGGCAGGAACTTTTAGCCAAGCTGCCGCGACAGAGAAAGGATTATAAAACTCACTGGTATATTATTAAATCCTTTGGGTATCTGTTTGAGACATGCACTGATGGGTTAAACCTGTATACTGGGGTTATAAGGTTTTTCAGCAGTTTTAATTGATATAAAAGAGGTTGAGGACGGATATTATTGATCAAAAATTTCCATAAATCACTTAATTATCTCTTATAAGTACTTCAGTACCTTGGCACGGTGTCTGAATGTGAATGTAACTGGGTCTCTGCCCATCAATATCCTCAAAAGAGCTCTTTATTTATGGCTTTTGGAGTCCCAATATTGTCCTTCTGAGGGTTGTAGGTGCTCAAAGGGACGGAAAATAAGACTAGCAGGGTAACCAGGGGTAGCCTGTCATGTGTTTTTGGTGCCATAGCACGGGTAGCATCTAATTCCTCAGGGTATGGGAATTATTCCACTTTATAATAGACATTAGGACTTGTGAATAACACTAATCTGTCCTATTTATGTATTATTTAATTAATTATACTTAGTAAATTTTCCCAGCAATTTAATAATTATATAAATAGACATTTCTACGGACATCTTGATTTCAGGTAAGTACTCATTATGTATTATATAACTGGAGTAAAAGTCATAATATTGATTTTACTACTTTTTTTTTGAGTTCCAGTCGATTTACTAAGATAATTACTTAAAAATATAAGTCCTGTGAATTCATGAAATATTTTTACATCATTAGTTTTATTAGTATGTCACAAAGATATTGATGTCTAGTAACTCTCATAAAAGTATATTCAAGGATTTCAATATATTTTTAGAAGTTGTCATTGTCTTATTTTCGACATTCTTGGTACTTTGAATTATATTAAATAAAAAATACGTACAATGATTATTTATGTATTTTTATGTGATAATATGTATGATTAAACAGTCTACTATCCACGGGAACATTTATTACATATGTAGAATGTTCCCGTGTAGGTTGTAGCATGTTTACGCGGTACCTGAGCCTCTCAGGCCACCTGCCACTCTGTCAACCCATAGTCCCGTGGCTGCGTACTTGTCAGAGGCCCGGGGCTGCGTACACGACCTTGAAGGAGTGACAAGGATGTATCTCAGCCGCACGTGGGTGCATTGGCTGCCGCAGCTGCATGGGGGAATTGTGACAAAACACATTTCCGCCCGTAACTCCTAAAATATACACAAAACCTCAACTATGACTGAATTTTAGGTGTGAAACCTATACGTGACAATGTGTGTGAAATACTTAATTGGCCAAAAAGCTCAATAATGGAGACATAGTATTTTGGTTTTTCTTTCCTTAATTATTTAAAAATATAAGGAGTTGGAATTCAAGGGTGGGGTCAGTGAGTGACCCTACTTAATTCTGGGTGAGGAATCCATTTCTTTGAATAATATTTATCAATTTCTCACTCCTTATTTTGTTAATTGAGATATTCTTATTTTCTCATAATCTTGTGTTTCTATTGACAGGTTGCTCTGTACATAGTAGCAAGCTGACATTCCCCCACTCCAAGATATGTCTATATCTGAAAAAAAATTTGGTTTAATGCCTCCTTCTGTCTCTGTAGTTCCTTAGGTGTATATTTACTTCAAGGATATCATGTTAATGCAACCATTCATCTTAATGAGCTGATTCTCCCTTGCATCTAACTAGGTAGAGTCTGATGTCTTTTCCATTGACCCTATCTTTTTTATCTTGAAGGATCTTGCCAATTTTTCCTTTTTCATTTTCAGGCTCTTCTGTAACAGGTATTGCAAGTCAAGGAGTATGTTCTCCATTCCTTGGGTGGTAGTTTTTGATGAGACTTACTGGGAAGACTGGATGTTTTCTGGAAAGCTCATCACTGAGAATTACTTCCACAGAATTTTTACCATGAAGTTTATCAATGGTGAAAGGTCCAACAAAAGCTGGTCTAAGCTTTCTATTTCCAGCTAAGTTGGTAGAGTTGGTATTAGAGATCAATACTTGATCACTAATCTTGAAATCAGGTTCCTTATTGGTTTTATCCCATCTTTGCTGGTTATACTCCACAGCATCCTGGAAAAACTTAACAGCATGTTTTTTAGCTACATCTATCATCTTTTTGAAATCAAATGATGTAGGGTGAATCTTTTTTAGCTGGTGGTTAAGGTTATCCTTGGGTAATCTTGGGATCCATCCTGTTTCCAGTATGTAGGGTGCTTCCTTAGTAGTAGAGTGCTTGCTAATGTTGTAAGCCATCTCCAGTGCAGGTAAAAGGCTAACCCCATTGTGGCAATAACCGTCAGAATTCTTCTATTTTAGTCCAAAGCCACAGAATCTCCTGAGAATGTCTTCCAGGGTCTGAATCATTCCTTCAGCTAAGACATCTGTCTGAGGGTGCTAAGCTGTAGGGAAAGCTAAGGTGGTTCCAAGCATATCATAAAGAATTCTCCAGAACTCAGAGGTGAATTCAGGATCTCTGTCACTGATAATAATCTTGGGAACTCCAACATCAGCAGTGAGTCTGTTCCAAAACAATAGGGCAACTTTGATAGCAGTGTCTTCCTTGTGATTAGGTAGAAACTTTGCTGTCTGGGAAAACCTATCCACAACGACTAAGACTGAGTTGTAGGAATAGGCTCCTCCTGGTGGTTGTCCAGTTACAAGGTCCATGTTGATGATCTCCAATCTTTTCTTGGGTTCAGCAATCCTTTGTAGTAGACCAAACCGTTTCCCAGTGGTCCTGTTGGACTTCTGACAAGTTTCACAACTGGTAAAATACTGTATAGTGGAGTCTCTCCAATTAATCCACCAAGCAGTTTTTTAACCTTATCTAAGGTTCTATCAGAAGATAAATGACCAAATGAGCAGTTATCATGTCACACAGCTAAGAAATGTTTGATATGGTCATCCTTACTTAAGAATATAACACTTGAATGTTGATGCCTATAGTATACTAGACCATCCCATATGGTGAACCTTCCAGCTTTGTATGGTTCCAAAAGAGGTTCAGGTAAGCTATTGATCAATTCAGATGGTGGAGAAGTACATTTCATAATGGTGATCAGAGTTTTCATGCCAGAACTGTAAGATTCTTTGATTGAGTTGAACAATGATTCATTCAGTTCACAAATGTGGATTCCCATTATAGGAGCTTTGATGTTCAATGTGTTAATGTTAAGGATAGGGAAGATATCATTATCCTCTGGATCATAAGCAGGGTTACTTGGGTCATTGGGTAAAGCATTCCTGCTCAAACTATGAGCATTCTGGTGTTTAGTCCCAGCTTGATGTACTATGGTCTGTACTGTTGTAAGGATATCTGCCATCTTCACATGTGCCTTCTAGGGGTCTTCATGTTCATCAATGTCCTGACAGCATTGCAGTCAGTAATCACGGTGAAATTGCTGCCTTCCAGGTAAGAATGGATTTTCTCTAGAGCCCATACTAAGGCAAGACATTCCATTTGACTTGCACCTCACCTTTTCTCACTGTCTTTAATTTGTCTGGATATGAAGAGTATATGTTTTTCCACTGGTTTGTCATCCTCTATGACTTCTTGGTGTAAATCAGCTCCTATCCTGGGATAAAAACAAGGGTAAGCCAAAGGGTAAACTGTCTGGGATGTCCTCTAGGAGGTCCTGGTCAATGAGATCACCAAAAAAAAAATCCACTGAGATGAATAAAAAAAAATATAAGTTTAATATTTGTTTGTATTTTTATGTTCTAAATTATATTTTTAGAAAAAAGTAATCAGTTTTATTAATTTTAGATTTTTCTTTATCTTCAGGGTTATTTAGTTTAAAAACATAAAGCTTCCTTTGATAAATCTTCCACTTCTTATGTTTCCTTAATAAAGAATTGAAATTGATAATTTGTTCAAGCTCAAGTTCTTTGTCCTTTATAAACTTCTGTTTATAATAAAGAAATTTCTCCTGTTGTTGCTCAGGAGTTATAATAACAGGGACAAAGTTTTGGAGTTTTTCTTCTTTTTTCTTTTTAAGAAGGTTCAAATAATAATTGATCAATTCTCCGTTGGTCTTAAGATCCACTAGAGAAACAAATGATCAAAAATATATTTTATAAGTATGTTAACTTATTTTTAAAAAAATAAATAGACTGGTCCAAGGAATAAATAATTAAAAAATTAATTATTTAAGGATATTTCCCGGCCAGACCCCCATTATCAGCTCTCTGATACCAGGAACCTTGCAGTCCTTTAGCTACAGAGAGTGATAAAAATGCTGGAATAATAATATTAATTATTATTCCAATAATAAAAACTTAGAAGCTCAAATAAATGATATAATAAGAGCAGTTTCAAGTTTTAATTGGATTGGTGATAAATGTTTTTCAATATAGTATAAAAGGGGTGCCACAGTATTATACTTCTGGGGATCTTTACAGACTAGCAACCTCTCTTCAAGGGGCCTCCTTAGGCACTTTAAGAACCCTGGAATAAAGATGGGTGCCTTAGAAAGGACTTATTCCACTAATGGCCGGGCTTAACAGCTCAAATGGCCAATACAGGAAGGATAACACTCAATCTGAGCACTTTAAAACAAGAATCCTGGAATAATTGGAAGGTTTTTAGAGCAGATGGGGTGGATTGCTTGATTAAACTTCAAGGGTTGATTGGCTAATAAGGATAAATCATACTACTACAGACTAAGTCATAAATCACTTGCTTATCTTCATATAAGCACTTGAGAAATAATGACAAGGTTTCTGATTGATAATAATAATTCCTAGTAAACTGATGATGGAATAATGGATCCAAAGAGGTCTGTATAAATACCTTTTTGGGTGATTTTGAGCTTCTCAGGGCACGTAGAGAGGGTTCTGCTTGTGGGATGAGGCTAGCAAGCCAGTCAGGGCAGGATTGGCAAGTCCACTTGGTGCTTTCAATCAGCTGAACATAGATCTGCTGGATTTCTGTACTACTTTAGCCACAGGATCTGTTAATCTGTTATGGCTTAAATTTGATCATTCTGTACTTATCCTTTTTTTTACTATTGATATTGCTTGAAAGGGTGCAAATGTGGATATTTACTGATTTCCTATCATTTGCTGATTATTTAGATAATTTTCAATATTTTTTATGAACACTCCTTGTAGTGGTTTGTGGTCTTCAAAGATCAGGGTCAGTGATTTTTTGTGGTAATCCTTGATCTTTGATTTATTATTAAAAAATGTTTTAAACTTAATTTTCATTAATTTTATTTAAGTTTTGATTATTTCAGATCATTAGTGATGCATATTTCAGTTTGTTACATATACTAGGCAACTCTAACTAGGTTGTAGCTCTTCTGATTGGTACCTGGTTGTCAGCTTAGTCACGATGGATCCAGACGCAGGGATTGGTTAGTAAAGGTGCAAGTGGGGTAGGATCCGCTGCGTGCGTGGCAGAATCAGCTGCGCGCGGGTCTCTAGTACGCAGGAATCTGCTACTACAAGTATGTAGGGATATGCAATGATGTGGGGCTGCACGCGGGAATTGTGACATAACACAATTCCGTGTGTAACTCCTAAAATATACACAACACCTCAATTCTGCGTGAATTTTAGGTGTAAACCCTATACATGACAAGAGGTGTGAAATATTAGAATGGCCAAAAGGTGTCATACTGGTGTCATAATTTTTAGTACTTTTCTTTTTAATTATTTTAAAAATGTAAGGACTTGGAATTCAAGGGTGGGGTCAGTGAGTGACCCTACCTAATTTTGGGTGAGGAATCTTTTTTTGTAATAATATATATGGATTTCTCACTCCTTATTTTGTTCATTGAGATATTCTTTTTTTTCATAGTTTTGCATTGCTATTGACAGGTTGCTCTGTACATAGTAGCATGCTGAAAGATTCAAGGTAGTAGTGAAATAACACGTGAGCTATTGGGAAAAATTCAAATTGGCTCAGACCCAGGAGGATCAACCAGGTATGAGAAAAGCTATTTCTCTGGCAAAGAAATCTCAGATTTAACTGCAAAGGTTGATCCCAAAGAAAGAAGTAGAAGGCTAAGTGCAGAACTGGAATCTTTGAAATCAGTTAGCTTCCTTACAGGGAAAGGATCCCAAAAAGAAGAGGTCCTCAGCCCATCAGAAGTTAAGGAACCCAAAGGATTGGAACAGCATAATATTGCTAGCAAAGAAGTGGAAAAAGCTGTACCAGAAAAGATGTAGAACTCTTAATAGCTTTTCTGTAAATGTGTCTCACAATTTTACTATAATTGGCCAGTGCTTTGAAAAAGTTTTTCAAAAATAGGAAAAATTGAGTCTGAGTATTTTTGGAGTAATTGATACCCAGTCTCAGATTATGAGAATTGATGAGCTTGAAATACAACAAATCAAGGATAGCATAAAATCTAGTAAGTTGGACCTGATGAAACATATTGATGATAACCAATCAATTCTTCAGGAAGATATTCTTGCAACCATGGACCAGCTTAAGGAAGAAGTTAAGAAAACTAGTCCTACTCCTTCAGCTCATCTCATTAACAAAATTGACTTATTAAGCAATAAACTTGATTTGGAGTTAGGTATGATTAAGAATGATCTCAGAGATCTTCAGGTCAATTCTACTAACTCTCCAGTCATTGACCTAGAAGAAACTAGACCTGCCAGGCTCACCAGTACTCCTAGTGTTCCTCCCAGAACCAGGATAAATAGGAATGAGTCTTTCAGACCCAGTCCTACTCCTGAAATGGAGCAGGATTTGAAGTTACTTCCTCCAATTACTGAATGGCTTGAATTCTGTGGAGAAGGAGAATACAACAATGTCAGTTTCATTAAATTTATTGAATATACTCATTCTTCTTATGAGCTCCCTGATGAAATAGCTGTGATAAGATTGCCCAGCCTATTTGAAGGACTAGCTCTTGATTGGTTTATCAATAAAAGAGAAGAGGTTGGATCTTTAACTTGGAATTCTTGGAAAGAATTGTTCAAAGTACAATTTGGTACTAGGATTTGGAAAGAAAGATGATGAAAACTTTTGAAACCTCCCAGTTTGATCCATCCAAGGACAAACCTCATAAGTGGTGCTAAGACCAGAAAAAGAGGTTAGACTGTTTCTACCCGGATGCTGATAAAGAAGAATTCAATGAAAGACTCCTCAACTTATGTCCCAGAAAAATCAACCACAGTGTAAGGTGCAGGATACCTATGGATTCAGATCTTTCTACCTTAATAAGTGTGTTGTAAGAGACTATTGATATGAATTTTCTTGATAAAAAAGTCAACAGACTCCCAAGGGAACAAAACACTAGGAACAGGGAAGAATATACTGCCAAAACTAAGGAATCCCCTGCTACTAATCAAACTACCTTGGAAGTCAAGAAGACTCCAGAATCAAAGTTAAAAGTATGTTGGAAATGTAACCAAACAGGACACGTAAAAACTGATTGTCCTCTACCTAGGAAAAGCATTAATCTTATTGAAGGAGAAGATTATGACAATCCTGACCCTCACCTTGATTATACTGATGGATCACTCTCTGATTGTGATTTAATGATTGCTAAACCCGTCAATGTTATTGAAGGAAGTATTGAGTGTTCTCTGGAAATAAATTACCTCCATGAGGATTCTAGCTTACCTCAAAAATAGAATCCTAACATGAAGATTCACCAAATCTCTGAGGCCAAGGCCTTGACTCACAAATCTTCTTCCATTAAAATTTACACTTCAGGCAAAACATCCTATGCTACTGGTTTAATCCAAGGTTCCCCTGTTAAGTTACTTCTAGACAGTGAAGCCTTTTGCTCTTGTGTTGGTTCAACTTATCTTGATAAACAAGACCCAAACTGGAAACTGAACTTACTACCTATACCTCAGGCTAAGTTCAGCAAGTTGTAATTCTGCTCTAAATGCTTTTGGAGTATGGTCTTCTGATATCATACTTCGTAAGTCTGGATTATGGTCTTCTGATATCATACTCCCTCACTCTAATGGATCACTTAAGCTGAAAATTGAATTTGTAGTGCTCCAAGATGGAGTATGTGATTACTTTATCCTTGGAAATGATTCTCTTTGCTTATATTGTATAGATGTATTCCAAAGCAAGGGTAGATACTTCACCATAGGAGGAGACTGGAATAAGAAGTTCCAAATATTCCATGTCAATGCTCAGACTTCTGATTCAACCTATCAAAAACACTTAGACAATTTCAATCAGGAATACTTCTCTCAAGCTACTTTGAATTCCCTGCTCAATGAAGAACAACAAAGGGATATCCTACAAGTATGCTTTGAAAATCAGAATGCTTTCTGTACTAAGGATCACCCCATTGGTAAAATCAAAGGACATGATATGATCCTAACTCTGACCATTAAGCCTCCTTACCCACCTAACCTCAGGAGACCTGCTTACCCTCCTAGTCCAAAATCTAGAGCTGCTCTGGAAACTCATATTCAACAGTTGGTTGACTTACAAGTCTTAAGGAAAGTATGAAACAATGAACAAGTGGATATCACTACCCCAGTAATTATAGCTTGGCATAATGATAAGTCAAGAATGGTTGGAGATCTCAAAATGCTGAAAAGCTACACCCTAGCTGATTATTATCCGATTCCAAGGATTGACCATGCTCTGCATAACATGTCCAAAGCTAAGTACATCACTACCATGGACATGATGAAAGATTTTCACCAAATACCTATCAGCCCTGATAGCCAGAAATTCATGAGAATTATCTGTCATTTGAAAATTGATGAGTACCTTGGGATGCCTTTTGGTTTCAAAAATGCTCCACATCATTTTCAAAGGATGATGGACATAGTCCTAGGATTATTCATCAGACAAGGATGGCTGATGGTGTACATTGATGATGTTATCATTTACCTTTGATCATTGGGATACTCACATGAATAACTTAAGGCTAGTCCTCAGAACCATCTCTGCTGTGAAATTAAAGGTATCAATGAAAAAGTGCAACTTAAACTACGGAGAACTCAAAGCCTTAGGACACATTGTCTCTGGACTAAACTTGGCTGCTGATCAAAAAAAGATAGCAGAAGTAATGAATAGGCCAATGCCTCAGAATAAAACTGAACTTCTATCTTTTATTAGCTTCTGCAGCTACTATAGGAAGTACTTACGAAAATTTGCTCTTCTAACCAAGTGTCTGTATGAAATCTGCAACAACAACACCGTGTTTGAAATGACTCATGAAAGAGTCAAGAACTATGAGGAACTCAAGATGGCAATGACTTCAGCTCCAGTGCTGATTCAGCCAGATTATTCAAAACCTTTAAAGCTCTATATAGATGCAAGCATCAAAGGGCTAGGAGCATTTTGAAACCAAGAAGTCATAGAGGATGACAAACCATTGGAAAAACCTATAATCTTTATATCCAGACAAATTAAAGACACTGAGAAAAGGTATGGTGCAAGTCAAATGGAATGTCTTGGCTTATTATGGGCTCTGGAGAAACTCCATAATTACTTGGAAGGCACCAATTTCACTGTGATTGCTGAATGAAATGCTTTCAGGACATTGATGAACATGAAGACCACTAGTAGGCATATGTTGAGGTGGCAAATAGCCATACAACAATACAGAGGTCAGATGACCATAGTCCATCAAGCTGGCACTAAACACCAGAATGCTGATAGTTTTAGCAGGAATGATTTAACAAATGACCCAAGTGACCCTACTTATGATCAAGAAGATGATGATATCTTCCATATCCTTAAAATTAAAATATTCAATGTGGAAAAAATGGGAATCAACATTTGTGAACTGGATGAATCTTTTTTCAACCCAAACAAAGAACCTTACAGTTCAGACATGAAGAATCTGATCACCATTATGTAAAGTGCTTCTCCACCAACTGAATTGATCAATAGCTTAATGAACACCTCTTGATAAAATAAAAAGCTGGAAGGTTCACTATATGGGATGGTCTAGTATACTACAGGCATCAACATTCAAGTGTTATAGTCTTAACCAAGGATGACAATATCATACATGTCCTGGCTGAATGCCATGATAACTGATCATCTGGTCATTTACCTACTGATGGAACCTTATATAAGGTTAAAAAAACTTCTTGGTGGATCAATTGGAGAGACTCCACAATCCAGTATGTTACTAGTTTTAAAACTTGTCAGAAGTCCAACAGGACCACTGGGAAAAGGTTTGGTCTACTTCAAAAGATTGCTGAAACCAAGAAAAGATGGGAGATCATCAACATGGACTTTGTAACTGGATTACCACCAGGGGGAGCCTATTCCTACAACTCATTCCTATTCATAGCAGAAAGGTTCTCCAAGAAAGCAAAGTTTCTACCTAATCACAAGGAAGACACTGCTATGGAAGTTGCCCTGTTATTTTGGAATAGACACATTGCTGATGTTGGAGTTCCCGCAATCATTATCAGTGGCAGAGATCCTAAATTAACCTCTGAGTTCTGGAGAAATCTTCATGAAATGCTGGGAACAACCTTGGTTTTCTCTACATCTCATCACCCTCAGACAGATGGTTTAGCTAAAAGCATGATTCAGACTCTGGAAGACATGCTCAGGAGGTTCTGTTGCTTTAGTCTAGAAAACAAGAATTCTGATGGTTATTTCCATGATCTAGTTAGTCTTTTACCTGCACTGGAGATGGCCTACAACAGTAGCAAGCACTCTACCACTAAGAAAGCACCCTACATACTGGAAAGAGGATGGATTCCTAAATTACCCAAGGATAACCTTTACCACCAGCTAACAAATATTAACCCTACATCACTTGATTTCAAAAACATGATAGATGTAGCTAATAAACATGCTATTAAGTTTGTCCAGGATGCTTTGAAGTATAACCAAGTAAGGTGGTATAAAACCCATAAGGAGCCTGATTTCAAGATTTGTGATCAAGCCTTACAATATTTCCCGGCCAGACCCCCAGTTTTCAGCTCTTTGATACCAGGAACCTTCCAGTCTTTTAGCTTCAGAGAGTGATAAAAATACTGGAATAATAATAATAATTATCATTCCAAAAATAAACACTTAGAAGCTAAAATAAACAATATAATAAGAGAAGTTGAAATGTTTAATTGTTTTGGTAATGAATGGTTTTCAAAATAATGTAAAAGAGGGGCCACAGTATTATACTACTGGTGATCTTTACAGACTAGCAACCTCTCTTCAAGGGGCCTCCTTAGGCAGTTTAAGAACCTTGGAATGAAGATGGGTGCATCAGAAAGGACTTATTTGACTAATGGCCGGGCGTAACAGCACAAATGGCCACAACAGGAAGGGAAACACTCAATCTGAGCACTTTACCACAAGAATCCTGAAATAATTGGAAGGTTTTCAGAGCAGATGGGGTGGATTGCTTGACTAAACTCCAATGGTTGATTGGTTAATAAGAATAAATAATACTACTACAGACTAAGTCATAAATCACTTGCTTATCTTCATATAAGCACTTGATCAAAAAATGACACGGTGTCTGATTGATAATAATAATTCCTGGTAAACTGATTAACTGATTCTGGAGTCATGGATCCAAAGAGGTGTGTATAAATACCTTTTTGGGGTGATTTTGAGGTTCTCAGGGAACGTAGAGAGGGTTCTTCTCTTGGGCTGAGGCTGGAAAGCCAATCAGGGAAACATTGGCACGTCCACTTGGTGCTGTCAATCAGCTGACCTTGGATCTTCTGGATTTCTGTACTATTTTAGCCACAGGATCTCTTAATCTTTTATGGCGTAAATTTGATCATTCTATACTCATCCTTCATTTGTACTATTGGTATTGCTTTGAAGCGGGCAGATGTGGATGTTTACTGATTTTCCATCCTCTGCTGATCACGTAGATAATTTTTAATAATTTTTATGAACACTCCTTGTAGTGTTTGGTGATCTTCAAAGATCAGGGTCAGTGATATACGTGGTAATTATCGATCTTGAATTTATTATTAAAAAATGTTCTAAACTTGATTTTCATTAATTTTATTTAAGTTTTGATCCTTTTAGATTATTAGTAGTTCATATGTCAATTTGTTACATATGCTAGGTAACTCTAACTAGGTTTTAGCTCTTCTGAGAGGTACCTGGTTGTCAGATTAGTCAAAACTGATCCAGACATGGGGATCATTTAGTACAGATGCGCGCGGGATAGGATCCGCTGCGTGCATGGCAGAATGAGATGCGCACGGGTCTCTAGTACGCGGGAATCTGCTACTACAAGTAAGCAGGGATATTTAATCATGCAGGGCTGCGCGTGGGAATTGAGACCTAACAAATTTCCGTGTGTAACTCCTAAAATATACACAACACCTCAATTCTGAGTGAATTCATGCTTGCATCTATATAGAGCTTGAAAGGTTTAGAATAATCTGGCTGAATCAGCACTGGAGCTGAGGTAATTGCCATCTTGAGTTCCTCATATTTCTTGACTCTGTCATGAGTCATTTCAAACACGGTGGTGTTGTTGCACATTTCATACAGACACTTGGTTAGAAGAGCAAATTTTGGTAAATACTTCCTATAGTAGCTGCAGAAGCTAATAAAAGATAGAAGTTCAGTTTTATTCTGAGGCATTGGCCTATTCATTACTTCTGCTATCTTTTTTTGGTCAGCAGCCAAGGTTAGTCCAGAGACAATGTGTCCTAAGGCTTTGAGTTCTCCATAGTTTAAGTTGCACTTTTTCATTGATACCTTTAATTTCACAGCAGAGATGGCTCTGAGGACTAGCCTTAAGTTCTTCATGTGAGTATCCCAATGATCAAAGGTAAATGATAACATCATCAATGTAAACCATCATCAATCCTTTTCTTATGAATAATCCTAGGACTATGTCCATCATCCTTTGAAAATGATACGGAGCATTTTTGATACCAAAATGCATCCTAAGGTACTCATCAATTCCAAAACAACAGAAAATTCTCATGAATTTCCAGCTATCAGGGCTGATAGGTATTTTGTGAAACCCCCCAGCATGTCCATGGTAGTGATGTACTTAGCTTTTGACAGGTTATGCAGAGCATGGTCAATTCTTGGAATTGGATCATAATCAGCTTGGTTTTAGTTGTTCACCATTCTGAAATCTCCAACCATCCTTGACTTATTGTCATTCCAAGCTATAATTACTGGGGTAGTGATGTCCACTTGTTGATTGTGAACTACTTTCCTTAAGACTTTTAAGTCAACCAACTCTTGAATATGAGTTTCCATAGAAGCTCTAGATTTTGGACTAGAAGGGTAAGCAGGTCTCCTGAGGTAGGGGGGTAAGTAGGCTTAATGGTCAGAGTTAGGATCATATCATGTCCTTTGATGTTACCAATTGGGTGATCCTTGGTACAGAAATCATATTGATTTTCAAAACATACTTGTAGGATATCCCATTTTTGTTCTTCATTGATCAGGGAATTCAAAGTAGCTTGAGAGAAGTATTCCTGATTGAAATTGTCTAAGTGTTTTTGATAAGTTGAATCAGAAGTCTGAGCATTGACATGGAATATTTGGAACTTCTTATTCCAGTCTCCTCCTATAGTGAAGTATCTACCCTTGCTTTGGAATAAATCTATACCATACAAGCAAAGAGAATCATTTCCAAGGATAAATTAATCACATACTCCATCTTGGAGCACTACAAATTCAATGTTCAGCTTGAGTGATCCATTAGAGTGAGGAAGTATGATATTAGAAGACCACACTCAAACAGCATTGAGTGAAGAATTAAAACTGCCAAAATTAGCCTGAGGTACTGGTAGTGAGGTCAGTTTCCAGTTTGGGTCTTGTTTCTCCAAATAAGTGGGGCCAACACAAGAGCAAAAGGCTCCACTGTCTAGGAGTAACTTAAAAGGGGGACCTTGGATTAAACCAGTAGCATAGCCTGTTTTGCCTGAAGTGTAACCTTTACTGGCAGAAGGTTTTAGATTCAAGGCCTTAGCCTCAGGGATGTGGTGAATCTTCATGTTGGTATTCCATTTTTGAGGTAATTTAGAATCCTCATGAAAAGAATTTATGTCCAGAGAAGACTCAATACTTCCTTCAATAACATTGATGGGGTTAGTGATCATTAAATCACACTTAGAAAGTGATCCATCAGTATCATCAAGCTGAGGGTCAGGATTATCATACTCTTCTCCTTCAATAGGATTAATCCTTTTCCTAGGTAGAGGAAAATCAGCTTTTACATGTCCTGTTTGGTTACATTTCCAACATAGTTTTTCCTTTGACTCTAGAGTCTTCTTGACCTCTAAGGTAGTTGGATTATTGGCAGGGGATTCCTTAGTTTTGGCAGCATACTCTTCCCTTTTTCTAGGATTTTTTTCCCTGGGGAGTCTATTGAATCTTTTATCAAGACCATTCATATCAATAGGCTCTTCCAACACACCTATCAAGGTAGAAAGATCAGAATCCATAGGCATCCTGTATCTTACACTGTGGTTGATTTGTCCAGGACATAAGTTGAGAAGTATTTCATTGACTTCTTCTTTATCAGCATTAGGATAAAAACAGTCTTACCTCTTTCTTTTGTTCTAAGCACCACTTATGAGTTTTGTCCTTAGATGGATCAAACTGGGAGGTTTCAAAAGTTTCCATCATCTTTCTCTTCCATATCCTGGTAATAAATTGTACTTTTATAAATTCTTTTCAAGAAATGCAGGATAAAGATTCAACTTCTTCTCTTTTATTGATAAACCAATCAAGAGCCACTCCTTCAAATAGTATGGTAAATCTTACCACAGCTATTGCATCAGAGAGTTCATCAGAAACAAGGGTATAATCAATAAACTTAATGAAAATGACATGGTTGTATTCTCCTTCTCCAGAGAATTTACGCCATTCACTAATGGGAGGAAGTAACTTCAAAGCCTGTTCCACTTCAGGAGTAAAACAGGACCTAAAAGATTAATTCCAAGTTTTCCCGGTCCTGGGAGGAAAACTAGGAGTACTGGTAAACCTAGCAGGTCTATTCTCTTCCAAGTCAATAAATTGAGAGTTAGGTATGATTAAGAATGATCTCAGGATCATTCTTAATCATACCTAACTCCAAATCAAGTTTGTTGTATAATTAATCAATTTTGTTAATCAGATGAGCTGAAGGAGTAGCACTATTTTTCTTTACTTCTTCCTTGAGCTGGTCCTTGGTAGCAAGAATATCTTCCTGAAGAATTGATTGGTTATCATCAATATGTTTCATCAGGTCCAACTTGCTAGATTTTATACTATCCTTGATTTGTTGTATTTCCAACTCACCAATTCTCATAACCTGAGACTGGGTATCAATCACTCTGAAAATAATCAGACTCAATTTGTCCAATTGTTGATAAACTTTGTCAAAACACTGGCTAATAATAATAAAATTGTGAGACACATTTACAGAAAAGCTTTAAAGAGCTTCTAAATCTAATTGTGGTAGACCTTTTTCAACTTCTGTTCTAGGGATATTATGCTGTCCCAATCCTTTGGGTTCCTTAACCTCTGATGGGCTGAGGACCTCTTCTTTTTGGAGTCCTTTCCCTTTAAGGAAGCTCACCAATCCCAACAATTCCATTTCTGCACTTAGCCTTCTACCTTTTTCTTTGGGATCAATTTTTACAGAGAAATCTTAGATTTCTTTGCCAGAGAAACAAATTTTCTCATACCTGGGTGATCCAACTGGGTCTGAGCAAATTGGAATTGTTCCCAATAGATCACATGTCCTTTCAATAATACTTTGACTCTTTCCTCCTTGGTTGAGTCCAGCTGCGGTGGCATAGGATGACTGGTATCCTCCTGGGATAACTTGTTGGGCAATGGCGGTTCTCCAACTGTCTGTTGGTGGAGTTGGTGGCCACAGTCGTTGCCGTCCCGTGTGACGCTATGTTCATGGGTTCAAGCCCCCTCATTGCGCTTGCAACTGGAGTCGTTGGTTGTATGGGTTCCTCTGGGCAGAGATCCATACAATGGAACTCTGCCTGTTGCGCGGGGGTGTGCCTGTTTTGATACATAGCACCAAAAAAAAATGAGTAAGTCTTTTTTCAAGACTTAAAAATATAAAAAAAATAATATTTTTTGGGTATTTATATTTTTAAGAATTTTTGTATATAGTTTAACTCAATTAAAGTCAAATTCAAGGGTACCAACACCTGGTTGGGTTCACAACTGTCCTTGGGGGGTATTCCAACAGGGTCTGAGTGAGTTCCAATCAGATCCTGGGATAAATCCAAGGGTAAGTCCAAGGGAATACTTTCTGGGACTTTCTCTGGGAGTTCTTGGTCAATGAGATCACCAAACAAAATCCACTGAGATGGATAAAAACAAAAAAATATAAGTTTAATATTTTTTTTATTTTTACGTGGTAAGATTATGCTTTTAGAAAAATAATCACTTTCATTAATTTATGATTTTTCTTTATCTTCAGGATTATTCAGTTTATAAATATAAATCTTCCTTTGATAAATTTTCCACTCCTTATGTTGCCTTAATAAAGAATTGAAATTTATAATTCTTCCAAGCTCAAGTTCCTTGTTTTTTATAACTTGCTGTTTATCATAAAGAAATGTCTCCTGTTGTTGCTCAGGAGTTATAATAACAGGGACAGAGTGATGGAGTTTTTCTTCTTTTTTCTTTTTAAGAAGGTTCAAATAATAATTGATCAATTCTTGGTTGGTCTTAAGATCCACTAGAGAAACAAACCATCAGAAATAAATTTTATAGGTATTTTATCTTATTTTTAAAAAATAAATAGACTTTTCCAAGGAATAAATAATTAAAAATTAATTATTAAGGGATATTTCCGGCCAGAACCCCATTTGTCAGCTATCTGATACCAGGAACCTTGCAGTCCTTAAGCTACAGAGAGTGATAAAAATACTGGAATAATAATAATTATTATTATTCCAAAAATAAACACTTAGAGGCTCAAATGAATAATATAATAAGATCAGTTGCAAGGTTTAATTGTTTTGGTAATAAAAGGTTTTCAATACAATATAAAAGAGGGGCCATAGTATTATACTACTGGGGATCTTTGCAGACAAGCGACCTCTCTTCAAGGGGCCTCCTTAGGAAGTTTAAGAACCTTTGAATGAAGATGGTTGCCTTTGAAAGGGCTTATTCCACTAATGGCCAGGCATAACAACAAAATGGCCAAGACAGGAAGGGGAAACCCTCACTCTGATAAGTTTATCACAAAAATCCTGCAATAATAGGAAGTGTTTCACAGCAGATGGGGTGGATTGCTTGACTAAACTTCAAGGGTTGATTGGTTAATAAAGATAAATAATAATACTACAGAATAAGTCATAAATCACTTACTTATCTTTCTATAAGCATTTGATCAACAATGAAACAGTTTCTGATTGATAATAATAATTCCTGGTAAACTGATAATGGGGAATAATGGATCCAAAGAGGTCTGTATAAATACCTTTTTGGGGTGATTTTGAGCTTCTCAGGGAACTTAGAGAGGTTTCTGCTCATGGGCTCAGGTTTAAAAGCCAGCCAGGGCACAATTAGCACGTCCACTTGGTGCGTTCAATCATCTGACCTTAGATCTGCTGGATTTCTGTACTATTTTAGCCACAAGATCTGTTAATCTGTTATGGCGTAAATTTGATCCTTCTGCACTCATCCTTTATTTTTATTATTGGTATTGCTTTAAAGTGGAAAGATGTGGATGTTTACTGATTTTTCATCATCTGCTGAGCACTTAGATAACTTTGAATAATTTTTATAAACACTCCTTGTAGTGTTTTGTGGTCTTCAAAGATCAGATTCAATGATTTATGTGGTAATCCTTGCTCTTTGATTTATTCTTAAAAAATGTTTTAAACGTATAAAATAAAAAAATTCGGCTCAAATGCTAAAACCAGGAATTTGGACCTCAAGAACAAAGGCTTATGTGAAGAACTAAGCAAAGGAAGCCTCAAATTTCACCTGGTGCCCACCGGAGAAATGCTGGCGGATCCACTGACCAAGGCTGCCACCAAATTCTCCCTCAGCAAACTTGTGAGCCTAATTGAGCCAAAATTCTCTTTTGAATTAATCTCCAGTTAAGGAGAGTCTAAATAAGACGTTGAATCAAGCGCTGTAGAGACTCCTGTGGAATTTCTAAAAATTTTCATTAGGTTTTACCTTTTTAGACTATTACTAATGCATATGTCAACTTGTTACATTGCCAGGCAATCCTAACTCGGTTATACCTCTTCTGAGCGTTACCTGGTTGTCAGATTAGTCACTACAGATCAAGACGCGGGGATCAGTCAGTGCAGATGGGCACGGGGTAGGATACGCTGTGTGCTTGGCAGAATTATCTGTGCGCGGGTCTCTACTACGCAGTAATTTGCTACTAAGAGTACTTAGGGATATGTAATGATGCGGGGCTGCGTGCGGGAATTGTGACATAACAAATTTCCGTGTGTAACTCCTCGAATATACACAACACCTCAATTCTGAGTGAATTTTAGGTCTAAAACCTATACGTGACAATAAGTGTGAAATGTTAGAATGGCCAAAAGGTTCCATACTAGTGTTGTAATTTTTAGTACTTTTCTTGTTAATTATTTTAAAAATGTAAGGACTTGGATTTCAAGGGTGGGGTCAGTGAGTGACCCTACCTAATATTTAGTGCGAAATCCATTTCTACAATAATATTTATGGATTTCTAACTCCTTCTTTTGTTAATTTAGAGAGTCTTGTTTGATTTGTTTTTTATAGTTTTGTGTTGCTATGACAGGTTACTCTGTACATAGTAGCAAGCTGACATTATTTTTGATGTAAAATCCATTTATGAGGTTAATCTGAGGGTCTGAGCTGTTGTTATAGTACAAAATTGAGTAAGATGGATATAGTACAGGTTTGGACTACCACATCCCCCCAGACTTAATGCTGTCCACAGAATTCCTGTCCATAGACATCAGACTCCACATCCTATCTTTCTTCTCCATCTTATTCTCCTTCTTCTTATTCTTCTTGGTATTTATCTTGAGAGACATAAATAATAAAAAAACTAATAATCACATGTAGAATAAAAACAAAGGTCCAGAGGATCCCAGTGATCCAATTGCTCCTGTTGCAATCTTGATGGCCTATCTCTAAATCTTCTCCTCTTATCTATTTCTTGATTGGGCCCATGTAAAATTATAATTATATCCTTTTTATTCTTTCTGTTGAAATTGTCTCTGCTCTTCTTGTGCGCACAACTTCACAGGTGTCATCTGAATGTCACACCTGCTCTCATTTCCTTTCATCACCCTCAGTCACCTCAAGCTCTCTCTCTCTCTCTCTCTCTCTCATTCCTTGTTAATCAAAAACCTCTTCCCATCATTCCTTCTCCATCATCCCTTCTCCACTCTCCCAAAGCCACTCAACTCCTCCACTTATCTCTCCTAACTTAAACTCCTCGATCACTTCAACTTATTGATTCTCAGAAAGTCCAACGACAGAATCCTCAACTTACATCCGTCACTTGGTTATTTGGTATGACTCGAAGATCCCAATTCTCCTTTTCTATCTCTCCTTCTTTGTTTTTCCTTTTTCTTTCTCATCCTTTGCCATTTAAATGTTTCTTCATCCTTCTTTCCTGACCAACAGACATTAACTGATCCTTCTCCTTTTAGAGGAGATAACCTCTGACGCGTCGATCACAGGCGTATACTTAAAAATTTAAATCAATCCTTTTTGGACCCTTCAACCTACCTTTTCAGACCTAGTGGTCCTCCGTGTCTTTGCTCTTTGTCCTTTTCTATTTTTTGGAATTCAATTCTCCAAATTCATCACGATTAACAGTCAAAATTCCAACGGAAATCAACCAAAAAACCATCAACCTTGCACTTCAACATGAGCCAAGGCACCTCACTCAACTCGAACAACCCCTTACTCCAAACCATCCTTA
Organism: Puccinia polysora; assembly: GCA_025617555.3. Classification (NCBI taxonomy): domain Eukaryota; kingdom Fungi; phylum Basidiomycota; class Pucciniomycetes; order Pucciniales; family Pucciniaceae; genus Puccinia; species Puccinia polysora. The sequence continues at coordinate 21,822,396 of CM062624.1, forward strand.
AAACCGCCATCAAAGCCATCCCGACTCTCACCATGGATAACTTCTTGCTCTGGCGAAACAGGGTAGAGAACATGCGGAAATTCAAGGAACCCGTTTGGCTCTTCTCTCGGAGGACACACTTCTCACATTCATAGACAAAATCTACATTAGATCAATTCTAATCTCCAAACTCAATCCTACTGTCCATGTCAATATCATTACCATTGATAATGAGAAGGATGCCAAACTGATCTGGAAGGCCATAATCAGATACTTTGCCTCGTCCAAATTGTCCAATCAAGCTTGTGTGTTCGACAACCTCCAGAACCTACCCTTCAATGTCAACAACATACCCTCCTTCATCACCTCCGCAAAAATTTGCATCCGTTGTCTCTATGAAGTAGGTATAAATCTTCCTCCCGATATTGTTGCCTACATGCTTCTTCATAAGCTTCCTCCAAGCTTCAGGGTGGTCAAGGAACAGATAACCCATTCCTCAGTCATCTCTCCCAATCTGGTACTCGATCATCTCCAAATTTCTGCCAACAAACGGAGAATCAAGGAAGAAGGAAAATTTCAGCTCACGGCACTTCGTACCGACCGGGAACCCCTTCCCAGATGCACGGGAGGAAAACACAACAACCTAGCTCCTCACTCACCCGCAAATTGTTGGGCTCTTCATCCTGAACTCAGGGATGCCTATCTCAAGAAGAAGAAAAAAGACAAGTTTTCCATCTCAGTTAGTTGCTTCCTATCAAAAAACCCTTCTCCTCTCACCAGTCACATTGTACTCAATTCCGGGTGCTCGTCTCACATGGTCTCTGACCCTTACTTATTTGTGGCTGTCTCATAAAAAGAGGTCGGACAAGTGAAAACGGGATCCAACTCGGAATCCCTTCCGATTGAAGGAATTGGGTCCATTCGAATCATGGGGAATCTTGGACCTGTCCTCATCAATAATGTATACCTTGTCCCTGACCTCTCCACCAATCTCCTGTTGGTACGATGCTTAGTGCTAGATGGATATCAGTGTTCATTTGAGAAAAATTGATTCTTTGTCTCAAGAAACAACCAGCTTGTTTTCTCCGGATATTATCACAATAACATCCCCACTCTCCTCATCAATGACAAATCCATCTCTTCCACCTGTCTGCTCTCTCAATCTGAAATGATCCACAAGGCACTTGGTCATGCAAGTTATAGCCAAAAAAGGAATAATTTGAGCATTCCCATCAGCCCAGACTCAGAGTGTAAGAGCTGTGCCCTGGGAAAAATAACTCGAGGGTCCTTTAAGAGCACACACTCTTGAGCTGACAAACCATTTCAAGAGCTCCATCTAGACCTAATTGGCCCCATTCATCCTCCCTCCTATAACGGACATCGTTATATTCTCACAGTTTTTGACAGCTCTAAAAGATTCTGCTCTGCCATTCCTATCAAGTCCAAAGACACTGTCTCCACTTTTCTTCAAAATGCCATTGAAATTGAACAAAAACGCTTCGGCTATTACCCCTCAGTCCTACACTCAGACAGAGGTACGGAATTTGTGAATAAAAATATGAAAGAGTTCTGTGAAAAAAATCTCATAAGGGATTGCTTCTCCAATCCATACACTCCTGAACAAAACGGACTCGCCGAGAGATACAACAGAACTATTATTGAAAGTCTACGTACCATCCTTATTGACTCAGGTCTGAAAAATCAACACTGGGACAAAGTTCTCAAAGCTTGTGTTCTAACAATCAACCAATTCCCTTCCCATAAAAGTAAAAAATGTCCTTTTGAACTATTCAAAAACAGATCCATCCCTCTTGAATTCTTCCATCCTATAGGATCTGAGGTGGTGATCCTAAAATTGCCTGCCCAACACCGCTCCAAACTTGATCCAAAAGGAATTGTGGCCACTCTTATTGGCTATGAGGACAAACTTTGGTCATACAAACTACTTACAGACTTGGGCCAAATTGTTCCATCAAGACACATCAAGGTCCTTGGATTCAAAAGCCGCACTGAGAATGCATCCGACAGTCCACTATACTGGGAAGATCCTATTGAAACACCTCCCTCTCCACTTTATAATCACTCAGATCACATTGAGACCGTGCTTCAATACCCAAATGCGCCCACAAACGTGTTGGACAAATAACAATCCAACTCTGATTACTTCATACCCTGTGATTCCCATGAGGAAGATACCATCCTCAAAATCTTGGAGGAACCCAACCCCCCGGTTCCTGACTCCACTCCCAGATACCACCTACGCGATTGATCAGAGAAAGTCAAGCCCTCATAATACTCCTATCACAGCAAAGAAATCACAGAGTAAAAGGACGTGATTGATGAAGAATTTGACTCCATAGAGTCCAAAGATGTCTGGGAGGACCATCACGAGACGCCCGATAGCTTCCTGGACACCACTCTAATTCTGAAAACCAAACCCCAGACGGCCTCTTCCAAAGAAAGGAAGAAAGCACAACTCTGTATCCATGGATTTCAACAAGTTCCAGGTGTCGACTTCTTTGAGACTTATGCTCCCACGGGAAAATTCCCCTCTCTTCTTGCCCTTCTCTCTCTTAGCCTAGACAAATCTCTCCCCTTAAGACAGTTTGACGTCAAGGCCGCTTTTCTTTATGCCCCTCTAAAAGAGGAAATTTTTATAAAAACTCCTAAATACTCAAAACGGTCTGCCCCCTTCCAAAAACTAAAAAAATCAATTTAAGGCCTGAAACAGGCCCCAGAAAACTGGTACAACACTTTAACTGACTGGCTCAAAAGCATCAACTTTCTTGCCTCCAACTCTGACCCTTGTCTCTCCATTCATTGGGACAGACACTCCTTCCTGTTCTTTCATGTTGATGATCTCATAGTTGCCGGCAAGATTGATGAGTTCAAAAAACTATTTCTCACTCGATTCCCTGATTCCTCAGCTCACACCCCGGACCTTCTCCTTGGAATGGAAATGAAACTTGAAAATAACCAAATCACACTCAATCAACGTAACTTAGTAAAAAAGGGACTCCAACTTTTGAATCTGGAAGGCTGTAGACCTGTATCGACTCCCCTGACACCCAACATACAACTACTCCCAGCCAGCAAAGAAGAAAGAGATAAGTTCAAAGCCCTGAATATAAACTACCGGATGTTCACAGGAATTCTAAACTTCCTGGCCTTCCACACCAGACCCGAACTCTCTCCCGCGGTATTGATCCTCTCTCAATTCAACAATGGAAGCAGTATCAATCACTGGAAAGAGGTGATTCATTTTTTCAAATATCTGGCCCGCTCCATCAAAATCTCTCTGAAAATCCAACCAAGTCAAGACCCACTTCACTGCATTCAATACTATAGCGACTCAACCTGGGGGATAATCACCACTCAAGAAGGTCCAGGAGTGGATACCTATGCATATGGAAAAACTGCCTCATCTTGTGGTGTAGCTCCAGTCAGAAAAACATCACTCTCTCCTCCACCAAGGCTGAACTGTGCGCTCTTTCTGACGCTTTTCAAGAGAATCTCTGGACCTCCCACCTCATCAAAGAAATCTGGGGAATCAATCTCGAACCTTCCAATTTCAAAATTGACAATAAAGGACTTCTCAACAAGGTCAAGCACTTTGGACACAACTCAAAAACCAAACATCTTGACATCAAGGCAAAGAAACTCAGAGAAGATCTCAACGACAACCTCATCTCGCTCACACTCATCAAATCAGAAGACATGATAGCCAACTGCCTCACCAAGGCATGCACCAGAGCCTCCCTCGACACCTTCATCTTGTCCTTCCTTCTGCCTCCTCATACCAAATAATGGGGGGTGTTGAAATTGTCTCTGCTCTTCTCGTGCGCACACCTTCACAGGTGTCATCTGAATGTCACACCTGCTCTCATTTCCTTTCATCACCCTCAGTCACCTCGAGCTCTCTCTCTCTCTCTCTCTTTCTCTCATCCCTTGTTGATCAAAAACCTCTTCCCATCATCCCTTCTCCATCATCCCTTCTCCACTCTCCCGAAGCCACTCAACTCCTCCACTTATCTCTCCTAACTTCAACTCCTTGATCACTTCAACTTATTGATTCTCAGAAAGTCCGACGACAGAATCCTCAACTTACATCCGTCACTTGGTTATTTGGTATGACTCGAAGATCCCAATTCTCCTTTTCTATCTCTCCTTCTTTTTTTTCCTTTTTCTTTCTCATCCTTTGCCGTTTCAACGTTTCTTCATCCTTCTTTCCTGACCAACAGACATTAACTGATCCTTCTCCTTTTAGAGGAGATAACCTCTGACGCGTCGATCACAGGCGTATACTTAAAAATTTAAATCAATCCTTTTTGGACCCTTCAACCTACCTTTTCAGACCTAGTGGTCCTCCGTGTCTTGGCTCTTTGTCCTTTTCTATTTTGTGGAATTCAATTCTCCAAATTCATCACTTTCTATGCATATATATATATATTTTGGTTCATAGCTGGTTTTCCCAGGTAAAAGACAGGTTCTTCATATTTCTAGATTTTACTTCTTCAAAAAAAATCAATCTTCTTTTCCCTTCTCCATCTATTATGTTACTGTCAGCTCTCTGCTACTAGGAACCCTTCAGTCCTTTGGCTAAAGAGAGTGATAAAGATACTGGAATAATAATAATAATTATTCCAAAAATAAACAATTAGAAGCTCAAATAAAAAATATAATAGGAGCAGTTGCATGTTTTAATTGGTTTGGCAATAAATGGTTTTCAATATAATATAAATGAGGGGCCACAGTATTATACTACTGGGGATCTTTACAGAATAGCAACCTCTCTTCAAGGGGTATCCTTAGGCATTTTAAGAACCTTGGAATGAAGATGGGTGCCTTAGAAAGGACTTATTCCACTAATTACTGGGCTTAACAGCAAAAATGTCCAAGACAGGAATAAAAACACTCAATCTGAGCACTTTAACACGAGAATCCTGAAATAATTCAAAGGGTTTCAGAGCAGATGGGGTGGATTGCTTGACTAAACTTCAAGGGTTGATTGGTTAATAACAATGAATAATACTACAACATACTAAGTCATAACTCACTTGCTTATCTTCATATAAGCACTTGATCAACAATGACACAGTTTCTGATTGATAATAATAATTCCTGGTAAAATGATGATGGAATAATGGATCCAAAGAGGTGTGTATAAATAACTTTTTGGGGTGATTTTAAGTTTCTCAGGGCATGTAGAGAGGTTTCTGCTCGTGGGATGAGGCTTGAAAGCCATTCAGGGAACGACAGGCACGTCCACTTGGTGCTGTCAATTATCTGACCTTAAATCTGCTGGATTTCTGTACTATTTTAGCCACAGGATCTGTTAATCTGTTTATGGTGTAAATTTGATCACTCTGTACTCATCCTTCATTTGTACTATTTTTATTGATTTGAAGCGGGCAGATGTGGATGTTTACTAATTTTCCATCATCTGCTGATCACATATATAGTTTTTAATAATTTTTATGAACACTCCTTGTAGTGTTTTGTGGTCTTCAAATATCAGGGTCAGTGATTTACCTGGTAATCCTTGATCTTTGATTTAATATTAAAAAATGTTCTAAACTTAATTTCAATTGATTTTATTTAAGTTTTGATCCTTTTTATATTATTAAAAATGCATATATCAATTTTTTACATATGCTAGGCAGCTCTAACTAGGTTGTAGCTCTTCTGAGCGGTACCTGGTTGTCAGATTGGTAACGACTGATCCAGACCCGGGGATCAGTTAGTACAGATGCGCAGGGGGTAAGATCCGCTGTGTGTGTGGCAGAATGAGCTGCGCGCGGGCCTCTAGTACGCGGGAATCTTCTGCTGCTAGTATGTAGGGTTATGTAATGATGCCGGGCTGCGCGCGGGAATTGTGACATAAGACATTTCCCCGTGTAACTCCTAAAATATACACAACACCTCAATTCTGAGTAAATTTTAGGTTTAAACCCTATATGTGACAACACTATTGAAAGTTAAGAATGGCCAGAAGGTGCCATACTGGTGTCGTAATTTTTAGTATTTTTCTTTTTAATTATTTCAAAAATGTAAGGACTTGGAATTCAAGGGTGGGGTCAGTGAGTGACCCTACCTAATTTTGGTTGAGGAATCCATTTCTTCATGGATCTCTCACTCCTTCTTTTTTTAATTGAGATATTATTTTTTTTCATAGTTTTGTGTTGCTATTGACAAATTGCTCTGTACATAGTAGCAAGCTGACATTCCCCCACTGCAAAATATGTCCATATCTGAAAAAACAATTTGGGTTAGTGCCTTCTGCTGGCTCTGTAGTTCCTTAGGTGCATGGGTCTGTCAGGGGTATTATGTTCAGGCAACCATTCATCCTTATCAGGTGATTCTTCCTTGAATCCAACTATGTAGAGTCTGACATCTTTTCCATTGATCCTATCTTTTTTATCTTTAAGGATCTTGCTAATTTTTCCTTTGTCCTTTTCAGGCTCTTCTGTAACTGGTATTTTAAGGGAAGGAGTATGTTCCCCATTCCTTGGGTGGTAGTGTTTGATGAGAATTACTGGGAAGACTGTATGTTTTCTAGAAAGCTCATCACTAAGGATTACTTCCACAGAATTTTTACCATGAAGTTTATTAATGGTGAAAGTTCCAACAAAAGCTGGACTAAGATTTCTATTTCCAGCTAAGTTGGAAAGTTGGTGGTAGAGATTGAGACTTGATCACCAATCTTGAAATCAGGTTCCTTATGGGTTTTATCCCACCTTTACTGGTTATACTCCAAAGCATCCTGGACACACTTAACAGCATGTTTGTTGGCTACATCTATCATGTTTTTGAAATCAAGTGATGTAGGGTGAATATTTGTTAGCTGGTGGTTAAGGTTATCTCTGGGTAATCTAGGGATCCATCCTTTTTCCAGTATGTAGGGTGCTTCCTTAGTAGTAGAGTGCTTTCTACTGTTGTAGGCCATCTCCAGTGCAGGTAAAAGGCTAACCCAATTGTGGCAATAACCGTCAGAACTCTTGTATTCTAGTCCAAAGCCACAGAGTCTCCTGAGCATGTCTCCCAGGGTCTGAATCATTCTTTCATCTAAGTTGTCAGCTTGCTACTATTGCAGAGCAAGCTGCAAAAAAATAAAATAACATTAAAATAATAACAATAGAATTAACCCAAGAAGGCATAGGAAAAACATAAATATTATGAAAGAAATGGAATTTTCACCCAAAATTAGGTAGGGTCACTCACTGACCTCACCCTTGAAATCCAACTCCTTATATTTTTAAATAATTAAGGAAAGAAAGACCAAAATACTACGGCTCCACTATTGAGTTTTTGGTCAATGAAATATTTCACACCCATTGTCATGTATAGGTTTCACACCTAAACTTCAGTCAGAATTGAGGTGTTGTGTATATTTTAGGAGTTACGCGCAGAAATGTGTAATTTGTCACAATTCCCGCACGCAGCTGTTGAGAGGAAATCTCCTGAACCCCATACCGTGCTCATTCTCACCTACAACCTTTCCCCAACCTGTCACAGGTGATCTTTTGTGCTTTTCTTTCATCATCACTTTTCCGTTTCATCCTCCCTGCTCCCTCTCTTGGCTCAATCCTCATCCTTCCATTCCTCAACTCATCCATTCTTCATCCGCTCCATATTCTCCATCTTCATCCGCTCCATATTCTCCATTGCTTCTTTTCCACCCGCTATCTTCCATCCGCTCCATATTCCTTCCTCTCATTCTCCCCAGTATATTATCCACTTCTCCACCTCACTCCACATCCACACTTACTCCGTCACCCACTTCCTTCTTTCTTCTTCTCAACCCAACTACATCTCTCTCATCCTCTCAAGACTCTCCCCAACTCAATCTTCAAAGCCGACAAAGATTCTCCCATCTTACGATCCATTAACCCAACATCAACCATCTAACCCAACTCACTCAATTTCCTCTTCTTGTTCACATGTGAGGTTGCATCAATCAAGGATCCTAAGCACCTTGCTGATTAAATTTGATTACTTTCATATTTTATTGTCTAGACACTTGTCTTGTCCTATGATCTTGTCATCCTCTTCTTTTCATTCCTATTATTTGAGCGCCCTACCTTGTCTGTGACCGCAATGAGTGAGACTTTACCCAACTTGTCTTCATTCTTTTCTTTATGTCTTTGATTATTGTTAATCTTTCCTCTTCAGTCTGTTGGTTCAGGTAATAAAGAATTCTATAGCTCTTCACGGTTAAAAGCCAAAATTGCTACAACTTCTCCGAAAATCTCGAGCAATAACATGGATTCGACCTCCTCACCTGGACCGACGGATCTCAACTCCCCTCTTCTAAAAACCCTCACAGATTCCATTCCCACCCTCTTGGAGTCAAATTTCTCACTCTGGCGCTCAAAACTCATGACTATTTTTGCTCTCAAAGGTATTGCTAAATGGATCCAATCCCCTGAATCCGAAAAATGCCCCCCGGAAATCAATCTCGAACTCGTTGGATACATCTTAGCAAAGCTGGATAATCGGTGTAAGACTCCAAACGGTGCTAAGCCGTGGCAGTTCTGTGGAGGGGAAAGGTGCTGTTTAGGCTGCCCTCCAAGGAGTTACAATAATATTTAAATGTAACCGGAATCAAGGTCCAGAACCTTATGGATGAGAAATCAAACTAAGGGAAGAGGGTAAGAGTTGTCGGTAGCTATGGAAACAACACTATCTGAGGCAAGATGGTGCAGGGAAAGACTCAAACAAATAAGTCAAGGTTTTTTCAGAGTTCAATAGAACAAGGCAGTTGTAAGTAACAATGCCCACAAGCTAATAACTCTGGTCGTCAGCAGCTGATTAGGAAAGATCAACTCAATCCCAACCAACCTCCAGGTTCTTAATGAACCTGCCCAACTCTCCGCAATCAAGCGCTTGAAGGGTACCAGATAACTGTTGGAGGCTGAACAAAACAAAAGCAATTTGTTTGTGAAGCTCTAGAAGCAAATCAATAACGAATTTGAGCAAGAATATCCCAACACTTCTCAAGGGACTCAAGAATAGCGTGGCGAAATTCAACCTTAAAGAAGAAGGGAGGTATAACACTCCAGGTTTTAAGCTTAATAAAACCTCTTCAATCAAACGTGATTGGCTCCAGAAAGATGATCAAGGAGAGATCAAGACCAGTATGGTTGGAAAAAGGGATCAGAGTGGTATAACACACTCAAGAATTCAGACAGACAGGAATTCTTCTTCAACCAGCAAGGCTATTGGTTGGTGATAAGGATCAAGGTCACAAAGGACAGAGTTTGAGTATAGAGGCTCAAAGGATCAAGGGGGCAATTGTAGATATACCCTGATAAATGGCTCAGATAGGTGGGGAAGGATGCCCACAGATAAGTTGATTACGATGAAGGTCTTATTGGATGGATTGGATTCTCTGATGCTCCCCTGATGATGGGATCAAAAGGCAGGGGAGAGCCCCTCCTTTTATAGACATAAGGCCCTGTATACTATGTACAAGAGAGATTTACAAATAGGTGCGGGAAAAAATGAAAACATAAAAAAAAAAAAAAAAAAAAAAAAAAATTACATGAGAGGAAAAAAAAGAAATGTTGCCCGCGTCAAGAATGACCGCGGGCAACCAGATGGACACCCGCGACAGCGGTCGCGGGTGTTGACAACGGTTGTTGTCGCCCGATCGGCGGCGACAACGGGGTGAAAGTTCCGACGGCCGCAAGCGGTCGCTCGCGGTCGTTGGTCGGATCGGATGATGGGCAAGGATGGGATGGGATGAGTTTGAGCTTGGGATCCCGACAATAGCTATTGAACGTCTCAAGTTCTTGATCCTTGGATAGATCTTCAAGATCGTTTGAGGTTGAAGGTAGGATGATCTCCTGCCTTTGTTTGATCTGACCCCTTTGTTTCTCACCTCAATTGATCTCCGACTTGGCTTGGTTGTAGAGATAGAGACCGGCAAAGGTGAGGATCGTCCCAAAGGCTTGAACTATCAAGAGCTTTTGACCAAACCAGATGATGGCGATACAGATGACGGTGATACGTTTTGTTTCAAGGAAGCAATGGAGTAGGTGACCGGAGAGGTACGTGAGAGGATGGAGTAGGCAAGGATACCTTGAGGGTCGAATTGGAAGGATTAGAAGTGGATGGGTTGAACTGAGGACTGGGATGTTGGGATGGAGGATAGAAGGGATGATGATGATGCTGGATGGGCTCGAGGATCGGAAGAAGGAAGGATGATGATTGGTGGTGGATGGGATCGTCAAAAGTGGTTCGACGATCGCTCGCGTTGCCAAAAGTCAGGGCCGCAAGCACGACAAGTGGGAGTTGAACATAGGAAGAGGGAAGCAAAGCGGAGAGACAGGCAAGAGGCCTGCCCTAGACCGCTTGGACAGGGAGGAGTTGAGAGATGGGGGAAAATGAAGGTAACCATAGGGGTACAACTGAAATCCGATTTTTTTTTTTTTTTTTTTTTTTTTTTTTTTTTTTTTTTGCCGTGGTGTCCCGGATTGGTCACCACATCTCTCCCCAACTTACAGACTGTCCCTAGTCTGCATCTCAAATTTGAAGGGATTAAAAAAGAGAAAAGCAGGGAACAAAATAAATTGAAGCAAAGATTGGCCATTTCTTGATCTTGAGAGCAATTAAAGAGTTGAGGAAAATATCTTGATTCTTCAAAATGAACCCTAGAAGCGGCAGGAATAGAACAAGGAGGGCGTCCCAGGTGCTCACATATGTGGCATACAGTAGAGGTTTACAACAAAAACGCAGCAAATGACCCTGGTGGTGCACAATTGGGAGGACTTACTTCTGAGATAAGTTGCCCCCACGACAATGGAACTTCTTGACTTGATCAGCAGAAAACCTTCTGGCCAACCGAGTACCATCCAGCTCCTCCAAAACATAAGATCCACCTCTAACTTGATGAACCACTCGATAAGGGCCATTCCAACGATTAGAGAAAAGCTTTCCCCACTGGGTTTCCAAAGATCGATTATAAGCTAAAACTAAGTCACCAGGGTTCAAGGGCTCCCTGATTCAATTAGAGTGCTTTTCCTCCCAATACTGGACGGATTTTGCTCTGGCCTCCATCATCTTTTGATAAGCTTCATCAAGAACGTCTTCACTTCGCTCCAGTTGCTTGGATCTAGCAACTAACAGATCAGTGGTTGAGGACACCTCTTCCCAAGAGATGCCCAAGAAAGATTCCATTTCCAGATCCAAATGAAGGACTGCTCTTTGACCAAAGATGATTTCATAAGGTGAGTAACCAGTAGTTCTTTTGGTTGAGATTTGATCAGTGAAGAGAACAAGAGGAAGGAATTTGCAACTATTCTTGCCACTTTCACCAGCCAGTTTAACAAGTGCAGCCTTCAAAGGAGCATGGCCTCGTTCCACCATCCCTTGGCCTTCAGGATAATAAGGAGTAGTAACTCTATGTTGTCCAGGAAGGGATTGGATCATTTCAGCAAGCTTGCCCCCAAATTCAGAGCCACCATCAGTAGAGTAAGATCGAGCCAGGCCATCACGCATTGTCCAGGTCTTGTAGAGGAAAGCTGCCACTGATTCAGAGCTAAGGTTCTTAAGAAATTTTGCTTCAACCCATCCGGAAAAATCATCTCTAGCCACAATGAGGTACTTAGCACCACCTGCCTTAATATGAACCACATCCATAGCAATCCTTCCAAAGACAGTGGACTCCCCAGTAGGATAACGAATTTCAGCTGGGCGCCTAAGATCTCGTTTTTGACAAACTTCACAACTCTTGCACCATTGGGAGACGGATTTCTTCAAAGATGGCCACCAGAACCGTTCGGATAGTCGTTGATAAGTTTCAGTTTCCCCACAATGACCAAGGCCTTCATGGAGACTTTCAAGGATAGAATCTTGTTTTGAGGGAATAGTAACAACAATAAGAGAACAAGGATTGCCTCTCTTCATAAGTCTAGAACCTTGAACAAAAAAATTAGAAGACTTTTGTTTAAGAGATCAAAATTCCTTAGCAGAGAGATCGGGAGGTTTTTGAAGAGTTGAAAGGTACTGCTCTAATTTAAACCAGAAGCCTTGTTGAAAGCCAGAATAATTTTGAGAAGGAAAAGAGAAAATAGGTTGAATTAAAGGTTCCTCTTCATTGAAATTGGTTCAAACATCAGATTCGTTGTCCCCAAGAGGTTGTCGAGATAAACCATCAGGCATGGTGAAAGATTTTCCCGGCCTGTGAACAATATGAAAAGAGAAAAGCTGGATAAAGGCCACCCAACAAGTCATAGGAGCATTGGGAAGACTGGGAGCGTTTATCATTTCAATGATGGATCGAGCATCAACTTGCAATTCGAAATGTTGGCCCCAGAGAACGGTTTGAAGTTTCTTCATCATTTGAGCCAAACCACAGAGTTCCAGTTTGGGCTGGGAGTATCTAGATTCTACATCTGAAAACAACAAAGATTCATAAAGAGCAGGACGGTCCCAACCATTATCATCGTCCTGAGTAAGGACGGCCCCAACATCTTGATAACTAGAATCAACAGCCAGCTTGATCTTGCCAGCTCCAGATCCATAAGAGATCTTTTTCAAAACTATGTCTTTACCAACTATCCTTTTGAGTAGCTGGAAAGCACATTCACAATCTTGGGTCCAAATCCATTCAGCATCTTTTCTGGTTAGACGACGCAAGGGTGCACAGATTTTGGGTAAAGATGGGATAAAGATTCTAACGTAAGTGACAACACCTAGAAAGCCCCTAACTTCAGTTGGATTGATTGGGGTAGGCCAAGAGATGATCTTGTTGACTTTGGCTGGTGTCATCCTTCTTCCTTCCTTGCAGACCACATGACCAACAATTTCCAGAGCAGGGACACAAGCCGCCAGTTTAGATCCAGAGACAGTAAGGCCAGATTCCTTGATTCAAAACAGAATCCTCTCAAGGTAGTAGCATATTCCCAGATAAAACGACAAATTCCTGAATGCCAAGGTAAGAGCTCATTATCATAGTCAGATTCTGGACCTTTAATTCCGCCATCGTCAATAAAGATACCAGCATGATCAGGGATTTCATCCTGGAGGATCCACATCATCTGAGCCTGATAGACTGCAACCAAGTTGGTGGCTCCTTGAGGCAATCAAGTAAGTTGAAATTGACCAAGAGGGGTATCAAAAGTAGTGAGAGGACGAGAAATAGGATGTAAGGATTGTTCGTCATAGCCACCCATAATATCCCCTAGACCATAGCAAGCTCTTCCTGCAAAGGATTCAACAAATTCTTCAGTAGCATGAGGGATACCAGAGTCTTTAATAGTAACTTTATTAAGAGGTTGAAGATCATGAACTATTCTAAGTTTACCATTACTCTTGAGGACACAGAAGAAGGGGCTGGAGTAACTAGAAGTTGACTTTTCATACAGGCCAGTTTGAACTCGTTCCCGGACCAACTTGATGAATTTGTCGACTTTAGCAGCAGGGATAGGGATCTTTTTCTTTTGCCAAGGATCATGTTCAACTACAGGGATGATATAAGGGAGGCCATAGGATTCCCGCAAGAGACCTCTCTCTTCTTCACAGAAGGCAATAGATTTTTCTCTTAGAGATAAGACATTTTTGATTAAATTCAACTCATCAGGAAGAAGCCATCCATCTGGACCAAAGTTGACCACCTTCAGACGTTCTTCAATGACCCGTCCATTAGGCACAAAGGGACCAGTAAGAGATTGAGGAAGACCACAGTAAGGATTGCAAGATAGAGGAGGACGCATAAGGGGAGGATTGAGGATGAGAGGCATAGGCTGGTTGACTGGTTGGACCTTCTTAGCAACTGGTTTATACTTAGTGGCAAAAGAGAGAATTTCTTGTTTCCTCCAAGAGTTGACCAGAGAGACTTGATTACAAAAGCTGAGTCCAAGTTCCAACATCTTCCAAGTCCGATGTTCTGCAATATTCTTGAAGGGTGCCTTTTCCATAAAAGGAGAACCAGGAGATAATACGTTGCTCACATGTGTGGCACAAGGTAGGGTTTCAAAAATGACGGTAAAAGATTGCCCTGGCAGTGCACAATTGGGAGGACTTACTTGTACCCCAAATTGCCTCCACTGAAGCCCATATTCCTTCATACCAAAACCACCAAAAACGGAATTGCAGTTAGGATCTAGTTTAAGCTCATTGCAGAGATTTGTACCGGAACTGAGAGAAGATTGATCAGACTCAAAAGTAGAAGGAAAAGAAGACACAACAGATCCAGAGAGAGAAGGAGATGGAGAAGAAATATTTTTGGATTTTTCTTTTTTGATATGTTTTTGTTTTTTAATATTCTTGAGCTCAGAAGAGAATGATGAAAGGAATGAAAAATAAGCCTGAGGGATGGGAGTTGACCCTTAAGTTGCAGTCTGAGGCTGAAAAGAACTACAACCATTGGTAGGATCAACTATTCCCCTAAAAAATGAGAGGAACTAGAGTTATCCTTCTGCTTCCCCTTAAAAGATGATTTGGGAGAATGACCAGGAAAATCTCTTTCCCAACGACCAGAATCCAAAGAGCAAAGAGGAACTTCAATTTTTCTGCCATCAGCATCAGGGAGGAGAATTCTCTCCCCAACTTGATCAGAAAACATCAGGGTTGCACCAAAGTCCATTAAGAAGGGTCGTCCCAAGATCATAGGACTGTCCAAACGAGTGATCCAAAAGTGGCAGGTTCCAACGATATTTCAACCAATCCTGACCGGTACATCTTCAGCAATAACAACCAGTTCAAAAGATTGATTTCCTATCCCATATACTGCAGAGTTGAAGCTGACCCTAGGACTAAGTTTGAGCTTGCAGGCCATAGCATCCAAGATTAAGTTAAGCTGAGATCCAGAATCCACAAGAGGAGAAACATTTTTAGCTTAGTCACCAAGATAACAAGGAAGAAAGCCAAGGGGACAGGAATAAAGATTGGATTCTATAGAAGGACTGGTTCCACCAGAGTCCTCCATTAAAGTGCCAGAGGAGACTTTGAGTTCTTCAGGGCCAATTTCCACACGTCGACAAGAGACCCATTTCTTCATTCCTTCAGCAACAGATGGAGAGATTGATAGGAGTTCAGCCACAGATAGATCAGGAATTTTGAGATCAGAAATTTTCTTTAATACTCCCTCCACAGCATTGGGGTGATCCTTGGAGATGCCCCTTTCAAATCAAACTTTGGGCTGGGTGGGGGGAGGAAGTTCGGGTGACGCAGAATCTAAGATAGGATTAGAAGGTTGAGGTGAGGGAGAAGGATCAGGGTGATCTGGGAACCTTTCCATGAGTGGTTCCTTTTCCACCTCCATGTCTTCTACATCAGAGGAAGGAGGCTCAAGTGATGATCGACGTTTAACGGGTTTTCGAAGGATTGAAGTTGGCAAGGAAGGAGCCTTATGAGGTTTAGGTTCCTCTTGTCGTTTCCTGGCTGGATCAGATTGATAAGTAGTCCCAGCCAGACTAGAGGAAGAAATAGCTGGAGGATACCAAGGTTGGAGGGTACCACAGGATGATCGAAATTCAAAGGAAGCAAGAGATTCTTTCACAGGGGGTGATGGCTGGTAAGAGGCCACCACATGTCGGATAGGAAAAGACAAGTCAAAAGGGATTAGGGCACCATTAGGGAAGAAGTAATTGTTTCCCCTCTGCTCTACCAACTTTTCCTTTAAGTCCTTCTGAATTTCTTGACATTGTCCGGTTCCATGGCCTTCCCTATGACAGTAGTAACAGACCAGAGTTGATTTGGGAACAGAAGAAGGATCTTTAGGCGTAGATAGCAAGGAAATCTTTTGATCTATTTTGTTCTCAAAGGCCCTAAGTAACTTGGTGATTTCATTTAGAGTAGTAGGTTCCCGATTGGAATTAAGATCTGCTTTAGGCCTACGATCTGCCTCCATTTTAATCATAATATTTTTCGACTCTTTAAAAGAAGGAGCATGGACTGGTTCAGTATTTCTAGGCTTTTCAAAGGTAAGAGCAGTTTGAACTTTCATGAATTTATCCACAGTACTCCTAAGGGTAAGAAAAACAGGGAGCTTGAATCAATTATCCCTGGTAGTAATCATGGATCCAGATTTGACCAGTTCTTCTTTAATCCTTTCCTGCACAGCCGAAGAAATAGATTGGAAGAACTTTGCTCCAATTTCGTCCACTGTGTCAATGTGATTGTTTTGGATAAGATAGTTTTGAATGGGATCCCAAGACTTTCCAAAAATCTGATAGTCAGAGGCTGAAGAAATACCACCATTGGAGATCCACTGAGAATCCAGAGCATCCAAATCCTGCAGAGTAAACCTAGCCACATCTATTTTACCCCAGTATGCCAACATAGCCTCCCTGAGAAGCGTCCAGTTGTGGGATTCAAATCCCTCGAAAGACTTGATTACCTCCATAACTTCATCAGAGGAGATAAAGAACCGCAGCTGATAAGCCATATCGAATTCACTAGCTCCATCCACTTCAGCAGCCATTTTGTAGGAGTCCAAGAATCGCTTGACATTTGTACCGTTGAAGCCTAAGTTCTTGTTCTGGGGTTTGATCTTTACCATCTTAGGTCGAACAGAGGTGTTTGGAGTAGCGGGAGATGCCATATCGAATAACAGAGTTCCTAGGGGATCCAAAGAGCAGATTTCCAAAGTGGCTCACGAGTGTGGCAAGAGTAGGGTTTTGCCAAAAACAACAAGTATCTTGCCCGAGCGGTGCACAAATTGGGAGGACTTACTTCTAGACCAAGCTGCCTCCATGGATTGGAAAAAAGAACAAACAGAAAAAGAAAGAGAAATTGGATAGGATTTCAGAGTTGATTCTTCAAGTTGGGACTGTAAATCCCAAGGTTGCTCATTCGATCCCGGCCCGGGGGACCAAATGTAAGACTACAAACGGTGCTAAGCCGTGGCAGTTCTGTGGAGGGGAAAGGTGCTGTTTAGGCTGCCCTCCTAGGAGTTACAAAAATATTTAAATGTAACCGGAATCAAGTTCCAGAACCTTATGGATGAGAAATCAAACTAAGGGAAGAGGGTAAGAGTTGTCGGTAGCTATGGAAACAACACTATCTGAGGCAAGATGGTGCAGGGAAAGACTCAAAAAAATAAGTCAAGGTTTGTTCAGAGTTCAATAGAACAAGGCAGTTGTAAGTAACAATGCCCACAAGCTAATAACTCTGGTCTTCAGCAGCTGATTAGGAAAGATCAACTCAATCCCAACCAACCTCCAGGTTCTCAATGAACCTGCCCAACTCTCCGCAATCAAGCGCTTGAAGGGTACCAGATAACTGTGGGAGGCTGAAAAAAACAAAAGCAATTTGTTTTTGAAGCTCTAGAAGCAAATCAATAACCAATTTGAGCAAGAATATCCCAACACTTCTCAAGGGACTCAAGAATGGCATGGCGAAATTCAACCTTAAAGAAGAAGGGAGGTATAACACTCCAGGTTTTAAGCTTAATGAAACCTCTTCAATCAAACGTGATTGGCTCCAGAAAGATGATCAAGGAGAGATCAAGACCAGTATGGTTGGAGAAAGGGATCAGAGTGGTATAACACACTCAAGAATTCAGACAGACAGGAATTCTTCTTCAACCAGCAAGGCTATTGGTTGGTGATAAGGATCAAGGTCACAAAGGACTGAGTTTTGAGTATAGAGGCTCAAAGGATCAAGGGGGCAATCGTAGATATACCCTGATAAATGGCTCAGATAGGTGGGGAAGGATGCCCACAGATAAGTTGATTACAATGAAGGTCTTATTGGATGGATTGGATTTTCTGATGCTCCCCTGATGATGGGATCAAAAGGCAGGGGAGAGCCCCTCCTTTTATAGACATAAGGCCCTGTATACTATGTACAAGAGAGATTTACAAATAGGTGTGGGAAAAAATGAAAACATAAAAAAAAAAAAACAAAAAAAAAAATTACATGAGAGGAAAAAAAAGAAATGTCGCCCACGTCGAGAATGACCGCAGGCAACCAGATGGACACCCGCGACAGCGGTTGCGGGTGTCGACAACGGTTGTTGTCTCCCAATCTGCGGCGACAACGGGGTGAAAGTTCGGACGGCCGCGAGCAGTCGCTCGCGGTGTAGAGACTCCTGTGGGATTATATAAATAAAGTAGCAAATAGCTTGCTGGCAGTCCCTGAAGGGGAATTTAGTATTGCTTCTACTCCTTTGGAGTAATAGTATATACTAAGAGTGGTTTTGAATTGCCTGCCCTTCTAGTACTATAGTAAGTCTGCACAATAATTTATTTAAATTAATGGCTGGTTTCTTTGAGACTTAAAATAGGTCTCAGATCAGACCTAGGTTAGTTATTAATTGTTATTGGTAGGGTTTTTTGAAGAATAGACCAGATGTATTGGATTATTGGTTAATTATTGATCAGATATATGTGATCTTAACCAGTATCCCAATATCAAAGGGGTTCAAGGGTTTTATCAAAGGGATGGTTCAGGAGAGGACCCAAGGATGGGTTTACCCACAGGGGGCTGGGTAGAGGAAATGCTGGTAGTTTCTTTTTGTTGTGCTCTCTTTCTTTGTAAGGGTTATTTATTAATTAATGGGTGGGTTTTCTTTAATCTGGTGCTGAATATTCAGGTCACAGAAGAACCCTTATTCAAGCGCCTGTTGGGTGGTTTAACTGGTTAAATATGGTTAATAAATTGGTTTCTGATTTCCTGTTTCTTTATAATTGGTTCACTACTAATATGTATCTGGGTAGGTACCACAGATGGATGGGTTGATGGGGTGGATGGATAGATGATGAGATGGGTCGTAATGATTGAGTGAGTAGGTATACAACTTGGATAGGGCAGAGAGGCCATCCTTAAATAGACAAATCCTGCCCCCAGGGGTGCTCAAGGCTGCCCCTGAGGGTTCTCCCTGTTCTGGTGAGGAACAGTGAGATACAGTTACATGAGGCATTTCTGCTGGTTGGGAAAAGTTTGTACAGTTACATGAGGCATTTCTGCTGGTTGGGAAAAGCTTGTACAGGGGTTTCATGCATGCACAGCCTTGCATAGATTGCTGTGTAGTTCAGATAAGGTATATTGCTGTGCTGTACTGGTAGTTTATTCAGTGATTATTGCTTCTACCTACATGTATTGCTGTGCAATACTGTTGGTTTTTTTGGTTCTGGTTAAGGCTGGTTCCACTTTCTCCTGCATATATTGCTCCTGTATACTTCTGCACAGCCTCTTGTATGTGTATTTGCTGCATGTTTGTTTGGTTCAGGTGACAAGATCTGACATGCTGCACTGCCTCCTGTATCTGTATTGCTGTATTCTGGCTGTGGTGACTGGATCTGGACTGGTTGCACTGCCTCCTGGATCTGTATACTGTATGCTGGATGAGGTGACTGGATCTGGCATGCTGCACTGCCTCCTGTATCTGTATGCTGTATTCTAGATGAGGTGACTGGATCTGGCATGCTGCACTGCCTCCTGTATCTGTATGCTGTATTCTGGATGAGGTGACTGGATCTGGCATGCTGCACTGCCTCCTGTATCTGTATGCTGTATTCTGGATGAGGTGACTGGATCTGGCATGCTGCACTGCCTCCTGTATCTGTATGCTGTATTCTGGATGGACTGGTTGTTGTGTGGTCCTGGTCTTGAGGATAAGCTGCCACTGGTATGTACTTGAGGGTTTACTAGGTATGCCTTATGTCTTCCACAGAGATGTGACACCTGGGTGGGTATGAGTTTGCCACAGTTGAAGGTTTCTTGGGCTGTATCTTCTAATCCATGAGAGATAGAGTGGTATGTTGGCTGAGTGACTATGGGTTATTTTCAATGTAGAATCCATTTCTGAGGTTAATTTGAGGGTTTGAGCTGTTTTTACACTAGATAAGTGAGTCTGATGGCTATAGGACAGGTTTGGACTACCACAGCGGTCGTTGGTCGGATTGGATGATGGGCAAGGATGGGATGGGATGAGTTTGAGCTTGGGATCCCGACAATAGCTATTGAACGTCTCAAGTTCTTGATCCTTGGATAGATCTTCAAGATCGTTCGAGGTTGAAGGTAGGATGATCTCCTGCCTTTGTTTGATCTGACCCCTTTGTTTCTCACCTCAATTGATCTCCGACTTGGCTTGGTTGTAGAGATAGAGACCGGCAAAGGTGAGGATCATCCCAAAGGCTTGAACGATCAAGAGCTTTTGACCAAACCAGATGATGGCGATACAGATGACGGTGATACGTTTTGTTTCAAGGAAGCAATGGAGTAGGTGACCGGAGAGGTACGTGAGAGGATGGAGAAGGCGAGGATACCTTGAGGGTCGAATTGGAAGGATTAGAAGTGGATGGGTTGAACTGAGGACTGGGATGTTGGGATGGAGGATAGAAGGGATGATGATGATGCTGGATGGGCTCGAGGATCGGAAGAAGGAAGGATGATGATTGGTGGTGGATGGGATCGTCAAAAGTGGTTCAACGATCGCTCGCGTCGCCAAAAGTCAGGGCCGCAAGCGCGACAAATGGGAGTTGAACATAGGAAGAGGGAAGCAAAGCGGAGAGACAGGCAAGAGGCCTGCCCTAGACCGCTAGGACAGGGAGGAGTTGAGAGATGGGGGAAAATGAAGGTAACCATAGGGGTACAACTGAAATCCGATTTTTTTTTTTTTTTTTTTTTTTTTTTTGCCGTGGTGTCCCGGATTGGTCACCACATCTCTCCCCAACTTACAGACTGTCCCTAGTCTGCATCTAAAATTTGAAGGGATTAAAAAAGAGAAAAGCAGGGAACAAAATAAATTGAAGCAAAGATTGGCCATTTCTTGATCTTGAGAGCAATTAAAGAGTTGAGGAAAATATCTTGATTCTTCAAAATGAACCCTAGAAGCGGCAGGAATGGAACAAGGAGGGCGTCCCAGGTGCTCACATATGTGGCGTACAGTAGAGGTTTACAACAAAAACGCAGCAAATGACCCTGGTGGTGCACAATTGGGAGGACTTACTTCTGAGATAAGTTGCCCCCACGACAATGGAACTTCTTGACTTGATCAGCAGAAAACCTTCTGGCCAACCAAGTACCATCCAGCTCCTTCAAAACATAAGATCCACCTCTAACTTGATGAACCACTCAATAAGGGCCATTCCAACGATTAGAGGCCTGTCCCAAAAGCCAGGTTCAGCTCTTGAAACTCTACCATGAATGCTATTGGAGTATAGACTGCTCCTATAATACTACCTCACACTAAAGGTTCTTTGAGAATAAAAGTGGAATTTGTAGTATTGCTCAACCAACTATGTGACTACCTGATACTGGGTAATGATGCCTTATGTCTGTATGGTATAGACGTGTTCCAGAGTAGAGGAAGGTACTTCACAGTAAGAGGTAATTGGGATAAGAAGTTTGAGATATGCACTATTCAGTCTAACTTCCCCTCCTCTACTTATCAAAATCATTTAGAAGACTTTGACAAAGAATACTTCTCTCAAGCATCTCTGAATATGATACTTTCTGAGGAACAGAAGAAAGATATATTGAAGGGCTGCTTTGAGAACCAGAATGCTTTTTGTACTCAAGATCATCCCATTGGTGATATTAAAGGACATGATATGGTATTGACATTGACCATCAAGCCTCCTTATCCTCCTTAAATTAAGAAGGCCATCCTATCCTTCTAGTCCTAATTCTAGAAAAGCTCTTGAGGAACATATCCAAGAACTGATAGACTTCCAAGTATTAAGGAAAGTAGGGCATAATGAACAGGTAGATGTGAACACACCTGTAATAATAGCTTGCCATAATGACAAGTCAAGAATTGTAGGAGACTTCAGAATGCTCAACAATTATACTCAATCAGATTATTATCCTATACCCCGGATTGATCATTATCTGTATAAATTGTCCAAGGCCAAACACATTACTACTATGGATATGCTTAAAGGTTTCCACCAGATACCAATACACCCTGAAAGCAGGAAGGTTATGAGAATAATTTGTCATTTGGGAATATATGAATATCTCAGGATGCCCTTTGGTATAAAGAATGCCCCATCAAACTTCCAGAGAACAATGGATACAGTTCTAGGTACTTAAATCAGACAAGGATGGATGATGGTATATATAGATGATGTTATCACATACTATGATGATTGGGATACTCATATTAACCAAGTAAGATTGGTACTCCAGAATATCTCCAGAACAGGGTTGAAGATGTCCATGAAGAGATGCAAATTTGGCTACGGAGAATTGAAAGCCTTATGAAATATAGTCTCTGGTCTAACTCTGGCTGCTGATCAAAATAAGATAGCTGCTGTCATGAATAGACCTATGCCTCAAAACAAAACAGAATTACTGTCTTTCATTAGTTTTTGCAGTTATTCCAGAAAATACATACCAAAGTTTGCTATGCTAACTAAAAGTCTGTATGTAGTATGCAACAACAACACCCTATTTGAAATGACTCATGAAAGACAAAGAAAATATGAGGAATTAAAAATATCTATGACCTCTAATCCTCTACTTATCCAACCAGATTACTCCAAGCCCTCAAAATTTACATTGACGCCTGCATGGAAGGGCTAGGAGCTGCTCTACATCAGGAAAGGATAGAAGAAGACAGACCATTAGAGAAACCAGTACCCTTCATATATAGAAAGATCAAAGATACAGAGAATACATATGGGGCCAGTCAGTTGGAATGTTTGGCACTAGTATGGGCTTTAGAGAAGCTTCACTATTACTTAGAAGGCACAACTTTTCAAGTAATCACGGAATGTACTGCTGTAAGAACTCTTATGAAGATGAAAACTCCCAGCAGAAATATGCTCAGGTGGCAAATTGCTATACAAAAGTATAGAGGACAGATGACTATAGTGCATAAATATGGAGCTAAACATCAGAATGCTGATAGTCTAAGTACAAAGGTTTTGCCTAATGACTCTAACAATCCAGCATATGACCCTGAAGATAAAGATATTTTTTCTATCCTGAAAATCAATCTTTTTGCATTGAGTGCTCCAATAATGGGATCCCACAAAGTTTTACCTTTTGGGATGGTCTCCTCTACTATAGACACCAACATTCCAGTGTATTAGTACTAAGCAACAAAGAAAATATACAAAATATACTCCAGGAATTCCATGACAACTGTTCATCAGGGCATTTCTCCACAAAGAAAACTTTAGAAAAAGTAAAACAAACTGCTTGATGGATAGACTGGAAACAAATCACTACCAAATATGTTACTAGCTGTGAAAGCTGCTATAAATCTTATAAAAGTACTGGAAAAAAGGTTTGGACTCTTAAAGAAGATATCTGAACCTACAACCAGATGGGAAATCATCAATATGGATTTTTTCACCGGCCTCCACCCTGGAGGTACTCATTGATATAACTCTGTCCTAGTTATAGTTGACAGATATTCTAAGAAGGAGAAATTCTTACCTAACCACAAAGAAGATAGTGCTATGGATTTAGCTTTACTATTCTGGAATAGAATTATAGCTGATGTGGGTATACCCAAGATTATAATCAGTGACAGAGACCCCAAATTCACCTCTGAGCTTTGGAGGAATCTATATGATATACTGGGTACTAATCTAGCATTTTCTATAGCATACCATCCCCAAACTGACGGATTAGCTGAAACAATGATACAGACCCTAGAAGATATGCTAAGGAAGTTCTTTAGCTTTTGTCTAGAATACAAAAACTGAGATGGCTATTGCCATGATTGGGTAAGCCTAATCCAAGCCCTAGAAATGGCTTATAAAAGCAGTAAACATTCTACTACCAAAGAAGCTCCTTACATACTAGAAAGAGGATGGATTCCAAAACTCCCTACAAATAACGTAAACTATAACTTAGCCACTATTCATCCAACATCTCTTGACTTTAGGAAGATGATAGATCTGGAAAATAATCATGCTCAAAAATGTGTAGAAGAAGAAGTAGAATACAACAAACAAAGATGGGACAAATCACATAAAGAGCCTGACTTTAAAATAGAAGATCAGATCTTGATATCTATAACCAATTTCAACAACCTAGCAGGCAACATAAAACTGAAACCAGCCTTTGTTGGACAATTTGTTGTCAAAAAGATGCATGGCAAAAATGCTGTGGAAGTAATCTTGAGCGAAGAATTATCAAGAAAACATCCAGTATTTCCTGTTAGCCTAGTCAAACATTTTCAACCAAGAGAAGGCAGCAACCTCCCTCCAGCAATAATCCCAATAGTACCTGACCCTGTGAAAGAAAAAGGGAAAGTCAGCAGGATATTGAGAGATAAGAAAGAGAGAGTACAAGGAATAGATGTTAGACTGTACCAAGTAAGATAAAAAGGAGAATCTGCAGACAAAGATGAATTGTTACCAGAAAATAACATACCTGATGGACCAATACATCTCAGAAACTACAGAGCCAGCAAAAGGGACTGAAAAACACATGAAGTTAATTTTCTCCCAACATCCTCCAGATTTTTTTTCAGATATGGCCATATCTGGGAGTGGGGGAATTTCAGCTTGCTACTATTGGAGAGCAAGCTGCAAAAGTAACAAAACAACATAAAAATAATAATAATAAAATTAACCTAAGAAGGAGTAGGAAAAACAAAAATATTATTACAGAAATTTACACTTTTTCATTGATACTTTTAATCCCATGGCAGAGATAGGTTCTGAGGACTAGCCTTAATTTCTCCATGTGAGTATCCCAATGATCAAAGTAAATGATAACATCATCAATGTATACCATCATCCATCCCTATCTGATGAATAATCCTAGGACAATATTTTACGTGTCCCGTTTGGTTACAGTTCCAACATACTTTCTCCTTTGATTCGGGAGTTTTCTTGACTTCAAAGGTAGTTGGATTAGTAGCAGGGGACTCCTTAGTTTTGGAAGTATATTTTTCCCTGTTCTTAGTATTTTTTTCCCTGGGGAGTCTGTTGACTCTTTTATCAAGACTATTCATATCAATAGTCTCTTCCAACACACCTATTAAGGGAGAAAGATCTGAATCCATAGACATCCTCCACCTTACACTGTGGTTAATTTGTCCGGGATATAAGTTGAGGAGTCTTTCATTGACTTCATCTTTATCAGAATCTGGGTAGAAACAGTCTAACCTCTTTTTCTAGTCTAAGCACCACTTATGAGGTTTGTCCTTGAATTGATCAAAATGGGAGGTTTCAAAAGTTTCCCTCATCTTTCTTTTCCAAATCCTAGTACCAAATTGTACTTTGATCAATTCTTTCCAAGAATTCCAGGATAAAGATCCAACTTCTTCTCTTTTATTGATAAACCAATCAAGAGCTACTCCTTCAAATAGTCTGGGCAATCTTACCACAGCTATTGCATCAGGGAGCTCATAAAAAGAAAGATTACAGTCAATAAATCTAATGAAACTGACATTGTTGTATTCTCCTTCTCCAGAGAATTTAGGCCATTCAGTAAGGGGAGGAAGTAACTTCGAAGCCTGCTCCACTACATGAGAATTACTGGGTCTGAAAGACTCATTCCTAGTTATCCTGGTCCTGGGAGGAACACTAGGAGTACTGCTGAACCTAGCAGGTCTATTTTCTTCTAGGTCAATGACGGGAGAGTTAGTAGAATTGACCTTAAGATCGCTGAGAAAATTCTTAATCATACCTAACTCCAAATCAATTTTATTTCTTAATAAGTCAATTTTGTTAATCAGATGAGCTGAAGGAGTAGGATTAGTTTCCTTAAATTATTCCTTAAGCTGGTCTTTGGTTGCAAGAATATCTTCCTGAAGAATTGATTGGTTATCATCAATATGTTTCATGAGGTCCAACTTGATAGATTTTATACTATCCTTGATTTTTTGTATTTCCAACTCATCAATTCTCATAATCTGAGACTGGGTATCAATCACTCTAAAAATATTCAGACTTAATTTGTCCAGTTGTTGATAAAACCTGTCAAAGCACTGGCTACCATAGTAAAATTGTGAGACACATTTACAGAAAAGCTATTAAGAGCTTCTACATCTAATTGTGGTACACCTTTTTCCACTTCTATGCTAGGGATATTATGCTGTCCCAATCCTTCGGGTTCCTTAACTTCTGATGGGCTGAGGAACTCTTCTTTTTGGGGTCCTTTCCCTTTAAGAAATCTAATTGATCCCAAGGATTACAGTTCTGAACGTAGCCTTCTACTTCTTTCTTTGGGATCAACCTTTGCAGAGAAATCTGAGATTTCTTTGCCAGAGAAATAGCTTTTATCATACCTGGTTGATCATTCTGGGTCTGAGCAAATTTGAATTGTTCCCAAAATCTCACATTCTTGTTCACTAATACCTTGACTCTTTCCTCTTTGGTTGAGTCCAGCTGGGGTGGCATAGGAGGACCTGTCTCCTCCTGGGATAACCTGTTAGGCAACGGGTGCTTTTACAACAGTCTGTTGGTTGAGTTGGGGGCCTCAGTCGTTGCAGTCGTTGTCCCACGTGACGCTATGGTCACGGGTTTGAGCCCCCTCATTGTGCTTGCGACTGCAGTCCTTGTGTGTATGGGTTCCTCTGGGCAGAGATCCATACAATGGGGCTCTTCCTATTGCACGGGTGTTGCACCTATTTTGATACAAAGCACCAAAAAAATGAGTAAGTCTTTTGTCAAAACTTTTGAAAAAAGACTTTAAAAATATAAAAAATAATATTTTTTGTGTGTACTATATTTTTAATAATTTTTTATATTTATTTTGACTCACTTAAAGTTAAATTCAAGGGTATCAACACTTGGTTGGGATCACAAATGTCCTTGGGGGGTATTCAAACAGGGTCTGAGTGAGTTCCAATCAGATCCTGGGATAAATACAAGGGTAAGTCCAAGGGTACAATGTCTGGAACGTCCTCTAGGAGGTCCTGGTCAATGAGATCACCAAAAAAAAAACCACTGAGATGGATAAAAACAAAAAATATAATTTTAATATTTTTTTGTATTTTTAAATGTTAAGATGATGGCCAGAGTATTATACTACTGGGGATCTTTAAAGACTAGCAAGCTCTCTTCAAGGGGCCTCCTTATGCATTTTAAGAACCTTGGAATGAATGTGGGTGCCTTAGAAAGGACTTATTCCACTCATGGCCGGGCATAAAAGCACAAATGGCCAAGACAGGAAGGGAAACACTCACTCTGAGCACTTTGCCACAAGAATCCTGAAATAATTGGAAGGGTTTATAGCAGATGGGGTGGATTGCTTGACTAAACTTCAAGGGTTGATTGGTTAATAAGAATAAATAATACTACTACAGATTAAGTCATAAATCACTTGCTTATCTTCATATAAGCACTTGATCAACAATGTCACGGTGTCTGATTGATAATAATAATTCCTGGTAAACTGATGATGGAATAATGGATCCAAAGAGGTCTGTATAAATACCTTTTTGGGGTGATTTTAAGTTTCTCAGGGCACTTAGAGAGGGTTCTGCTTGTGGGCTGAGGCTGGCAAGCCAGTCAGGGAAAGATTGGCACGTTCAATTGGTGCTGTCAATCAGCTGACCTTAGATCTGCTGGATTTTTGTACTATTTTAGCCACAGGATATGTTAATCTGTTATGGCTTAAATTTGATCATTCTGTACTCATCCTTCATTTGTACTATTGGCATTGTTTCAAATGTTGGGCTGAGGGTACGCAGAGTGGAGATCAAAGTAGAAGGATCATATTTCATAAGCAGGAATAAATGAAGACAGCTGTTTTAGGAAAAGGGATATTGAATAAAAGAGAAATGACTTACCTGAGGGTACGCAGAGTGGCAATCAAAGTAGAAGGATGAGAGAAGAGAGGCCTTCTTCTTTGTCCCACATCTGCCCTCAGGTATACAAGACTGAATAAAGTGTCACACACGTTGTGACACTGAGAAATTTATATTGAATATTGAATTCTGAGAGTGAGACAAGTGCGCGCAGGCATAGAATGACAAAGAGTAAGGAGAGAAGTATGAGACTGAAAAGAGAGAGAGTAGGAATACAAAGAGAGAGAAAGATAAGAAGAAGTGAACTGGAGAAATGGAGGTAAGTGTTTACTCCAACACCCCCCCTTGCTGGCCAACACCTAATATACCAAACAGACGCTGATGAGTGTTCAAGAGCATGCGGGAGAGAGGCTTGGTCAGAATATCAGAAATCATGTCTTTTTTGCTAACATGATGAACTTCAAAAGCCTTCCAAGAGAGGCACTTGCAGATGAAATGGTGCCTCACATTGATGTGTTTTGTTTGTGAGTGTTGCTTGGGATTTTTTGCAAGGGTATTGGCTCCTTCATTGTTGACAAATAACTTGATGGGAACATCTTTTTGCAAACAGAGCTCAGAGAGGATGTTGCGCAGCCTCAAGCCTTCCTTCCATGAGTGGGATAAAGCTTTGTATTTGGCTTTGGAGCTGGAGAGCAAAAATGTAGGTTGCTTTTTAGACTTCCAGGATATTGCGCCGGAACCAAGGCGGAAAGTGTATCCCAAGATGGAGCGCCAATTGACCGCGTGAGAGCTTGAAGTAGAGAGAGGGTTTGTAAGAGGAGCGGGTAAGACTGAGGGACAGTAGAGCGGAATTTACTTTGATGTTCCACTGGGGGGAAATTGTCAAATGCTGTAGATTGCTCTGGAAGCCTTAAACACCCAATTGGGATGAGCGGGATCCTCAAAACCTGGAGGCTGGGACATGTAAACGGGCTTGTCAAAATGCCTGTTCAGGAAAGCGGTTTTGAAATTGACCTGGCAACCAACCCATCCTTTGTTGCCTAACAGGGAGAGGAGTAGATGTAACGTTTGGAGACGGAGGGTGGGGGCAAAGACTTTGGAGAAATCAAGGATTTGAACTTGCAAGAAGCCCATGGCCACTAAAAAAGCCTTCAATTTGATGATGGGGCCATTGGCGCGCCGCTTGACTTTGAAAACCCACTTACAGTGAATGATTTTCCAACAGGTGGGCGGGGGGAAAAGGGTCCAGGTGTTCATACCTTGGAGAGAGGAGATTTCCTTGTGAGCAGATGAGATTGAGCGTTGACAATGAGGCGATTTCATTAGTTTCTTCCAGGTCTTAGGCGCGAGGAGATCCTCCTTGACTTTGGCTGATTGTGAGTAGTTCCCGAAGCCAGATGGAGGGCGAGTGACTCTGGAAGAGCAACGGGGAAGCAAGGGGGGGATGGGGAGTGACAAGCACGGAGGGAGGGGGGGGGAAAGGCAAGCTGACGAGCTTGGGGAGAGGGTGATTCAGATCCAAAAGAGGGAGGGGGCAAGTATAGATGTGGCGGAAAAACTGAGTTGTCAGAGGTGCAGGGGCTGGGACTGCGGTGACGGGGACAGTTGGTTGGATCAACTGGGAGGGTGGCTGCTGCATTGGGAGATGGTATGGAGGGAGAAGGATCTTCAGGGGTCAGTTCAGGCGGGGGGGATGTTGTAGGGATGAGACTGGGGCCATTGGAAGGAGGGGATAATGCAGGGGGTGAAACAGGGGATACAGCACCGGGGGAGGAAGGGACGATGGGGAGAGAGGAAACATTGGGGATGGTAGGAGCAGGGGGGGAGTGAGGCCAGGGGAGTTCAGTGACAATGGGAGCAAGATTCATACTGGTATCTTGAACAGGCAAATCATATGGGAAGAGAGTGTCTTTGAAAAGACAGTCCCAAGATTTAATGACCCTCCTGTCAAACAGATCCAGAAGTACATATCCGTTCCCATGACTGAGATAGGATAGTAGAATCAATGGGCAAGCTTTTGGCGAGAGCTTTCATCAATCATGTTTGGGTTCTTTGTACTAGGTGAGGCATCTAAATGGGTGAAGATAGGTGGGAGGTGCTTTGTTCTGGTGCCGAATGGAATTGGGGGAGGTGAAACCCTGGGGGGTTTTGCAGGGAAAGGAGTTGAAGGCAAAGAGTGAGTGCCGGAGGGCATCAGCCCAGTAGCTTTTGGGAAGATTGGAGTATAGGAGGGCGGATCAAATGAGATTTAAGATGGTCCTGTTGGATCGCTTGGCTACACCGTTCAGCTTTGGGGAGTTTGGGGGTCCTGGCTTGTGAGCAGTGCCTTTGAGCAATAGAAAACCCTTTGTCTTCTCTTTGACTTATTTTCCTCCATTGTTGGTTTGTAGACAGCTGATGGAGCACGTAAACTGATTTTCAAAATAGGAGAAAAAAGATTTCACAAATTTGAAAGCATCAGATTTTTGTTTGAGAGGATAGGCAAAGAGTGCTTTGGATCAGTCGTCTATGAACGTAATAATATATTTGAAACCTTCTTGTGACACAGCTTCAAAGCTGCATAAGTCTGAGTGAATGATTTGGCCTGGTGAATTCAACCAATAGCTGAGAAAAGAATGAAAGGGTGTCCAAGACATTTTTGATTGAATGCATGTTGCCCATTGCTATACCTCATCCTTTTTGTTGAGGCTAGTTTTGATATTGTGAGACTTCAAGAGCTTGCGGAGTGATTTCAGGTTGAGATGTGAGAATCTGCAGTGGTAGCCAAAAAGGGTGTTGTCAGACAGAATCTTGAGGCTTGAGAAAACCAAATCTTCTTGGCTTACCTTCTTTGAAGGAAGATAGTATAGGTTAGATTTTCTATAGCTGGCAGTGACCGGTGGATCATTGATTGAGAGACTGGAGTTTTTGTAGATTTTGCATCCATTGGAGGTTCAGATTACAGTGAGTCCTGCTTCACACAGACCTGAGATGGAGAGAAGAGGCTTGTGCAGGTTTGGGAAAACCAACGCACTAATATTCCCAAAAGATAGGTCAAGTTTTCCTTCCATGCTGGATGAAATTGTCAAGCCATCTGCCAGTTGGACTGAGGTGAGGAAGGGGGATTGGTTTCTAAGCTTTCCTTGAAACGGGGTCATTTAAAATGTACATCCAGAATTGAGGTTGAAATCTACATTGGTGGTTGGTTTCAGATTTTTCAAATTGCATGCGGCGTATCTGGCATGAATAACTACTTTGGATTTGGAGAAGTCATCTTCCTCGTCAAGTTTGTTTGTCTCCACAGCTTTAGCTTTGTTTTGATAAGGTCTGTTCCAATGTTGCTTGTCTTGTTTTGATTGTTTGTGAGCCTTGTGTACCTCTGGACATCTGCAAAATGTGTGTCCCTCAATCATGCAGTTGGTGCAGTGATAGGCTTGCAATGTGTTGAATCTTTGATTCCGTCACTATCTCTCAGTTCCATTATTTTCAGTTCCTTCATCTCATTCATTCTATCCTTTTATTTATTTCAAGTATTTTTTTCTTCATTTTATTTTTATCTTTATGTGAGGCCATTAGGTCTCTGTGTGTGTCTCCTCATCTGCATGCGTCTCTTCTTCTCTTGCAAGCACGTACCAGTGCCAATAATCCATATTTGGATTGCAGCTAAGCTACTACCTGGGTCCTGACTGGCGCACACCTCCTTCCTCTTTCCTCACACAACTACTTTGGTTGTGTCATAGGATTGAGGGTGTCTCAAGTCAGGTAAGCCCTAGCCTTAAACTCTCCCTATCTTGTTCTCAATCTAACTATCCTTGATTCTCAAGTCAGTTCAATTCCAGTTTTCTATTGCCAATGTGATTACCAATTTGAAGTAAAGGTCTTCTGCAGCCTCAATACGTTGAATCCTGGTTTTAGGTTATTATTCCTTTCATCCTCTCTTGGTTGTTCCTTTTACATTTTTCTTTTTACTGTCTCTTTTTTCTCCTCAGTTTCTGATGGCAATCAATGGTTTTAGTTGCCTCTAATTTTAACAGATTTACAGTCCCAAGGCTCACCAACTTCACCAGGATCAATACTCTTAAATCCCACCATGTCCGACCACAACAAACCCAGTCCTACACATCTCAACATACCACTCCTAAGCAAAACCAATTTTGCTTCCTGGGTAATGCAAATGAGAATCCATCTTTGTAGAAAAGGACTTCTTGAGTATGTTGAGGACACAGAATTTGAATCCCTTGTTGCTGCTCCCTCCACTGGTCCACAGAGGAAGAAGAGTTAAAAAGCTGCAGACCTCATCATCCAACACCTAGGTGACACCGCATTTGAAGCTGTCATAAACCCAATTAACCACTCAAAACCTTCACTCATCTGGAAAACAATCCTAGACCAATATGCATCCCTGCATCCCAATCCACAAACAACAGAGGACGCATTTGGTTGAACTTCATCCAATACAACTTTCATGGAAATCTAAATACCTATCTACAAGAGTGCAGAAAACTTATGAATGAACTGGCCCTTGTTAAGCTTGAAGTTCCCCAATACATACTTAGCTACACTATTCTTGCTAAACTGACAGAAAACTTTTACCACGTAGTTGACAGCATTCTCCTCAATGACAGTTTACTTCAAAGCCCAACTCTGGTCCTCAACAAGCTGCAAGAAGTGACCCATCTAGAATCTGCCCAAGCACTCCCTAACTCAGTCACTCCCACAAAGAATCCTCCTGAACAAACTGGATCCACTGCCCTGCTGAAAACAAAAACCCAAAAAGGCCCTAAACATCCATGCTCAAAGGGTCATCACAACCCCCTTGCCAAACATCCTGAGTCACGTTCCTGGCATCTAAACCCACATCTTAGACCTGACAAGAACACTGCCCAAGCTCACCACTCCCAACCTATAGAACCAAGCACATCAGCCACCAAAAATCCTGCCAAACCAGCCAATGCCTTCTACAACGCTCAGCTCTATCAGAAGGCAATCATTCCTGACTCTAAGAAGACAACTGTCCTGCCTCCTGTTCTGGAATCTGGGGCTAGTCATCATATTGTGAATGATCCCAAATACCTTCTCACCTCAAAACCAATCAACCTGGAAGTGGGATTGGGCTCTTACTCCTCAGCCCATCAAGCCACGGCTATAGGGACTGCCAAACTTGTCAATCACATGGGCTCCAAAATAGTACTGAAGGATGTCCTGTTGATACCGGGTCTGAACAGATGCCTGCTTTCACTGGACAGACTTCTAGTGCATGAATCAAATATCTGGTGATTTGGCCAAAGTGGAATATTGATCAACATAGACAAGTTCCCGCTTTTCTGCTCAACCTTCAACCATCTTCTCAAAATATACAGCACTCAATTTGAGACCATTCCAACCCACTCTGCAATACACCACCTCTTGTCCGACAAGCTTGATTCCAAATGGCATCACCGCCTTGGTAACCTGGGCACAGCAACCCAGAGATTACTCTTCCCTACTACTGGCATGACCAGCACCAACTGCGACGTGTGCCAGACCTGCAAGATGACCACCACGCCATTCAATGGCCATTTCAAGGCTGCAAGCCAGCCTTTAGAAATTGTGCACATTGACCTTGTCAGTCCTGTCTCAGTAGAATCAGCCGGTGGTTGCAAATATTTCTTAACTATTGTATACCAATACTCCTGCTTCAAGACATTTTCATTCCTGAAGAACAAGAGCAAGGCCCTATGGGCTTTGAAGCAATTTGTTTCAGCCTCTGAACATTGTCTAAATCAAGAATTGATCACCTTAGTCTCAGACAACAGTGGTGAGTTCACAAGCTCAGATTTTAAAAATTACTATCAGGAAGATGGGATTACTCATCACCTCTAACCTCCCTACACCCCCCAACAAAACGGCTTAGTAGAACAAGCAAACAGATCCATCATAGAGAAGGCCATATGCCTGTTTAACCACAGAGAACTAACTCCTTGCTATTGGGCTGAAGCCATCAAAACTGCCACTGATCTTCTGAACCTACTTCTGGTAACATCTAACCACAAGCGCATTCCCTACGCCGTCTGGTTCAACCCCAAGTTCAACTACAACGTGCTCAGACCTTTTGGATGCACCTCGTTTGTTCACATTCCCAAATCAAACCAAGATTTTAAACTGAGCGTCACTGGCTTCAAGGGAATCATGCTGGGTTACAGCAATCAATTCTCATCATACAAGATCCTAAACCCCGTTAATGGTAAATTCCTTATCACTGCAAATGCAAGATTCAATGAAACCAAATTTGGAGGAAGCATTTCAACTCACTCTCCATTTCCGTGTTTCTCTGATATCCCTGCCAACTCAGTACACCTTACTAATGATCCGGGACCTTCCACAAACCTCAATTCTGATCCTTCACTATCCAAATCCATCATCAGGGAGCCTAATATTGACAACATTCATAAAGCCCGCCTCAGCAAAGTCAGCACCAACAAAATAGTCACGTACCCCAGGCGTGAAGGATCTCAACTCTATCTGGCTGTAAATTATTCAGATCCAGTCACTCTAGACAAAGCCTTGAACAAAAAATTCAAATTAGAATGGATCAAAGAAATGAACCAAGAACTTCTCAACCTGGAATCCTACAAAGTGTGGGAAGAGCAAGCCATTGACCCTGAATCTAAAGCAATCAAATTTCTTGGGGTCTTTCGTACCAAGTGCAATGCCAAAAAGGAGATAATCAAATTCAAGGCTTGAATTTGTGTACAAGGTTTCAATCAAAGGGAGGGAGTCAATTTTGAAAGCATTTTTACCCCCACGGGTGACAAGACTTCTCTCCAACTACTGACCACTTACGCAGCTCAGAACAACTTGATGTTCCACCAAATTGATGTCAAATACACTTTTCTAAATGCCACACTCAAGGAAAACATCTTCATCATCCCTCCAGCTAATGTCTCTACAGCACCAGGCAAGACTCTCAAGCTCAAGAAAGATCTGTACGGCTTGAAACAAGATCCTAAGGCTTGGTATCAGACACTCAGCTCTTGGTTAATCAGTGTAGGTTTTCACCAAAGTGAGGCAGATAAATGTGTTTTATTCTCCAAAGAAACTTGGCTGTACATCAACGTGGATGACATTGCCATCTTCAGCAAGGACCCTTTGAAGTTCAAGAAGCTTATTGAGTCTTGATTCAAAATCAAGTATCTAGGCCAAGCTTCAATGCTCCTTGGCATCAATGTTGATGTCACTACGAAGGGCTTCAAACTATCCCAGTCAACCTACATCAACTCCTTGGTCAGCAAATATGATCTACCCAATAACAAAGAACACTCAACTCCCTTCAAACCTAATGGAAAGCTAAAAGTATCCATGACTGAAGAGCACGAGGAATTTCTGAAACAGGTCATGCCTATAGGAAGATCATTGGTGAATTTCTGTACATCAGCTGCAACACACAACCTGACATCACCTTTGCGACAAATTACTTGTCACAGTTTCTCACAAAGCCCAACAACACTCACTACAATGTTGCCCTAAAGGTGATCAACTATCTCAAACACACCAGCTCAAAAGGTCTCAAATATCAAAAGTTCAAGACGCCCAAGGAACTGGTTGCATATGTAGACTCCAATTGGGCAACCTGTCCTCAGAATTGTTGATCAATATCTGGACTCTTGATTACCTGGAAAGGAAACATAATCACGTGGAATTCAAAAAAAGCAGCCGACAATTTCTCTTTTAACCCCCAAATCCAAATACAAATCAGTAGGGGATGGGGTGAAAGAGGTGCTCTGGCTAACTAACCTTCTTTCCGAGTTCTTTCAGTTCAAGCCTCTCAAGCCTACCCTGATCCTTGAAGACAACAAAGGCTGTATCAAGCTTGCACTTCAGCAAGCCAATCACTCCTCCTTCCAAACCAAGCATATCAACATCCGTCATCACTTTATCAGGGAGGAGCTTGAAAAGGGTACAATAAGTCTGCAAAAGGTCTTTTCAAAGAATAACTACGCCAATTTACTGACAGAACCGGTGTTGAGACAAATACTAGAGAATTGTATGAGTGCTATTAATGTTTGCTGATCATGAACCTGAGAGATGGGGTGGCTGTTGAATCTTTGATTCAGTCACTATATCTCAGTTCCATTATTTTCAGTTCCTTCATCTCATTCATTCTATCCTTTCATTTATTTGAATTATTTTTTTCTTCATTTTATTTTTATCTTTATGTGCGGCCATTAGGTCTCTGTGTGTGTCTCCTTATCTGCGTGCGTCTCTTCTTCTCTTACAAGCACGTACCAGTGCCAATACTCCAGATTTGGATTGCAGCTAAGCTACTACCTGGGTCCTGAATTGCGCAAACCTCCTTCCTCTTTCCTCACACAACTTCATTGGTTGTGTCATAGGATTGAGGGTCTCTTGAGTCAGGTAAGCCCTAGCCTTAAACTCTCCCTATTTTGTTCTCAATCTGACTATCCTTGAATCTCGAGTCAATTCAATTCCAGTTTTCTATTGCCAATGTAATTAACAATTTGAAGTAAAGGTCTTCTGCAGCCTCACTATGCTGAATCCTGGTTTTAGGTTATTATTCCTTTCATCCTCTCTTGGTTGCTCCTTTTACAGTTTTCTTGTTACTCTCTCTTGTTTCTCCTCAGTTTCTGACAGCAATAAATGGTTTTAGTTGCCTCCAATTTTTACACAATGGATTTTACTTGTCCCATTGTTGTCTATTGGACAATTTGATATTGGCTTGGGATTTGTTTGAGTTTTCCACAAGTGAGTCTTCTTTGTTTCTGGTTTGTTGGCGCAGATGTTCCTGCTTGATGGCGTTTATAAGCTTTGAGGATGGTTCCAACTCTTCATTCATCATGCTTGATACCAATGCAAGCCAGTCGTCTGGAATTGAAAACAGGATTGCAGTTTATTGGAGGTCATCTGCCGTGAGAGGATTTTCAGGAGTAATGAGGGATGATAATTTTTCTCCATAGGAGACTATTTCTGAAAGATGTGCAGTCATGTCTTTGTTTTTCAGCTTGGTGAGAAGAAGCTTTTGGACCCAATACATTCAACCACCCAATGAGCTGTCCTCGTGTGCTTTGCGGAGAGAGTTCCACATTCCAATGGCGCTTTCTTTGTGCTTTCTTATGAATTGGAAATTGGATGGATTGATAGATTTTGAGATGACCAACCACACTGCCAGATTGTCTTTAGGCCACCTGTCTTGAGTTGGTTTTTGTGAGTTTCCAGTAAGAAGTTATGCAACTCTGGACGCTCTGAAGTGGATGCAAAGTATCATTTCCCAGTCCAAGTAGTTTGAATCAGATCCTGGAGAGTTGAGCGGGATAATAGCAGGTGTTTTTAACACCGGATTTGATTGATTCTCATCCATAGTTGAACAGAGTAACAAAACCTAGAGTGCCGGATCCTTCTGGGTTAGTTTGATAGACAATTTGGTTGCGTTTCTGGGCTCATAACCTGTTGGGCTGAGGGTACGCAAAGTGGAGATCAAAGTAGAAGGATCATATTTCATAAGCAGGAAGAAATGACAACAGCTGTTTTAGGAAAAGAAAAATTGAATCAAAGAGAACATGACTTACACTGCCCATCAAGTAACATGCACCCACTAGGTGAATTTTACTTTTTTGGATACATTTTACTTTTTTTTTGGGTTTTTTTTTTTGATGTTTTTTTTCCCAATCCCTGATCACACATTTTATCTCAGCAGGAAGTCTTGTCTTGAAATTGGTATAATTTCACAGCCAAGTATTCTATATGTTAGACGCCAGCAGAGTAGATAACTCATACTAATAGTACACTCAAGGTTTATAGTAAAGCAAGTCAATCAAATTGAATAATTCCTAAAAGCACAATGAATGGAGACATATTGGATAATCCAGGCAGGCAATGAAAAAAGTGAGAAAAGCAGTCAAGAAAAAAGGCCAAAAAGAAAATTCAATTATCCAAACTCATGATGTCATTTTTGAAGTCAGATGCAAAAGTCTATTTCCAATCCTCTTTCCAAAGAAACCAAGGCAATTGTTTCAGTACCAATCATAGGCAATACTTGTTTTGGGTCATATTTCAACCAAGCACAATGTGAACAAATCTCATCAGAATGAACAATCAGCTGCTTGGTTTTGTCCAGAATTCTCAGAGATGACTGCATATGGTAACTTGAGAGACATGCGAAGGGGTTACTTTTGTTTGGGGGGACAGGAATCAAAGGATGAATCACAAGCAAAGCTTTAGTGTCCACTTTGCGGCTTGAGGTAAGACTAGAATTCTGGAATATCTGGTCAATGATACCAAACGCCACTTTTGAGTTTTTGCGCAGTGCTATGCAGCTGTTAGTGGCATTTTTTTTCTGTGGAATAAACAAGTCCATCAATTGTTAAGCTAGAACACTGTTGTACAGTTGAGCTAACAGGGAGGAATCTTGCAAATTCCATCTTTTTTTTCTTGAGCCACTGATCTGATGAAATCCAAACGCGACTCCCATCAGGGAAAAGGTTGTTGAGGTTTCCAATAAATTTACCAAGCAATGCCTTGTGAATAGGAACGGGACCGTCAATCTTCTTCACCAAAAATTTCTGGCCCTCCACGGCACTAAAGCTTGCAAACATCTGCAAGCTAGAGAGGTAAGGATCCAAGGCGGAGGGTAACTTTTGGGATTCAAGCAAGGCTTTGAGATTACTGGCCCAACAAAAACTGACTAAAAGGGTTGATTTGATTTGCCCTGTAGAAAATTTATAGTAGTCAAGGTTAGATAAAATTTTTGTTGTATAAGACTGTACAGGATCGGCACAACAGATTACCTAATTGATTATTGCTACGGGCTTTTAGGATTTGTCCCATAAGCCGCTCCATTGGTGTAAGAATCCAAACGGTGCTAGGCTGTGGCAGTTCTGTGTAGGGGAAAGGTGCTGTTTAGGCTGCCCTCCAGAGTGTTACAAAAATATTTAAATGTAAACAAGATCAAAGTCCAGAACCTGGTAAATGAGGAATCAAGGAGTAGAGAATAAAGATGATAATAGTTTGGTAGCAATGGAACAGCACTATCTGAGACAAGATTATGCAGGGAAAAACTTGAACAAAAGAAGTTAAAGTCCTCTTAGAGTTCAAAGAACAAAAGCTGTTGTATGTAAACAACGCCCTCAAGCTAATAACTCTGGTCGTCAGCAGAAGATTGGGGATGATCAACTCAAACCCAAGCAACCTCCAGGTTCTCAATGAACCTGCCCAACTCTCCGCAATCAAGCGCCTGAAGGGTACTAGATAACTGAGGTTGGCTGTACAAGACAAAGCACAATGTTTAAGAAGCTCCAAAGCAAAAATTAACTGATTTTGAAGCAAGGATAACCTCAACACTTCTCAAGGGACTCAAAAATAGGCTGGCAGAATGCAACTCCAAATAAAATAAAAGGAGGTATAACACTCCAGGTCTTAAGCGTAATAAGACCTCTTAAATCAATCATGATTGTCTCCAGAAAGGTGATAAGGGATCAGGACCAGTATGGTCAGAGAAAGGGATCAAGGAGTGGTATAACACACTCAAAAATTCCAACAGACAGAATTTTTCTTCAACCAGCAAGGCTTTTGGTTGGTGATAAGGATCAGGCCACAGAGGGGCAAAGACTCAGGGTCAAAAATGGATCAGGGGGCAATCAAAGATATACCCAGGATAAGGATCAGGATTGAATTTCACGATGATGGGGGGGGACACAGGCAAACACCCCTATGGATGATTCTATTGACTGAGGATCTGATGATCTGATCTCAAAAAGAAGGGGAGAGCCCCTCTTTTTATAGACCAGAGGCCTAGATGCTATTGACAAGAGAGATTTACAAATGAGAGCGGAATTTTTTTTTTTTTTTTGATGATCAAGATCATGAGAAAACAAAAGAAAAGAAAAAAAACAAACAGGTACTCGGAGACAAAGAAATCCAAAGGGGGGGACGCTTGTGGGCATCCTGATGGGCCCGGGCGACTGCCGAGGCCGCGGATGACTGCCGGCATGTGTCCAACGGGCCAGGCCGACTGCTGTGGCCGCAGATGACCGCCTGCCGGTTTCCGATGGGCATCAGCAACTGCCAAGACCCGCTCAGGCAACCAAAAACGTAAGACACCCCCGGACAACCGCAAGCTAGGAGGGGAGGAAGAGAGGTAGGCTCAACAATCGGAGAGACAGGCAAGAAAGTAGACTAAACGGAGAACCAAACCAAACACCGGATGTTTAGGGTTGAGACTGGGACAACGTAGGGGACAAATTCAAACAAGCGGGTTGGATGGGGCTGCACCCAATGTCAATCAACGTTGATCGGAGGGTGCAAAATTGGGCCATTGAGGCATTGGTAGGCAATGTGCCGGAGTAGGGAAGGTTCTCCATTGAGAGGATGGGGCCTACGTTGGTAGATCTTTGAGTGGGGTCTGATTGACGCTCAAAGGCTTGAGGAGTGGATTCAGGCAGGGAGAGGGAAGAGGGAAGAGAGAAGCTGGGAACTAAATGGAAGCCTATTCCAGATGAAAGATTTTTTTTTTTTTTTGATAATGATACCATGAAAGATGATAAGGAAAAAAAATTAAAATCTCCGCACTGGCCAGGGTGTCCAGGTTGGGGCACCACATCTCTCCCCAACTTACAAACTTTCCCTAGTCTGCTCCCGAGTTTGATGCCATAAAAAGAAAGGAAAGAAAGATGATTGAAACCAAAGAATGGCCATTTTGATCATGAGAGTGGTTGAGAAAAAATATGTTGATCCAACCAAAAATCCTAGAAGTGGCTGAGATGAAATGAAGAAGGCGTCACAGGTGCTCACATGCATGGCATGAAGTAGAGTTTTGAAAATGACAGTAGTAGAAGCCCTTGGTGGTGCACAATTGGGAGGACTTACTTTTGGACCAAGTTGCCTCCACGAGAATGAAATCTCTTGACCTGATCAGGAGAGAACCTTCTTGCCATCTGAGTCCCATCCAGTTCCTCCAAAACATATGATCCACCTCTAACTTGATGGACTAATTGGTAAGGACCATTCCAGCGGTTAGAGAAAATTTTTCCCCACCGAGTTTCCAAGGAATAATTATAAGCCAATACCAGATCCACAGGGTTTAAAGGTTCCCTGATTTGATTGAGGTGTTTATCTTCCCAATACTGAACTGATTTTTCTCTTGATTCCATCATCTTCTGATAAGCTTTTTTAGGAATATCTTCACTCTGCTCCAGTTGCTTTGATCTGGCAACCAATAGGTCAGTATTTGAGGAAACCTTTTCCCAATAGATGCCCAAGAAAGACTCCATTTCAAGATCAAGAGGAAGAACAGCCCGCCTCTTTCCACCATTCCTTGTCCTTCAGGATAATAGGGAGTAGTAACTCTATGTTGTCCAGGGAGCAATTGGATCATTTCAGCAA
Source organism: Puccinia polysora (assembly GCA_025617555.3). Taxonomy (NCBI): domain Eukaryota; kingdom Fungi; phylum Basidiomycota; class Pucciniomycetes; order Pucciniales; family Pucciniaceae; genus Puccinia; species Puccinia polysora. The sequence goes on from CM062624.1 coordinate 21,863,344, forward strand.
GTTTTCCACCAAATTCCAAGCCACCATCCGTAGAATAAGATTGGGCCAAGCCATAACGCATTGTCCAAGTCTCATGAAGGAAAGCTGCTACTGATACAGAGCTGAGGTTTTTAAGAAACTTTGCTTCAACCCATCCAGAAAAATCATCTCTAGCCACAATGAGGTACTTAGCTCCACCAGCATTAATGTGAACCACATCCATAGCAATCCTCCCAAAGACAGTGGACTCTCCAGTGGGGTAACAAATTTTGGCCGAGCGCCTAAGATCACGTTTCTGGCACACTTCACAACTCCTGCACCATTGAGCAAAGGATTTTTTTAGGGATGGCCACCAAAATTGTTTGGATATTTGTCGATAAGTTTTGGTTTCCCCATGATGACCAAGGCCTTCATGGACATTTTCCAGGATGGAATCTTGCTTAGAAGGGATAGTGACCAAAACAAGTGCACAAGGAGTTGCTCTTTTCATAAGCCTAGAACCTTGGACAAAGAAGTTGGAGGAATTCCTTTTAAGGGAAAAAAGTTCTTTGGCAGAGAGATCAGGGGGTCTTTGGAGAGTTGAAAGGGACTGCTCTAACTTAAGCCAGAAACCTTGCTGGAAACCAGAATAATTTTGGGAAGCAAAGGAAAAGAAAGGGCGGACCAAGGGTTCTTCCTCATCAAAATCCATTCCAACCTCTGATTCATTTTCTCCAATAGGTCATCAAGATAAACCATCAGGCATGGTGAAGGATTTTCCAGGCATGTGAACAATATCAAAAGAGAACAACTGGATGAAAGCCACCCAACAAGTCATTGGAGCATTTGGGAGGCTGGGGGCGTTGATCATTTCAATAATGGATTGTGCATTGACTTGTAACTCAAAGTGTTGACCCCAAAGGACAGTCTGAAGCTTCTTCAACATTTGGGTCACACTGCAAAGTTCCAGTTTTGGCTGGGAGTACCTGGATTCCACATCTGAGAAAAGAAGAGATTCATACAGAGCAGGACAATCCAAACCATTTTCATCTTCCTGGGTAAGAACAGCCCCAACAGATTGGTAACTCAATTCCAGTGCCAGCTTGATCTTGCCGGCTCAGGGTCCATAAGTGATTCTTTTCAAAACAATGTCTTTCCCCAAAATTGTTTTGAGCAACTGAAATGATTGTTCTCAGTCTTGGGTCCAAATCCATTCAGCATCCTTCCTGGTTAAGCGACGCAAGGGAAAACAGATTTTGGACAGTGAGGGAATGAAGATCCTGAAATAAGTTACAAAACCTAGGAAACCTCTAAATTCCATTGGATTTATTGGGGTAGGCCAGGAGATAATTTTGTTAAATTTAGAGGGTGCCATCCTTCTTCTGTCCTTGAAGACTATATGACCAAAAATTTACAAGGCAGGGACACAGGCAGCAGGTTTTGATCCAGAGACAGTAAGGCCAGATTTCTCAATTCAAAACAGAATTCTTTCCAAGACAGTAGCATACTCCCAGATAAATTGTTGGATTCCTGAGTGCCAAGGTAAGAGCTCATTATCATAGTCAGAAACTGGACCTTTAATCCCACCATCATCAATAAAGATACCTGCATGATCCGGGATTTTGTTCTGGAGGATCCACATCATCTGAGCCTGATAGACTGCAACCAAGTTGGGGGCACCTTGAGGCAATCAAGTCAGCTGAAATTTACCAAGGGGAGTATCAAAAGTAGTGAGGGGACAAGAAATAGGATGCAAGGATTGTTTGTCATAGCCACCCATAATGTCACCTAGACCATAGCAAGCTCTCCCAGAGAAGGATTCAACAAATTCTTCAGTGGCAGGCGGCATGCCAGAGTCTTTAATAGTAACTTTATTAAGAGGTTGGAGATCATGAACCACTCTAAGTTTACCATTACTCTTTAGAACATAGAAAACAGGACTGGAATAGCTAGAAGTTGATTGTTTGTATAAAACGTTTTGGACTTGTTTCCGGACCAACTTGATGAATTCATCAACTTTAGCAGCAGGGATCGGGATCTTTTTCTTTTGCCAAGGGTCATGTTCAACTACAGGGATGATGTAAGGGAGACCATAGGATTCTTTCAAGAGTCCTCTCTCTTCTTCACAGAATGCAATAGATTTTTCCCTTGGAGACAAGATATTTTTGATCAAATTTAACTCATCAGGAAGAAGCCATCCATCTGGACCAAAGTTGACCACTTTCAGACTTTCTTCAGTGACCCAACCAGAGGGAATAAATGGACCAGTGAGGGATTTGGATAGACCACAGTAAGGATTGCGGGATAGCGGAGGACACATAAGAGGAGGATTGAGGTTGAGAGGCATTGGTTGGTTGACTGGCTGGACCTTCTTTGCAACTAGTTTGTACTTGTTGGCAAAGGAGAGGAATCCCTGCTCCCTCCAAGCATTGACCAGTGAGACCTGACTTCAAAAACTGAGGCCATGTTCCAACATCTTCCAATTCCAATGTTCTGCTGCGTCCTTGAAAGGTGCCTTCTCCATAAAAGAGGATCCAAAAGATAAAACATTGCTCACATGTATGGCACAGGGTAGAGTTTTGAAAATAACATCAGTAGAAGCCCTCGGTCGTGCACAATTTGGAGGACTTACTTCTACCCCAAATTGCCTCCACCTAAGACCAAACTCCTTCATACCAAAGCCACCAAGAAAAGAATCAAGATTGAGATCTAGTTCAGAATCATTGCAGAGATTCAAAACCGGAATAGAGGATGAGTGATCAGGCTGAAAAGAAAAAGGAAAAGAAGATACAACAGATCCAGACAGAGAAGAAATATTTTTGGATTTTTCGGATTTTTCATGTGTTTGGGTTTTGATCTTATTTGGATGAGAAGAAAATGATGAGGAAAAAGAAAGATATGCCTCTGAGGTGGGAGTTGGTTCATGAGTTGAAGTCTGAGGCTGAGAAGAACTACAACTATCAGTAGGGCCAACTATTCTGCTAAAAAATGATTATGAAAGGAATGAGAGTTTTCTTCCTGCTTTCCTTTCAGGACAGATTTGGGAGGGTGACCAGGGAAGTCTCTTTCCCAACGACCAGAATCCAAAGAACAAAGGGGAACTTCAATCTTTCTTCCATCAGCATCAGGAGGAGAATTCACTCCCCAACTTGATCAGAAAACATCGAGGTAGCACCAAAGTCCATTGAGAAAGGCCTTCCCAAGATCATGGGACCATCCAGACAAGTGATCCAGAAGTGACAGGAGCCAACAATATTTAGACCAATTTGCACAGGAATATCCTCAGCAATACCAAACAGTTCACAGGACTGATTCCCAATTCCATAGACCGCAGAGCTGAAACTGACCCTTGGGCTAAGTTTAAGCTTGCAGGCCATGGAGTCCGAAATCAAGTTGAGCTGAGAACCAAAATCCACAAGGAGAGAAACCGTTTTAGTTGAATCACCAAGACAACATGGAAGAAAACCAAGAGGGCAGGAATACAGGTTGGTATCTGAAGAGGGATCTGTTTCACCAGAATCCTCTATCAGGGTACCAGAGGAGACCTTTAATTTGTCCGGACCAATCTCCACACGTCGGCAAGAAACCCATTTCTTCATCCCTTCTGCCACAGATGGAGAGATTGACAGGAGGTCAGCCACAGATAGATCAGGGATTTTAAGATCAGAAATTTTATTTAATACTCCTTCCACAGCATTAGGGTAGTCCTTGGAGATGCCCCTCTCAAATCAAACTTTGGGCTGGGTGGAGGGAGGAAGATCAGGTGTAATAGGTGATGGAAGAGGATCTGAGGGTTGGGCAGGTTGAAGAGGGGGAGGATCAGAGTTGTCCTGGAACCTTTCCATAACTTGTTCCCTTTCTACTTCCATGTCTTCCACATCAGAGGAAGGAGGCTCAGGTGAAGATCAACATTTAATGGGTTTTTGCAGAATGGAGGATGGAACAGGAGGAGACTTATGAGGTTTTGGTTCCTCATGGCGTTTCCTAGCTGGATCGGATTGATAGGTGCCAGGGAAGCTGGAAGAAGTGATAGCTGGGGGATACCAAGGTTTCAGAGTTCCACAGGATGATCAAAAATCCAAAGAGACCAAGGATGCCTTCTTAGGAGTTGGTGGTTGGTATGAGGCCACCACATAACGGATTGGTCAAGAAAAATTGAAAGGGATCAAAGCACCTTTAGGAAGGAAAAAATTATTTCCCTTCTGCTCTACTAACTTTTCCTCATTGTCCTTCTAGAGTTCAGGACATCTATTGGTACCATGGCCTTCCCTATGGTAATAATAACAGACTATAGTAGACTTAGGAACAGAATTAGAGGGTTTAGGAGTGGCTAAAGAGGATATTTTCTGATCTATTTTATTCTCAAATGCCTGAAGTAATTTAGTGATCTCATCTATAGTAGGTGTCTGCCGGTGGGTATGAGGATTAGGTTTAGGTCTGCAATTGGCTTCCATCTTATTCATGATTTTGTTAGATGCTTGAAAAGAGGGGGCAAGGACTGGTTCAGTGATTTTAGGTTTTTGAAAGGTGAGAGCTGTTTGACCTTTCATCACTTTATCCACAGTATTTTTAAGAACCATGAAAGCGGGGAGCTTGAACCAATTGTCTCTTGTTGTGATCATGGATCCAGATTTCACCAATTCATCCTTAATTCTTTCCTGCACTCCTGGAGAGAAAGACTGAAAAAATAACACTCAAATTTTGTCCAACGTATCAATGTGATGGTTCCGGATAAGATAGGACTGGATAGGGTTCCAAGATTTTCTGAAAGTCTGATAGTCAGAGGCTGAGGAGATACCACCATTGTAGATCCATTGAGAAATCAAGGTATCCAATTCTCGCAAAGTGAATCTGGCTACATCTATTTTTACCCAATAGGCCAACAAAGCCTTCTTCAGGAGCCGCCAGTTGTGAGTTTCAAATCCCTCGAACAATTTGATAACCTCCATAACTTTTTCAGAAAAGATGAAAAATTTTAACTGATAAGCCATATCATATTCACTAGCACCGTCCACTTCCGCAGCCATCTCATATGAGTCCAGGAATTGTTTGACATTGGTCCCATTGAAGCCTAATCTTTTGTTCTGAGGTTTGATTTTGATCATCTTGGCCCAAACAGATAAAGAGGATCCAGAAGATTCTATGTTGAAGGGTTCCTAAGAGATCCAAAAAAGCAGAGTTCCACGGTGGCTCACAAGTGTGGCAAGAGTAGGGTTTCACAAAAAAAAAAAAAGGATCTTGCCCAGGTGGTGCACAATTGGGAGGACTTAGTTCTGGATCAAGCTGGCTCCATGGATCAGATCTAAAAAAAGAACAAACAGAAAAAGAAAAGGAAAAAAAATTGGATTGGATTTTGGAGTTGATTCTTCAAGTTGGGACTGTAAATACCAAGGTTGCTGGTTCAATCCCGGCCCGGGGGACCAAATGTAAGACTCCAAACAGTGCTAGGCCGTGGCAGTTCTGTGGAGGGGAAAGGTGCTTTTTAGGCTGCCCTCCTGAGTGTTACAAAAATATTTAAATGTAACCACGATCAAAGTCCAGAACCTGGTAAATGAGGAATCAAGGAGTAGAGGATAAAGATGATAATAGTTTGGTAGCAATGTAACAGCACTATCTGAGACAAGATTATGCAGGGAAAAACTTGAAAAAAAGAAGTTAAAGTCCTCTTAGAGTTAAAAGAACAAAAGCTGTTGTATGTAAACAACGCCCTCAAGCTAATAACTCTGGTTGTCAGCAGAAGATTGGGGATGATCAACTCAAACCCAATCAACCTCCAGGTTCTCAATGAACCTGCCCAACTCTCCGCAATCAAGCGCTTGAAGGGTACCAGATAACTGAGGGTGGCTGTACAAGACAAAGCACAATGTTTAAGAAGCTCCAAAGCAAACAGTAACTGATTTTGAAGCAAGGATAACCTCAACACTTCTCAAGGGACTCAAGAATAGGCTGGCAGAATGCAACTCCAAAGAAAATAAAAGGAGGAATAAAACCCCAGGTCTTAAGCTTAATAAGACCTCTTCAATCAATTTTTATTGGCTCCAGAAAGGTGATCAGGTATCAGGACCAGTTGTCACGCTTCGCACTTAAGGATTATTGTCTTCACCACTTTGACATATCCTCTCCTCAGTACCATCTACCTCAGTCTAAAAGCGTGACACAAATAAAAGCACAACATCAATGGTGAAATTGGCTATTTCCTCTGGCTTGCGCTGACCTTCCAATCTTGGCGACCAACTCAGTATATACTTGCAAACTTTGCAGTTAACTCCATACCAGTTGACCATCCATTATGAGATCCAATCTCCTTCCCTGGCAAATCAACAGCCTCGGACTTCCATCTTTGGTCATGCATTGTTTGTTAGTTTGCATCTACATCTAACCAAGCCATCACTACTGTATAGTTTGCAATTGGACTAGTCCCTACCCTGCATACACTATTACCTCTCATTCACATTACCTTCAACGTCACTCAATCTTATCCCAATTTGTCATGCAAATGTACGCTCAGATTCTATTGTCTTGCACTTACACTAAGACCTCGGATCTATACCACTGCTTCATTTCCTATTCCGTTCCTGTCATTCATTGCCTCACCGCTTCACCTGTAGTTAGCTCATCATCAGGTTGTATCTAGTCACTTTGGATTACCTTATAAGGGCTATACCCTTGCCTGATGATTGTCTCCTCAGTTAGTTAATTTCATACGTTCTTGCATTTTGCTGCAACCTAGTTATCACATCGGACTCAGGTTGAGTTTCCTTCTTCAGAACACTTTCCATTCATCTTGCTGTTTGTTGAGTGGCATAACCAAGTTTGCACTTTGAAATTGGTTCTCGCTATTTGCACTTGCCCTTGTAATTGGCATTCCTTCGCGCTCAGGATCATCTAAGAATTGCCCTATAGTACGTGGGATGGTCGTGTGACACCAGTATGGTCAGAGAAAGGGATCAAGGAGTGGTATAACACACTAAAAAATTCCAACAGACAGAATTTTTCTTCAACCAGCAAGGCTATTGGTTGGTGATAAGGATCAGGCCACAGAGGGGCAAAGACTCAGGGTCAAAAATGGATCAGGGGGCAATCAAAGATATTCCCAGGATAAGGATCAGGATTGAATTTCACAATGATGGGGGTGGACACAGGCACACACCCCTATGGATGATTCTATTGACTGAGGATCTGATGATCTGATCTCAAAAAGCAGGGGAGAGCCCCTCTTTTTATAGACCAGAGGCCTAGAGGCTATTGACAAGAGAGATTTACAAATGAGAGCAGAATTTTTTTTTTTTTTTTTTTTTTTTTTTGTTTTTTTGTTTTTTTTTTTTTTTTGTTTTTTTTTGATAATGATACCATGAAAGATGATAAGGAAAAAAAATTAAAATCTCCGCACTGGCCAGGGTGTCCAGGTTGGGGCACCACATTGGGAAGGACCACCAGGCACAGCATGGACCAAACTGCTTGAGGCAATCAGCAACATGTATTGCCATGTGGTGTTTTGGGGCTAGCGTGACGTTGGGGAACAAAACTGTGGAGCTGCGTAGTTAAGCCAGGATATGTTGGCAATATTTGGAAATGGAGGCATTGTTGATTGTGCGTTTGAGAGCAAGATTGACTAAAGAAACCAGATGCGCAAAGTTGAAAAAAAGCACCAGGAGAATAAGAGGTAACTGGATTGTGAATAAGTTCCGCCACTTGTCCTCTTTCAGGCGCCCAAAAGAGGCTTTCCCAAGGACAGGAATGGCACAATTAATCCAGGTGGGTATTTTGATTGAAGGGAGTAGTCAATTGATTTTGCGTAACATTTCTGCATCCAAGACACTTGTGTCTTTGGGTGGGACTATCCACTCTCCTTCCCAGCCACTGGAGCCTAAAAAAGGAATGTACGTATGATTGGCGGTTTCCTCTGCAGAGATGAACTCGAGTTTGTCAAATGGAATACCAAGCTCATTTGAAGTTTCCTGGTTGTCTTCTTCTTCTGGAACCACATTCAATCGTGAGGAATGTGCCATGGCATCTACCAGTAGATCTGCAAGTTCCTTGGTACTCACTCCTGAGTTGGGTTCCGGCTCATTCGCAACATCCTTCATTTTCCAAAATCTTTGGCAATGCCACTTAAGCAGCCCTAGTAATAGATTGTGCATTGTATCAACATCATGAAAGTTAATGATATCCAAATATGGTAAATCAACCATGAACAAATACCTAACTCCGTAATCTGATAGAATCTTGGCTTGTGCTTTTAGTGAGGGTGCATCACGAGAATTGAGTGCCCAGGTCTTGTGATGGGTAAGGTTTTTTTTTGGCCAAGTGTCACCTTCAAAGTTGTTGATCTCGGACCGCTTCAGTAGGCAGTAGGAACACATGCGAGTGGCAGTAGGTGCTGCAAATCCCAAAGCGCGGCGTAATGCTAGGAGATTGGCGAAGAAAGGGAAAAGAGGGAAAAATATGTGAGGTCCTTGAGGATACATGAAGGTTTGAGAGAGTCAAAGTCCATCATTCCACAGGGTCTTCAGCTCTTCAACGATGGGGCGTAGAACCCAATTAATCTGCTCCAATGATGGCTCTTTTGGGCCTGGAGTGATTCCGACAACAAATATGTTCTCAAATCAATAGCAAAGTGAAACCGGAAGAGACAGACATACCATGATTATAAAGGTGACACTGACATGCTTGCCGGACATCCAATGGCCATAGGGGTTAATCCCATCAAGAAACATTGCAAAAGCAAGATTACTCAAGTTGGTGGTAAATGGGAGGCCATTTAATCCAGGAAATGATTTCCATATACGGGATTCTTGGATGTTGGCAACAATGCTGCTGGAGTATGGTTGTGCAGCCTTGATAGCACTACATTCAAGGGCGGCTTCAACTTTAGGGCAAGAAAGAAGGCGAGCAAGCCAGTCTGAAAGACTTTGGAAAGCAAATCAAGGGATAGGCTTTTGAGAGTGAGGATTTAAGAGGAGCGCATTGCAAGGAGTAGCAACATCATTTTTGACCTCAGTATCTGTGTTGTGGAAACAATTGCTTGAATTTGAGCCAGATTCTGAACTTTTGTGAAAAGAGATGTCAATGCATTGGTGAGTTACTTTGGAATTTTGAGGATACATAGCAACACAAATTGAACAGCACACTGAGAAATTGAGTATAGGATCAATTTTAAGCCACTTGACAACTGTCAACAGCCTCATTGGAAGTGTTTGGATGGCTTGGTGTTTGCCCAAGGTTGGTGAAATTGCTTTTGAAACCAGATTGGAACCGGCAATGCAATTAATTGTAATAAGCTTGAGTTGATGCCGGTGAGCCTTGAGTAGCCAATGGCAAGTTGCATTGGAGCATTGGTGTAGAACAGACAGTATGGCTGTGGTGAGGCAAGCATGTAATATGGTTGGGTTGGAACAAACAAGTGGTGACTGATGAAAACAACCTGCTTGGACCAAAACCATCAGGAATTTTCCAGACTTGATCAAATCAAATTAATGCAAACGGAATAATAAATAATTATATCTTACTGCAGTCATAAATCCGGGGAAGTTTTTCAAAAGGTGGATCTGGAAGTGGTGAAGTTGGTGATACAAGGGATAAAGAAGAAAGATCAGGGGGTTCGGGGTCCAATATAGCAGGTCTAGAAGAGGGTTTGATGCTGTGCCCTAGTAGCATCAAAACTTAAAAGAGTTAGTAATTTATTTCAAATATATGGTACAAAGGATACTTACTATTAGCTTGAGGGTTATTAACAATTTTGCACAAGGCAAGCAGGGCACCCACTTCCAATTTATCTTTGACAGAATCTAGAATAAGAAGAAGCGATCATGAGTTCCTTTGCTTCTGTGTCAGAGTTTTGGAGCGTACAATTGTGATACTGAGCTCTCAGAGCAGCGGCTTGTTGATCTGCCAGTTGATGTGAACAAAGGGTACTGCAGGCCACATGGTCACCATGAGAAATGTTACCATGGTCATCAATGTATTGTTTTTTTATGCAACCATGACTGAAGCATGTACACAGTTGGTATTGAGGAATTGAAGACATGGTTGTATTGAGGGTTTTGGGGTTTGGGTGAGACGTAGGCAAAAGGGGAAATGGTGCAATTGGGGCAATTGGGGCAATTGGGTGTTCGGAGGGGTGAAATTGGGCAAGGTCAACGTTGGTGGTAGGGTGGGTGAATTTGGATGAAGTTTGGTAAGGTCTGGTAGTAGCACGCAGCTTATAGCTATGGTTGATTGGCGGGAGTTGCGAGCAATTGGGTATTTTCTATTCTACAATTTAAATGTAGGTTTATTTTCTGGGTGAGGAGAATAATGATAGTCAGCTTGTCTGTGGGAAACAGGATGTTTTGGTGGAATCAGAATCAACAATGGGTTCAGCCAATACAGGTGGGCAGTTATCAAAAGAAGGTGGAGCTTGGGGCTTGGTCTTGGCAAAATTTTGATTGGGTTTGAACCCATTGTTAGCAGCTTTGGGCTGGGGCTTAGTGCTGACGGAATCAGCAGGTTCAACAGTAGCTTTGATGGCCTGGTTTTCACAAGTGCAATCGGCTGTGGGAGCCGGGTCATTATCTGAAGCAGGTGGGGGGGACATTGAGGTTTGGTGTGGACGGGATCAGGGAGTTTGATAGTAGCTTTGGGTGGTGGACATTTGGACTTGGGTGGGTGGGGCTTTGCAATGATTATCTGAGGAACTTGAAAGGCCTTTTGAGATACTGGTACGGCCAGCTTAGTGCTGACGGAATCAGCAGGTTTGACAGTAGCTTCAATGGGCTAGTTTTCACAAGTGCAATTTGTCAGCTCTCTGATACCAGGAACCTTGCAGTCCTTTAGCTACAGAGAGTGATAAAAGAACTTGGAGCAATAATATTCCAAAGAATAAACACTTTAAAGCTCCAATAATGGTATGGTAAGAGCAAGTGCAAGGTTTATTTGGTTTGGTTATAAATATTTTAAATATAATATAAAAAGAGGGGCCACAGTATTATACTACTGGGGATCTTTACAGACTAGCAACCTCTCTTCAAGGGGCCTCCTTAGGCAGTTTAAGAACCTTGGAATAAATATGGGTGCCTTAGAAAGGACTTATTCCACTAATGGCCGGGCTTAACAGCACAAGCGGCCTAGACAGGAAGGGAAACACTCACTCTGAGCACTTGACCACGAAAATCCTGGAATAATTGGAAGGGTTTCAGAGCAGATGGGGTTGATTGCTTGACTAAACTTCAATGGTTGATTGGTTAATAGAGGTAAATAATACTACTACAGACTAAGTCATAAATCACTTGCTTATCTTCATATAAGCACTTGATTAACAATGACACCGTGTCTGATTGATAATAAATAATTCCTGATAACTGATTAACTTCTTGGAAACAGAAGGGAAAAAAGAGCCTGTTTAAATATTCTTTTTGGGTGCTTGAGGACCTCTAGAAGGAGTACTAGCCATGGGCTGAGGCTAGGGGGGCAATCAAGGCAAGATTGGCACGTCCTCAGGGTGCTGTTAGCCTGCTGGCTTTAGATCTGTCAAGGAACAGCTCCTTTTTAGCTGCAGGATCTGTTAATCAATAGATTAGTCATTTTGCTGATCCTGCACTGATCCTCAATTTGTACAGTAAGTACTGGTCCAAAGTGAGCAGACGTGGATGTTTATTGATTCTCCATCCTCTGCTGATCCTGTATGTAATTTTTAATAATTTTTACGACCACTCTTTATGTAGTTTTGTGGTCTTTGAAGGTTCTGATCAACTTATTTCATGGTGAGTCTGGATCTTTATTTAATTAATAAAAAATACTAAAAATTAGTTACTAACCAATTTTAATTGATTTTTAAGGTTTTTGAACCATAATCCATGCTCGTGTGGTAGCTTTACATATGTAGTGTAGATCCTACTATATTGTAGCTTCTCTGAGCGGTACCTGGATGTCATAGGAGGCGCGGGGATCAGTTCATTCCAATGCGCGCGGGGACTGATCCGCTGCTCAGATGCGCGCGGGGGACTGTACCGCTGCGCGCGTGACTAGGTCACGGGATTACCTGCGCGGGAATTCAGTTGCGCGGGAGTCCAGTGCTGTAGGGACGCGGGGCTGCGTGCGGGAGTTGGCGTACGCGGGAGTCCGACGCTGTAGGAACGCGGGCCTGCGTGCGGGAGTTTGCGTGCGCGGGAATCCAACGCTATAGGGACGCGGGGCTGCGTGCGGGAGTTTGCATACGCGGGAGACCAACGCTGTAGGGACGCGGGGCTGCGTGCGGGAGTTTGCGTACGCGGGAGACCAGCACTGTAGGGACGCAGGGCTGCGTGCGGGAGTTTGCGTACACGGGAGACCAGCGCTGTAGGTACGCGGGGCTGCGTGGGGGAATTGTGAAAAAACACAATTTCCCGTGTAACTCCTAAACTACACACAACACCTGGATTTTGACTGAAATTTAGGTGTGAAACCTATACATGACATATCATGTGAAATATTAAAATGACTAAAAAGGTGCCATACTGGTGCCGTGGTCATTTACCATTTTCTATTGAATTAACTAAAAAATATAAGGAGTAAGAATTCAAGGGTGGGGTCAGTGAGTGACCCTACCTTATTTTGGGTGGGGAATCCATTTCTGCAATAATATTTATGGATTTCCTACTCCTTTATTTTATAATAATTTTATTTATTCATTTATCTTTGTTCCTTTTAATTTTGTTAGTATTATTATTGTTGTTACTTTGTCAGGTTGCTCTGTGCTAAGTAGCAGGCTGACACAATTGGCCGTGGGAGCCGGGTCATTATCTGAAGCAGGCAGGGGGCACATTGAGGTTTGGTGTGGACGGGATCAGGGAGTTTGATAGTAGCTTTGGGTGGTGGACATTTGGACTTGGGTGGGTGGGGCTTGTTATAATTATGGCCAGCAATTAGCTTAGGCAAATGAGCAGTATTTAAAGCAAAAGAAATGCTGGACACTGTGTGTCAATAATGGCTAATGGGGCTCTCACAATGGGGCAATATGTTGGATGAATTCGATTGGATGATGAATGAATGATGGAAAACAGCAGGGAGAAGAGCTCCTTAAGTACAAAAGATTGGCCTCTTGTGAGCCCATGATACAACAAGCCAAAGGGCAAATTTTCCGCCCCAAAAGAGCTCTACAGGCTCTACAGGCCTTGTTACTTGGTTTGGACTGCATCAGCCCACATGGCATTAGTCCCTGAACCCTTACAACCAGACTATTCCGGTCCATTCTTGTGTTTCCACCGTTACGGGGCTGAACCAGCCAATTGCTGTTCAGTCCCTTAGTTGGTTGTCTATTACAACCGGCCCTGATGGCATCATTACCCCTGTTACGGGCTGGTTGCCTCATGCATCCAGCCCCTGGCCCCTGAAATGGGCCAGGTGGGACCCAGGGCTCACCTGGGTCCGGTTTCAACCTCACATGGGGGGGTGTGACCAGCGGACATGATGTCCCCCCCTCTATCTCTTACAAATCCCTGGTGGGGGCGGTCAAATCCCCTCACCAGGGGCCCTGGGGGTCGATACCCCCAGGGCGTCGTCATGTAAATTGGCCTGGGAGGTGATCAGGCCCCCCCAGGCCCATCGCTCCTCCCCCTCAGTAAAGGGGGGGGGAGAGCGCCCCTATCTGGTTTGGTCGCATTGACCGATCAATGGTGGGGGGGTGATGAAATCCCCCCCACCTGCCAGTCGCTACTCTTGCGGCCGGCGCCGCCACCTCCTTGGGCAAGGGGGTGGTCAGGTCCCCCCTGCCCTGACCGACTGCCTCGTTGCGGCCGGTCGCTGGCTGGTTCAACCCAGCCAGCCTGCCCCCTCCCCCTCGCGACGGCGAGCGAGGGGAGGGGGAGCGAGCCGGGGCCGCGAGCCCCGGCTCCGCGGCGCTGGTTGCCGGTCGCGACCAGGTCGGCCCGCGCGGCATCGCACCGCGCGGGATCCCTTGGCCGCGCAACAGCCCCGCGCGGGCCGTCGGGCCCCGCGTGGGCCGTGCCGAGGAACACAGGCGGCCCCGAACGGGCCGCGACGCGAGCAGCGGCCCCGAGCGGCCGCGACACGGGCGGCAACCCTAATGGGCCGCCCCAAGCCCGAATTGTGAGAAAAGACTACTTTTGCGGGCCAGCCCGTCTGGCCAAGTATGTCCAAAATAAACCTTGGGCCCAATTATGCCCATACAAGCCCATCTGGCCGTATTTGCCCATATACCCCATCGGGCCCGTTAGGGCCCGTGTACCAATGGGTCTATTTCACGCGTTTTGAGGCCAGTTTCCCCAACTCTGTTGCATCCACATGGGCCCGTATGGTCCGTGTGTGTGTCCAATGGGCCTCAGAGGCCCATTTGTGCATCCCATTTGGATTACACTTATATGTAGCACCCGCGTAAGTGCGTACGTATTTTAACAGGGCTTTGCAATGATTATCTGAGGAACTTGAAAGGCCTTTTGAGATACTGGTACGGCCAGCTAAGTGCTGACGGAATCAGCATGTTGAACAGTAGCTTCAATGGGCTAGTTTTCACAAGTGCAATTGGCCGTGGTAGCCGGGTCATTATCTGAAGCAGGCGGGGGGCACATTGAGGTTTGGTGTGGAAGGGATCAGGGAGTTTGAAAGTAGCTTTGGGTGGTGGACATTTGGACTCGGGTGGGTGGGGCTTTGCAATGATTATCTGAGGAACTTGCAAGACCTTTTGAGATACTGGTGCGGCCAATTGGTTGGGATCCTGGGAACATGGCATCCTGCGTGCCTAGGAAAGAGCACAGACAGCACAAGGGATATTAGTAAAAGGAATCTTGAAAGCCACCTTGGGAGGTGGCAGCTGGGTGGGTGGGATACTGAAGTGCCAACTTGCCAAATGGCCAGAAAGCTTTTTTAAAAGAGGGGGGGCGGCACATTGTGGCTTGGTGTTGATGGAATTGTCAAATGTAGCTTTGAGCTGATGGACGCGAGTGCAATTGACAACATCAGCTGCGCGATTAGCTGTCTAAGCAGTATCTGAGGCTGGCTGGGGCTTACTGCTGACCAAATCAGCAGGTTCAACAGTAGCTTTGATGGGCTGGTTTTCACAAGTAAAATTGGCCGCGGGAGCTGGTTCATCATCTGAAGCAGGCGGGGCGGCACGTTGGGCGTGGGTGATGTGGGGATCACAAGCATGCAAGGCAGAAAAGGGCGGCAGTATCTCGTGCAAATTTTGGAATGTTGACACTGAGTCTCTGTGGAGATCTTTCAGTGTACGGGAGATCTGTTTGGCTTCATAATTAGATGATGCTTGGACGTTGTAGAGACTCCTGTGGGATTATATTAAATAAAAGTAGCAAATAGCTTGCTGGCAGTCCTTGAAGGGGAATTTAGTATTACTTCTAATCCTTTGGAGTATTAGTATATAATAATAGTGGTTTTGAATTGCCTGCCCTTCTAGTACTATAGTAAGTCTGCACAATAATTTATTTAAATTAATGGCTGGTTTCTTTGAGACTTAATATAGGTCACAGATCAGACCTAGATTAGTTATTAATTGTTATTGGTAGGGTTTGTTGAAGAATGGACCAGATGTTTTGGATTATGGTTTATTTACTGATCAGATGAATTTGATCTTAACTAATATCCCAATATTAAAGGGTTCAAGGGTTCATCAAAGGGGTTGTTCAGGAGAGGACCCAAGGATGGGTTTACCCACAGGGGGCTGGGTAGAGGAAAACTTTGGTGGTTGCTTTTGTTTTTCCTCTCTTTCTTTGTAAGGGTTATTTATTAATTGAAAGGTGGTTCTTCTTTAATTTGGTGCTGAATATTCAGGTCACAGAAGAACCCTTATTCAAGCACCTGTTGGGTGTTTTAATTGGTTAAAGGTGTGTTATAACTTGGTTTCTGATTTCCTGTTTCCTTTATAATTGGTTCACTGATATTTTATCTGGGTAGGTACCAAAGATGGGTTCTTGATAGAGTGGAGTGAGCTTGGGTGGTATGAGCCAGATGGCATGAGATGGGATGGTATGGATGGCATGAGGATACAACTTGGATAGGGCAGAGAGGCCCTCCTTAAATAGACAATCTGGTCCTCAGGGGATGCTCAGGGCTGCCCCTGAGGGTGCCCTGGGGCTTCCCCTGTTACATTGGGATACAGGTACATGAGACATTTTAGCTGGTTGGAAAAAGAAATTGCATGAAACTGAGGGAATTCTGCTGGTTGGACAAAAGACACTGCATGAAACTGAGGAAACTCTGCTGGTTGGAAAAAGCTGGTACAGGGGTTTCATGCATGCACAGCCCTGCATAAATTGCTGTGAAGTGCAGACAATATGTATTCCTGTGCAGTCTAATGGTTGGTCTGGTGCTACTTGATACTTCCTACATGTGTTGCTGTGCATCCACTGGTGGTTTGTTTGGTGCTACTTGCTTCTACCTTCATGTATTTCTTGTGCATTTCTGGTGGTCTGTTTGTTGCTGCATTTTCTTGGCTGCCTGCATATATTTCTGGGTAGCCCTGTGGTACTTGTACTGGTGGGTTGTTTGGTATCACATGCTTCTGCCTACATAGATTGCTGTAAGGTGCTGAGTTTTTTTGGTACTGCATGGTTCTTGTTGAGACTGGATTCACTTCCTCCTGCCTATACTGTCCTGTATACTCCTGCATAGTCTTGTGTATGTGTATTTGCTTGCTTGTTTGGATCTGGTTGAGACTGGTTCCACTTCCTCCTTCCTATACTTTCCTGTATAATTCTGCATTGTCTTTTGTATGTGTATTTGCTTGTTTGTTTGGATCTGTTTGAGACTGGTTTCACTTCCTCCTGCCTATACTGTCCTGTATACTCCTGCATAGTCTTGTGTATGTGTATTTGCTTGCTTGTTTGTATCTGGCTGAGACTGGTTCCACTTCCTCCTTCCTATACTGTCCTGTATAATTCTGCATAGTCTTGTGTATGTGTATTTGCTTGTTTGTTTGGATCTGGTTGAGACTGGTTTTAATTCCTCCTTCCTATACTGTCCTGTATAATTTCTGCATAGTCGTGTGTATGTGTATTTGCTTGTTTGTTTGGATCTGATTGAGACTGGTTCCACTTCCTCCTGCCTATACTGTCCTATAAACTTCTGCATAGGCTTGTGTATGTGTACTTGAATGCATCCTGGGTGAGGTGACAGGAGCTGAACTAGTTACGCTGCCTCCTGTATCTGTATTGCTGTATTCTGGCTAAGGTGACAGGGTTGGTGTATGGTTCTGGTGTTGAGGGTAGGCTGTTACTAGTATGTACTTGAGGGTTTGAAAGGTATGTCTCTATGCCTTCCACAGAGCTGTGACACCTGGTTGGGTATGAGTTTGCCACAGTTGAAGGGTTCTTGGGCTGTATCTTCTAATCAATGAGAGATAGAGGGGTACTTTGACTGAGTGACTATAGGTTATTTGTGATGTAGAATCCATTTCTAAGGTTTCTTTGAGGGTTGGAGTTGTTTTTACCCTAGAAAAGTGAGTCTGATGGCTATAGGACAGGTTTGGCCTACCACATCCCCCCCAGACTTAATGCTGTCCACAGCATTCCTTTCCATAGACATCAGACTCCACATCCTCTCTTACTTCTTTATATCCTTCTTCTTCTTCTTGTTCTTGATCTGAGAGACATAAATTAAAAAATACTAATAATCACAGTAGAATAAAACAAAGTTCCACAGAATCCTAGTGATCCAGTTGGTCCTGTTGAAATCTTGGTTGCTTATCTTGAGATCTTCTCCAGTTAATTATTTCTTGATTGTGCCCATGTAGCAAGTAAAAGTATAATTAAATCCTTTCCATTCTTCTTGGTTGTTGAATTTTACTAGGTTTCTTCTGGATAAAAACAGGTTTTGGCATTTTTTTTTCTGTTCCTTCTGATTTGACTTTAAATCTTCTTTTCCCTTCTCCATATACTATGGTACTTCATGGCCAAAGAAAGATTCTCCTCTCATCACCCCTTCCTAACTTTCAATCTTATTTTCCCTTCTCCATATACTATGGTCCTTCATGGCCAAAGAGAGATCTTCCTCATTTTACTCCCCCCTTTTTTTTCCCTCTGAGTCTTTTCTCTAGTTTCAGGCCTTGACACCCTGTTTGCATCTATTCAAACCTGATAGATAACTTTTTTCCTTTGAAACATACTATAATGTCTTCAATCATACAGTCCTAGCTAATGATTAATTGATCTCTTTTTCCTTGATACCTTGACACATCTTGAAATATTTAATTGGGTCCAATTTTGAGTTAAGCCAATCGTGATGTCTTCAGTTCCTTCCTTCTTCGCAGTTTTCCATGTTCTCTTTGGTTTGAAATCTTTTACAGTAATGACCTTCTTGATGAAATGTATATTTTCATTCATTCATCCTCTGATTATATATATATTAATTTTAATTTAATTTAATTTTCAATTTTTAATTTTAATTATTTTTCTTTTTCTTTTCTTTTCTTTTTATTTTATTTATTCATTTATTTCATTTTTTTTATATATTTTATATTTTTTTGGTTTGCATTTTAGACTCATGCTTAGGAGTTCTGTTTGTATGATTGATCTTTGTAATGATAGATTTAGCAGTTTAGGCTCTTGCTTAGGAGCCTGTTTGTCTGATTGATCTTTGTAATGATAAATTTAGCAGTTTAGGCTCTGCTTAGGAGCCTGTTTGTCTGACTGATCTTTGTAATGATAGATTTAGCAGTTTAGGCTCTTGCTTAGGAGCCTTGTTTGTCTGATTGATCTTTTTAATGATAGATTGAGGAGTTTAGGCTCTTGCTTAGGAGCCTTTTTTTTCTTTTTTTTATCATTTTTATTATTAATTTTCTTTTTTTTTTAATTTTCTTTTATATATATATATATATATATATATATATATATGTATTTTTTGATGTATACCCCCTTTTTAGATCCAGTCTCAATGGCGGGCTGTTGTTTTCTTTGCGGGTGCGCGCAGGCTTCGGTCGCGGGGTGATTGGGTGGAGTGCTTTCAACAAGTGGAGGGGGTGCGCGAGGTGCGCGCCAGATTTGCGAACAAGGGCAAGGGGGCGGATGCCTTTGACAAGCGGAAGGGCGCGCAAGGTGCACGGCAGTTTGTGTCCAAAGGCGGGGCATCACGCGGTGTGGTCGCTCTGGAGTCTGCTATGATCTTTGATCCGCGCGGCTCCATATCAATATCAATCTTTGCGGCAGTCATTCGCAAGTATTGAGCCACAACGAAATACAGGACCAAGGCATTCAAATTCAAATACAGCCTTTGACAGGCGTTTGCTTGGTTGGTAAGTTCCCATTTCTTCTCTCCCTTTCTGTATATCTTTTTTTGCTATGTTTATTTCTGTATTTATTTTTTTTCTCATGACTTGCTGCCCGACCAAATACCCATGCTGACACTGCACTTGTGGCGTGATTAGTTTTTCTACATATGTAGATCATGATCACAACAGTACTCCCCCCCTCCTTAACTCAATTCCGGCATTCAGGAGAAATGCAACCCAGTTTCATCACAATTGGTTGCTTGGAGTCCACTTTTGATCCTTGATTAATGTCGATCTTGCAGTCACCCAATGTTTGATTGTGATGGGTACAGCCGCGAGGTGCTTGATTGTTTGGTAAGTCACTTGTTCATTCTTCCATCCCTATATTCTCCTTTCTTTCAATGACCGCCCACGCGGTCAATTGAATATTTGTTTTGTCTTTTAATTAATCTCTTTTTTTTTCCAATTGATGTGAGATCTGCAGGGCCCCAGGCGGCGCGGTGATGGGGGCGTTGCGTGCAAGGTGGTTTTAAGAAGATGGGAACTACCGCGCGCGGTAGTTGTTCTGAGGCCAATTTGACCCTTGATCTCCGCGGCTCCAGATTGATATCAATCTTCGCGGCGGTCATTTGTGAGTATTTGGAGGCCAACAACATACAGGGGCGAGGCTTTTAATTATCCAGTAAGCCACAAATCTATTTCTTCCCACCCTGCAGTTTCTTTTCTACTGTTTACTGATTTGTTATATTGTTATTATTTATTTGTTATTTATCTTGTTTTGATGGTACCCTCCTCATGGGACGTGCCCACGTTTGGTGTTAGGTAGGAGCACCCAATTGACTAATTTGGCAAGGGAGGAAGGAGAGTGGCTGTCTGGTTTGATTGCACATGGTTGTCATACACAGATGGGGCGGTGCAAGTCAGTGATTGGTTGTTCAAATTGTTTGGCTTCTTTCTTCTTATTCATCTCTCTGTTTTAGTTTTAATTTATCTAATTATAATTTATTTCATTCTTTCTTTTCCTTCCCTCCAAATGACGCAGGCCAGCAGGGGTTGTGGTCATGTGTAATTCAGTGACGGCTCATGGTAACTTTGGTCTCATCAAATCACGCGGTCGACAATCAACTTGAAAATTGACGTGAGCAGTCTGACTAGCCAATTGCAATGTGAATTTTGTTTAATTAATGTCTTCTTTATCCTCCCTGATCCTTCCAACTGATGCAGGCTGGTCATGGTAAGTTTCAAATTGATTGATCACATGTTTCCTTTGGTTTTTTTATTAATCTCTTTTTTTTTTTGATTGATGTAGGTTCCGACCACTGGTGCGTGCAATTCAAGAGGGAGAAAGGGGGAATAGCTGGTCGCACCCATGTAGGGTGGGCAATTCTCCAATTGGTGTTGGATTGATAGGAGGTTCAACATCCCCCCCCACTGCTTCTTGTTCATTTTCTTTCTTCCTCTTTCTTCTATGATGTTCTGGGTCGCTTGCAAGCGCCTATTGCTGTGAGGGTTGCTTTTCCCACCTGCACTCATCTGAGGTCATTGAGTTACTTTGATCTGGGGCAGATGGCGGTTGGAGCAAGGTCTCTCCCCTCCCCTCAATGTCTATTTAAGGAGGGCCGACAAGTGTCTTCTTCCCCCCCTCCATCCACAAAAAAACATTTCTTGTTGTTGCTTTGGTGAGTCCCTTCCCCTTTGTTTTCCTTCTTGTTGCTAGGGAAGCTTCTGAACCCCCCCTTGTTGTTGTTTTTGCAAAATTGATAGGTGAAGGGGCTCCGCAATGTCTTCCCTTCCAAACCGGTAGCGTCCCTTTCAACTGGTTGTTGCATTGGTAAGTTCTGCCTTTCCTCTTCCCCCCTTTTTTTTGCTAGGGAAGATGCTGACCCTGTCTATTGTTGTCAAAACCTCCATAGATGAACTTTCCAAGGCTGGTAGCTACCCCTTTTTTTTGATCGTCATGGGGCCGTTTTTTTTTTGTGTGTTGAGGGGGGCCCAGTTGGGTTTGTAGCCGTGCGTCCTCGTCTTTTGAGCTTTCTCTTTTTTTTTAAAAGGGAAATAAATACTAACAAAAGGTTATTATTATTATTATTATTATTTTTTTTTGGGTTTTTTTTGCGGTTTCTTTTAGTTTTATTATAGATGTCCTATCATGATGAGATATATATATATATATGTCTTTGTACATATTTATAATTAAATAAATATTTTTGTATTATAAATATATAAATTCCAATGTTTGTATAATATGAATACATATTTGCAATGAAGATCTTCTTTTTTTTTTTTTTTTTTTCTGATTACTTATAGGTATATATATATGTTTGTATTATAATATATATATTTATATATATTTTCAATGAATATTTTTTTTGTGATCTTGATTTTGAGAAGAGACTTCATCAGTCAGGGTTATCATCAGGGAGTTTTTTTTTTTTTTTTTTTTTTTTTTTTTTTTTTTTTTTTTTTTTTTTTTTTTTTTTTTTTTTTTTTTTTTTTGAAACAAAGGAGATGAACCAAAACAAAGTAATGAACCTCTTTTTTTTGCTTTTTTATTCTTATATGTTGTACAGTGAGAAAAAATGGAAAATGCCCACCCATTCCCCCAGCACTTCAACAGAAACTGAAGGCTTACTGCTGCATCAATTAAGATCAAAACTACTTATCCATTTGGCCTGACCACCAGGCCTCAAATGGGGTGACCTTATACATAATTATCAGATTTGAAATCCATAAACTGGCCCATCCTTCTCCATAATAGAGGCTAGTTCTAACTAGCCAAGGAATTTTTCCATAATGAGAAGGCCATTCCCCTTGGTCAAGTAAGGTATTGGCCAACTGATTGTTGAGAAGCTCTATGAATTCAGAATTATCCAATCCTGCTCCAGGTAGTTCTTGCCAATTGGTTCCTTCCATATCTTCAAGGTTGGTCCAGAATCCTCCAAAAACCTCTCCAAATTTGGTGTAGGATTTCTGCTTGGCTTCTTTTGATTGGTAGTCTTCAGATTCAGGGTGCAGTGAGATTGGTGTGAGGATATTGTTAGTCCAAGGGTCTGAGGATGCCTTGCCATTGGTTTATTAGGAATTTCTTGTCCACTGATCCAAACTTGTTCTTCTGCAGGTGCTTTCCATTTTTCATATACTAGTGTTTCCCTTGTGGCTTGGGATGTAAGAGTCTCCTCCAAACTTTGAGATGCCTCTGGTGATTCTTTTGTAATAAATTCAGGTGAAGTATTATCTGGGGTGTAGCTGTCACTGGTCTGTGGTATTGGTTCTGCTTGAGGCTGAGGTATTTCTGATTCCTTGTTATTCTTGGATTTTAGAACTTTCAGCAAAAAATTGACTATGTGATCCATAGTTTTCAGAATAGCTATGTATCTGTCCTTCAAAGGTTTGTTTCTCTGGATTGATTGCAAGTAATTTTGAAGCTCTTGAATTAATTAAGTTTCCTTTGCCATGGTAGTCCCTAGATATTCCACCAGTACTATGATCACATGGGTGAGTTGTTCTTCCACTTCTGAAAACTGGTCTTGGGGGGTGGACTGATATTGCTTGTCTGTCATTTCTAGTTGAGATCCACCAGCCACTTCTGGCATAGGTCCTGGTCCTTCTTGCTGCATCCTTTTTATTGAAGAATTTCAACTTGGTTATTATCTTCAAACCCACTGAGTTGGTCCTTGAGTTCTCCAATTATTTGGTATGGTTTTCTTCTTTCTGCCTGCTGAATGTTGAGTTAATTCATGAGGCTAATAATACACCAATATTTTTTATGGTTTTAATAACTAATCAAATCTGAAGGAAACAGGCCACTGTTGGGACACCAATTGTAGAGACTCCTGTGGGATTATATAAATAAAAGTAGAAAATAGCTTGCTGGCAGTCCTTGAAGGGGAATTTAGTATTACTTCTACTCCTTTGGAGTATTAGTATATACTAAGAGTGGTTTTGAATTGCCTGCCCTTCTAGTACTATAGTAAGTCTGCACAATAATTTATTTAAATTAATGGCTGGTTTGTTTGAGACTTAATATAGGTCTCAGATCAGACCTAGATTAATTATTAAATGTGATATTGGTAGGATTTGTTGAAGAATAGATCAGATGTATTGGACTATTGGTTAATTTATTGATCAGATATGTTTGATCGTAACCAATACCCCGAAATGAAAGGGTTCAAGGGTTTATCAAAGGGCTGGTTCAGGAGAAGACCCAAGGATGTGTTTACCCACAGGGGGCTGGGCCGAGGGAAGGTTGGTAGTTTCTTTTTGTTGTGCTCTCTTTCTTTGTAAGGGTTATTTATTAACTAATGGGTGGGGTTTCTTTAATATGGTGCTGAATATTTAGGTCACAGAAGAACCCTTATTCAAGCACCTGGTTGGTGGTTTAATTGGTTAAAGATGGGTAATAACTTGGTTTCTGATTTCTTGTTTTCCTTTTATAACTGATTCACTACTAATATTTTATCTGGGTAGGTACCACAGATAGATGGGTTGATTGGGTGAGTAGGGATGGGTGATAACTAGGCCAGATGGCATGAGATGGGATGTGTCAGATGGCATGAGATGGGATGGTGATTTGTGGGGGATGGTGATACAATTTGGATAGGGCAGAGAGGCCCTCCTTAAATAGACAAATCCTACCCCCAGGGGTGCTCAAGGCTGCCCCTGAGGGTTCTCCCTGTTCTGGTGAGGAACAGTGAGATACAGTTACATGAGGCATTTCTGCTGGTTTGGAAAAGCTTGTATAGTTTCATGAGGCATTTCTGCTGCTTTGGAAAAGCTTGTACAGGGGTTTCATGCATTCACAGCCTTGCATAGATTGATGTGTAGTTCAGATAAGATATTTTGCTGTGCTGGACTGGTAGTTTATTGAGTGCTACTTGATTCTACCTACATGTATTGCTGTGCATTACTTGGGGTTTGTTTGCAGCTGAATGATCTTGACTGCCTGCATATATTGCTGTTTAGTGCTGTGTGTTGTTGTTACTGCATGATTCTGGTTTTTTTTTTGGTATCACATGCTTCTGAATGCATAAATTGCTGTGTGGTGCTGAGGGTTGTTGGTACTGGTACTTTGTTTGTATCACATGCTACTGGCTGCATAAATTGCTGTGTGGTGCTGAGGTTGTTTGGTACTGCATGGTTCTGGTAGTTTTTTTGGTATCACTTCCTCCTGCATATATTGCTCCTGTATACTTCTGCACAGCCTTCTGTATGTATGCTTGCTTATTTTTTTGGTCCTGGTTGAAACTGGATTTACTTCCTCCTGCCTATACTGTCCTGTATACTCCTGTATAGTCTTGTGTATATGTATTTGCTTGCTTTTTTGGATCTGTTTGAGACTGGTTCCACTTCATCCTTCCTATACAGTCCTGTATAATTCTGCATAGTATTGTGTATGTGTATTTGATTGTTTGTTTGGATCTGGTTGAGACTGGTTTCACTTCCTCCTGCCTATACTGTCCTGTATACTCCTGCATAGTCTTCTGTATGTGTATTTTCTTGCTTGTTTGGATCTGGTTGAGACTGGTTCCACTTCCTCCTTCCTATACTGTCCTGTATAATTCTACATAGTCTTGTGTATGTGTATTTGCTTGTTTTTTTGGATCTGGTTGAGACTGGTTTCACTTCCTCCTGCCTATACTGTCCTGTATACTTCTGCATAGCCTTGTGTATGTGTCATTGAATGCATCCTGGGTGAGGTGAAAGGAGCTGAACTAGTTGCACTTCCTCCTGTATCTGTATTGCTGTATTCTGGCTAAGGTGACAGGGTTGGTGTATGGTTCTGGTCTTGAGGGTAGGCTGTTACTAGTATGTACTTGAGGGTTTGAAAGGTATGTCTTTGTGCCTTCCACAGAGCTGTGACACCTGGTTGGGTATGAGTTTGCCACAGTTGAAGGGTTCTTGGGCTGTATCTTCCAATCCATGAGAGATAGAGGGGAACTTTGGCTGAGTGACTATTGGTTATTTGTGATGTAGAATCCATTTCTGAGGTTGCTTTGAGGGTTGTAGCTTTTGTTACACTAGAAAAGTTAGTCTGATGGCTATAGGACAGGTTTGGTCTACCACAACGGTGGTGAGTTCACAAGCTCAGATTTTAAAAACTACTGTCAGGAAGCTGGGATTACTCATCACCTCTCACCTCCCTACACCCCCCAACAAAATGGCTTAGTAGAACAAGCAAACAGATCCATCATAGAGAAGGCCATATGCCTGTTTAACCACAGAAAAATACCTCCTTGCTATTGGGCTGGAGCCATCAAAACTGCAACTGATCTTCTCAACCTACTGCCGGTAACATGGCACCACAAGCGCATTCCCTAAGTCCTCTGGTTCAACGCCAAGTTCAACTACAACATGCTCAGACCTTTTGGATGCACCTTGTTTGTTCACATTCCCAATTCAAACCAAGATTTTAAACTGAGCTTCACTGGCTTCAAGGGAATCATTCCGGGTTACAGAAATCAATTCTCATCATAAAAGATCCTCAACCCCCTTCATGGTAAATTCCTTATCACTGCAAATGCAAGATTCAATGAAACCAAATTTGGAGGAAGCGTTTCAACTCACTCTCCATTTCCATGTTTCTCTGATCTCCCTGCTGACTCAGTTCACCTTCCTAATGACCCAGGACCCGCCGCAAACCTCAATTCTGATCCTTCACTATCCAAATCCATCATCAGGGAGCCTCATATTGACAACATTCATAAAGCCCGCCTAAGCGAAGTCATCACCAACAAAATAGTCACGTACCCCAGGCGTGAAGGATCTCAACTCTATCTTGCCTTAAATTATTCAGATCCAGTCAATCTAGACAAAGCCCTGAATAACAAATTAAATTAGAATGGATCAAAGCAATGGACCAAGAACTTCTCAACCTGGAATCCTACAACGTGTGAGAAGAGCAAGCCATTGACACTGACTCTAAAGCAATCAAATTTTTTTGGGTCTTTCCTACCAAGCGCAATGCAAACAACAAGATAATCAAATTCAAGGCTTGACTTTGGGTACAAGGTTTCAATCAAAGGGAGGGAGTCAATCTTGAAAGCGTTTTTGCCCCCACAGGTGACAAGACTTCTCTCCGACTACTGACCACTTACGCAGCTCAGAACAACTTGCTGTTCCACCAACTTGATTTCAAATCAACTTTTCTAAATGCCCCATTCAAGGAAAACATCTTCATCATCCCTCCAGCTAAGTCTCTACAGCACCAGGCAAGACTCTCAAGCTCAAGAAAGCTCTGTATGGCTTGGAAAAAGATCCTATGGCTTGGTATCAGACACCCAGATCTTGGTTAATCAGTGTAGGTTTTCATCAAAGTGAGGCAGATAACTGTGTTTTATTCTCCAAAGACATTTGGCTGTAAATCCATGCGGATGACATTTCCATCTTCAGCAAGGACCCTTTGAAGTTCAAGAAGCTTATTGAGTCTTGATTCAAAATCAAGTATCTGGGCCAAGCTTCAATCCTCCTCGGCATCAATGTTGATGTCACTACAAATGGCTTCAAACTATCCTAGTTGACCTAAATGAACTCCTTGGTCAGCAAATATAATCTACAAAATCACAAAGAACACTAAACTCCCTTCAAACCTAACGGAAAGCTACAAGTATCCATGACTGAAGATCACAAGGAATTTCTGAAAACCAGTCATGACTATAGGAAGATGATCGGTGAATTGCTGTACATCAGCTGCAACAAACAACCTGACATCACCTTTGCCACAAATTGCTTGTCACAGTATCTCACAAAGCCCAACAACACTCACTACAATGCTGCCCTAAAGGTGATCAACTACCTCAAACACACCAGCTCAAAAGGTCTCAAATATCAAAAGGTCAAGACGCCCGAGGAACTGGTTGCATATGTAGACTCTGATTTGGCAACCTGTCCTCAGAACCGTTGATTAATATCTGGACTCTTGATTACCTGGAAAGGAAACTTAATCACGTGGAAGTCAAAAAAATCAGCCAACAATTTCTCTTTCAACCACCAAATCCAAATACAAATCAGTAGGGGATGGGGTGAAAGAGGTGCTCTGGCTAACTACCCTTCTGTCCGAGTTCTTTCAGTTCAAGCCGCTCAAGCCTACCCCAATCCTAGAAGACAACAAGGGCTGTATCAAGCTTGCACTTCAGCAAGCCAATCACTCCTCCTTCCGAACCAAGCATATCAAAATCCGTCATCACTTTATCAGGGAGGAGCTTGAAAAGGGTACTATCAGTCTGCAAAAGGTCTTGTCAAAGAATAACTATGCTGATTTACTGACAAAACCGGTGTCAAGACAAATACTAGAGACTTGTCTGAGTGCTATTAATGTTTGCTGATCATGCACCTGAGAGATGGGGTGGCTGTTGAATCTTTGATTCAGTCACTATCTCTCAGTTCCATTATTTTCAGTTCCTTCATCTCATTCATTCTATCCGTTCATTTATTTGAATTATTTTTTTCTTCATTTTATTTTTATCTTTATGTGCGGCCATTAGGTCTCTGTGTGTGTCTCCTCATCTGCGTGTGTCTCTTCTTCTCTCGCAAGCACGTACCAGTGCCAATACTCCAGATTTGGATTGCAGCTAAGCTGCTACCTGGGTCCTGACTGGCGCACACCTCCTTCCTCTTTCCTCACACAACTACTTTGGTTGTGTCATAGGATTGAGGGTGTCTCGAGTCAGGTAAGCCCTAGCCTTAAACTCTCCCTATCTTTTTCTCAATCTAACTATCCTTGATTCTTGAGTCAGTTCAATTCCAGTTTTCTATTGCCAATGTGATTAACAATTTGAGGTAAAGGTCTTTTGCAGCCTCACTATGTTGAATCCTGGTTTTAGGTTATTATTCCTTTCATCATCTCTTGGTTGTTCCTTTTACATTTTTCTTGTTACTGTCTCTTGTTTCTCCTCAGTTTCTGATGGCAATAAATGGTTTTAGTTGACTCCAATTTTTGCATGATGGATTTGACTTGTCCCATTGTTGTCTATTGGACAATTTGATATTGGCTTGGGATTTGTTTGAGTTTGCCACAAGTGAGTCTTCTTAGTTTCTGGTTTGTCAGCGCACATGTTCCTGCTGGATGGCGTTTACAAGCTTTGAGGATGGTTCCAAATCTTCATTCATCATGCTTGATATGCATGCAAGCCATTTGTCTGGAAGTGAAAACAGGATTGAATTTGATTGGAGGTCATCTGCCGTGAGAGGATTTTCAGGAGTAATGAGGGATGATAATTTTTCTCCATAGGAGACTATTTCTGAAAGATTTGCCGTCATGTCTTTGCAGGTCAGCTTGGTGAGAAGTGTAAAAGTGAAAAGAGCTGAAGCTCAAATTGGATGAAACGATTAAAAAATGAGTGAAAGTGGCTTGTAACGTCAAGCATAACGGATGTGAGATCAGGAGGAAAAGGACATTCCGGTTGATTTATTGGCTGAACAGATGATGAATTCCACTTGCGAGCACTGGTGTTTATATAGAATAAATACACTATAGGCTGACAAGTGGTTGAGTACAAAATGAATAAGGGAAAATCAGCATAAGCAGTTTAAGTGACATGGTAAGTGAAATGCTATGACCAAATAGTCTGATAGCCATGACTAAACAGTCTGATAATTTTAATACTACAACACAGCCCAGTTACATTTTACCTGTTTTTTTAGTGCTTGAAGGTTAAAAATAATAAGATCAAATCAATCCAATCAATGGTACTCTGAACTCCAGTGAAAGTCACATAAATGAAAACTCAAACTCTAACAAGAAGAAGCTTTTGGACCCAATACATTCAACCACCCAATGAGCTGTCCTGGTGTGCTTTGCGGAGAGAGTTCCACATTCTGATGGCGCTTTCTTTGTGCTTTCTTATGAATTGGAAATTTGATGGATTGATAGATCTTGAGATGACCAACCACACTGCCCGATTGTCTTTAGACCACCTGTTTGAGTTGGTTTTTGTGAGTTGCCAGTAAGAAGGTATGCAACTCCAGATGCTCTGAAGTGGATGCAAAATATCATTTCCCAGTCCAAGTAGTTTGAATCAGATCCTGGAGAGTTGAGCGGGATAATAGCGGGTGTTTTTAATACCGGATGCAATTGATTCTCATCCATAGTTGAACAGAGTAACAAAACCTAGAGTTCCAGATCCTTCTGGGTTAGTTTGATAGACAATTTGGTTGCGTCTCTGGGCTCATAACCTGTTGGGCTGAGGGTACAAAAAGTGGAGATCAAAGTAGAAGGATCATATTTTTTAAGCAGGAAGAAATGACAACAACTGTTTTAGGAAAAGGAAAATTGAATCAAAGAGAACATGACTAATTACCTGGGGGTACGCAGAGTGGAGATCAAAGTAGAAGGATGAGAGAAGAGAGGCCTTCTGCTTTGTCCTGGCTCTGCCCTCAGGTATACAAGACTGAATGAAGTGTCACACACGTTGTGACACTGAGAAAGATATATTCAATGTTGAATTCTGAGAGTGATACAAGTGCGCGCAGGCATAGCATGTAAAAGAGTAATGAGAGAAGTATGAGACTGAAAAGAGACAGAGTAGGATTACAAAGAGAGAGAAAGATAAGAAGAAGTGAACTGGAGAAATGGAGGTAAGTGTTTACTCCAACTTCAAAGTGGGAAGATGTGGATGTTTACTGATTTTCCATCATCTGCTGATCAGGTAGATAATTTTTAATAATGTTTATGAAAAATCCTTGTAGTGTTTTTTGGTCTTCAAAGATCAGGGTCAGTGATTTATGTGGAAATCTAGATCTTTGATTTATTATTAAAAAAATGTTCTAAACTTAATTTTCATTAATTTAATTTAATTTTTGATCCTTTTTAGATTATTGATAATGCATATGTCAATTTGTTACATATTCTAGGCAACTCTAACTAGGTAGTAGCTCTTCTGAGCGGTACCTGGTTGTCAGATTAGTAATGACGGATCCAGACGTGGGGATCAGTTAGTACAGATGCGCGCAGGGTAGGATCCGCTGCGTGTGTGGCAGACTTAGCTGGGCGCAAGTCTCTAGTACGCAGGAATCTGCTACTTAGAGTACGTAGGGATATCTAATGATTTGGGGCTGCACGCTGTAAGACTCCAAATGGTGCTAAGCCGTGGCAGTTCTGTGGAGGGGAAAGGTGCTGTTTAGGCTGCCCTCCTAGGAGTTACAATAATATTTAAATGTAACCGGAATCAAGGTCCAGAACCTTATGAATGAGAAATCAAAGTAAGGAAAGAGGATAAGAGTTGTCGGTAGCAATGGAAAAAACACTATCTGAGGCAAGATGGTGCAGGTAAAGACTTGAACAAATAAGTCAAGGTTTGTTCAGAGTTCAATAGAACAAGGCAGTTGGAAGTAACAACGCCCACAAGCTAATAACTCTGGTCTTCAGCAGCTGATTAGGAAAGATCAACTCAATCCCAACCAACCTCCAGGTTCTCAATGAACCTGCCCAACTCTCCGCAATCAAGCGCTTGAAGGGTACCAGATAACTGTGGGAGGCTGAACAAAACAAAAGCAATTTGTTTATGAAGCTCTTGAAGCAAATCAATAACAAATTTGAGCAAGAATATCCCAACACTTCTCAAGGGACTCAAGAATAGCGTGGCGAAATTCAACCTTAAATAAGAAGGGAGGTATAACACTCCAGGTTTTAAGCTTAATAAAACCTCTTCAATCAAACGTGATTGGCTCCAGAAAGATGATCAAGGAGAGATCAAGAACAGTATGGTCGGAAAAAGGGATCAGAGTGGTATAACACACTCAAGAATTCAGACAGCCAGGAATTCTTCTTCAACCAGCAAGGCTATTGGTTGGTGATAAGGATAAAGGTCACAAGGGACACAGTTTGAGTATGGAGGCTCAAAGGATCAAGGGGCAATCATAGATATACCCGGATAAATTGCTCAGATAAGTGGGGAAGGATGCCCACGGATAAGTTTGATTATGATAATGGTCTCATTGGATGCTAGGATGATGATGATAGGATCCTCCGATGCTGGGCCAAAAGGCAGGGGAGAGCCCCTCCTTTTATAGACATGAAGCCCTGTATACTATGTACAAGAGATACTACAAAATAGGTGCAGGAAAAATGAAAACATAATAAAAAAAAAAAAAAAAAAAAAAAAAAAAAAAAAAAAAAATAACATGTCGCCCGGGTTGAGAATGACTGCAGGAAACCAGATGGACACCTGCGACAGCGGTCGCGGTTGTTGACAACGGCTGTTGTCGCCCAATCGGCGGCGACAGCGGGGTGAAGGTTCCGACGGCCGCGAGCGGTTGCTCGCAGTCGTCGGTTGGATTGGATGATGGGCGAGGAGGAGGTAGAGGAGGGTTGAAGGATGAGAGGGTAGGTACGGTCGATGATCGACCTGATGGATGGATGAGGAGGATGATGGGTTGAGGGAGGAGCTGAGGAGGAGGAGGTGGTCCAAGTCGAAGTCAATCTGGGATTGATCGAGGTGAGGATCGATGGGTTCAAGTCAATCAGGTTTGTCATCATCACCGTCGTTGTGCTACTGCTTGTCGGACCACCACTCGTTTGTCGTCGTCGTCGTCGTCGTCTTTGTTGGCGGCAGGGAGGATGAGTGATGGTGATGGTGGTGGACGATGAGCTGATAGACGGTGCGCACAAACTTGTGCTTGGCGTTCGACGGAGAGCAAGAACTTATCCATTGGTCGTGGCTGCCCTGGGATCCCCTGCCGTCGGGGCCTTTGGCTCGGCTGGGCCTCTTCTGAGCGTCCCGCTTGGATGGCTTCCCGTCCGCATCCACATCCGTCAATGAGGATCATCGTTGTACCGCCCTTCCGGGTACCAGTGTTGGTGCCGGTGGGGATGATTGAGAGTAAAACTTGCTCAGCCTTGGTTTTCCATTGTTGTTGAAGACTAAGACCGCATGAATCATCCTCACTCGTCGTCAATCCGTCTTGATGATTGCTTGATTGATTTTCAGTCGGGCAATCCGTTGTCTCTCTAGCGCCTCTGATGATGATGATTGGGTGAGGGTTAACAACCGTTGCGACAAGCGACGGCGTCGGTTGGATGAGAGGATCGGGAAGGATTGGAGAGATCGTTGTAAGTGGTTCGATGATTGCTCGCGTCGCCAAAATCCAGCGCCGCAAGAGCGACAAGTGGAGTTGAACATAGAAGGGTGGGATCAAAGCGGAGAGACAGGCAAGAGGCCTGTCCTAGACCGCTAGGACAGGGAGGAGTTGAGAGATGGGGGAAATGAAGGTACCCATAGGGGTACAACTGTAATCCGATTTTTTTTTTTTTTTTTTTTTTTTTTTTCCCGTGGTGTCCCGGATTGGTCACCACAACGCAGGAATTGTGACATAACAAATTTCTGCGCGTAACTCCTAAAATATACACAAAACCTCAATTCTGAGTAAATTTCAGGTGTAAACCCTATACGTGACAACATGTGTGAAATGTTAGAATGGCCAGAAGGTGCCAGACTGGTGTCATAATGTTTAGTACTTTCCTTTGTAATTATTGTAAAAGTGTAAGGACTTGGAATTCAAGGGTGGGGTCAGTGAGTGACCCTACCTAATTTTGGGTGAGAAATCCATTTCTTTAATAATATTTATGGATTCTCACTCCTTCTTTTGTTAACTGAGAAATTCTTTTTTTTAATAGTTTTGTGTTTCTATTGAAAGGTTGCTCTGGACATAGTAGCAGGCTGACAGTTAATTCATGGCCAATGCAAAATTCTCCTCTGATTACCTCTTGTCTAACTTTGTATCTTCTTTTCCCTTATCCATCTACTAAGGTACTTCATGGCCAAAGAAAGATTATTCCCAAGTCTTCCAATTTCATCCATGTTTCCCTGTCTGCATCTTTTCATACTTGATAGATTCATTCTCCCTTTATGCCTAATATGAAACCTTTATTCAGAAATTTTTATCTCAACATTAATTGGTCCTTGTTTCCTTGTCACCTTGACACATCTTGAAATATTTAATTGGGTCCAATTTTGAGTTTAAGCCAGTCTTGATGTCTTCAGGTCCCTCCTTCTTCCTTGTATTCTACGCTTTCTTTGGGTTGAATTCTTTTTACAGTAATAGTCTTCTTGGATAAGATTTATTTTCATTCAAATGCATTTTTTTTATTTTCTTATTTTCTTATTTTTTTTATTTTTTTTTTATTTTTTTATTTTTATTTTTATTTTATTTTTTTATTTTCTATTTTTTTATTTTCTATTTTTTTATTTTCTATTTTTCTATTTTTTTCTATTTTTTTCTATTTTTTTCTATTTTTTTCTATTTTTTTATTTTTTATTATTATTATTTTTTTTTGTTTGGTTTGCAGTTCAGACTCATGGAGGCTTTGTTTCTTTATTATATATACCCTTTTTTTATATATATATTATATGTATATTTTTGTATTTTATGTATTTTTTTATATATATACCCCCTCTTTATTTGGTCTCAATGGTGGCCTGTTGTTTTCTTTGCGGGTGCGCCCTGTTTTTTGGTTGTGGGCTGATTGGGTGGAGACCTTTGACGAGTGGATGGGGTGCGCAAGCTGCGCCCGCTTGAGGTTTGAAAACAAGGGCAAGTGTTGATAGATGGAGCACTACCACAACCGGTATTCGCTTTCAAGCCCAACTTGATCATTGATTTCCGCGGCTCCAATCTCTATCTTTGCAGAAATCATTCGCATGTGTTGGATCACATCAAAATACAGTACAAGGTGTTTAATTGGTATGTCAATTTTTTTTATTTCGTCTATTTCATTCTCATCTCCTGTTGTTTGCTCCTATTTTCAATTTATACACTCAATCAAATTCCGTGCTAATGTCCACTCACGGTCCATCCTATAGCTTGGTCTGAATTTCCCCAATAATTCCAATTCCATCATCCCGCGCGCCAATCAGAGCATTTCAATCTCCAGTTTGTGGCAATTGCCTGATGTTGGGTTGCAATGGATACAGAAACAAGGCGCATATTTGTTTGGTAAGCCACAAGTTTTATCTTCTGCTTCTGTATTTTTATCTATCTGATCTCAGCTTATTTGTTATTTTATTGTTATTTATTTTGTAGTTTTTCTGGTTTTGAAGGCACCCTCCACCAAAGTTGGAGGAATGAGATGGGCGCATGGTCAGTGTTAGGTAGGAGTGCCCGCTCAACCAAGTTTGGCAAGGGAGGAAGGAGAGTGGCTGTACGGTTCAATGGTGCATGGTTTTCATACAAAAGTGGGGGCAGGGAGGTGCAATCAAGTGATCAAGACTTTTAGATTAAGTGTTTAATTGATTTATTTTTTATTTTTTTTAATCAATCTCATTGTTTTGGTCTTGGTCAATGCAGCGGTGTATAGGTTAAAGTTCAAATTGATTGATCAAATATTTGGGTTGGTCTTTTAATTTATCTCATCATTTTTCTTTGATTGATTTAGGTTCCAACCACTGGTGCGTGAAATTAAAGAGCAGCTCAAAAACAAAAGCAAAAAAGGGTCTGGTAAGTCCTCCCCCAAACCGTTTGCGCCCCCCTTTCTTTTAAGTTATGATGTTTGTCAATCTTTAGGGTGGGTGGATACAGGGGAGCTGATACAGGGATCTTGATCCCCTTAAGGTTTTTTTTAGTTGCGGTCAAGGCATTTGGTGGTTGGGAGCAAGGTTCTCCACCTCTTTCCTCAATGTCTATTTAAGGAGGGCCAACAAGCGTCTTCTTCTCCGCACAATCCTTGTCACCCCAAAAAAATCCAACTTTGGCTGCGAGTACCAAGATTCTACCTCCAGAAAGATTACTGACTCATAGAGTACTGGCCTGTCATTCCCTTCATGTTCTCTGATTCAGCACACCACTTGCACCAAACGTGCTTCAGTCGACTGCTAGCCCAATCCCTCCTTTTTTTTAGTCAAGGTCCTTCAACAGTATTTGTCACCCAGAAATATCCTTCAGCTCCCCAAACATGTGATTGCATTGCTCCATCCACACCCACTCAGCCCCCTTCCTAATCAGTTTTTGCAACAGGCTAGCTATCTCCACAAAACCCTCAATGAAGATCTGTACCCATCCACATAGAACTAAAAGCTGGGAAACCTGAGTAGGATTCCACAGAGTATGTCAGGGATATAACCTCTACTTCTAAACTAAGTCCCCAACCATAGAAGTATCTCTGTTGTATCTTGACTTGATCTCACCTCCCTTCTCTGTCATTGGCAGAGGTTGTCACATCACCATCAACTCTACATCCACATATCTTTACCCTACTACACCTTCAATCTCCTCTGGTCCTGGACAGCATTCATGAGTGGAGTTCAACTCACGTTGCTCCACCAAGTTCCAGGGGCAAGTGAAAAACCCATTCAACCTCCAAATCATCAGAAATGCTACCTCCAATTACATAACTATGTAATTGCTGGATTTGGAAAATGAACTGAGGAGTGAGCCACCAACTCCAACACACTGTTGGAGTGAAGAATTCAATTTTTCAACCACCAGGTTGCAGTAATAATTTTACTGCCTGTTGAACCAGGGGGATAAAAATTATCTTGCAGGAACATAGTTTCAAATAACACCCTAGTGATCAGTAACCATATTTCAGTTCATAATATGACCAAATATATATAAGCATTATTTGTGCCTTTGAGAATTGAGCTCACAAGTTGAATTGGATTACAGAATTTGGATATTTCTTTCAAATTTATTTTTGATTATTTATTTTTATTTTATTTGTATTTTTTCTCATCATTTTTTATCTTTTTCTGCAAGAGGTACTCATTGGATAATGTGGGGGAAAATTAAATAAGTGGTATCTGCTGGGAAACACATCCTGGTATGGTGTGCTCTGAAATATATATATTTATATTTTGTTGTTTTTTTTCTCATGTTTTTTTATCTTCTCCTGCTTGAGGGACAAATTGGATGATGTGGGGGAAAAGTACAGTGGGTAGAAAAAAGTCATGGGACTGTTTTACAAAGCATATTCAACAAGGTAAGTTTTTTTTTTCAACCTTGTTTAAATTCATTTTATTAATTTATGCACAGCTATTTAAAGTAAAAAGTAAAAAAATAACTTTTTGAGTCAAAAAAAGAGAAACAATAAAGTTGAGAATTGGTTGCACAACCAGCTTTGATTGAAACCCAAACCAACTTGGCAAGGCACCAAGCTAATTTGGGGATGCGCCAACTGGCACTTGAAAGGGCAACAAGATCACTTGGCTGGGTGCCAAGCTAGCTTTTTTGGGCACCACACACACTTTAAAAACACAACCTGGAACTTTGCCAGGCCCCCAGATGGGCTTTATACACCATAAATTTGCAAATGGGGGTGTATATTGCAGGCCAAAGTTTTATATTTTTGATGAAAAATGTTGTTTTAAGCCTCTCCCATGGCCATATACACATATGGTGTGTAAAGTGCATCTGGGCGCCTGTCCAGGTTTGACTTGGCATGTGCATAGCAGGACTTGGATTGGCCCCAGGGAGCTTGATTAGGTTTGGCTTGCAGGAATTAAAACTTGGAACCTAATCAAGCTCCCCTTGATGCCAATCAATGCTGGTTGTACCAAAATTGACAGCCTCCCTCCCCCCAACTTCAAGCCTTTTTTTTTTTTTGAGTATGATCATGTGATTGATGGGTCAATGCAACCAGCTTTGATCTGCACCAAGATAAACTTGGCCAGCCACCAGAACTTTTGGACAGGCACCAAGTGGAAATTGGCAAGGCACCAAGAGAACTTTGCCAGGTGCCAAGATGACTTTGCTAAGTGCCACGTGGGCTTTAGCAAATTTTGGAAAAACTTGGCTCAGCACCCAAACATGCTTTACAGACCATACACATACACCACCGGGCCAACTTGCTGTTGAGCCCCCAGCTGGGCCAACACTGGTTCTACAGCACTCCCTTAGTGGGAGTGCGCCTGTTGAAATAACTTTGGTGTTCCAAAACGTTGAGCGTGGTCAAGGGCTTGCTAATGGCTCAACGCCGATTTCACCTCCGCGCAGTTGGGCCCTTGTCAAATTTCTGTGAAGGTTGATCTGACAGCAATTTGACTAGAGGGTCAGAAGGTCCTTGTGGGTTGAATCAATGTCATTCTCAACGATGATTTGACCTTTTTTTTTGGTTTCCATTGTTGGTACAGGGGGCTTGCCAGATAAAATAAATCATTTATATTTATTTTATTTTAATTTCTAATGTTTTAATCTGTCATAAATATCATTACATGATTTTTTGTTTTTTGTGAGAAAATTTTACAGTTGTATTTTAACAATGACATAGAAAGAAATTTACAAAAATTAAAAAAAAAGGAACTTTTGTCAGGTTTTCTCATGGGATGGGGATTTTAAAACAACTGGTGTTTAATATTGATACCCTCAAGCTGCCCAGTACTGTTGATTTCAATCAATTTGTTGAATCAAATAAAGGTTGTTCACAGGTTTCAATGGGTGTGAAGAGGCATGAGATTGAAGGTGTGAATTGATTGATTTGTTGATTATGGCAGGGAGAAAACAGAAATGTGTTATGGATGGATGATCAGGGTGACATGAACACCTGAAATGGGCAAATGAGAGATTGGGTAGCAGATAGAGGAGAGAAGGAGATCAGAGGAGTCAAGCAAAGGGAGAGGGAGGGCCGAGGAAAAGTACTCAACTCATTTCACCCAGTGAGGCCATGATGTTCCAAACAACTAGTGGCAGTAATCTGAGTGATGATTAAGTGGTGTCACTGGATCATAGAAGGGAAGAAGAGAGGGGGAGTAGGTAGGGAATGAATTGCTCAACCAGTTCCCATGACCAAGAATTCCATCAGGAGACCCAGGGGGCCACCATTGTTGGCAAGTGATTGAGTGGTACCCAAGAAGAGACCAGTACCTGTGAGAGGGAGATTCAAAGGAGAGAGAGGGGGGGTGTTGGATGCATGGATGGATGGATGGATGGATGAGGAGGGAAGGAGGGGATGGGATGGTCAGGTCTTGGTTGGTCTAGAGAGAAGGAAGTAGTATTAGCAGTCCACCGTGGTGGCATGGATCAAGAGAGGTGGAGTGAGTGAGAGCGATGATGATGATCATTCTCTGAGCAAATCAATAGTCAACCAGTAAACAGCTGATGTCATGGGTCAGAAACCATGACGTCACATGGATCCACCCTGTGCGTCCAGCTGGTGAATCAACCATGGGGGTGAGGTGA
Source organism: Puccinia polysora (assembly GCA_025617555.3). Taxonomy (NCBI): domain Eukaryota; kingdom Fungi; phylum Basidiomycota; class Pucciniomycetes; order Pucciniales; family Pucciniaceae; genus Puccinia; species Puccinia polysora. The sequence continues at coordinate 21,901,598 of CM062624.1, forward strand.
TGTTGTCTCAACCCCAACGGAAAGTCAGTGACAGCCGCCCCTTCTGGTGATTCAACCGCAGGGGAAAATTGCCGTTACAACAACTCTGACCACCCGTCACCTACCAGGCGACTTGTGGATTGATGCATGGGTTGGTCAACCATCATTTGTTGGTTGGTTGACCATTGGCCAACCTGGTCGTCAAAATGTCAGGCGGTCAATGCGCGCACCGTTGAATTGACCCTTGTCATTTGCTCCGCGGTCCTCAATGGCCAAAAGTGGCCCCATGGTGTACACATACATGTGCATGGCTTCCAAAAGCAGTTTTATATGTCAAAGGTATGTACCACATCAAATCATTGCATGAAAGAGCTTTTATGTCAGGGGTATTGGTAGAGTTAGTTTTATAAAAATGTGACAATGTAGAGTGTATTTTGATGCAGGGGAAGATAATTAAAATACTTTGGACATGACCAAGATTTAATGATATTTATGTGATTTTACAACACAGGTATGTCTGATGAAAAAAATATTTCAAGTAGGATATCCTTGCAAGAGTCTATGGATTAAAGTAGTGAGAGTTGAAAATTCTATTATCACAAGAATCAATATTGAAACATGAATTGAGATCTACAAATAATTTAAGGTATGAGTTTAGACATTATGAAGGAAAGGTCAATTGGAGGCTGCATATCCAAAAGCTGTTTGCCCTCTGGAGAAAGGGAAGAAATCAAATCAGGATGATAACAGTTGCTGGGGAGTCTTGTTGGCACCTTTGTGAGTTTTTCTTGGAGGTTGGAAGGTTTCCTCATCATCCACATTGAATGACCATGTTTGTACCATCTACCAAGTCTCTCAGCTTTCATGTTGTCAAATGTTTTATCTATTTGGTGACCAAGGGCAGAGAAAACTTGAGATTGCCATTGGCACTGGACCTTCTGGAAGACCTTTTCCTTGGAAACCTCAGTGTCAGAGCAACATTGTGTTTCACTGAATATACTGGAACAATTTTCTGGAAATCCAAGTGATTCCAAGATCTCTTTTTGTTGATTTGAGAGCTGTAGGCAGAGAGGAAAAACCATGCGAAAAAAATGGGGTAAAAAAGACCATGTGATGATAGGGAGTAAGTGCTTACTTTTTTGCGCCATCAGGATTTTCTTTTCTGATTTTCTTTTGCTGCATGGTCTTCTAAAAGATATTGTCCAGACTTAATATCCAATCTCCTGCCCATGAACCACCTCTTGAGGACAATGGTAAGGTTGAATTTGGTGTTATGCACTGAGTTGAATGGGTAGTTTTGAAATGCACCATGTACATGGGCATGGTTCCAATGTTTAATGATGAGTCCCATAAAAAACTGGTTCCAATGTGATTCCCAAGGCTCAGACCAATTGAAACCACAGAAATAAAAGTTGATTTGTGCAAGGTCTTGAAGAAAAACCTCTCTTGCTAGGGTTGATATGCCATGGAGTAGACATGAAGACTTGGATGGGACAAGAGAGGTAGTGGAGTGAATCTGTTGATGAATGCAAGATGATGGCAGTGATTGAACCTGGGATTGTTCTAGGGAATTGGGGATTTGTTGCCAGTGAGTATCTGTTGACTTGGTGATATTCATCACAACTCTACAGTAGGATGACAGACATTGAGAGAAGTGGGAGTTGGATCCAGGGAAGCTGCTGGAAACAGCGTGATTGAAGAGTCTGGGGTTTTTTGATGGGGCTCCATTCAAGAGTTATTGTAACATGATGGGTTTTTTGTTGTTTGTACTGCATGATTATCAAAGTAGGAGAGCATGGTCAGCATTCAATAATTGCAAAGCACAGGGGGATGATGACTTGAATGTTAAAAAAGGTGGAATTTTGCCAATGGACAGCCACCATTGCAGCAGGCTCATGGTCAGCAACCATTGGGGCAACCATTGAGGCAAGCTAATGGCCAGCAACCATTGGGGCATGCTAATGGTTGGCAACCATTGGGGCCAGCTAATGGTTTTCAACCATTGGGGCAAGCTCAGCCTAAGCTAATGGAAAATAACCATGAGGCTAAGGTAATGGATGGTGACCATTGATAGTGAGTCACTCCTCAATGCATATATGCATACCAGATAGTGTATGAGATGTGGGTGGGTAGTGCACCCAGCACCCAATTGATTAATCCCTCCATCATTTGATGAATCCATCCATCCATCCATCCATCCATCCATCCATCCATCCATCCATCCATCCATCCATCCATCCATCCATCCATCCATCCATCCATCCATCCATCCATCCACCAATCCATCCATCCATCCATCCATCCATCCATCCATCAATTGATATGAAGACAGCCAAATGGAAGATATGCCAATGTCTGGAATTTAAATTTGGCAAGGGCACATATGAAGATGAAGATGGAAACAAAAAGATAGGAATGGCTTTTTCTTCCTCTGCCTTCAAGAAACATCAGGCGGCTTTAAGCAGACTCAATCAGGGCCTGCAAGTCACAACAGATATATTGCCATTACAAGGGAGCAGTCATGTAAGTGGAGAGGAGGGATGGGAAAATAGTTAACACTGTAAATTCATGTGCTGATCTTCTGATTTGCCTGCTATAATGATTTTCAGGTTTCCGACAATCCAGAAAGGAATGAAAGCAAAGATCAGATTCAGATTCCACTTCACCAGGGAGGGAACTGGTTCAATTCTCAAGAACTCAAGTATAACTCTTTTCATCTAGTCCCAACGCACAGTCTGCTTGTGCTTCTCCAAGCTGCAAAAATGTGCCTTGTTCATCAAATTAGTGACTTGGCAATCACAGATTTCTTTAAGACAGAGCGGGAGAAGATTAAGAATCTGGGGAGGGAATTCAATTTTGATTCAAATAACATCATGAAGGCAATACCTCAAAGCAAAGTCACTCTAATTCAAAGGCTATGTTTTGAGCCCAACCTGGAAACAAGGATATGCTGTCCAGAATGCTTCAAGCTGTATGCAATACCAGAAAAATTGGACAACCAAGCATCAATTGTCAAGAAATGTACTGCCAAGTTCTATTCCACTAGCAAAATCTTTGTGTGCCAAACTGGTAATGAGGAGGGCATGTACTGTGAAACAGAATTGCTGATGAAGACCAGTGGGAAACATAGCAGCAGACCAATCAAACCAGCTCAAACATTTCATTATCAAAGCTTGAAGGCCTGGCTTGGGAGAAAATTATGGTTTCCAGATTTTGAAAAGCTCATTGAAAGCAATCTTCATCATAAAAATCTCAATTCAAATGTGATGAGCAATGTTTGGGATGGCTCAGTTTGGCGCAACTTTGTTGGAGGCGCAGATAATAAGAGGAAATTTACCAAAAAACCAGGGAACCTTGTCTTCAGTCTCTATGTGGATTGGTTCAACCCATTTGGAAATAAGGTTGGGCAAAAATCAATCTCAGTGGGAGCAGTGATCTTGATCTTTCTCAAAATTCCACTAGCAGAAAGTTCCAAGATAGAGGATATTTTCCTTTTTGGTATTATCCCTGGGCCCAAGGAGCCCAAAGTGGAAGAAATCAAGCACATTCTAGATCAATTGGTTGATGAAATCAAAGACCTCTGGGATAGAGTATGGTTTTCTGAGACCAGCCAGTTTCCTCAAGGTAGGGAGATATTTGTTGCACTGTTCCCATTGATTGGGGATTTGCCAGCTATGCGCAAGGTGGCAGGATTCTCTGGTCATTCTTCAACCATGTTCTGCTCATATTGTCAAACTACAAAGGAAAAGATCAATGATCCAAATGTCAAGGAGTTCCAGCCAAGGAGAAATGCCAAGCACATGAAGAATGCCAAGAAGTGGGAGGAATGTCAGTCATCATGGGAGCAAGATCAAATTACCAAGGAGAAGGGGGTCAGAGCAAGCTGTTTGAACAGGCTTCCATATTGGCTCCCAATAGAATATTCAGTAATAGAGCTCATGCATGGGTGGATTTTGGGAAATCTAAAGGATCATAGCATGAGTTATCTTAACATTGCTCTAGCTGGAGAAGAATTGGGGAAGGAAAAAATCCGGGAGAAGAACAGAGGAGAGAAAACTGGATCAGAAAGCATCATTGGAAAGGGGAAGAGAAGGAAGTCTCCTGAAGATCAATCAGAGGAAGGTGATCACAACCAGAGAAGTCCCAAGAGACAGCTTAATGCCAGCAATCTGAGAGCACTTACACAAATAATGGAAGAAAGCTCAACAAGTAAATCAAGAAAATATGAATTGAGATCTTCACAGGCTGGGAAATCATCATCAGCCTCACAGCAAAGCAAGAAATCTCAACAATCTTCTGAATATACTAGTACTCACTTGTATTCTTTAAGAATTAGAATTATTGGGAGCTTGGGAAGTTCACAAAGTATAGCCAGTCAAGGAAGCCACACAAGTACTCTGAAGCTGATGGGGGGTGAGGGAAGCAGTCCAGTGAACAAGGATTATGACAGAGGGAAAGCAGCTCAAGTGGAATTATCCATCCAAGGGCCTTGATTAATGCTTCATGATTTGAGGCGCATCCAACAGGTGATTCAGGACACAAAGGTGCCATCATGGATGACAAGGGTACCGCAGAATGTTGGATTTCATGGTGCAGGATCCCTCAACGCCGCAGAGTGGCTGACACTCTACATGGTTTACTATCCCCTTGCTATGATTCCTTTGTGGATTGGTAAGCATAGACCTGGTATTGATCACATTGGCTCAATAAAAATCTTGAAGGAATCAACAGTGCTTCTCTTTTACATAACCAACATGTTAATGAAGCATCATATTTCAAACCAAGATATCATGGAGGTTGAATGACTAATGCTGGAATACCGTCAAACACTAAGGACTGGATGGCCACAACAAAGGAGTAAACCCAACATGCACATTACTCAGCATTACCCGGAAGTGATCAAAAGTTTTGGTCCACAAATGGCCACGGCAGCCTGGGCCCATGAAAGATTGAATGGTATCTTGGGAAGGATACCAAAGAACAATTGCACAGGTGAGCTCACTAAGAATCATGCTTTACCCCATCCTTTTTACTGGGCAAACAAAGCAAATAATAAATGAATTTATTACAGGTGATATACATGTTACAATCATGAAGACATGTATATCAAGGAGTCAATATTCAAGTTTATTGATCCAGTCAAAGGTAATTAACAAGGGACAAGAAAACTCAAATCCCTGCTTCAGCCTCACCCCATTAGACCCAGAAATCCATTGCTTATGGATAAAAGAGGTTGGAAGATTGGTTCTGCAACGGGATGTGTCTCTCAATTACAATGTGCACAAACTCAACAGTACCTTGATACATCTTAAAAGATTTACAGTGAAACAGCTGGATCAAGGTAAAAATCACTCCAATTCCTATGTGGAGATCATGCGGGATGAACTCTGTTCATTTGGTCAAATCACCAAGCTATTTGTGCAATCAGAAGGTGGGGATGTTTGGTTTGTGATTCAGTTATTTCAAGATGCACATGCAGAAGATGCGAAAGATCCATACACAGCCCACCCCAACTTAAATGTGCGAGTGGTCTCAACAGATCTAAGATAGACTGTGGTGATGACGGGAAAGTAGATAGTGGGGCATGTGGCTGTTTTGGACAATGTTGCGGGGACATTTGGTTATCCAGGCAAGACAATGACTTTGGTTTCCCTGGCACAAGTAGTGAGTTGCCCTTTTAGCTGATATGAGGACAAGGTCAAAATTGATTGTGGAATGTGCAGGGATGGATTTCAAAATGAAATTACCCATGGTGTTTGGCCTATGGGTGACTTGAAACCTTAGCAAGTATCAACAAGCATCATTTGAGGAAACATGGACGAGTGGAAACCAAACACCAACCATATGACACTTTGTGTGGACAAGAACAGGGCCTAAGGGATGATGAAATGGAGATTAGATGTGAGGTTGGTAGATGTAATATTTGTAACAACAGAATCTTGGATATTAAAATTTTCATCATGCATTGTATTAGTTTCTAATTAATTGGACAGATAAATCCTCAGTTGTCGAATGTTTACAATTGGGGAATGATGAAGGAGGAGGGTAGGAATATAAATAAGAAATCCTCTTATCTCACATTGATCATCATCATCCATCTGTTCTTTCCCCCATACCAATCACCCGGTCTAACCATCAATTTATCAGTTCATACTCTCTCACAGTTAAACAATACTATCTCACACACTCACCATCTATCTATATAACAATATTGGTTTTTCAGGGTTTGGAAAATCCTGACTTCAAACCTCTACAAAATCAATTCAGTCCTGGGCATTGGCTCTGCAACTTAACCATAAGCTGCATGTTGCCTTGCCTCTCACACCAGCCATAGCGCCCTCCTCCTCAAATTTGGGGCATTACGGACTAGTGCTATAGTATTAAATTACACCCTTAGCCAACCCTTGAATATTAATTATTTATCATGCCAGACCAAAGTGCCCATACCTCCCAACCTGCTGCAGCTGGTCAAGACACTCCAATGCTGCCTGAATAGAAAATATCCTCTGGTGTGCAAGAGACAGTTTCCTCTGGTTTGCAATATCATGAGGGACTCCTGGATGACTTACTCAGGGGGGTTCCCCCAGATGTGAATACTATACCAGAATCAGGTGAGCAGTATGATTGAACTGGGAAGTCCACTAATTTCATTAACACAGAGATGCTGATTGTGATGGGTTTAGTGGACATGAATGATTGCACTGCTCAATCTAGGATTGCACTGACCAACCATTCTGAAAAGCAAAAACTTGAAAAGGAGACTTTAGACCTCAAATTGAGACAAGTGCGCCAGATGGTCACAAAAACCCCCCTTCCCAGTCAATCTTGTACAATCTCACGTTCTTTACAGCAATGGGTCTGCTTTTTGATGGGCATGCCAGCAAATTTAATCAACTTCCCCTCACCTCCCTCTCCTGAAGAAATACTGAAATGGGAACAGTGGGCTCCTATGAGGGCACAGCGGGTCATGGCACATCTGGAATCTGTTGGGACAGAACATGGAAAGGCAAATAAGGCGGATGGGCAGCTGCAATACAATGAAGAAGTGGCTAGACTCAGAAACAACATTGTACCCCCACAATTCCACCCAGCACCCAATGTGCCATCAACCAACAATTTCCCATGGAGTGCTAAGGTAACATGTGAGAGAGATGTGCAAAAGGCAGGTTTCTCAAGGATTACGTTTGAGTGCCATGCAAGTTCCTTTGTATCATTGGGCTGGAATGCAGCAATAGGTGCCATCATAGCCCAGCATTACTCAAACTTGAAAAAGGCGCAACCTGGTATGGTGTGGGATGGAATGGAGAACATGAGTGCATTATTGGAGAGATGGGTCCTGGGGCAGGGAAAAGAAATACGGCAAGCGGAACTATTAGGGTCAAAGTTGCAAGAAAATATAATTACCAAGGCCCAACGCGCATCCATCCAGCAAGCCAAAAAGAAGGTTAGAGCATGAGTCCTGGGGGTTTGTATTCAAAGAATGGATGCTGATGGTGTGTTGTGGTTTGCATTACAGATAAGTGAAAAGCGTTTCCACACAGCCCGCAAATACCTTCCCAAAGAAGCAGAAGAAGTAATTGCAATATTTGACCGTGTGGATGTTGTTTCTGATTGGGAGGAGGATAAAGATGGCACTCGCACAACCATTGAAACCCCCTGGAGAAGCTGTGAACTAAATGATCTAACTCAACTCCTAGATGAAATAGCATTAAGAGTTGCTATGAAGCACTAAGAAATCAAGCAGTTGCATTCACTACTTGATTTTGTGTCAGGCAAGGTGAAACCAAAAGAATTCACCCTTTTTGAATGCTCAAAAAAACTTCCAATTGATGCTTATCACCCTGCAGCACTGCAAGCCCTTTCAGAAATTGACCTCAAACTTGTGGCTCCTTGTGAAAACTCAAAAATTGTTGCAGAAATCACCTTACTATCAGAAAAAATCAAGAAGAAGCCTTTTACCACAATTGGAATATTTCCAGCTCATACCCCTGAGGCAAGTGGCTCGCGCCAACAATAGTTGACACTTGGGTGGTCTTTTTTTTATTCCTGTATCTTTAGAGCCTTTCTATTCTTATATTTATTAATGAAATAAAATTTGATATAAAAGTTTCAGTGTTTATGTTTCTGTAAGTGATTCATGAGCTTAAGACATTCCATTAAATCTTGTGAATGCGGGATAACAATACCTGGATGAAACAAGTATTGTGTTTTTAAGAATGCTTGGACTTGGAAACAATTTTTTTTGGGTTCAATCAATCTTTTCCCAAGTTTGATCACAGGTTTTTGAGCCAATTTTTTGGATTAACACAATAGTTTCCATCCATAGAGCTATCACAATGCATCTGGCCCATTGGGCAAGTGAGAGCTCTATGAATGAACTTTGCATGCCTCACATTACCAGATGCTTACAGTGGACTACAACAATGGTCACCGTCCATAGAGCTATCACAATGCATCTGGCCAATGGTTCAGATGAATGAACAGTGTGCATGGACTTTGAGTCTCTCACTTTCACAGATGCTCATGGGACTCAGCTCACCGCAATGTCACATTATGAACTCATTTATCAAGAATTAAGTTGCATTAGGAATACATGAATTGATTTATAAGCATGATGATGTCACACAACCACCCCACGTACTATAGGGCAATTCTTAGATGATTGTTAGCGCAAAGGAATGCCAAGTGCAAGGGCAAGTGCAAATAGCAAGACCCAGTTGAAAAGTGCAAACTTGGTTATGCCACTCAACAAATGGCAAGATGAATGGAATGTGTTCCAAAGAAGGAAACTCAACCTGAGTCTGATGTGATAACTAGGTTTTAGCAAAATGCGAGAACATATGAAATTAACTAACTGAGGAGACAATCATCAGGCAAGGGGATAGCCCTTATAAGGTAATCCAAAGTGACTAGATACAACCTGGTGATGAGCTAACTACAGTTGAAGCGGTGAGGCAATGAATGACAGGAAAGGGATAGGAAATGAAGCAGTGGTATAGATCCAAGGTCTTATTGTAAGTGCAAGACAATAGAATCTGAGCGTACAATTGCATGACAAATTGGGACAGGAGCGAGTGATATTGAAGGTAATGCAAATGAGAGGTAATAGTGTATGCAGGGTAGGGACTAGTCCAATTGCAAAATGAACAGTAGTGATGGCTTAGTTAGACGTAGATGCGAACTAACAAACAATGCATGACCAAAGATGGAAGTCCAAGGCTGTTGATTGGCCAGGGAAGGAGATTGGATCTCATAATGGATGGCCGACCGGTATGGAGTTTACCGCGAAGTTCGCAAGTATATACTGAGTTGGTCGCCAAGATTGGAAGGTCAGCGCGAGCCAGAGGAAATAGTGGATTGCACCATGGATTTTGTGCTTTTATTTGTGTCACGCTTTTAGACTGAGGTAGATGGTACTGAGGGGAGGGCATGTCAAAGTGATGAAGACAATAATCCCTAAGTGCGAAGCATGACAGATGATTAAAAGCAATGGAGAAAGAAAAGCTAGTACACTATGATACTTATAAATTTGGGATAGCTGAAATAGAAACATTCGATTTGCAAGGTAAACTAAATACAGGATTATCAGTTGAAGGGTTTTGGGACAGCCAATGATCACTGAAATCAAGGAAAAGACATTTTGCCAAGTCCATGCGGGATACCCGTGTTCCTGGCCAAAATTCAGGGCCAAAAAAGCAGTCTTGGATAAGCTGCACTATGTAAGCATTTGTCCACTTCCATACTTGTTCCTTGATGTCACTGGGATTAGCTTGTTGGCTTTGGAGACAAGGCTCAGGAGCTGGAGGGATTGAACCAGGGGAAATTTCCTAATGTCTGATGGTATCAGCAAGAGGCCACGTACTCCTGCTACAAGGTAGGGAACAAGAATTTGGTAGTAGGGTTGGGATGTGATGGTGACCATCATGGTGTTGAACTTGGCCTGCTGTGGTGCCACTGCTGTGGAGGACCCCTCCAATCAAAGTTTTGTCAGCAGGAGAGAAAATGAAATGAGCACGTGGTAGATGTTGTCAACCAATTTTTCCAGGGAGTTGAAGCCAGATTTGTGACTAGGGCTTTCAACTGGCTGTCCTTCAATCCAAGCCATGTCTTCATGTGAGCCAAGACAAGCGGAAAAATACTTGATGATTGAGATATCACGGCTTGCCTCATCTTCAGTACCTGGTGGTTGGATAAATGCTGGTGGCTGGGTGAGTTTTCTTGAGACCAGGAGGATTGATTGGAACCATAATTGTGCCCATCTAACCTGTGAAAACTCTGGAGGGTGAGTAAGGTGTATCCAGAGATTGTGCAGCTTAGACCCTATGGTTGTGGCTGGTGGGGGTGGTGACCCAGGTAGAAGAGGCAGAGCAAATACATCTGGCATGTAATATGGCTCAGATGTGCGAGGTGGGAAGGGATTTGCATCTGTAGGAATGAGAAGAGGTTGGATACTGTGAGGGCAAAATATCCCAGTGGAATCAAGCTTACCACTTGTAGCCAATTGACTGATCCATTCCTAAATACCAGCAATGATGGTGTTGAAACGGATTTTGTGAGATAGCAATTGAGGGTAAGATCCCCATTCTTTGTGGTCTTTTGCACGTAATCCAAAGAGGTGCACTGCTGCCTCAACAGTGCTCTTGAAGCACTTTGAGTCAATGATGCCATTTGCAAAGGGTTTAATGGCTTCCTGGAGTTCAGCCAGGTATTTTTTGAACAGTGTAGGTGAATCTATGGAGGGAGCTAAAGTGATTGGCAATCAGGGAAGGTATTTGGATGGATGTGATGGAAGTGACTTACCAGGGTCATTTACAGGATCAGCGGCAGAGAGGGGGGTAGACCCCTTGGTGGGTTGGGATTCTGTTACCATTGGTGTATCATTGGGTTCAAGGGGAGTGGTGATGGAGGCCTGCTCTTCTGGGACTTCAGGGGTAAAGAGTGGATGTTGGGATTCTTTGGAGGGTACTTCATTTGGAGCAGCTTGTGTGGGCGGAGTAGCGGGGCCTGGGGTACTTTCCTCTTCATCACTTTCCATCAAGGGCGCAAATTTATGCCTCTTCTTGTTGGGATTGGCAGAGGAAGTTGCAGCCCGTCTTTTGGAGAGAAGTTTCCCTGACCCAATCTGAACCTCCTCCTCAGGAGGGAGGTCATCAGCATTTTGAACCACTGGTGAAGGACACAATGAGGATAAGCCAGGGATTAGACTAGCATTCAAATGTTTCAACTCACAGGCCATTGCATCTTGAAGACCCTTACAGGCCTTGACTGCCATGTCTCGCACTAATCGTGGCAGTGATTTGTCATTGGCCATTTTAAGGAGCTTTGCCATTTGCCGCTTGCTATTAGCGAGGAAGTTAGACTTTGAGACAACCAAGGCTTCCTGTGTGCTCATCAATCCACCGGTCTGGGCTGGGGGTGGGGGTGGGGGTGCAGCATGGAGGCTTGATGATGATTCTGTTCCAACAACTTCAACCCATGGTGGGGGTGGTGTGAGAGAGGCTAAGGGAGGTCTGGTCAGTAGTTGAGGAAAACATGAAAAAGTGAAAAGAGGACTCATGGTCTGGAGTGATGATTGCTGGGCAATCAGCAGTTGGTTGATCTCCAGTGGACTCAGTGGGCTGGGAAGACAGAATTGAGGGTGGGGGTTTGGTGTGTACTGGATCAGCAGTTGGTTGATCTCCAGTGGGCTCAGTGGGCTGGGCAGAGGGAATTGAGGGTGTGGGTTTTCTGTATACATGTGATGTAGACATAGTGAAGAAGTCTTGTGGTGATGGTATGGATGGATGGATGGATGGTATGGATGGATGGATGGTATGGATGGATGGATGGATGGATGGATGGTATGGATGGATGGATGGATGGATGGATCAAATGATGGAGGGATGGATGGATGGAGGGAGCAATTGATTTGTCATTTGGGTGCACTATCCACCCACACCTTATACACTACATTTTATGCATTCATGCATTGAGGGGTGACTCACTCTCAATGTTTGCCATCCTTGAACTTAGCCTCATGGTTGCTGTTCATTAGCTTAGGCTGAGCTTGCCCCAATGGTCGCTGACCATTAGCGTGCCCCAATGGTTGCTGACCATTAGTGTGCCCCAATGGTCACTGACCATTTGCTTTCCCCTCATGGTTGCTGGCCATTAGCTTGCCGCAATATTTTCCAACCATAAGCTTGCCCCAATGGTCATAAACCATTAGCATGTAACCCAATGGTCACCAACCATAAGCTTGCCCCAATGGTCATATTAGTTTGTAACCCAATGGTTGCTGACCATAAGCTTTCCCCAATGGTTGCCAACATGGTCACTGACCATTAGCTTGCGCCAATGGTTGCCAACCATTAGCTTGCCCCAATGGTTGCTGAACGTTAGCTTGCCCCAATGGTTTCAAACCATTAGCTTGCCCCAATGGTCTCCGACCATTAGATTGACCCAATGGTTGCCAACCATTAGCTTTCCCCAATGGTTGCCAACCATTAGCTAGCTCCAATGGTTGCCGACCATTAGGTTGCTCCAATTGTCATCAATCATTAGTGTGCAACCCTATGGTTGCTGAACATTAGCTTGCCCCAATGGTTACCAACCATGGGCAAGCTTGAAGGTTGTCTGTCACCAAGATGCCTGCACCCTACTGTTTTTTTTTGAAATTCTGTGCAAGCAGCTTGAGAACACAACATGCATAATATCTATTCCAACCCCCCCAGGAGTTGTTTTAAAAATCAAGCTTCAAAACAGGTGTCTCTTCAGTTATGCCCACACCCTTGCACAAGCCCAAAAATTTGCAGTTGAGCCCTTGTAGGCACAGATTGCACAACCTCATTATGTCCTATGCACCATGATCCTTTCAGGAGTTGTACACTGGCCGCCAAGCGTACAGCTCCATTTTGGGTTCCTTCACAAGGGTGTGGGCATATCAAGCCAGTTTTGATCCACAGCTTATTGTATGCCCACACCCTCGTGTAGCACTCAAAAGCCAAGCTGGACCTTGGCCATGGAATTGCACAACCTCATTATGTCCTATGCTCCATGGTTTTTTCAGGAGTCGTACGCTTGCCGCCCAGCGTACAACTCCATTTTGAGTTCCTTCATAAGGGTGTGGGCATATAAAGCCAGTTTTGATCCACAGCTTATTGTATGCCCACACCCTTGTGTAGCACTAAAACGCCAAGCTGGAACTTGGCCACCCACTTGCACAACCGCATTATGTCCTATGCTCCATTGTCCCTTCAGGAGTTGTACGCTGGCCGCCCAGCGTACAAATCCATTTTGGGTTCCTTCATGAGGGTGTGGGCATATCAAGCCAGTTTTGATCCACATCTTATTTTATGCCCACACCCTTGTTTAGCACTCAAAAGCCAAGCTGGACCTTCGCCACAGGATTGTACAACCCCATTATGTCCTATTCTCCATGGTTGTTTCAGGAGTTGTATGCTTTCCTCCCAGCTACAACTCCATTTTGGGTTCCTTCACAAGGGTGTGGGCATATCAAGCCAGTTTTGGTCCACATCTTATTTTATGCCCACACACTTGTGTAGCACTCAAAAGCCAAGCTGGACCTTGGCCACAGGATTGCAAAACCTCATTATGTCCTATGCTCCATGGATGTTTCAGGAGTTGTACGCTGGCCCCCCAGCATACAACTACATTTGGGGTTCCTTCATGAGGGTTTGGTCATATCAAGCCAGTTTGAATCCACATCTTATTTTATTCCCACACCCTTGTGTAGCACTCAAACGCCAAGCTGGACCTTGGCCATGGGATTGCACAACCTCATTATGTCCTATGCTCCATGGCCCCTTCAGGAGTTGTACGCTGGCCGCCCAGCGTAAAACTCCATTTTGGGTTCTTTCATGAGGGTTTGGGCATATCAAGCCAGTTTTGATCCATATCTTATTTTATGCCCACACCCTTGTGTAGCACTCAAAGGCCAAGCTGGACCTTGGCCACGGGATCACACAACCCCATTATGTCCTATGCTCCATGGTTGTTTCAGGATTTGTACCCTTTCCTCCCAGCGTACAACTCCATTTTGGGTTCCTTCACAAGGGTGTGGGCATATCAAGCCAGTTTTGGTCCACATCTTATTTTATGCCCACACACTTGTGTAGCACTCAAAAGCCAAGCTGGACCTTGGCCACCGGATTGCACAACCTCATTATTTACTATGCTCCATTTGGGGTTCCTTCATGAGGGTTTTGGCATATCAAGCCAGTTTTGGTCCACATCTTATTTTATTCCCACACCCTTGTGTAGCACTCAAAAGCCAAGCTGGACCTTGGCCACAGGATTGCACAACCTCATTATGTCCTATGCTCCATGGTTGTTTCAGGAGTTGTATGCTGGCCGCTGTAAGACTCCAAACGGTGCTAGGCCGTGGCAGTTCTGCGGAGGGGAAAGGTGCTGTTTAGGCTGCCCTCCTGAGTGTTACAAAAATACTTAAATGTAACCGAGATCAAGTTCCAGAACCTGGTAAATGAGGAATCAAGGAGTAGAGGATAAGGATGATAATAGTTTGGTAGCAACGGAACAGCACTATCTGAGACAAGATTATGCAGGGAAAACTTGAACAAAAGAAGTTAAAGTCTTCCTAGAGTTCAAAGAACAAAAGCTGTTATGTGTAAAAAACGCCCACACGCTAATAACTCTGGTTTTCAGCAGAAGATTGGGGATGATCAACTCAAACCCAAGCAACCTCCAGGTTCTCAATTAACCTGCCCAACTCTCCGCAATCAAGCGCTTGAAGGGTACCAGATAACTGTGGGTGGCTGTACAGGACAAAGCACAATGTTTAAGAAGCTCTAAAACAAGCAGTAACTGACTTGAAGCAAGGATAACCTCAACACTTCTCAAGGGACTCAAGAGTAGGCTGGCAGAATGCAACTCCAAAGAAGCTAAGGGGAGGTTTAACAATCCAGGTCTTAAGCTGAATAAGACCTCTTCAATCAATTTTGATTGGCTCCAGAAAGGTGATCAGGGATCAGGACCAGTATGGTCAGAGAAAGGGATCAAGGAGTGGTATGACACACTCAAAAATTCCAACAGAAAGAATTTTTCTTCAACCAGAAAGGCTATTGGTTGGTGATAAGGATCAGGGATCAAGGGTTGAGTATGGAGGCTCAAGGATCAAAGGTGTGCTGATTTCATTCTGGATCATTC
This sequence comes from Puccinia polysora, assembly GCA_025617555.3. Lineage (NCBI taxonomy): Eukaryota > Fungi > Basidiomycota > Pucciniomycetes > Pucciniales > Pucciniaceae > Puccinia > Puccinia polysora. The sequence goes on from CM062624.1 coordinate 21,916,742, forward strand.
CATGTTCTGATGATTTTTTTGATCATTCTCAAAAAGGCAGGGGAGAGCCCCTCCTTATATGGGCAGGTGGCCCTGTTAGCCTATATACAACCGATTCTACAAATAGAGCGTAAAAGGTAAGGCAACCATGTGGTCAATTGCATCCGTCTGTGGATGGGCGCGCGTAACAATACCAGATTCACCCACCCCTTGTCCAAAGGCAGAAGCGGGTGGGTGGGAGAAATGAACCAAACCGCCGCAGATGTCTGCGGGCGGTCGTTGGCACTCTTCCAAAGGCGGAAGCGGGTGGGAGAGTCCCAGGAAAGGTGATGGATGAAGTCCATGAGAGCGCTGATGGGCGGATAGGAGATTGGTTTGAGAAAGTTGAGTAAATCCTGATGGCCTTGAGATCCACAACTGATAGATCAAGTGCGATGGGAGGTTTGACGGATCCAAGGATTTGCGACATGCTTGGGGGTAAGGTTGGGATGGATTCAGTAAATCATGGATGAGCGCCGCGCAACGGTAGCAATGAGGAGATTGGGACGCGCGACAACACAGATGAAGACACGCAACAACAAAGATGAGGACGTGCTATGACAACGGCAGAGATGACAAGCAACACGGATAAAGGACGCGCGAAGCGCGCGGATGAAAAGAGCGCGGCGCGCGACGCGGATAATGGGAGCGCAGGGCGCGCGGGTAAAGGACGGTTTGGATGAGCCTTAGGATAAGTTGTTCAGCCGGACGGTACGTTTGCGCAACAGTTTATGGATTGAGGTCTTAAGGTGGCCAGGGTGTCCAGGATGGGGCACCACATCTCTCCACAACTTACAGACTGTCCCTAGTCTGCTCCTGAGTTTGATGTCATAGAAAAAAGAAAGGAAAGAAAGATGATTGAAACCAAAGAATGGCCATTTTGATCCTGAGAGTGGTTGAGAAAAAAAATTTGTTGATCCAACCAAAAATCCTAGAAGTGGCTGAGATAAAATGAAGGAGGTGTCCCAAGTGCTCACACGCGTGGCATGAAGTAGAGTTTTCACAAAACAACAAGGATCTTGCCCAGATGGTGCACAAATTGGGAGGACTTACTTCCGGACCAAGTTGCCTCCACAAGAGTGAAATTTCTTGACCTGATCAGAAGAGAACCTTCTGGCCATCTGAGTACCATCCAGCTCCTCTAAAAGATATGATCCACCTCTAACTTGACGGACTACTCGGTAAGGACCATTCCAGAGGTTAGAGCAAAGCTTTCCCCACTGAGTTTCCAAGGAACAATTATAAGCCAATACCAGGTCACCAGGGTTTAAAGGGTCCCTGATTCGATTCCGGTGTTTTTCTTCCCAATACTGAACTGATTTTGCTCTTGATTCCATCATCTTCTGATAAGCTTTGTTAAGAATATCTTCACTCTGATCCAGTTGCTTTGATCTGGCAACTAATAGGTCAGTAGTTGAGGAAACTTGTTCCCAGGGGATGCCCAAGAAAGACTCCATCTCCAGATCAAGAGGAAGAACAGCCCTCTGACCAAAGATGATTTCATAAGTAGAATAACCAGTGGTTCGCTTGGTGGAAATTTGATCAGAGAAGAGGACCAACGGGAGAAACTTTTGACAATTCTTGCCACTTTCACCAGCCAATTTGACAAGAGCAGCCTTCAAAGGAGCATGGCCTCTTTCCACCATGCCTTGTCCTTCAGGATAAAAGGGAGTAGTAAATGTATGTTTTCCAGGGAGCAATTGGATCATTTCAGCAAGTTTCCCACCAAATTCTGAGCCACCATCCGTAGAATAAGATTGGGCCAAGCCATAACACATTGTCCAAGTCTCATGAAGGAAAGCTGCTACTGATTCAGAGCTGAGGTTCTTAAGAAACTTTGCTTCAACCCATCCCAAAAAATCATCTCTAGCCACAATGAGGTACTTAGCTCCACCAGCCTTAATGTGAACCACATCCATAGCAATCCTCCCAAAGACAGTGGATTCTCTAGTAGGGTAACAAATTTTGGCCGGGCGCCTAAGATCACGTTTCTGGCACACTTCACAACTCCTACACCATTGAGCAACTGATTTCTTCAGGGATGGCCACCAGAATCGTTCAGATATTTGTTGATAAGTTTTGGTTTCCCCACAATGACCAAGGCCTTCATGGAGATTTTCCAGGATCAAATCTTGCTTGGAAGGGATAGTGACCACAACAAGTGCACAAGGAGTTGACCTTTTCATAAGCCTAGAACCTTGGACAAAGAAGTTGGAGGACTTCCTTTTAAGGGACCAAAATTCTTTGGCAGAGAGATCAGGGGGTCTTTGGAGAGTTGAAAGGTACTGCTCCAACTTAAGCCAGAAACCTTGCTGGAAACCAGAGTAATTTTTGGAGGAGAAGGCAAAGACAGGGCGGACCAAGGGTTCTTCCTCATCAAAATCCATTCCAACCTCTGATTCATTGTCTCCAATAGATCGTCGAGATAAACCATCAGGCATGGTGAAAGATTTTCCAGGCCTGTGAACAATATCAAAAGAGAACAACTGGATAAAAGCCACCAAAAGAGTCATGGGAGCATTTGGGAGGCTGGGGGCGTTGATCATTTCAATAATAGATTGCGCATCAATTTGTAACTCAAAGTGTTGACCCCAAAGGACAGTCTGAAGCTTCTTCAACATTTGGGCCACACCGCAAAGTTCCAGTTTTGGCTGGGAGTACCTGGATTCCACATCTGAGAAAAGAAGAGATTCATACAGAGCAGGAAAATCCAAACCATTTTCATCTTCCTGGGTAAGAACAGCGCCAACAGATTGATAACTCAAGTCCACTGCCAACTTGATCTTGCCGGCTCCCTGTTGATAAGTGATCTTTTTCAAAACAGTTTCTTTCCCAACAATTGTTTTGAGCAACTGAAATGATTGTTTGCAGTCTTGGGGCAAATCCATTCAGCATCTTTCCTGGTTAAGCGACGCAAGGGAATACAGATTTTGGATAATGAGGGAATGAAGATCCTGACATAAGTTACCACACCTAGGAAACCTCTAACTTCCGTTGGATTTATTGGGGTAGGCCAGGAGATGATTTTGTTGAATTTAGAGGGTGCCATCCTTCTTCCGTCCTTGCAGACTATATGACCGATTTCCAAGGCAGGGACACAGGCAGCAAGTTTTGATCCAGAGACAGTAAGGCCAGATTCCTCGATTTGAAACAAAATTCTTTCCAAAACAGTAGCATAATCCCAGACAAATCATTGGATTCCTGAGTGCCAAGGTAAGAGCTCATTATCATAGTCAGAAACTGGACCTTTAATTCCCCCATCATCAATAAAGATACCCGCATGGTCCGGGATTCAGTCTTGGAGGATCCACATCATCTGAGCCTGATAGACTGCAACTGAGTTGGTGGCACCTTGAGGCAATTGAGTCAACTGAAATCAACCAAGGGGAGTATCAAAAGTAGTGAGGGGACAAGAAATAGGATGCAAGGATCGTTTGTCATAGCCACCCATAATGTCACCTAGACCATAGTAAGCTCTCCCAGAGAAGGATTCAAAAAATTCTTCAGTGGCAGGCGGCATGCCAGAGTCTTTAATAGTAACTTTATTAAGAGGTTGGAGATCATGAACTACTCTAAGTTTACCATTAATCTTTAGAACACAGAAAACAGGACTGGAATAGCTAGAAGTTGATTGTTTGTATAAACCGGTTTGGACTTGTTCGCGGACCAACTTGATGAATTTGTCAACTTTAGCAGCAGGGATAGGGATCTTTTTCTTTTGCCAAGGGTCATGTTCAACTACTGGGATGATGTAAGGGAGACCATAGGATTCTTTCAAGAGACCTCTCTCTTCGTCACAGAATGCAATTGATTTTTCCCTTAGAGACAAGATATTTTTGATCAAATTTAACTCATCAGGAAGAAGCCATCCATCTGGACCAAAATTGACCACTTTCAGACTTTCTTCAGTGACCCAACCAGAGGGAATAAATGGACCAGTGATGGATTTAGATAGACCACAGTAAGGATTGCGGGATAGCGGAGGAAGCATAAGAGGAGGGTTGAGGTTGAGAGGCATTGGTTGGTTGACTGGCTGGACCTTCTTTGCAACTGGTTTGTACTTAGTGGCAAAGGAGAGGAATCCCTGCTACCTCCAAGCATTGACCAGTGAAACCTGACTAAGAAAACTGAGGCCGTGTTCCAACATCTTCCAAGTCCAATGTTCTGCTGCGTCATTGAAAGGTTCCTTCTCCATGAAAGAGGATCCAAAAGATAACACATGGCTCACATGTGTGGCACAGTGTAGAGTTTCTAAAATAACAGTAGTAGAAGCCCTTGGTGGTGCACAATTGGGAGGAGTTACTTCTACCCCAAATTGCCTCCACCTAAGATTAAACTCCTTCATACCAAAGCCACCAAGAAAAGAATTGAGATCAAGGTCTAGTTTAGACTCATTGCAGAGATTTGAAAACGGAATAGAAGATGAGTGATCAGGCTGAAAAGAAAAAGGAAAGGAAGATAGAACAGATACAGACAGAGAAGAAATATTTTTGGATTTTTTGAATTTTTCATATGTTTGGGTTTTGATCTTATTTGGATGAGAAGAAAGTGACGAGGAAAAAGAAATATGGGCCTCTGAGGTGGGAGTTGGTCCATGAGTTGAAGTCTGAGGCTGAGGAGAACTACAACTATCAGTAGGGCCAACTATTCTGCTAAAAAATAAGGATGAAAGGGATGAGAGTTTTCTTCCTGCTTTCCTTTCAGGACAGATTTTGGAGGGTGACGGGGAAGTCTCTTTCCCAACAACCAGAATCCAAATAACAAAGGGGGACTTCAATCTTTCTGCCATCAGCATCAGGGAGGAGAATTTTCTCCCCAACTTGATCAGAAAACATCAGGGTAGCACCAAAGTCCATTAAGAAAGGCCTTCCCAAGATCATGGGACCATCCAGACAAGTGATCCAGAAGTGACAGGAGCCAACAATATTTCGACCAATTTGAACAGGAATATCCTCAGCAATACCAACCAGTTCACAGGACTGATTCCCAATTCCATAGAACGCAGATTTGAAACTGACCCTTGGGCTAAGTTTAAGCTTGCAGACCATGGAGTCCGAAACCAAGTTGAGCTGAGAACCCAAATCCACAAGGAGAGAAACCGTTTTAGTTGAATCACCAAGACAACATGGAAGAAAACCAAGAGGACAGGAATACAGGTTGGTATCTGAAGAGGGATCTGTTCCACCAGAATCCTCTATCAGAGTACCAGAGGAGACCTTTAATTCGTCCGGACCAATCTCCACAGGTTGACGAGAAACCCATTTCTTCATCCCTTCTGCCACAGATGGAGAGATTGACAGGAGTTCAGCCACAGATAGATCGGGGATTTTAAGATCAGAAATTTTCTTTAATACTCCTTCCACAGCATTAGGGTAGTCCTTGGAGATTCCCCTCTCAAATAGAACTTTGGGCTGGGTAGAGGGTGGAAGATCAGATGTAATAGGTGATGGAAGAGGATCTGAGAGTTGGGCAGGTTGAAGAGGGGGAGGATCAGAGTTGTTCTGGAACCTTTCCATAAGTGGTTCCCTTTCTACATCCATGTCTTCCACATCAGAGGAAGGAGGCTCAGGTGAAGATTGGCGTTTAACGGGTTTTCGCAGAATGGAGGATGGAACAGGAGGAGACTTATGAGGTTTTGGTTCCTCATGGCGTTTCCTAGCTGGATTGGATTGATAGGTGCCAGTGAAGCTGGAAGAAGTGATAGCTGGGGGATACCAAGGTTGCAGAGTTCCACAGGATGATCAAAAATCCACAGAGACCAAGGATGCCTTCTTAGGGGTTGGTGGTTGGTATGAGGCCACCACATGACGGATTGGTCAAGAAGAATCAAAATGGATCAAAGCACAATTAGGAAGGAAAAAATTATTTCCCTTCTGCTCTACTAACTTCTCCTCTTTGTCCTTCTGGATTTCATGACGTCTACCGGTACCATGGCCTTCCCTATGGAAATAATAACAAACTATAGTAGACTTAGGAACAGAATTAGCAGGTTTAGGAGTGGCTAAAGAGGATATTTTCTGATCTATTTTATTCTCAAATTCCTGAAGTAATTTAGTGATCTCATCTATAGTAAGTGTCTCCTGGTGAGTCTGAGGATTGGGTTTAGGTCTGCGATTGGCTTCCATCTTATTCATGATTTTTTTAGATGCTTGAAAAAGGGGGCAAGGACTGGTTCAGTGATTTTAGGTTTTTCAAAGGTGAGAGCTGTTTGACCTTTCATCACTTTATCCACAGTATTCCTAAGAACCATGAAAGCAGGGAGCTTGAATCGATTGTCTCTTGTTGTGATCATGGATCCAGATTTCACCAATTCATCCTTAATTCTTTCCTGCACTCCTGGAGAGAATGACTGAAAAAATTGCACTCAAATTTTGTCCAACGTATCAATGTGATCGTTCCGGATAAGATAGGAATGGATAGGGTCCCAAGATTTTCTGAAAGTCTGATAGTCAGAGGCTGAGGAGATACCACCATTGGAGATCCATTGAGAAACCAGGGCATCCAAGTCTTGCAAAGTAAATGTGGCTACATCTATTTTTCCCCAATAGGCTAACATAGCCTCCTTCAGGAGCCGCCAGTTGTGAGTTTTGAATCCCTCAAACGATTGGATAACCTCCATAACTTTGTCAGAAGAGATAAAAAACCGTAACTGATAAGCCATATCATATTCACTGGCACCATCCACTTCCGCAGCCATCTCATAGGAGTCCAAGAATTGTTTGACATTGGTCCCATTGAAGCCTAAATTTTTGTTCCAAGGTTTGATTTTGACCATCTTGGCCCAAACAGATAAAGAGGATCCAGCAGATTCCATGTTGAAGGGTTCCTAAGAGGTCCAAACGAGCAGAGTTCCAATGTGGCTCACAAGTGTGGCAAGAGTAGAGTTTCACAAAAACAACAATTATCTTGCCCAGGCGGTGCACCATTGTGAGGACTTACTTCTAGACCAAGATGCCTCCACGGATCAGAAAAAAAAAGGAACAAAAAAAAGAAAAAAATTGGATCGGATTTCAGAGTTGATTCTTGAAGTTGGGACTGTAAATCCCAAGGTTTCTGGTTCAATCCCCGCCCGGGGGACCAAATGTAAGACTCCAAACGGTGCTAGGCCGTGGCAGTTCTGCGGAGGGGAAAGGTGCTGTTTAGGCTGCCCTCCTGAGTGTTACAAAAATATTTAAATGTAACCAAGATCAAGGTCCAGAACCTGGTAAATGAGGAATCAAGGAGTAGAGGATAAGGATGATAATATTTCGGTAGCAACGGAACAGCACTATCTGAGACAAGATTATGCAGGGAAAACTTGAACAAAAGAAGTTAAAGTCTTCCTAGAGTTCAAAGAACAAAAGCTGTTGTGTGTAAACAACGCCCACACGCTAATAACTCTGGTCGTCAGCAGAAGATTGGGGATGATCAACTCAAACCCAAGCAACCTCCAGGTTCTCAATTAACCTGCCCAACTCTCCGCAATCAAGCTCTTGAAGGGTACCATATAACTGTGGGTGGCTGTAAAGGACAAAGAACAATGTTTAAGAAGCTCTGAAACAAACAGTAACTGATTTGAAGCAAGGATAACCTCAACACTTCTCAAGGGACTCAAGAGTAGGCTGGCAGAATGCAACTCCAAAGAAGCTAAGGGGAGGTATAACACTCCAGGTCTTAAGCTTAATAAGACCTCTTCAATCAATTGTGATTGGCTCCAGAAAGGTGATCAGGGATCAGGACCAGTATGGACAGAGAAAGGGATCAAGGAGTGGTATGACACACTCAAAAATTCCAACAGACAGAATTTTTCTTCAACCAGCAAGGCTATTGGTTGGTGATAATGTCAGCCTGCTACTTAGCAAAGAGCAACCTGACAAAGCAACAACATTAATAATATTAACAAAATTAAAAGGAACAAAGATAAATGAATAAATAAACTTATTATAAAATGAAGGAGTAGGAAATCCATAAATATTATTGAAGAAATGGATTCCCCACCCAAAATAAGGTAGGGTCACTCACTGACCCCACCCTTGAATTCTTAATCCTTATATTTTTTAATTAATTTAATACAAAATGGTAAATGACCACGGCACCAGTATGGCACCTTTTAGCCATTTTAATATTTCACATGATATGTCATGTATAGGTTTCACACCTAAATTTCAGTCAAAATCCAGGTGTTGTGTGTAGTTTAGGAGTTACACGGGAAATTGTGTTTTGTCACAATTCCCGCACGCAGCCCCGCGTCCCTACAGCGCTGGTCTCCTGCGTACGCAAACTCCCGCACGCAGCCCCGCGTCCCTACAGCGTTGGACTCCCGCGTACGCCAACTCCTGCACGCAGCCCCGCGTCCCTACAGCGCTGGACTCCCGCGCAACTGAATTCCCGCGCAGGTAATCCTGTGACCTAGTCACGCGCGCAGCGGTACAGTCCCCCGCGCGCATCTGAGCAGCGGATCAGTCCCCGCGCGCATTTGAATGGACTGATCCCCGCGCCTCCTATGACATCCAGGTACCGCTCAGAGAAGCTACAACATAGTAGGATCTACACTACATATGTAAAGCTACCACACGAGCATAGATTATGGTTCAAAAACCTTAAAAATCAATTGAAATTAGTTAATAACTAATTTTTAGTATTTTTTATTAATTAAATAAAGATCCAGACTCACCACGAAGTAAGTTGATCAGAACCTTCAAAGACCACAAAACTACATAAGGAGTGGTCGTAAAAATTATTAAAAATTACATACAGGATTAGCAGAGGATGGAGAATCAATAAAAATCTACGTCTGCTCACTTTGGACCAGTACTTACTGTTTAAATTGAGGATCAGTGCAGGATCAGCAAAATGACTAATCTATTGATTAACAGATCCTTCAGCTAAAAAGGAGCTGTTCCTTGACAGATCTAAGGCCAGCAGGCTAACAGCACCTTGAGGACGTGCCAATCTTGCCCTGATTGCCCCCCTAGCCTCAGCCCATGGCTAGTACCCCTTCTAGAGGTCCTCAAGCACCCAAAAAGGAATATTTAAACAGGCTCTTTTGCCCTTCTGTTTCCAAGGAGTTAATTAATTATCAGGAATTATTTATTATCAATCAGACACGGTGTCATTGTTAATCAAGTGCTTATATGAAGATAAGCAAGTGATTTATGAATTAGTCTGTAGTGGTATTATTTACCTTTATTAACCAATCAACCATTGAAGTTTAGTCAAGCAATCAACCCCATCTTCTCTGAAACCCTTCCAATTATTCCAGGATTTTCGTGGTCAAGTGCTCAGAGTGAGTGTTTCCCTTCCTTTCTAGGCGACTTTTGCTGTTAAGCCCGGCCATTAGTGGAATAAGTCCTTTCTAAGGCACCCATATTTATTCCAAGGTTCTTAAACTGCCTAAGGAGGCCCCTTGAAGAGAGGTTGCTAGTCTGTAAAGATCCCCAGTAGTATAATACTGTGGCCCCTCTTTTTATATTATATTTAAAATATTTATAACCAAACCAAATAAACCTTGCACTTGCTCTTACCATACCATTATTGGAGCTTTAAAGTGTATATTCTTTGGAATATTATTGCTCCAAGTTCTTTTATCACTCTCTGTAGCTAAAGGACTGCAAGGTTCCTGGTATCAGAGAGCTGACAGATAAGGATCAGGGATCAAGGGTTGAGTATGGAGGCTCAAGGATCAAAGGTGTGCTGATTTCATTCTGGATCATTCCATGTTCTGATGATTTTTTTGATCATTCTCAAAAAGGCAGGGGAGAGCCCCTCCTTATATGGGCAGGAGGCCCTGTTAGCCTATATACAACGGATTCTACAAATAGAGTGGAAAAGGGAAGGCAACCATGTGGTCACTCGCATCTGTCTGTGGATGGGCGCGCGTAACAATACCAGAGTCACCCACCCCTCGTCCAAAGGCAGAAGCGGGTGGGAGGGAGAAATGAACCAAACCGCTGCAGATGTCCGCGGGTGGTCGTTGGAACTCTTCCAAAGGCGGAAGCGGGTGGGAGAGTCCCAGGAAAGGTGACGGATGAAGTCCATGAGAGCGCTGATGGGCGGATAGGAGATTGGTTTGAGAAAGTTGAGTAAATCCTGACGGCCTTGAGATCCACAACTGATAGATCAAGTGCAATGGGAGGTTTGACGGATCCAAGGATTTGCCAAATGCTTGGGGGTAAGGTCGGGATGGATTCAGTAAATCATGGATGAGCGCCGCGCGACGGTAGCAATGAGGAGATTGGGACGCACGAAAACAAAGATGAAGACACGCAACAACAAAGATGAGGACGTGCTATGAAAATGGCGGAGATGACAAGCAACACGGATAAAGGACGCGCGACCCGCGCGGATGAAAAGAGCGCGGCGCAGTGCGGCACGGATAATGGGAGCGCAGCGGGCGCAGGGGTAAAGGACGGTTCGGATGAGCCTGAGGATAAGTTGTTCAGCCGGACGGTACGTTTGCGCAACAATTTATGGATTGAGATCTTAAGGCGGCCAGGGTATCCAGGATGGGGCACCACACCGCCCAGCGTACAACTCCATTTGGGGTTCCTTCTTGAGGGTGTGGGCATATCAAGCCAGTTTTTATCCACAGCTTATTTTATGCCCACACCCTCGTGTAGCACTCAAAAGCCAAGCTGGAACTTGGCCACGGGATTGCACAACCTCATTATGTCCTATGCTCCATGGTCCCTTCAGGAGTTGTACGCTTGCCACCCAGCGTACAACTCCATTTTGGGTTCCTTCACCAGCATCCTTTTCCATTTATCCCATGTAGATCTGTCAGAAATGGAGCTGTAAGCTTTCCACCCAGAACACAACTTGATTTCAGAACCTCTCAAATGGATCTTTGGCAGACCATTTACCACAATTGACGCAAGTGAGACGTCAACCCTCCCACCCTTATGCATACTTCCACAATGAGAATTTGCATAACCCTGAATATAATGACATCATATGCCACTCATTTCAAGAACTGTATATAGTTGGATCAACAATGGTGTACATCATCCGCATGAGACTATGCCATGTGTTGACACAAATTCCTACCACAGAGCCACCTCCTGGTCAGCTCAAAGATATAAGTAGTCACCTTCACATGCTTTTTTCCCACCTCACAATCATTGCTCTTCTCACAATCTCCCACATATTCCATCCATCCATCTATTAAATCCCTTACTCATCACATTACTTCATCAAACCTTATCCATGGCTTCCTTCAATGCTAAATGTCTTGGCCTTCTCAAAACCACCCTCACCTTGGTTCCTGAAACTGTTTTTCCCTATCTCATTTCAAACCCATCAACTCATTGGGTCTCCCTCATTTGCCAGGATGGCAAACTTGTTGTCAGAATCCCAACCCTAGATCAACCTGTGGGCTCCTTACCACTTCCCCTGTCACTTCTCCTTCTCCTTTATATCCCCAATCAAACATCATTTGGTCCTGCTGGGATATGCCCTTTGGAATTTCCCAAACAGACAGCTTCACAGGTCTTTGTTGAGGCAGTTCTGCATGTCTCCTCCCAGCCTTTTGTCACATTCAATTTGGCATTATTGATATTTTGCAGTGAACATGATCTCATGGCCATCACCACCTCCATTGTTTCCTCATTCATTACCCTTGAGCGCCCTCCACAATACAATCCCGCAAAACACAACTCCATTTCCCTTTCCAACCTTGCCACAGAAATTGTAGACCTCCTGTCTGCTATCAAAGAGCTACATTACAACCCCGCTCTACTCAAGGTTCCCAGTGGGTGTGATCTGGACCCTGTTTCTCCTCCTGCCAATGTCATCAAAACCCCATTGCTACCACATCAGTCTCAAGTACTTGCTTTCCTCCTTGATAGGGAATCACCACAAGCTGCATATGCCTTGGCTTTGTGGAAGAAGACCCCAATTGATAGTGGTGCACTATGGGAGAACAAGATAACTGGTGAGAGCATAGCTCTTGCAAGAGGTGAGGACATTCCAGAATCCCCACTTGGATCTATCCTGGCCAATGACATGGGTCTTGGTAAAAAAATACAATCAATTTCACTTATTGCAACCACCTTGCTGCAAGCCCGGAACTATGGTCTTCCCCTGGATCCCCCTCCTGAAAAACCTCCACATCAAGTCACACTGGTGATAACTCCCCCGCGCCTCCTGAAGAATTGGAAAAGAGAGATTATGAAGCATACGCAGTCAAAGGCCATCAATTTTCTCACCTACCATCGAAAATGGCGGCATCAGACCATGGATCATCAACTGGAACATGCAGATGTGATTCTCACATCATATCACCTGGTGTTGTCGGAATAAAACAAAATGCAAGCCAACAGCAACACCCCACGCTCCATTATCTTCTCCAGAAAATGGCTCAGGATTATTTTGGATGAGGCACAGTAAGTCCAACCTTCATTTTGCCATCTTTCCTACCCAAGTGTTTTTTTTTTGGACCAAACTGACTGCAATTCACTTGCATGACAGCACTATCCAAAATACAGAGGCCAAGCTTTCCCAAGCGGTCACCCAGGTTGCCACCAATTGTAGAGTTTGTCTCACAGGAACGCCAGTGCAAAACTGCCTTCAAGATCTGCTCTCTCTCCTTAGCTTCCTGAGTATCATCCTAGAAAATGAGTACAGTGAGTGGGAAACTACTCTTTTGCCCCAAATAAAAGCAGGGGACTTTTCCCCAATACAAATGGTCCCCCAACACACCACCCTTCCAAGGACCAAGGTTGATGAGCTTTCAAATCTCCCTAGTATTACTCACAACTACATCAAGACACCACTCTCACCTGCAGCGGAAGACTTCTACTGACGACTCCAGGACCAATTCATTTCTAATATCAGGAATGAGCTGCCTGCTGATGGATCCAAGCCAATGAGGTTTTTTCTCCTCAAAGATCTTGGACAGCTCATAGGAGCATTTAATCATCCGGTTTTGCCAGACCCCAATGTCATCATGGACCAAAATGGAGGATTAATCCCCCCAGAAGGATTGGGTCCCAAGGATCACAGCACAAGAGTTGAAAAAATCGTCCACCACATTGATATTGAAACCTGCCTTGACAGCTCCAAAATCAAACAGCTTGTAGGGATGATTCAGCCAGGATCAGTGGTGGTAGCTGGAGCAAGCAAAGTTGTGGTCTTCTTGTGTTGGACACGTTATCTTGATCTGTAAGCTGGATTTCTTTTTCTCCTGTTTCCAATGAGACCCCACTCAAAAGTCCATTTTCTTCTCTCATGTGCAGGATTGGAATGACGCTAGATGAATATGGAATCTCCTCCTTTTGTCTGGATGGAGGGTTAACAGCAAAACAGCAAGATGCAATTCTTGAGCAGTTTTCAGCAAGTAGCACAACTTATGTGCTTCTTGCCTCCATTCAGGCGGCTGGTGTTGGAATCAACATCACATCAGCCAATGTTGTATTCATCATGGTAAGCACCCAATACTTTCTAGCATTTTGCCATTTACTTAGTCTACATTCATTTGATCTACATAGGAACCCCGTTGGAACCACACAACCCAGGCACAGGCAGTTGATCGGCTGCATCAAATGGGTCAAACAAGGCCAGTGCAGGTTTATTAACTGATTGCACCCAATACCATTGAGGAGAATATTCAAAAGGTAATTTCCTCATACTCAACTCATCATATGCACCTCACTGAATTTTCCATCTCTCCTTCAGATTCAGAAACGCAAGGAGAAACTCGCCCAGTAAGTCTTTTTTTCCTGGAAATATATCCACCAAACTTACAGTTGGCTGATTCAGGAAATTGTGCTCATATCATATTCAGGTCAACTATTCTCACCACCAGGGAATGGAGGGAAGTGTTCCAATCCCTGCAGGATGAGACCTAAATCCCCTCTCCCTTAGCTTTTTATCTCCTTCTTCCCAATCTCACTCATATGGTTGTTGTCTTCCCTCCTCACTATTCTGTACATTACTCTTGCATCACAATTCTTGAGAAGTACAATTTTTACACTATTCCATGATTAACTTTGCTCACAATTCACATCACGCGTGTTGTGCCACCGCGTTTCACCATATATTCCCATATGTGTAGATAAGATGTTACCCTGTGTGACATTGTGTGGTAAACTCTTGTCCTTGATATGACACTGGCAGGAGAATAAATGGTTGGCGACCATTAAGAAGAACATTGGTCACCATCCATGAGGTATTCTCATGGTCGCAGTTGCTCATGAGAAGCAATTGTCATCATCCATAAAGAACTTCAATGGTTGGTGACCATTAACAAGCACATTGGTAACTGTCCATGAGGCATTCTAATGGTAATATTTTCTCATGAGAATCAATTTTCATCATCCATAAAGAACTTCAATGGTTGGCAACCATTAAGAAGAACATTGGTCACCATCCATGTGGCATTCTAATGCTTGCAGTTTCTCTTGAGAATCAATTGTCATCATCCATAAAGAACTGAAATGGTTGGCAACCATTAAGAAGAACATTGCTTGCTGTCCATGAGGCATTCTAATGGTAATAGTTGCTCATGAGAATCAATTTTCATAATCCATAAAGAACTTCAATGGTCGGCGACCATTAAGAAGAACATTGGTCACCATCCATGAGGCATTCTAATGGTCGCAGTTGCTCATGAGAATCAATTGTCATCATCCATAAAGAACTGCAATGGTCGGCGACCATTAAGAAGAACATTGCTTGCTCTCCATGAGGCATTCTAATGGAAATAGTTGCTCATGAGGATCAATTGTCATCATCCATAAAGAACTGCAATGGTCAGTGACCATTAAGAAGAACATTGGTCACCGTCCATGAGGCATTCTAATGGTTGCAGTCTGTCACAAGAAGCAATAGTCATCATCCATAAATGTGCTAGATTATTTTTCAGCTAATGCAGCAAGTCATCAAGGCTTACATATGCAAAGGTCTATCCCCAGATAATGCAAGCCACATGAAACACCAGCATGGAACACAAATGACTATGGATCTTCATGTTGCATCATGTAGACATGGTCAGCAGCCATGTTTGTTTGGTAGGTTGCAGCAAGAAAAATTAAACGGGTCTTCTTGCCAATGGCTATAAATAAACCTCCCTTCCCTCAGGTTTTTCCCCTTTTCTTCATTCCCCAATACCCCTTGAGGCATCTTCACATCTTTTTCCCATATATTTATTATTAATCCACTCACAATGGCATCCATGGCTCCTACGCAAGCAATCTCACCTTCAGGTTTGTTAACCCAATGTTTTGTATTTCATCAAATTGAAAGAACAATCCCTACCAACCTTGGCATCCATTGACTAATGCCTTGGCATAATCAACAGAGTCCTCACCATCAACTCATGAAGATGAACAACTCTCAGTGCCTGCAGATGAGTCCGACCCTGCATCAGAAGTCCATGAAGTACTGAATTCTATCAGAATGTTGATACTATTCAAGATATGATCACTACCTGTGCTTGCCTCAGGATCCCCAGGTCAATCCAAGATACTGTGAACAGGTTAAACTCCAGCTTGAGTGATATCCAAAAAGGTTAGTTTTTGCCCCACTTTCATTCTTCACATTTGCAGATTTGGAGGTCTGATTGGTTTTTTTCCCCTTAGAATACAACTGTAAAAGGTGTCTCCCCCGCAGAGAACAGCTGAGCATCACACCCAGCTCCTCATTGTCCCAACAGCCCCCATTACAGCCACCTCCAAAACATCCACGCTTGACTCATCCCCCTGTGGACATGACCCCACATCTACAAATCATGGGAAATCACAATCCAGCCCCCTCCTCCCCTGATGCAGCATCAAATCATGAACTCATTGCACCCTCCCCTCAACCAGAAATCCAAATAAATCCTGAACCTTCCCTATGTGCCCAACCCACTGCAACCATGGAGGAACCCCAAGTCACTTCTGAAAAATCCCAGGTGGCCCCAGATCAACCTGAGACATCCAATCAAGAATTAGTGATTGAACCAGACCCAACCTCTCCTCAGCCCATTGTTTCTGGTATGGATGCTCCCCAAGATGAGAAGCCCACTTATGATTTTGATGATCAAGCAAGTAGAGGTTATTTTACCATCATTTACCACAAAAGAATATGCAAGGAGCTTCATTCAATCACTCAATCTGTCAAGGGTAGGAAATCTCCAAAGGAACTCCAAATGAGATGGGATGCGGTGAAGCAATTTTTGGATTTCCATCTCCAGGCTACAACTACTATGGAACCACCAGAAATGCGGTACATCTCCCATTCAGCCAATTTTGAGTATGGTAACTGGGTTATGCAGATCCGTGAGCAAGGTTAGTTTTATTTGAACATCCCATCAACTTGCAAGATTTCTTTTTGCTAATTACCACTTTTTCATTTCACAGCAACTGAGTTTCTACGCTCAGATTTACATGAGCCATGGTGGGCACCAGACATCATCAATTTTCCTGCCCTCAAACACCTGCAGAACAGCCATTCTTGTCCCACTGGTGCACCCCCCCTAGATCAGAAAACTTCTCATCTAGAATCCAATCTGGTGCGCTTTCTTCACGCCTTGGACCATCCCACTTGGAAAGAAATAAATAAATGGGCCAAGACAGTGGCTTTCTCAGTGCAAACAGTTGCCAATGAACTGTGTGCACAGCATCCCCATCCTCTCACATCTCCAGTCTCCAATGTCAAGGCAAACCTAAAAATGGTTAGGTGGCTCCAAAGCATCAAGAAATTTCCTAATTCACTGCAGCCCTGCTCAATAGAGCATCACATGGTTCTAGACAATGAGGCCAACACCAATCATTCAGAGGCTATGCCCACCAATCAGTCAGAGGCTATGCCCATTGAGCCAATGGACTGTCTTCAAGAGCTACGCAGCATCATTATTGATATCATGATCAGCTTCACCTTAATTCAGGCTCATTCCCAGATAGACTCAAACAAGCCCTCCACCGGCATGAAGAAAAAGCACAAGCGCAAAGAACCTCCAGCATCCACTGTTGACCACTCTTCCCTCACTGTCTCAGAGTTTTCAAATGAAAAATGTTGCACTGAATTGACTTGACTAGAATTCTGACACAATTTCCTCCCTTTTGTCTTCTACCTTCTTGCTGGCATCCGGGGGATTTTCATTGCTTCAAGAGACAGAAGGATTGCTTCTTTATGTGATTGTCATGAACTCCTCTGTTTAATTCAAAAAATTCATTCTCTATCAGATGGAAGACCTTCAGCCAAGGAACCCATATGGGCTCACCTTCAAATCTACATTCAATCCATCATGCTCAGTATATCTGAGAACCCTCAAGATACTGGAAAATTGACATTACCCACCCGGCATGATCTAGCCAAGGCTATTGCTCATGACTACATGAACCACATGAACAAAAATTCCTGTTCCAACATGCCTTTCAGCCTAGAAAACCCTCCAATCTCTGAGTTACCAAGCTCAAATGGTTTATATGAGTGCTGTCGTTTCTTCTCTGAGTTTGTATAGCTTTACTTTGTCATCTTGCAAGTGATTTGAAACTTTCTTTCATAATTTTAGCTGTATTTTTCATCTGCAACATTTCTTAAAATTTTTATTTGCATGATAATTCATGATTCAACGTTTAAAAAGAGTGATTGTCCCATAGTTTTCAATACTGCAAGCCCCAGTCACAAAGATTTCCAGTGAGCAGTGAGATTGGATTCCTCAAGGTTGAATTTTGGATTCAGACTTCCTTGAGCCCTAACCCACCACCCAGCACTTTTAGATGAATTGAATATTCAAAATGCCACAGATTGTTTTCCCCCACCCACTACTCAACCACCTTGCTGAAGCATCCATCAAGAACTACTTAAATAGGACCTCTTTCTCCCCTCAAGCAGTTTCCCCCCATCCCATCCCACCACACCCCTTGACTTCAACTCCCACTTCCACTCTTAATATCCACAAATTCCATCTCTTCCATCCATTTAAAGATCATCACCTTTTCCCCCAAGCATACCAAGTACTCTTCCCTGTGAATTTCTACCATTCAAATTAATATTTTTATGGCCAGGAACAAGACTAAAGCATATAGTTTTTTCCTTTTTATTATCCTTTATGTTGATTCACCAAGCTGACATTTGCCCAATACCTTACCAATTTTTCACTGTACTTCTCTTTTAACAATTCTATGATTTGATATGCTACAGATATGTCCCCTGGTGAATATGAACTGCATACCACTCAATTATTAATTTCCTTAATTGCACCATTCACCAGGACAAAAGCATATCACAATCATAAGATTGCTGGAGGAAAACCAGCTCAGTACAAATTGAACAATTATCTTCTCTTTACCCAAAAAATCACAGGTAACAAGGACAAGGCACAGCAACCCAAAATTCTGTGGAGCTAAAGGTCCTATAACAAATTCAAGCTCTATCCCCAGATTGATCCTGAAAATCCCAGAAAGCCAACAAAAGAAGAGTTTCAAGAGACACATGCCTTTGTTGAATCCAACTTTCAACTGGTTGATCATGGTCAAGTGCTCCTGATGGATAAGTAGAAGAATGATATTATTGCCTATATTAAATTTATCCCAATCCAGGACCTATTACCTCAGGAGTATGATGATATTGACTTTCTTGCTTGGTTCCTGCACCAATGCAAGAAATTTGTAAACCCAGTAGGCTCACCATCTAGATCATGGGCAGGAAAAATGTGGGCAATTGGATGGAGAAAGGCCATGGTAACAGCTCAAATGATTGGCCAATACATCAAGGACCTGAAGACTGCTACTGCTAAATGCCAGTATGATGAACTTATGTCTTACTCTTAAAGGGCTTCTAGTATACTTGGAGAATTCTTCAGCAATATGGCACATGTTAAATTTCAGAAAAACCAAACCCTCATGCAAAAGTATCACATCCCATCTTTCTCCAACTTATCATTTGATGATCCTCTTGGGACCAGCTCCTGTTCACCTCACCTCACCTTTACCTCTGATGGCTTCTGCAATTCGCCCCATATTGATGAAAATGATATATCCAACTTTGCCTTTGCTTTATTTGTACCACAGAAGAAAGCATGTGGATCACTTGCTACTCCCTCCAAGGGCTACAATGTTCATGATGGGCATTTTGTCATACCTGACTATGGGGTTGGGATCAATTTCTCTACTCAAGAAGGTGTTGTTAAGTTACTCTGGCAATCAAAAAAGTATCAGCACTGTACACTTCCTCCTGTAGAAAATTTTTTGTATACCCGTCTTTCCATTTCTTTACAAATCAATTTTAGAACCCTAAACACTTGTAGAAGCATTCAGGGTGGTACTATACATTATACCAAAGCTAACAAAAATAAATTAATCTATATTGCTGATCATAATTATTATTTGCATAGAAATTAAACTGTTCCTCTTGAATCTTTGATCTTGAACTTTGTTGGTCTTGGGAATAATGTATAATTAATGTATGAATAAAAATCCATCGTACTGCTTTGGCTGCTTTTCAAAGGAAGATCCTGAGGTACAATCTGTTTTTTTTATGACATGATTATGAAATTTGGCTAATTTTTATTTGCATCATACTTCATAATCAAAATTTTTGAAAAAGAGTGATTTTCAAATAGTTTTCAATAGTGGAAGCCCAAGTTACAATAATTTTACCTGAGCAGCAAGATTGGATTCCTCAAGGTCAACTTTTTGATTTGGACTGTCTAAAGCCCTAACCCACCACTCAGCACTTTTAGATTAGTTGCATATTCAAAATGCCACAGATTCTTTGCCACCACCCACTACTCAACCACCTGGCTGAAGCATCCATCAAGAACTACTTAAACAGGTCCTCTTTCTCCCCTCAAGCAATTTACCCCCATCCCATCCCACCCCTTTCAGCCATATGGCACATGTTCAATTTCAGAAAAACCAAACCCTCATGCAAAAGTATCACATCTCCTCTTTCTCCAACTTATCATTTGATGATCCTCTTGGAACCAGCTTTGATAACATACATGCAAATTGCATCCACATATTGCTTGTCTAAAATGCAATAGTACCTGGCCAGAATTCACCAAATTGGATTGTCTTTGCAGCTTCCAGGGCACCAAATTAGTTCCTCATCAAGTCTTTGACTGTATGTTCTTGAGCCTTCATCATCATGGATCTCACAAGGTTCCAATACCATCTGCTTTTCTTGTAGCCCAATGTATTCAGACATTTGTTCACAGAAGTAAACTACCAGCAAAGGCGGATTGATTGTTTTTGTGTTTTCCTTGGTCCACCATTGATCTGAATGCCTGTAATTTGGATCAATTTGTCATTCAGATCAATGGTGGAAAAAGGAAGACACAAAAAGAATCTATCCTCCTTTGCTGGTAGTTTCCTTCTGTGAACAAATGTTTGAATACATTGGGCTACAAGAAAAGTGGATGGTTTTGGAACCTTGTGAGATCCATGATGATGAAGGCACAAGAACGTATGGTCAAAGACTTGATGAGGGACTAGTTATGTGCCCTGGAAGCTGCAAAGACAATCCAGTTTGGTGCATTATGGCCAGGTACTGTTTCATTTTAGCCAAGCAATATATGGATGCAATTTGCATGTATGTTATCACAGCTCGTTCCAAGAGGATCATCAAATGATAAGTTGGAGAAAGGGGAGATGTGATACTTTTGCATGAGGGTTTGGGTTTTCTGAAATTGAACATGTGCCAATCTCAATTTGAAAAAGTCATGATTCAATGAATTGGTTTTTCCACACTCCCAGATGATTGAATAAAGTCTCTATAAAAAAATTATGAAAAATGAATATTTGTAGTCATGAAATCTGTTGTTTTGGTGAAGCAAACAAACTCTTTGCATGGGATATTTTGTTTCTTAATGTGGTTTTTTGAAATTTCCTGATGTAAAAATATCAATTCCAATCATGGTTTTCTATTAAGATCATTACTCTTCAAATGAAATACATGATTTTCCATTAGGGAATTTGATTTTGAATTCAAAACCAAAGATCTTGGTATTGCCAATGTATTTTACATGGGTCAATTATGTGCATTCAATCTGATCTATTGATTAGGGAAATTTTTCAAAATATCAAATTTAACTTTCCCTTACACTCCCACTGAAGTTAATATGCATATTCAAAATGGAACCAATAAGCTTTTCAGTTTTTTTTTGAATGATTAAGCTTATCAGCAGATGTAAGATTGAATCCAAAATTCAATCAATCTTTTTATCTATTTCCCTGTAAGCCTTTCAATTTCTGGAAAGTGAAAAAATTTGACTTAACACCCAATCCAATTCAACAAAAACAATGAGAACACCACCAGAGGTGGGAACATTTGTATATTCCAATGCGCCATATGTTCTCAAAGGACATTCAAATATGGAGGTAATCTATATAATGCTGTTGGAAGGTCAAAAAAATCACATCAAACACATATATTAAAATCAAATTTTTCTATCATCAAACTTCAAAACATCACTCTTCAAGTGTCATTGATACCAAAATTCCAAAAAACAAGTCACCAAACATTTTCCAATCTATGAACAGAAGAAACCCCACAAGTACGCCACTACAAGAAATTACCAGCCCTGTGAGTAAAGATCTTGTTCAAAAGTATGTTTCTTTTTTTTATTTGAACTGGGGTTCATTCATTTATATACCCTATGATTTTTCACATTCAAGCCATCAATTGAAGAGTTCCATTTTTCTTTGTTTTTTTTTTTTTTTTTTTTTTTTTTCTTTTTGGTTTTTTTGCTTTTTGGTTTTTTTCCTGTTTTTTTTTTTTTTGGTTTTTCTTTGTTTTTCTTCTTTTTTTTGGCTTCTTTCCATTTTTTTTTTGGTTTCTTTTTTGGTTTTTTTGGTTTCTTTCTGTTTTTTTCTTTTTTTTCTGTTTTTTTTTTGGGTTTCCTTTTGTTTTTTGTTTTTTTGTTTTTTTGTTGTTTTTTTTCTGGATTTTTTTTTGGGTTTCCTTTTTTTTTTTTGAGGTTTTGTTGTTTTTTTTTTCTGGTTTTTTTTGGGTTTCCTTTTGTTTTTTTTGTTTTTTTTTGCTTTTTTCTTTTTTGTTTCTTTTTGTTTTTTCTTTTGTTTTTTTTCTCAGTTTATTTTCCAGTTTTTTTTATTTTGGTTTATTTTCTGGTTTTTTGTGTTTTTTTTTTTTTCTGCTTTGCTTTTGTTTTTTTTTCATTTTTCATTTTTTGTTTTTTTTTCAGTTCATTTTCCATTTTTTCTTTTTCTTTTTTTTTTATTTTGGTTTATTTTCCGGTTTTTTTTTGTTTTTTTTGTTTTGTTTTTTTGTTTTTTTTCTGCTTTGCTTTTTTTTTCATTTTTATTTTTTGTTTTTATTTTTTGTTTTTTTTTGGTTTTTTTTTGTTTTTTTTTGGTTTTTGTTGGTTTTTTTTCTGCTTTGCTTTTGTTTTTTTTTTCATTTTTATTTTTTGTTTTTTTTTTTCAGTTTTTTTTTTTTTTTTTTTTTCAGTTTTTTTTGGTTTTTTTTCTGCTTTGCTTTTGTTTTTTTTTATTTTTATTTTTTGTTTTTTTTTTCAGTTTTTTTCTTTTTGGTTTTTTTTTTAGTCTTTTTTTTTTTTGGTGAGCAAGGGAGCAAGCAAGCAGGCCGGGTGCAAGGGCCTCGCTTGGTGGGGGGATTTCATCACCCCCCGACCAAGCAAGCGGCCAAGAGGAAGGGCCAGCCCGGTGGGGGGATTTCATCACCCCCAACCGAGCAAGCAGAAAAAAGGGGGGGCCGGAGGGGCTCGCAGTGGGGGGATTTCATCACCCCCCCACCAAGCAAGCAGCAAAAAGGGGGGGGCCGGAGGGGCTCGCGGTGGGGGGATTTCATCACCCCCCGACAACAAAAACAATGAGAACACCACCAGAGGTGGGAACATTTGTATATTCCAATGCGCCATATGTTCTCAAAGGACATTCAAATATGGAGGTAATCTATATAATGCTGTTGGAAGGTCAAAAAAATCACATCAAACACATATATTAAAATCAAATTTTTCTATCATCAAACTTCAAAACATCACTCTTCAAGTGTCATTGATACCAAAATTCCAAAAAACAAGTCACCAAACATTTTCCAATCTATGAACAGAAGAAACCCCACAAGTACGCCACTACAAGAAATTACCAGCCCTGTGAGTAAAGATCTTGTTCAAAAGTATGTTTCTTTTTTTTATTTGAACTGGGGTTCATTCATTTATATACCCTATGATTTTTCACATTCAAGCCATCAATTGAAGAGTTCCATTTTTCTTTGTTTTTTTTTTTTTTTTTTTTTTTTCTTTTTGGTTTTTTTGCTTTTTGGTTTTTTTCCTGTTTTTTTTTTTTTTGGTTTTTCTTTGTTTTTCTTCTTTTTTTTGGCTTCTTTCCATTTTTTTTTTGGTTTCTTTTTGGTTTTTTTTGGTTTCTTTCTGTTTTTTTCTTTTTTTTCTGTTTTTTTTTGGGTTTCCTTTTGTTTTTCGTTTTTTTGTTTTTTTGTTGTTTTTTTTCTGGATTTTTTTTTGGGTTTCCTTTTTTTTTTTTGAGGTTTTGTTGTTTTTTTTTTCTGGTTTTTTTTGGGTTTCCTTTTGTTTTTTTTGTTTTTTTTTGCTTTTTTCTTTTTGGTTTCTTTTTGTTTTTTCTTTTGTTTTTTTTCTCAGTTTATTTTCCAGTTTTTTTTATTTTGGTTTATTTTCTGGTTTTTTGTGTTTTTTTTTTTTTTTCTGCTTTGCTTTTGTTTTTTTTTCATTTTTCATTTTTTGTTTTTTTTTCAGTTCATTTTCCATTTTTTCTTTTTCTTTTTTTTTATTTTGGTTTATTTTCCGGTTTTTTTTTGTTTTTTTTGTTTTGTTTTTTTGTTTTTTTTCTGCTTTGCTTTTTTTTTCATTTTTATTTTTTGTTTTTATTTTTTGTTTTTTTTTGGTTTTTTTTTGTTTTTTTTTGGTTTTTGTTGGTTTTTTTTCTGCTTTGCTTTTGTTTTTTTTTTCATTTTTATTTTTTGTTTTTTTTTTTCAGTTTTTTTTTTTTTTTTTTTTTTTCAGTTTTTTTTGGTTTTTTTTCTGCTTTGCTTTTGTTTTTTTTTATTTTTATTTTTTGTTTTTTTTTTCAGTTTTTTTCTTTTTGGTTTTTTTTTTAGTCTTTTTTTTTTTTGGTGAGCAAGGGAGCAAGCAAGCAGGCCAGGTGCAAGGGCCTCGCTTGGTGGGGGGATTTCATCACCCCCCGACCAAGCAAGCGGCCAAGAGGAAGGGCCAGCCCGGTGGGGGGATTTCATCACCCCCAACCGAGCAAGCAGAAAAAAGGGGGGGCCGGAGGGGCTCGCAGTGGGGGGATTTCATCACCCCCCCACCAAGCAAGCAGCAAAAAGGGGGGGGCCGGAGGGGCTCGCGGTGGGGGGATTTCATCACCCCCCGACTGACCAAGCGGCCAAGTGGAACAGCCAGCCCGGTGGGGGGATTTCATCACCCCCCAACTGAGAAAGCGGCAAAAGGGGGGGGCAGAGGGGCTCGCGGTGGGGGGATTTCATCACCCCCCAACAGAGAAAGCGGCAAAGGGGGGGGGCGGAGGGGCTCGCGGTGGGGGGGACTTGATCACCCCCCGCCAAGGGCAGCATCAAGGAGGGGGGAGGGGGGGTGGATTTCAAATCTGCTCCCCACCTAGCAAGCGAGCAAGGGGGGAGATCAAGGGGGGAGGGAGGGGGGATTTCAAATCCACTCCCCACCTATTGACCAAGAAAGGGGGGAGATCAAGGGGGGAGGGAGGGGGGGGATTTCAAATCTGCTCCCAACCTAGTGACCAAGCTAGGGGGGAGATCAAGGGGGGAATTCAAATCCGCTCCCCACCTAGAGAGCAATAAAGGGGGGAGGGAGTGGCTTGGTGGGGGTAATTTTTAATCCCCTCCCCACCTAGTGAGTGATTTAGAAACCTGCACCACACTTGGGGTCTGTCAGCTCCAATTTGGGGGTCTGTCTTACTATGAGGTGAACCACCTCACCCACCCACCAACACCCACCACCACCCACCACCACCCACCAACACCCACCACCACCCACCAACACCCACCAACACCCACCAACACCCACCAACACCCACCACCACCACCCACCTCATCCACCACAACCATCACCCCATTGGTAAGTAACCTTTTTTTTTCTTTTTTTAAAAAAGAGGGTATTTATTGTTTTTTGATATCAGTTTTTTAGATATCAATCTCAATGGAATTGAATGTGGAATTTAATGTGGAATTGAATGAAGGCATGTCTGGTAAAAATGGGTATGGGATTTAAATTTTATTCCTCAATATTGTTCAACAATAAAATTACTAATCAAACTTTTGATTCTGCATTATTTTTCTTTTGGTTTTTGATTCATGTTGTGATTCCTGGGTGTCATCCTGAAACACGGTTTGTAGTTTTGATGAGCTTGGCGTTTCAGGGGATGCCAAGGAGGATCAACATGCATTGGAGCCTCTTGTAGTAGGAAAGAGACACAGGCTATTGAACTCAAATTTTACTTCAACTTCCGCAAGTAACAAAAAGTTCAACAGTGCCAGGAGAAATTTTGTACAAGAATGTGATGAGCCAACATACTTTGAGACACTTCGGGACAATCTTTCACCCAATCATGTTTTCTTACCATGCATGTGCCCTCAAATGCTGGTTAATGCTGTCACAAACTGCCAGTTTCAGCCCTGTTAAAATACGTACGCACTTACGCGGGTGCTACGTATAAGTGTAATCCAAATGGGATGCACAAATGGGCCTCTAAGGCCCATTGGACACACACACGGACCATACGGGCCCATGTGGATGTTATAGATTTGGGGAAACTGGCCTCAAAATGCGTGAAATAGGCCTATTGGTACACGGGCCCTAACGGGCCCGGTGGGGTATATGGGCAGATACAGCCAGATGGGCTTGTATGGGCATAATTGGGCCCAAGGTTTATTTTGGACATACTTGGCCAGACGGGCTGGCCCGCCAAAGTATGTTTTTCTCAGTTTTCGGGCTTGGGGCGGCCCATTGGGGCCGCCGCCAGTGTCGCGGCCCACCCGGGGCCGCTGCCCGCGCCGCGGCCCGTTCGGGGCCGCCTGTGTTCCTCGGCAGGGCCCACGCGGGGCCCGACGGCCCGCGCGGGGCTGTTGCGCGGCCGAGGGATCCCGCGCGGTGCGATGCCGCGCGGGCCCGGCTGGTCGCGACCGGCGACCAGCGCCGCGGAGCCGGGGTTCGCGGCCCCGGCTCGCTCCCCCTCCCCTCGCTCGCCGTCGCGAGGGGGAGGGGGCAGGCTGGCTGGGTTGAACCAGCCAGCGACCGGCCGTGATGACGCGGTCGGTCAGGGCAGGGGGGACCTGACCACCCCCTTGCCCAGGGAGGTGGCGGCGCCGGCCGCGAGTGTAGCGACCGGACGGTGGGGGGGATTTGATCACCCTCCCACCTTGTAGCGAAGAGGTGACGAGGGGCGCTCTCCCCCCCCCTTTACCGAGGGGGAGGAGCGACGGGCCAGGGGGGATCTGACCACCCCCCAGCCATCCTTACCTTGACGACGCCCTGGGGGTATCGACCCCCAGGGCCCCTGGTGAGGGGATTTGACCGCCCCCACCAGGGATTTGAGAGAAGAAGGGGGGGGGGGCGGCATGTCCGCCGGTTACACCCCCCCCTAGTGAGGTTGAAACCGGACCCAGGTGAGTCCTGGGTCCCACCTGGCCCATTTGAGGGGCCAGGGGCTGGATGCATGAGGCAACCAGCCTGTAAGTATGACAATGAGGTCATCAGGACCGGTTGTAACAGACAACCGGCCCAGGGGATTGAACAGCAAAGGGGCTGGTTCAGCCCCGTAACGGTGGAAACACCAGAATGGACCGGAATAGGCTGGTCGTAAGGGTTCAGGGACTGATGCCATGTGGGCTGATGTAGTCCAAACCAAGTAACAAGGCTTGTAGAGCCTGTAGAGCTCTTTTGGGGCGGAAAATTTGCCTTTTGGCTTGTTGTATCATGGGCTCACAATAGGCCAATCTTTTGTACTTAAGGAGCTCTTCTCCCTGCTGTTTTCCATCATTCATTCATCATCCAATCGAATTCATCCAACATATTGCCCCATTGTGAGAGCCCCATTAGCCATTATTGACACACAGTGTCCAGCATTTCTTTTGCTTTAAATACTGCTCATTTGCCTAAGCTAATTGCTGGCCATAATTATAACAAGCCCTACTTCATTCTTAAATACCACAGTTTGAAGGCCACCAAAAGCACTCCACAAGTCAATACTTTGTGAAAAATTGTCTTGGACTTGTACCAGATGGCAAAGAACTGCCATTCACTCAGAAAGACAAACACAGCAGCCTTGACTGGCTCCATGCATGCCGTTGTTTTTCGTGCTGGAAGTGATAAAGGTGCCTCTGCAGGTTTGTCCAATTGTATATGTCAGGTTTTGTCAGAAAATTCAAAAAATTGATTGATTTTGACTTCAATTCAAAAATAGGGGTCTATTCTTGCAAACCAGGTTTGAATGAAGAGACCATCAAGAAGGATGATGAACTGTGGGACCGTCTCCCTGCTCACAACAAATTTGTCTTTGGAAGTATCCAATCACTGTGTACTTCAGCTCATGCTCAAAACAAGAAAGTTTCAGATGAATATCTAATCCCAAACTGGTCTTCATCTGAGTGGATGGAAAAGGAGAAAGATTTCTGCATGTTTTTGAATGTGGTTGTGACATTTGATGACTTCTCAAATAAGCTCCATACTGATAAGAATGACTTGAATGGTTTTACGTATGGGATATTTTCATACATCAAAAAATCTACAGGACAGCCTATCCTTCCTCCCTGCAATGATTTGGGTCATGGTTTATCTTTTCTAAAACTTGGTTGTATTGTTGACTTTGCAAAAGCTGAGGGCATTATTGAAATTCTTTGGCAGACTCAATTTTTCAATCATCAGACTACATTTCCTCCTCCTAGTTTAAAAAACTCTTCAACCCCCACTCACTTTGGCTGCTGATTCCAAATTAATAAAAAACTATCCAATGTATCTTTAAAACTCAAGATTGTAGTACTTCAAAAATTGATGAAAGAATTTTGGGAAAGAAGGCGCGATATGGTTGATGTTGTTTCTATTGTTTCTATTGTATTTTTT
Source organism: Puccinia polysora (assembly GCA_025617555.3). Lineage (NCBI taxonomy): Eukaryota > Fungi > Basidiomycota > Pucciniomycetes > Pucciniales > Pucciniaceae > Puccinia > Puccinia polysora. The sequence goes on from CM062624.1 coordinate 21,944,772, forward strand.
TTCATTTTTGAAAGTTTTATCCAATCAATAAATCAAATATATTTACAAGCCCAGTGATTGAGCAATCTCCCAGAGTGCCTCCACTGTTAGGAAGCAATGAAGTGATGAAAGGATGTGATGAAAGTGGGGATGAAGTGATGAGAGCATGGATGTGATGGAAGCAATAATGTGATGAGGGTGATGGAGCTTTGTGAGCACTAAAGTAGAGTGATGAAGCAAACAGGATAGGAATGGAGGTTGAAACTAGGGGTGATGATGTGAAATGATGGGTTGAGGTGGTGAAACCCTTTAGATACTTTATTTAAAAAAACCCATTTATTTTCAGGTAACTCTGACAGGTCTTATCGGAAATAAGGGTATTTTTTTGGATTTTTAATGGTGGGTTTGAAGTGGTGGATTTGGGTTGAAACCCAATATTAAAAAATGGCAGGTTTGCTTAACTCTGATATGCCCTAATCTTACCTTTTTCCTGTGGTAAAGACATGTCCTCTCATGGCTTAATTCTCATAAATCAATTTGTGATTGAGTGAGACTTTGTTCTGTAACCAGGACTGGTAGTAAACACATCTGCAGTTGTTGATTGCATGCCTTTGTGACCAGAATAATTCCCACTAAATTCATGTCTTCCTTTTCTTCCAAAATGGATTCCCTTCTGCTCAGGCTAGAACTAGTTCAATGCATTTTTCTATTTTTATAAATTTCACCTATGTCCCTTGCTTTTCTACATGGCAAAGAAAGCCTGCCTCTTGCCTTGGTTTCAACATTCTCCCTCAAAAAACAAAATAAGCTGCCCTTATGTGCAGACCAGGGATGTTAATCAACACATCTAAGTGAGGATATTGAATTTTTTTTCTTCCTTCTTTTGTTCTTTTTCCTTTCATTACTCCCTTGGTCTTTGGTCATCTTCCATTTCAAATATTCTTCATTTTTTGAAATTTGAACAAAAAATTTCTGCTTGGCTTTTTGTATTTTCCCTGATAAAAAGTAGAAGTATAAAAAAATAAAATTACACCAACATAGACTATTGAATAAGAAACCAGCAGAAAATAAGCCATCAATCGCTCATTTATATAAGGAAAGATTTGTACATTTCTAGGAGCATGGTGTGTTATTATTATACTAAATACATGTTTATGCATTATATTGTGGGCTGTGAATAAGAGGACTTAACCAGTTTTTGACCAGTTAATGGAAATTCTAGTCTGGAAACAATCAGCCTCTTCTGCAATTTTTGAATTTCACTTTGAAGGAATTCCCAAACACCAACTGCAGTAATTTGTGGATGATATGTGGACTGCTTGTGAAGCAACAGCTTTGCTCATATCTAGCTTTCCCTTGACAATCTATTATGAACTAATGAGCTAGAAGTTCAGCAAATGCTGATCTCTAGTCACAATATTTCTCCACCTGCTGAACTTTAATGATGAGATACAGCATCACATAACCCTTAGATATCAATGGGATACAGAAATGCCACCTGCATACAGGTGGCGGCCATTTTTCTGTGGTGCCTAATTCTAAGTTTAAAATTTTTTTTTGTCTTGAGATACTTCCAGACCTTCTTAACTTCCCTCCAGTGAGCCATGCCCAGTTTGGGGTTAAATCTGGCCAAACTAGAAACAGAGAAATAAATGTCGGGTCTGGAGTAGGGAGCCAAGTGGTTCAGAAGTCCGATAGCAGACCTATAGTTGATATTAAGTTGGCAAAATTTGGCGCGGTTGATGTTGGATGCAGGTTCAAGGTTTAAATTTTGTGTCAATGGAGTGTAAGTGTCCTTACAGGAGGTCAGGCCCAGTTCTTCTAAGCCTTTTGCAATATGTTTGGGTTGACTAAAGAGAATTTTGTTGTCTTCTATTTCCATAAGCATGCCGAGTATAGTATTAGGAGGATGGAAAGAGGAATTCCTGAATCGCTTGATAAAGTTTACTGCAAAGAGGTTGGAGTGGCCTACATGAATAATTTCATGAACATGGAAGTAGAGAATTTCACCGTTTTTGGTGTTGAGATACAGATAAGGATTGCTAGTCTATTTGAGATATCCTTGAGATTTGATCCAGGACGTAAGATTTTTGTACCAGTTCTTTGGGGACTGATTCAAACTGTTGTAGAGACTCCTGTGGGATTATATAAAAAAAGTAGCAAATAGCTTTCTGGCAGTCCTTGAAGGGGAATTTAGTATTTCTTCTACTCCTTTAGAGTATTTAGTATATAATAAGAGTGGTTTTAAATTGCCTGCTCTTCTAGTACTATAGTAAGTCTGCAAAATAATTTATTTAAATTAATGGCTGGTTTCTTTGAGACTTAATATAGGTCTCAGACCAGACCTAGATTAATTATTAACTTTTTATTGGTAGGTTTTGTTGAAGAATGGACCAGATGTATTGTATTATTGGTTGTTTATTGATCAGATATATTTGATCTTAACCAATATCCCAATATTAAAGGGTTCAAGGGTTTATCATAGGGATGGTTCAGGAGAGGACCCAAGGATGGTTTTACCCACAGGGGGCTGGGTAGAGGAAAAGGTTGGTGGTTGCTTTTGGTTGTGCTCTCTTTCTTTTTAAGGGTTATTTATTGATTGATGGGTGGTTCTCCTTCAAATTGATGCTGAATATTTAGGTCACAGAAGAACCCTTATTCAAGCAACTGTTGGGTGGTTTAATTGGTTAAAGGTTTTTTATAACTTGGTTTCTGATTTCCTGTTTCCTTTATAATTGGTTCACTGATATTTTATCTGGGTAGGTGCCACAGATGGGTACTGATAGAGTGGAGTGAGCTGTGGTGGTATGAGGATGGGATGTGTGGGGATGTGCCAGATGGCATTATGATAAAACTTGGATAGGGAAGAGAGGCCCTCCTTAAATAGACAAATCCTACCTCAGGGATTGCTCAAGGCTTCCCCTGAGGGATCTCCCTGTTCTGGTGAGGAACAGTGAGATACAGTTACATGAGGCATTTCTGCTGGTTGGAAAAATGTTGTACAGATACATGAGTCATTTCTGCTGGTTGAAAAAACTTATACAGGGGTCTCCTGCATGCACAGCCTTGCATAAATTGCTGTGTAGTACTGATAAGATGTATTGCTGTGATGTACTGATAGTTTTTTCAGTGCTACTTGATTCTACCTACATGTATTGCTATGCAATACTGGTTGCTTGTTTGGTTCTTTTTAAGTCCAGTCCCACTTCCTCCTGCATATATTGCTCTTGTACACTGCTGCACATCTTCCTGTATTTTATTGCTCTTGCATTTGCTTCTGCACAGCCTCCTGTATTTATTGGTCTTGTATCTGCTCCTGCACAGCCTCCTGTATTTATTGGTCTTGTATCTGCTCCTGCACAGCCTCTTGTATGTATGCTTGCATGTTTGTTTGGTTTTGGTTGAGACTGGTTTGACCTCCTCCTGCATATATTGTTCCTTTATGCCTCTGCACAGCCTTCTGTATGTATTCTTGCATGGCCTCTTGCATGTAGTGCTCCTGTATACCTCTGCACAGCCTCTGGTTTGTGTATTTGCTGATGGGGTGAATGGATCTGGTCTGCTTACACTGCCTCCTGGATCTGTATTGCTGTATGGTGATGAGGTGACTAGATCTAGACTGGTTGCACTGCCTCCTGGATCTTTATTTCTGTATTTTTATGATTTGATAGGATCTGAACTGGTTGCACTGCCTCCTGAATCTGTATTTCTGTATTTGATGAGGTGACTGGATCTGACTGATTGCACTGCCTCCTGGATCTGTATTGCTGTATTCTTATCTGGACTGGTTGTTGTGTGGTCCTGGTCTTGAGGATAAGTTGCCACTGGTTTTCACTTGAGGTTTTACTAGGTATGACTTATGTCTTCCACAGAGATGTGACACCTGGTTGGGTATTAGTTTGCGACAGTTGAAGGTTTCTTGGGATGTGTCTTCTAATCCATGAGAGATAGAGGGGTACTTTGACTGAGTTACTATGGGTTATTTGTGATGTAGAAAACATTTCAGAGTTTTTCTTGATGGTTTGAGCTGTTGTTACAATAGAAAAGTGAGTCTGATGGGTATAGGACAGGTTTGGACTACCACACCGTAGAGAGATTTTTTTAATTTCAGATAAGGAGATTTCCTAGCGGATCCTTCTGGGGTCTTTATGATGACGGTGTGGTAGTCCAAACCTGTCCTATAGCCATCAGACTCACTTTTCTAGTGTAAAAACAGCTCAAAACCTCAAATTAACCTCAGAAATGGATTCTACATTGAAAATAACCTATAGTCACTCAGCCAACATACCCCTCTATCTCTCATGGATTAGAAGATACAGCCCAAGAAACCTTCAACTGTGGCAAACTCATACCCACCCAGGTGTCACATCTCTGTGGAAGACATAAGCCATACCTAGTAAACCCTCAAGTAAATACCAGTGGCAGCTTATCCTTAAGACCAGGACCACACAACAACCAGTCCATCCAGAATACAGCATACAGATACAGGAGGCAGTGCAGCATGCCAGATCCAGTCACCTCATCCAGAATACATCATACAGATACAGGAGGCAGTGCAGCATGCCAGATCCAGTCACCTCATCCAGAATACAGCATACAGATACAGGAGGCAGTGCAGCATGCCAGATCCAGTCACCTCATCCAGAATACAGCATACAGATACAGGAGGCAGTGCAGCATGCCAGATCCAGTCACCTCATCCAGCATACAGTATACAGATCAAGGAGGCAGTGCAACCAGTCCAGATCCAGTCACCACAGCCAGAATACAGCAATACAGATACAGGAGGCAGTGCAGCATGTCAGATCTGGTCACCTGAACCCAACAAACATGCAGCAAATACACATACAAGAGGCTGTGCAGAAGTATACAGGAGCAATATATGCAGGAGAAAGTGGAACCAGCCTTAACCAGAACCAAACAAACCAACAGTATTGCACAGCAATACATGTAGGTAGAAGCAAGAATCACTGAATAAACTACCAGTACAGCACAGCAATATACCTTATCTGAACTACACAGCAATCTATGCAAGGCTGTGCATGCATGAAACCCCTGTACAAGCTTTTCCCAACCAGCAGAAATGCCTCATGTAACTGTACAAACTTTTCCCAACCAGCAGAAATGCCTCATGTAACTGTATCTCACTGTCCTCACCAGAACAGGGAGAACCCTCAGGGGCAGCCTTGAGCACCCCTAGGGGCAGGATTTGTCTATTTAAGGAGGGCCTCTCTGCCCTATCCAAGTTGTATACCTACTCACCTAATCATTACAACCCATCTCATCACCTACTCATACCACCCCATCAACCACTCTATCAGTACCCATCTGTGGTACCTACCCAGATAAAATATCAGTGAACCAATTATAAAGGAAACAGGAAATCAGAAACCAACTTATAACACACCTTTAACCAATTAAAGCACCCAACAGGTGCTTGAATAAGGGTTCTTCTGTGACCTAAATATTCAGCACCAAATTAAAGAAGAACCACCCTTCAATTAATAAATAACCCTTACAAAGAAAGAGAGCACAAACAAAAGCAACCACCAACCTTTTCCTCTACCCAGCCCCCTGTGGGTAAACCCATCCTTGGGTCCTCTCCTGAACCACCCCTTTGATAAACCCTTGAACCCTTTAATATTGGGATATTGGTTAAGATCAAATATATCTGATCAGTAAATAACCCATAATCCAATACATCTGGTCCATTCTTCAACAAACCCTACCAATAACAATCAATAACTAATCTAGGTCTGATCTGAGACCTATATTAAGTCTCAAAGAAACCAGCCATTAATTTAAATAAATTATTGTGCAGACTTACTATAGTACTAGAAGGGCAGGCAATTCAAAACCACTCTTAGTATATACTAATACTCCAAAGGAGTAGAAGTAATACTAAATTCCCCTTCAAGGACTGCCAGCAAGCTATTTGCTACTTTATTTATATAATCCCACAGGAGTCTCTACAATTGGTGTCCCAACAGTGGCTCTTTCCTTCAGATTTGATTAGTTATTAAAAACCATAAAAAATATTGGTGGATTATTAGCCTCAAGAATTAACTCAACATTCAGCAGGCAGAAAGAAACCCATACCAGATAATTGGAGACCTCAAGGACCAACTCAGAGGGATTGAAGATAATAACCAAGAAGTACTATCTTCAATAATCAGGATGGAGAAAGAACTGCAAGAAAAAACCAAAATACCCAGTGGATCCCAAGAAAAGCCAGAGGAAGACCAGGAAAGAAGTCAGAATCAGCCAGGTCCTGCAGAAGAAGCAATGGGGAAACTTGCCAACATTACCAAAGTCATAAACCAAATACTTGAAGAAAGAACACCACAGGGAATTCCAGATACCCCATACACCCAACCAAGAACCAGATTTCAGACCCCAACCCCAAGATCAGCATATGGAAGAATCCCAGCAGAAACCATGGAAGAATCAACAAACCCCTCCATAAGCCCAGGAATAAATATATATCCCCAAGCTAGAGAAGAAGGAAGAAGAGCTCATAGGAGCCAATATACTGAAGGAACCCCAGCCAGAAGACCAGTCCAGGATAACCCAATAATCAATAATAATGAACAAAATGGAGTGTTATTAGATGGAAAGAAAGTGAACCTTGAATTTGATGGAACAGAGGTGGAACAGTTTATTAAAAGAGTGGAGAAACTGGCCAGGATTCAGAAGGCAGGGGGAATAGATATAGCCCTACAATTACCTTTTCTAGTACAAGACAAGAAGATCAGGGAGTCTATTGAAGATATGGAGGGACATGAATATGCAGATTGGGACCTTTTGAAGAAGGAACTAAAAAGGAAATGGGGCACAGTTACCCCCCTTAGAAGGTTCAATGAGGAGTCCATACCAAGGCTTCTCAGACATACTCAAGAACAGGGAGGCATCAAGACCAAGCATGACTTCAAGAATTTCATTCGGAGGTATGAAGAAATGGTTCTTTACTTCATCAGGATGGGTTATGACAACACCAACTGGGAAAGTGGGGAAAACCTCTGGAAAGCCTTGTCCACTGATCTTAGGAGGGAATTGAACAGGGAATTGGCCCATGCAGGGAGAATCAAGATTGCAAGACCTCCCACCAGATTTGGAGACCTTGAAGGAATTTGTGGAAATGACCTTGGCCTTATGGGATGTAGATGAAGAAGAAACTCCTAGACCTACCATCAAGAACTTAGTGGAAACCAAGAAGGAAGTCAAGTTTCAGCAACTGGGAATTGATGAGCTCTTGAAAATGAAGGAAGATGTTGCAAAACTCACTGTGGCTTTAAATCAGAAGCAGGCACCTCCCCACTTTGATAGGATCAACCAAGGAATGACACAAAACTTCAGACCCTCATCTCCCAGTGCAGGACCCAGATGTCCAATCAGATGCTACTATTGCAAGGATGAACTCCATACCCAAGTCAACTGTCCAGACTTGGCAGAAGATATAAAGGCCAAAAGGGTGTTTAAACAAGGACCCAACTATTACTTCCCAAACAGAGAACCCATACCTTTTAGCCAGCAGGAAAGCTTCAGAGATCAGGTCAAGAAATTCTCAGAGGCTCAACAAGTCCCAAAATTGGAGGAACCCAAGAAGCAGGAAGAACCAACTAATGTTGCAGCATTCTTGAAGACTGGAGATTGGGAAGCTTGGACACCACCAGAGGTAAAAATGAAGGAATCTCAAGTTCAATGGGGAATGAGAAGATCACAAAGGTTGGCTGGAAATTCACCAGAAAAGGATAACACCCAGGAGACACCAGTAACAGACCAAGGAACCTCATCACCAACTAAAGAATCAGCCCCAGGACCAAGGAAGAGGAAAGCAAGTTACCCAGGAGCATGGGTGGAAGTGGATCAAGAGTCTGAAGATGAAGAAGAGCCCCCCAAAGAATCTGTCAAGGAACCTGTGACTGAACCTGTGAAGAAGAACCAAGGAAAGTCAGAATCATTGGACACTCAGGAAGGAACCAAGATGGAAGAAAGTTTGAAGAAGAAAATATTAAAACAAAACTTCAACCTTACCTTGGAGGAGCTCCTTTCAGTTGCACCAAATCTTTTCCAGAAGTTAAAAGATATGACCCCTGAAGGAACCTTGGACTTGATTAAAGCCTCTAAATCACCAGCCAGCAAAAACAATAGGAGGATCAATGGATGTCAACACCACCTTGAAGACTATTCTGATGATGAATACCCATGCTTAATAGGCAACAACCCCACCTATGCCTGTCCATTGGGGTTCATTGATATTTGGATCAAAGGAAAGAAGATCAAGGCTCTGGTGGATACTGGTGGTGAATTAAATGTCATACCAGAACACTTGGCAATTCAGACAGGCTTGGTGTCCAGAGAATTTTTCATGAAGGTCACAGGAATTGGAGGCCACTCTACCCCACTGATTGGATTAGCTGAAAGAACAGTATTTGAAATAACACCTGGGGAACCAAAGTCTGCCCACTTCCTCATAGCCAAAGGATCAATGCATACAGTGCTTGGAAGACCTTTCTTAGTGGATCATAAAGTCAGGCTAGAATTATCAAAGCATAAAGGGGAAGTCTTAAGCTATGAGATAGCAGGAGGGGAAAGGTTATGCATCCCCATTTGTTCACCAGATCAAGCAGGATGGCAGGTTACACCACCCAGAAGACCAATGGGCATGAACAGCATCACAGCAAACTTAGACCAGGAAGAGGTTTGGACCAGTGGACAGAATATACCAGAGATAGACCCTGAAGGCTTACCAGACCCCTGGGAAAACAACATCATCACCCCTGAAGTACCAGCAGAAAGAGGATGGGAGGAGGTGTTGAATAAAAAAGAAGCTGAAGAAAACCTGGAAATGTTTCAACAAGTATTTGGAGGATTCTGGACCAACCTGGAAGACATGGAAGGGACCAATTTGGAAGAATTACCTGGAGCAGGATTGGACAACTCAGAGTTTATGGACTTACTCAACACTTACACTGGAAATACTCTTTTAATTCATGGACAATGGCCATCTCATCATGGGAGAGTCCCATGGATTGTAAGGTATTGCTTATATTATGGGGAAGAATGGGCTAAATCTTGGATTAGCCATATGATAATGATGGACCAAGTAATACCAGACCACGTTAGGTGGTCAGGATACTTGGAAGAATAAAATCTCATTTTTACTGATGCAGTAGTAGGCCTTCAGTTTTCTTTGAGGAGCTGAGGGAACGGGTGGGCATTTCTCTTTTTTAAAGGAAGTCTCCAATTCTTGCTATAAAATAAATAATAAAAAAAAAAAAAAAAAAAAAAAAAAAGAAAAAAAAATTGTTATAACACCAAAAAAGAAAAGCGGATTCTCGGCAAGATACAAGTTTTTTTGGTGTATGATTTTTTTATTGATGTAGCAGTAGGCTTTCAGTCTTCCTTTGAAGAGCCAAGGGTATGGGCAGGCATAGTTCTGTTTATTTTTATTTTTTATCTTTAGTTTTACTTGGTATTGCTTCACCTTTTTTTGTGTTCTTGCTTTTTTTCTCTCTGTCACTGTAAAAAAAAAAAAAAAAAAAAAAAAAAAAAAAAAAAAAAAAAAAAAAAAAAAAAGAAGGAAAAGGGGGGGGGAGTTAGTATACACGAACCAAAAAAAAAAAAAAAAAAAAAAAAAAAAAAAAAAAAAAAAAAAAAAAAAAAAAAAAAGAAAAGAAAAGAAACTCACCGACAACGCATCAAATAGCCAACTTCCCGTTAACAAAACAAAAAAAAAACAAACAAACAACGAGAAGCCCCAGCGACTATCATATCCAGGCAGTAGGGGGGTAGGACGCAACCGGAACGGCCCAGGTGGCCCTATGGGAAGAATGGGGAGGGAGATCCGGTTTGAACGGGAAGGAGCGTCAGTTAGATATGTATTAAAAGAAGAAGGAAGGAGAAGGAAGGGGGAAATGGAGAGGAAGGGACTTGCTAGTAGTAGCGAAGGGTGTTAAGCCACACTCCGATCTGATCCAACCGGGCCTTAATCCCTTCAACGGTCCTACGCAGGTGGGTTCCTTGGGGGAGGCTGATCATCAGACACCACACAGCGAAATGGACCGAATTGAAGTTTTTGGCAACCGCGTTAGGGAGCCAAGGAGGGGACCAAGGTGACGAAAGACCGGAGGAAGAGTCGTTGGAGGACCCAGAGCTGAAGCCGTGACCGGAGAGTGAGTCGGAAAGGGAGCGAGCGGTGGCGCACGCGTCGGCAGAAGAGGTGGTTGGGACAGGGATATCGACCAAGGCGAGGGACGGGGCGGCATCGAGATCAGTAGTGGGTAGCAACTTGGCTGCATCGCAAACGCCCGAAACGTCCAAGGAAGCCAGGCGCGGATCGATGGCGGGGAGGTTGCCTGGGGGATTACTGGTCGTAGGAGTATCAAGGCCCGCACCAACGGGGTCCTCCATCAAAGACAAAGGGGCGCCCCTCGGCCTAGCTTGATGGGGACTCTTGGCTTTGCGCTTAGCTTGACGACCGGGACGGACGACGACGACCAAGACCTCGGAGCTGGCATCATCAAAATCGGCGGATTCCTGAGGCATCTAAAAGGGCGAAACGCGTGAAAGACCCAATTAGCCACCTGGGGTAAAACGGAAAATGAAACAACAACGAACCTTTGAATAAGTAAGGGGAGGACCAGCGGATGAGGAAACGTGAGAGACTTGTCAGGACAGGCCTCCTTAAATAGCCGAGGAACCCACCAAAACAAATGGGAGAGGGAGGGCGAGTGAAGTTCAAAAAAAAGGGGGGAGACCTACGGGGTCCCCAGTATACCATGACCCAAGCCCATGAACAATCAATCGGAAGGGGCCGACCGGAGAACACGAAGAGGGCATCGCCACCAGGATTGCCGGGACCCCAAAAAAAAAAAAAAAAAGGGGGACGGGACCCCAGAGATAAGAGAAACCTTAAGTAAGATAGATTAAAAAATAAAAAAAAAATAAAAAAGAAGAGTAAAAGAGAAGGAGGAATGAATGGATCTGATGCAAGCGATCGACCCAATACGGGAAGGGGACGTAAAACTTACATTGAGTGGCTGGAACTACGCATTGGTACCTGGATTTCCACCTAAGAAGGGACCTAGCCGAGTAAAAGATTGGCCAACAGTACGAGAGAAGAGCAATAAGGAAGCGGACAGGGGGAGGCGTCAGCAATCTAGATAAATTAAATCTAACGTGACAGGTGGACTCACGTACCCGTGTACAGAAAGGATTGGCGAACGTACTGGATTTTTCTTGATGCGATAAGGGAAAGGACCAATTGAGATAGATGAGGGGGGGTCCACCCTACGGTATACCTGGAAGACCCAGGAGTAAAGAAAGTGGGGTGTGAGCGCGACAAGACATATTGAAGGAGATCCAGACATTGGGTGTACAATAGAAGATAGAGAAGAAAGAAGAAGGCTTACCTGTACGCCTAATAACGTCGATCCCTCGAGCTGTATGCGTGTATGCATGTACAACGAGGTGGCAAGGGGGAAATGAGATTGGGGGAGGACACCGGTCCAGCGCAACTACCTCGAGCCGGCCTTGCGGAGCGCCTTGGGGGTTGCTGCACGCACCGCCGCACTGGGGCAGCCTTGGCGCTCGGAGCGCGCGAAGCGAACCTAGGGCACCACCAGCACAAATCTCCGCGGGTCGACGAGCGCTACCTGCAAGCAAAGCAACAGGGGGAGGAACGGCGTGGTCACGGGTCCCCTGCAAGACCAAAAACCTGCAGACATCAAAACTGGGGTCCCCTGTAAGACCTAAAATTGCAGAAAGGTGGAGATTATCAGCTGAACCAAAAAAAAAAAATAAAAATAAATAAATATAAATATAAAAAAACAATAAATAAAAAAAAACATAAAATAATAAAAAAAATAAAAAAAGAAGGAGGATGGAGTGCCCAACAATCACAGCAGCCAAATACAAAACCGTGGATAAGAAGATAAAACCCATAAACCAGCCTATTCCCCAAGGCCTCAATCCACCCCTCCAAAGGCCACCCCTCTCTAGAGACCCTTACGTCACACCCTTAACACCTCATCCACCCCAGTTCTCACCAACCTCCAGGATCACACCAGAAAGATTGAAGCTGGTTAACTTTGGGCCTGACAACTGGCTTGGAACTGAAGAAATAAATCTACTCCAGCATGTGATGGTCCTCAGAGAAAAGGCAATTGCTTTCACAGAAGAAGAAAGAGGACTCCTCAAGCACTCCTATGGGCTCCCTTACAAAATACCCACAGTACCCCATGAACCATGGCAGAAGAAACCTATACCCATTCCCCAAGCTATAAGGCCAGAGTTTACAGAACTAATAAGGAAGAGGATCAGAACAGGTCTTTATGAACAATCAACCTCCAGCTATTCCAGCCCTGTATTCCCTGTGGCTAAGGCCAATGGGAAGCTCAGAATAGTCCATGACCTCCAACCCCTCAACAAAGTCACTATCAAGGATGCAGGACTACCCCCAAAAATTGAAGAATTTGTAGAGTCCTTTGCTGGGAGGGCCTGCTATGGACTAGGAGACATCATGGGAGGATATGATGAGAGAGAATTGGATAGGACCTCAAGACCACTGACCACCTTTGAAACTACCCTGGGGAGGCTCCAGCTTACAAGGTTACCCCAGGGTGGCACCAACTCAGTAGCAGTCTACCAAGCCCAAATGACCTGGATACTTCAGGAGGAAATACCGGAACATGTGGGAATATTTATTGATGATGGAGGTATTAAAGGACCCAGAAGCAGGTAAAATGAAGAAACACTTGAAGATAACCCACAAATAAGAAGATTTGTCTGGGAGTATGCCATGATCTTAGAAAGGATTTTATTTAGGATAGAAGAAGCTGGTTTGACTATCTCAGGAGAAAAATTTGCTTGCTGTGTCCCTGCCCTTAACATAGTGGGGCATGTGGTATCTCAAGAGGGGAGGAAAGTAGCAGAACAGAAGCTGAATAAGGTTCAAAGCTGGCCCCAGCCGAGAAACAAAAAGGAAGCTAGAGGATTCTTGGGGCTTTGCTCCTATGTCAGGATGTTCATCAACAACTACTCAGCACTCTCAGCACCAATCAGAAGGCTTACTTGGAAAGATGTAGAGTTTAAGTGGGACAGTCAAAGTGAAGAAGCCTTTCTGTTACTCAAGAAGATAGTAGGAGAAGATATAACCCTCAAAAGCATAGAATATGACAAGGATGCAGGAAGGATCATTTTAGCTGTTGATTCAAGTTACCTAGCAGCTGGTGCTTTCCTGATGCAAGAAGACAAAGAAGGAAGACCAAGGCCAGTCTACTATGAGTCAGTGGGTTTTTCAAAAACAGAAAAGAAGTATTCCCAGTCAAAATTGGAACTCTGTGGAGTAGCCAAGATACTCAAGAAACTCCAGACAACCCTGTGGGGACAGCACTTTGAGTTACAAGTAGATGCAAAAGCCCTCATTGAAATGATCAACACCCCCAGCCTACCTAGTGCTCCTATGACTAGATGGGTGGCATTCATTCAACTGTTTTCCTTTGACTTGGTCCATAAGCCAGGGAAGACATTCAAAATGCCTGACAGCCTATCAAGAAGGCCAGAGGACCCAGAAGACCCAGAAGACACCAATCAGGATTTTGATGAAGAAGAAGAATGGATCAGTCCACACCCTGGCCTTGGATTAAAAATTAACTCTATTGAAGACCAACAACCATCCACACCTCCAGCTGGGTTCTGGGGGAGAATGAAGGAATATTTATTGACCATGAAGAAGCCCATAGGGTGCTCTGAGAAGGAACTCCAGAAGATCAAGAGGAGGTCACCTAACTTCTATGTGGAGGAAGGAAAACTAAAAAGGAGGGGAATATGGGGCCCTCAGCTGGTGCTGACATCTAAAGAAGATATGGAAAGGGTCATGAAGAGCCTGCATGAGGAATTGGGGCACAGAGGGAAAGGTGAAACATACAGAAGGATCAAGCTTAGGTTCTGGTGGGAAGGAATGAAGAAGATGACTAGGAAATGGGTCCAAACCTGTGAACCATGTCAGAAGAGAAGCAAGCTCCAGCAGAAAGAAGAAGGAAAGGCAACTATTACAAAGACCCTGTTTCAGAAGGTAGCAATGGATGCAGTACATGTCAAAGCAGGAAGATGGAAGTACCTAGTGGTAGCTAGGGATGACTTCTCAGGGTGGGCAGAGACAGTGGGCCTGACTAGTCTCACCTCAAGAAACATAGCCACTTGGTTCCTATCTGAATGGATCTATAGATATGGGATCCCCAAGGAAGTAACAGTGGATGGAGGAGGAGAGTTTAAAAAGGAGCTCCAGGCAGCCATGAAGAAGGTTGGAACAAAACTCAGAATGGTCACCCCTTACTACCCAGAGGCTCAAGGAATGATTGAAAGGGGCCACAAGGAAATAAAAGATGCACTAATAAAGCTATGTGGGGAGAATGGCAGCAAATGGAAGGAATACCTCTCTCTAGTCACCTTTGCAGATAGGATCTCTACAAAAAGAACAACAGGATTCTCCCCATTTGAACTACAGTTTGGACAACCAGCAGTCCTACCAATTGACCTAGAAATGGAGACATACCTAGGAGTTGACTGGGAGCAGGTGACTACCACTTCAGACCTCCTGAAAGCAAGAGCAGCACAATTGGCTCAGAAGGAAGAACACATTCAGAAGGCAGCACAGAAAATGAAGGAAGCAAGAGAACTTTCAATCAAGTATTGGGACAGGAGATTGGCCCATAGGATAAGGAAACCACTCAAGAAGGGGGACCTGGTATTAGTCTACAATAGAACCCTGGAATCTCAATGGGGGCTACTCTTCAAGAAAAGATGGAATGGACCTTATAAAGTGGTCAAACAACTAAACAAGGGGCCCTATGTCCTAGAAGAATTGGATGGAACAGTACTTAGCAGCAGATTCGCAGCAAGCCAGATCAAGAAGTTTTACAACAGAGGAGCCCCAATAGATGAAGAAGAGGAAGGACCAGAACAAGACAAAGGAGAGGAAGGACCAGAACAAGATGAAGAAGAAGAAGAGCCAGCAGAGGAAGGAGGAGAGGGAGAAGAACAAAGCTCCTAAGCAAAAGCCTAAACTGCTAAATATATCATTAAAAATATATAAAATAATAAAACTCCTAAGCAAGAGTTTAAACTGCTGATACAAAAAAAAAATATTAAAAAAAGAGTGAATAATAAAAAGAATAAATAAAATAAATAAACAAATAAACAAAATGAAAAAAGAGGCTGTATAAAATAAAAGAAAAAGGGTCCTAAGCAAGAGTTTAAACTTCTGAAGAAATTAAAAAAATAAAAATAAATAAAATAAGAAATAAGAAATAAATAAAAAATTAAAAATTAAAAAAATAAAAAAAAAATGAATGAAGGAATGAAAATAAAGGAATGAAATAGTGAAAACATACTTTTGTCAAGAAGATTATTAATGTAAAAAGGATTCAACCCAAAGAGAACATGGAATACTAGGAAGAAGGAAGGGCCTGAAGACATCAAGATTGGCTTTAACTCAAGATTGGATCCAACTAAGGAATTTAAGATGTGTCAAGGTATCAAGGAAAAAGGGATCAATTAATCTTTGGCTAGAACTGTCTGATTGAAGGAATTACAGCAGGTTTCAAAGGAAAAAGTTATCTATCAGGTTTGAATAGATGCAAACAGGGTGTCAAGGCCTGAAACTAGAGAAAAGATTCAGAAAGAAAGGAAAAAGGGGGAATAAAATGAGGAAAATCTGTCTTTGGCCATGAGGTACCATAGGATATGGAGAAGGGGAAAGAAGATTCAAAGTCAATTCATAGGAACAGAGGAAAATGCCAAAACCTGTCTTGGTCCAGAAGAACCCTACTACAATTCAACAACCAAGAAGAATGGAAAGGATTTAATTATACCTTTACTTGCTACATGGATACAATCAAGAAATAATTAAGAGGAGAAGATTTAGAGATAAAACAATCAAGATTTCAACAGGACCAACTGGATCACTAGGATTCTCTGGACCTTTGTTTTATTCTATATGTGATTATTAGTTTTTTTATTTATGTCTCTCAAGATCAATACCAAGAAGAAGAAGAAAAAGAAGAAATAGAAGAAGAAAAAGAAAAAAAAAAAAGAGGAAGAAGAAGAAGAAGAAAGATAGGATGTGGAGTCTAATGTCTATGGACAGGAATGCTGTGGACAGCATTAAGTCTGGGGGGGATGTGGTAGTCCAAACCTGTCCTATAGCCATCAGACTCACTTTTCTAGTGTAACAACAGCTCAAACCCTCAAATTAACCTCAGAAATGGATTCTACATTGAAAATAACCCATAGTCACTCAGCCAACATACCCCTCTATCTCTCATGGATTAGAAGATACAGCCCAAGAAACCTTCAACTGTGGCAAACTCATACCCACCCAGGTGTCACATCTCTGTGGAAGACATAAGCCATACCTAGTAAACCCTCAAGTAAATACCAGTGGCAGCTTATCCTTAAGACCAGGACCACACAACAACCAGTCCATCCAGAATACAGCATACAGATACAGGAGGCAGTGCAGCATGCCAGATCCAGTCACCTCATCCAGAATACAGCATACAGATACAGGAGGCAGTGCAGCATGCCAGATCCAGTCACCTCATCCAGAATACAGCATACAGATACAGGAGGCAGTGCAGCATGCCAGATCCAGTCACCTCATCCAGAATACAGCATACAGATACAGGAGGCAGTGCAGCATGCCAGATCCAGTCACCTCATCCATCATACAGTATACAGATCAAGGAGGCAGTGCAACCAGTCCAGATCCAGTCACCACAGCCAGAATACAGCAATACAGATACAGGAGGCAGTGCAGCATGTCAGATCTGGTCACCTGAACCCAACAAACATGCAGCAAATACACATACAAGAGGCTGTGCAGAAGTATACAGGAGCAATATATGCAGGAGAAAGTGGAACCAGCCTTAACCAGAACCAAACAAACCAACAGTATTGCACAGCAATACATGTAGGTAGAAGCAAGAATCACTGAATAAACTACCAGTACAGCACAGCAATATACCTTATCTGAACTACACAGCAATCTATGCAAGGCTGTGCATGCATGAAACCCCTGTACAAGCTTTTCCCAACCAGCAGAAATGCCTCATGTAACTGTACAAACTTTTCCCAACCAGCAGAAATGCCTCATGTAACTGTATCTCACTGTCCTCACCAGAACAGGGAGAACCCTCAGGGGCAGCCTTGAGCACCCCTAGGGGCAGGATTTGTCTATTTAAGGAGGGCCTCTCTGCCCTATCCAAGTTGTATACCTACTCACCTAATCATTACAACCCATCTCATCACCTACTCATACCACCCCATCAACCACTCTATCAGTACCCATCTGTGGTACCTACCCAGATAAAATATCAGTGAACCAATTATAAAGGAAACAGGAAATCAGAAACCAACTTATAACACACCTTTAACCAATTAAAGCACCCAACAGGTGCTTGAATAAGGGTTCTTCTGTGACCTAAATATTCAGCACCAAATTAAAGAAGAACCACCCTTCAATTAATAAATAACCCTTACAAAGAAAGAGAGCACAAACAAAAGCAACCA
The DNA here is from genome assembly GCA_025617555.3 of Puccinia polysora. NCBI lineage: Eukaryota > Fungi > Basidiomycota > Pucciniomycetes > Pucciniales > Pucciniaceae > Puccinia > Puccinia polysora. Next base: position 21,962,325 of record CM062624.1, read on the forward strand.
CCAACCTTTTCCTCTACCCAGCCCCCTGTGGGTAAACCCATCCTTGGGTCCTCTCCTGAACCACCCCTTTGATAAACCCTTGAACCCTTTAATATTGGGATATTGGTTAAGATCAAATATATCTGATCAGTAAATAACCCATAATCCAATACATCTGGTCCATTCTTCAACAAACCCTACCAATAACAATCAATAACTAATTTAGGTCTGATCTGAGACCTATATTAAGTCTCAAAGAAACCAGCCATTAATTTAAATAAATTATTGTGCAGACTTACTATAGTACTAGAAGGGCAGGCAATTCAAAACCACTCTTAGTATATACTAATACTCCAAAGGAGTAGAAGTAATACTAAATTCCCCTTCAAGGACTGCCAGCAAGCTATTTGCTACTTTATTTATATAATCCCACAGGAGTCTCTACAACGGTTTCATCAATTGGAGCATGTAGGAATGCGCCTTTCACGTCAAAGTGAATTAGTTTCATTTTATTCTTCAGGCCGTAGACAAGAGCTACTCAAAGTGATCCAAGTTTTCCAGTAGGTGCCCATGTTTTGTTATAGTCTTTTCCTAGAACTTGATCAAATCCTTGAACGCAGAGTCTAGCTTTGTATTTGATGGGGTCGCTGTGACAGTTTTCTTTTAACATGAAGAACCACTGAGTATTTAGGACATTGTCTGGGATGCCATGGTATTCTTCCCAGACATCTTGGAGTTCTATTGAGCTCATTTTGTCTTCCAAAGCTTGCTTCCACGTTGGCCATTCTGGGCATTTGCGTGCTGCCTTGTAGGAAGGAGGCTCTTAGTAGTGTTGGAAACCATCATTTTGAGGTCTTCTTACTTCCCTTATTGGTCTTTGAGAGATAGCTTGGATTGGAGGATTGGGGGCTGGCAAAGGTAGAGGAGAGTGGTCAAATGGTGGAGAAAATGGAGACGCCAAGTCATCTTGATCTGTGTCTGATTTGGAAGAATCATCTTGAGCTTCACGGAAAGTAAATTTCTTCTTGAATGATGAAGAGTTGAGTTCTTTTGACTCGGGTTTGATTTGAGTGAAGAGATTGATTCCCGTTGATTCAAGGAGAGGGAAGTTGTGGAGTGGATTTTTGAGGAACTGTACATGTTTGGTTTCAATGATAGCACCAGATGAGCTGAGGATTGGGTAAGAATGAAAAATGGGATTGAACCCAACTAAGATCCCTTCTAATCCTTTCTCATCAAATTTCCTTCCTTTTTGCAGTTTTTTCGTCAAGTAGATGACAGAGGATCCTACAGGTTTGAGATGATTAGTGGGGAGTTTCTTGCTAAACATAAGCTCCCAAGGGGATTGGTAATTACCTTCACTTGGAACTTGATTCAGCATAAAGCAGCAACTTCAAACCACAACATGCCAGTAACATTAATTGAGTCCAGATGAGGAGAACGTTGCACGGGCTGATTCTATGATTTTCTGGTTAGCTTGTTTGGCTTGAACTTCATGTTTTGAGTGGTACGGTTTGGAGGTTAGGAGTTTGATATGTTTGGATTTTGCAAATTCTTTCAAGGTGGCGTTGGTGAATTCCGTTCCCTTGTCCAAAAATATTTCAGTGGGGTAATGGTTAACTCACTTTTATTCTGTCTCAAGGATGTTTATAATGATTTTGGGAGTTTCTTATTTAGATTGGAGAGGAAAAGCCGCCAGATAGCCTGTTAAGTTGTCCACAAGGGTCAGGATGTACCGGTGGCCAGCTTTCAACTGAGGAGTGATTTTCCCAATTAAATCTAGGTGGATTTGTTGCAGTGGTTTAGATGAGGGCGACAAAGTGCCTGAGAACAGAGCCTGTGTGATTTTGCTCCTTAAACAGCCCTTGCACTGAAATTTATCTATTTTTTCTTTAGAGTATTGGTCCTTAAGGATTGGTTTGAGCATGGAGATTGAGGCATGACTGTATGTCTTATGAAGATTGAATAACGTCTGAGCTTGGTTAAGTGGGGTAGTGGATGATTGACTGGAGTGATTAATTGAGAGGTTATTCCCGGCGCTTTGAGTCTTCTCAATTACAAATAGATTTTCTCAAATCAAACCCCTAAGAATCATCAAATTGCCTTGGGTGATATGAAATTGATCCTGTTTTTGAGACAGGCTGCAGCCCTTTTTTTCCAGGAGGCTGGGGCTGATCAGATCGATGACAATATTGGGGACGTACATCCAATCTTCAAGTGTGATAATAGAATCTTTCCACTTCAGTCGCATGGTACCTATTCCTCATATTTTGAGATTTGCTTCCAACTTGCCTGTCTTGATTTCCTCTAAATCATCCTGTAGATCAATAGAGACAAATTATTTTAGATCATTGAAGATGTGTATATTTTCTCCTGAATCAAGAAGAAGATTTGGTGTGCTGTCTGCATTGATCCAGAGGGTCAGGAGGGTATTGTAGTTGATGTTAGTTGTCTTCTTTGTCCTATTCTTCCACTCATTTTTCTGTTTGACCCACCAATTGGGAGCGATCTGAGGATGGAGGTGAAAACAGGATGATTCAGGATGGGGAGCATTTGGATTTTGAAAGCCTTCTTTGCATCTGATCAAAGGCTTTCTCTTGTCCTTATCAGTTCTTCCCTTGAAGGTCACTAGTGAAATGTCAGTGGCATATTTGCCCGTCTTGAATTGTGCCTTCCTTTTGTTGTTATATTGAGTTAAATGATTGAATACAACTTCTACAGTTATCAAATTCTTGCCGTGCATGATTTTTTGTTTTAGATTCTCTAGAGTTGATGGGAATTGGAAAAGAATTAGGTACCCCAGAATCTCATTTGGTAAGTCTATTCCTACATCCGCGGATTTTTGGATGTCCGTGATGAATCCTTTGATAGCCTGTTCATTGAATGGAGCGTGCAGAAATTGATTGAAAATTTGTGATCTATTAGCTGTTTTGGATGAGGCAAATCTGCGAGTGATTTTGCTCCAGAGTAACTTGTAAGATGTGATGTTTGAGGCATTGACAACGTTGGCGTGTGTGGTGCTGCCAATTTTGGATAGGATGATTGCCCAGATCTCTTGGTCTTGTCGTACTGGGAGTTGTCCTAGGTTTTTAATCATGATGTCCTTGATATCCTTGAGATCAAACAACATTAGCATTTTATCGCGCCAGATGGAGTAGTTTTCCTTGTTGAGCGGGGGAATGGCATCGCCAGAGGCCTTGAGAGCAACCTGGTCGAAGTAATTGTTTGCTCCGGCTGGTTTGTTCATCTTCAGTAACTCAGGGTCGTAATTTGGCTTTTAAAAGTGATAAGATTTGAATAAATTACTTTAGAACTCAAAGCCAGCGGACTGATGGTAAAAGTTAGAATCATAGGAGACAAGATAAACATTAGGAAGAAGAAAGAAATGAAGAGACAAAAAGCTTTGAGTCACTTAGAAAGGAAGAAGGGGATCGGACAGCATAGGGAGTTGGTGATGAGAAGGTTGACAGAGTGCAAACAAGGAAGGAAGAGACTATGAGGTTGGATGACATTTTCAGGAAAATCATGTGAGGACAATCTTGAGTATTAGTTTCTTACCAGGCATAAGTTGGATGGCGGAGAGATAGTTCAGACAAGATTGGAAGAGTTGAAGGTTTAGATTTTGGTTTGAGAGTTTAGATTGAGATGGTGTTGTTGAGTTGATTCAGATTGGGGAGTTCAGAAAAGAAGGTATGAAGGGTGAGAAGATGAGGAAATGACCAAGAGAGATGAGAATTGGGAGAAGGAAAGAAAAAGAGAGCAGCAGAGAAGGAAGAAAGAGCGGTCTCCAGAAGTTCACCTGGGGATTCTCCCAGGAAGTAGAGAGAACAAGGGAATACAGACATGTCACAAGTCTTTGTCTCAGTTCATCTGCGGAGCTACTGGACCGGAGACTGAATGAGAGTTAGAGAACAGAGTGAGATGGGCACAATCTTAACAACTTCTACCCATGCCACCCTAAAGAAAATAATAAAAAATAAGGAAATATGTATGAATCATGAAAATAACAAATGAAAATTTAAATACCTTCTGAAAATTATTTCACATGGAAATATGACAAATTCAAGCTGAATGCAAAAAGAATACATGCAAAACTATCCCTAGAAAGCCTTCCCGTCTCATCACACAAGCACAACCCTCTTAATGTGCCCTGAGACGGTCTTATTAACCTAGAAAGGTATATAAACAGCCCCATTAAGATTTTTTAAACCCAAGTAATGTGAAAAGTAATCAATCCAGAACCCTTTCCATCAGTGATCAAGTTTTTATTAAAGATAAACAAGTTATTTATGGCCTCATTGTGAAATTATAATTATTAATTCTAAACCCATTGTTCATTCCATAAAAGAATATCATCAATATCCCCACCAATTGTCCTGAGACCCTTTCAGCCGTGAATTTCTGCAATTTTCTTGTATTTTCTGCTGAAATTAGAAATTTATCTCCTCCTTGCCTCCAGGAATAAGTGCTTTTAGTCAGCTAGTCCACCCAATCCCCTTGAGTAAACCCCTTTTGATTAATCACTTAGGACCTCATTGTCCCAAGGTCTTTAAAAGGTTCAAAAGAACCCCTTGGAGAGAGGTTGTTATCCAATATAGATCCCCTGTTTGCATAAACTGTGGTTCCTCTTGAAAAATATATTTAAATCAATTTAATCCAGCCAAACCACTCAAACTTTGCACTTGCTTCTAAATCAACCATTTGAGCATTTTACTTAATTTTCTTGCAATTATTATTATTGGCAAATTTAATGGTATCAGTAAGCTGAAAACTGGGGTTCTGGCCAGGAAACATCCCGGAATAATTAATTTTTAATTAATTTATTTGCTTGGACCAGATTTTACGTAAACATAAGTAAAAATAATTATTCTCCTTTTTATTGTTATTTATCCAGTGGATCTTAAGACCAACAGAGAACTGATCAATTATTAACATAATCTTCTTAAACAGAAAAAAGAAGAGAGACTCCTTAATTTTGTGCCTGTTATCTTAACTCCTGAGCAACAACAAGCAAAATTAAATCATTACAAACAACAAGCTTCAAAAGATAAATAATTGGAACTTGAAAGGCTTATTATTTTTGATTTTTTACTCTGGAAACACACAGCCTGGAAAAAGTATCAGAGAAAACTTTATTTCTTGAACAAAAATCAATAAAACAATCTCAATATATATTTTTTTATATTTTTTTTGAAAAATTCAAAAAAAAATTCAAAAAATTAAATAAAAATTAAATAAAAATTAATAAAAATTATAAAAAACAAAAACTTATTAATTTCAATTTTTTACCTTATTTTTGCTGGAAAGGACCTCTTCCCTTGCTAATTTTATTGAACAAGACCTGTTGGAAACTTAAATCCAAAAGATCTCATTGGTACCCACAAAGACCGCCCTGGATTACCCACCAAGGACTCTTTCAACCCTAAACCAGCCTGAGTACTGTTGAACTTAAGTCTAATTGAGCTTAAATTAATTTAAAAATAAAATAAAAATATTTTTTTTATTTTTTTAGTTATTTTTACCAAGTTTTGACAAAAACTTATAGCTATTTGTTGCACTATGTCCCAAAATAGGCCCAACACCCATGCAACCCAACAAGCCCCATCCTATGGATCTCTGCCTGGAGGAACACGCGCCTGTACAAGCACCCTTACCAAGCACAATGAAGGGGCTTGAAACAGAAACTCAAGTGCTGCAAAACCCGCCAGCACCTGCGCCCACCAACTCAATCAACAAATTTTTGGAGATGAGTCCTTCTCCCAGAAAGTTTTCCTGCAAAGATATCCCTTCTCCTATGCCTCCCAGTCCGGAACTAGCCAAAGAGTTGAAAATAAAGGATCTGGTGAAGGATCATGTGAGTCATTGGGAGGCATAAAAGCTAGTCCAAGAGCAGGAGGACTCAGAAGCCATAAGAAAGGCTATCTCACAGGCCAAGTCCTCTCAAATAGCCCTTCAGAAATTGAACCCCAGGGCAGAATTAGAGAAATATGTAGACAAATGGAACCCTTTTCATCAACTAGCCAAGTTCAAGGGAAAGGACCACACAAAGTTGAGGTGCTCAAATCATCAAAGATTGAGGAACCCAAAAGATTGGGACAACATGATATCTCTAGCTCAGAAGTGGAAGAAAGTTTATAACAACTAGATTTTCATCAAATCACTCCATTGTCTAAAAAATTCTCTGATAATGTTTTTCATAACTTTAACATCTTTAGTGGCAATCTAAACAATATTCACAAACAAATTGATAAAGTAATTCAAAATTATAAAGAAAAAATCCAAAGTCAAGCTGACCACCTGAAAGCTAATGTGTCAGCTTGCTACTATTGCAGAGCAAGCTGCATAAGTAAAAGAAATAACATACAAATAATAATAATAAAACTAACCTAAGAAGGGTTATAAAAAAATGAACATCATTGAAAAAATGGATTCTCCACCCAAAATTAGGTAGGGTCACTTACTGGCCCCACCCTTGAAATCCAACTCCTTATATTTTGAAATATTTAATTAAAGAAAGACCAAAATACCGTGGCACAACTATTAAAATTTTTTTCCAATTGAATTTTTCACATGTATCTTCACCTATAGGTTTCACACCTAAAATTCAGTAAGGATTGGGTTGTTGTGTATATTTTAGGAGTTACAGACGGAAATGTGTTCTGTCACAATTCCCGCACACAGGCCCAGCAGCCAATGCACCCGCGTGCTGCTGAGCTACAGCTCTCTCACTCTGTCAAAGTCTTGTACGCAGCCCTGGGCCTCTGACAAATATGCAGCCACGGGACTACGGGTTGACAAAGTGACAGGCGGCCTGAGAAATCTAGGTACTGTGTAAACATGCTAAAACCTACAAGGGAACATTCTAAATATCTAATAAATGTTCCAATGGATAGTAGATAGCCTAAAAGTACATAAAGCTATATAAAAATACTTAAAAAACCTTCATACATATTTTTTATTAAATATAATTCAAGGTACCTAAAATGTTGAAAATAAGACAATGACTACTTCCAAAAATATATAAAAATACTTTGATATACTATTATGAGAGTTTCTAGACATCAATATTTTATTCACATAATAAGAAAACTTATGACGTAAAAATATTACATGAATACCCATGACTTAAGTAATTATTTTAGTAAATCAAAAGAATTTTGAAAAGAAGTAGTAAAAGAATCAATATCATCACTTTACTCAAAATATTTAATACATAATGAGAACTCAAATGACATCAGAATATCGGTAGGAATGTCTATTGAAATAGTTATTAACTTACTGGGAACATTTTCTAAGGATAATTGATTAAATAATAAATAAAAAGGACAGATTAGTGTTAAACATCAATTATAAAGGAGAATCATTTGCATACCCTGCGTAATAAGATGCTACTTGTGTAACAGCACCAAGAAAAAGTGACAGGCTATCACTGGTTACCCTGCTAGCCTCAGTGTCCATCCCTTTGAGCCCCTGTACCCCTCAGAAGGACAATATTGGTACTCAAAAGCCTATAAATAAAGATATCTTTTGAGGATATTGATCCCCATAGACGGAGTTATATTTACATCCAGACACCGTGCAAAGTTAATAAAATACTTTTAAGAGATAATTAAGTGATTGAGGGCTTTGTTCTGATTAATAATACCCTTCCCCAACCATTTTTTATCAATTTAAACTGCTGAACAACCTTATAACCCCTGTATACAGGTTTAACCCATCATTGCACGTCCCAAAAAGGTACCCAAAGGATTTAATAATATACCAGTGAGTCTTATTATCCTTTCTCTTTCGTGGCAGATTTTTTACAAAGCCCTGAAACTCCACTGTGTATTTTATATACATATTATCTTTAGGCAAAATATCCTTTAAACTAAGGGACCCAAAGTAACTGGGCCTACTTGTTTTCATACTTAATTCCCTGGAGAGAGGTGTTAATGATCCCCAATATAATTGTGGCCGCTCTATAAAATTATTTAATAATCAATTTACCTATATTGATTTATAAAAATAAATTATATCCAAAGCAATTAACCTGGCAATACGCTTTGTCCAAATATTTTGCAGATTTTGGCTGCATTTATTGAATAATATATTTATTATTTATTCTATCACCTCTGGTGATTAAAGGAAAGAAAGGGTCTTGGCTTCCAGGAGGCTGAGATAATGATTCTGAAATCAAATTATTAAGGGATACCGTTGATTTAAACAATTATCTTTAATTAATCAGATCAGCACCACCTATTCTTACGGACAGGAAGAGATACTGCTTCTCCTTGAGCAACTCAAAGGATAAATAAGAAACAAAACTGATACCGCTTTTTTCACCTTTTTAATAAAAATTGATATATTAAGCAAAAGATGGATTTGGAACTAGGTAGGATTAAGAATGATTTAAGAGAAGTTAAAGTTAAATCAACTGCCCCTCCTCAAGTCAATGTAGAAGAATCAAAACCTGCCAGAACCAATATCACTCCTAACATCTCTTGTCATCTTACTGATACCAGGAACTTTGCCGTCCTTTAGCTACAGCAAGTTATATTGGTATTGGAATAATAATTCCAAGAAAACTATGTAAAATGCTCAAATATTTGACACAGAAGCAAGTGCAAAGTTTGAGTGGTTTGGTTGGATTAAATTTATTTAACTATATTTTTCAAGAGGGGCCAAATTTTATGCAAACAGGGGATCTTTATTTGATAACAACCTATCTTCCAGAGGCTCTTTTGAACTGTGTAAAGACCTTGGGACATTGAGGTACTAAGTGATTACTCAAAAGGGGTTACTCAAGGGGATTGGGTGGACTGGCTGACTCACAGCACTTATTCCTGGGGGCAAGGAGGAGATAACTTTCTAATTTAAGTAGACAATCCCAGAAACTTGCACAAATTCATGGTTTGAAAGGGAAAAGTACGCACCTGCAGGACTACGGGTTGACAAAGTGACAGGCGGCCTGAGAAACCTAGGTACTGTGTAAACATGCTACAACCTACACAGGAACATTCTACATATGTAATAAATGTTCCCGTGGATAGTAGATAGTCTAAAAGTACATAAAATTATATAAAAATTCATAAATAACCTTTCTATGTATTTTTTATTAAATATAATTCAAGGAACCAAAAATGTAAAAATAAGATAATGACTACTTCTAAAAAAATATTAAAATACTTTAATATACTATTATGGGAATTTCTAGACACAAAAATTTTCATGAAATACAAAGAAAACATATAATGTAAAAATACCAGATGAATACCCATGACTTACATTTTTAAGTAATTAATTTAGTAAATGAACTGAATTTTGAAAATAAGGAGTAAAATCAATATCATGACTTTACTCCAATTATTTGATGTATAATTAGAACTAACTTAATCTCAGAATATCCGTAGGAATGTGTATTAAAATAATTCATACTTAACTGGGAACATTTCCTAAGGATAATTAATTAACTAATAAATAAAAAGGACAGATTATTGTTATTCACACGTCCAAACATCATTTATAAAGTAGAATAATTCCCATAACCTGTGGAATTAGAACCTACCCGTGTTACAGCACCAAGGAAACAAGACAGGCTACCACTGGTTACCCTTCTAGCCTCATTGTCAATCCCTTTGAGCCCCTGTACCCCTCAGAAGGACAATATTAGGACTCAAAAAGCTATAAATAAAGAGCTCTTTGGAGGATATTGATACCCAGGGACCCAGTTATATTTACATCCAGACACCGTGCCAAGCTAATATAAAATAATTATAAGAGATAAGTAAGTGATTTATGGCTTTAGTCTGATTAATAATATCCATCCTCAATCCTCTTTTTATCAATTTAAACTGCTGAACAACCTTATAGCCCCAGTATACAGGTTTAACCCATCTGTGCATGTCCCAAACAGGTACCCAAAGGATTTAATAATATACCAGTGAGTCTTATAATTCTTCATCTGTTGTTTCAGTTTGGTTAAAAAGCCCTGCCACTCCACTATTTATTATATATACATATTATCTTTGGGCAAAATATCCTTTAAACTAAAGGTCCCAAAGTAACCAGGCCTACTTGTTTTCATACTGAATTCCCTGAAGAGAGGTGTTAAAGATCCCCAATATAATTGTGGACGCTCTTTAAAAATATTTAATAATCAATTTATCTATATTGATTTATAAAAAAAAACTATATCCAAACGAATTAACCTGGCAATAAGCTTTGTCCAAATACTTTAAGGATTTTTGCTGCATTTATTGAATAATATATTGATTATTTATTCTATCACCCCTGGTAGCTAAAGAATAACAAGGTCCTTGGCATCCAGGAGGCTGAAAGTGTTGAAGTTGCATTTTTTGCAATGGATTTTAATTTTTCTGTTTGGAGTGCATTAAAATTTCTATTTTTGCAGTGTCAGCTTCCTGATGCCAGGAAATTGGCCGTCCTTTGGCTACAGCAAGTGATATTGATATTGGAATAATAATTCCAAGAAAATTAGGGTAAAATGTTCAAATAATTGATTTAAAAGCAAGTGCAAAGTTTTGTTGGTTTGGTTGCATTAAATTTTTTTAAATATATATTTTTCAAGAGGGACCACATTTCATGCAAACAGGGGATCCTTATTGGATAACAACCTCTCTTCAAGGTGCTATTTTGAACCGTGTAAAGATCTTGGGACAATGAGGTCTTAAATGATTTCTCACAAAAGACTAACTCAAGGGGATGGGTGGACTGGCTTTCTTCCTGCACTTATGTCTGGGTGCAAGGAGGAGACAACTTACTAGTTGAAGTACCTACTCCAAGAAACTTGCAGAAATTCACAGTTGAAAGGGTCTCAGGACAATTATTGGGGTTATTTGCTGATATTCTTCACGGAATCAATGATGGAGCCACAATTCTTAATAATACTATCAGACTATAGCTATATATCACCTTTTTATCTTTAATAAACACTTGATCACAGATGGAAAGGGGTCTGGATTGATAATTAAAAATTACTGGGGTTTAAATCACTTAAAAAAGGTTGTTTATATACCTTTTTGGGGCAAAAAGACCTTCTCAGGGCACGTAGAGAGGGTTGTGCTTTGGTGCTGAGGCTAGCAGGCTTTCCAGGGCTAGTTTGGCACATAGTTCTGGTGCTTTCAATCTGCTGGCCTTGTCTATGTTATATTTCTTTTTGAAATAATTGTCAGAAGGTGTTTAAATGTCAATTTGTTATTTTTATGATTCAGACACATTTTTGTATTAATTTCTTTTGAGTGAAATTGATGGAAGTGGGTATTAGTAAATTCTAAGGCATTTTCTGCACATTTTGGGAATTTTTAATAATTTTTAGGTTAACTCCTTGTTGTTTTTTGTGGTTCATAAAGATTTGGCAATCTCATTTACGTGACAACCTTCATTATTATTTCCCACAATTTATTTGCTTTATATTTTGATTTTCAAATATTTTTATTCAATATTCTTAGGTTTCAGACATCCCTCTGTCCAGCAGTCAAGTTGTTACATATACATGATGTATGCATGCAGGTTGTAGCCTGTTCTTGCGGTACCTGGCTGTCAGGCTTAGTACAATTCTTGTTGAAGCGCGAAAGCTTGACAGCTGCATGTGGGAATCTGTTGCCTGCGGGAAGTCAGTCATTTTGCATGCGGGCCTTTTGACATGCGCCTACATATTGAGTGTCAGGCGTGTGAAACCTCACTGTATTAATGCAGGGCTGCGCAAGGGAATTGTGACACAACACAAATCCGTCTGTAACTCCTAAAATATACACTACACCTCAATTCTGACCAAATTTTAGGTTTGAAACCTATACATGGCATAACATGTGAAATTTTAAAATGGCCAAAAGGTGCCATGGTGGTGTCAGGGTCTGTTGGTCATTTTGTTCAATAGTTATTTGAAAATGTAAGTGGTTAGAATTCAAGGGTGGGGTCAGTGAGTGGCCCAACTTAATTTTGGGTGGGGAATCCATTTCTTTATTAATATTCATTGATTTCTCACTTCTTCTAATTTTATCATTTTATTTCTGTTTTAAATCTGCTTTGACCGGTTGCTCTGTCCAAGCAGCAAGCTGACAGAATTGGATAATAACCAGCTTGGGAATAGTTGTTCAGCATTCTGAAATCTCCAACCATCCTTGACTTATCATTATTCCAAGCTATAGTTACTGGGGTGGTGATATCCACTTGTTCATTGTTCCCTAATTTCCTTAAGACTTTTAAGTCAACCAACTCTTGAATATGAGTCTCCAGAGAAGCTCTAGATTTCGGACTAGAAGGATAAGCAGGTCTCCTGAGGTTGGGTGGGTAAGGAGGCTTAATGGTTAGAGTTAGAATCATATCATGTCCTTTGATGTTACCAATGGGGTGATCCTTGGTACACAAAGCATTCTGTTTTTCAAAGCATACTTACTTAACAGGGGAACCTTGGATTAAACCAGTAGCATAGCATGTTTTTCCTGAAGTTTAATTTTACCAGCAGAAGGTTTCAGAGTCAGGGACTTAGCCTCAGAGATGTGGTGAATTTCATGTTGGGATTCCATTTTTTGAGGTAATTTAGAATCCTCATTAACAGAATTTATGTCCAGAGAAGACTCAATACTTCCTTCAATAACATTGATGGGGTTAGTGATCATTAAATCACATCAGAAAGTGATCCATCAGTATCATCAAGGTGAGGGTCAGTATTATCATACTCTTCTGCTTCAATAGAATTAATTCTTTTCCCAGTTAGAGGACAATTAGGTTTTACGTGTCCTGGTTGGTTACAGTTCCAACATACTTTTGTCTTTGACTCTGGATTCTTCTTGACCTCCAAGGTAGTTGGATTAGTGGCAGGGGATTCCTTAGTTTTTGCCGTATACTCTTTCCTGTTCCTAGTATTTTGTTCCCTGGGGAGGCTGTTGACTCTCTTCTTAATACCATTCATATGAATAGTCTCTTTCAACACACCTATCAAGGTAGAAAGATCAGAATCCATAGGCATCCTTCACCTTACACTGTGGTTGATTTTTCTGGGACATAAGTTGAGAAGTCTTTCATTGACTTCTTCTTTATCAGCATCAGGATAAAAACAGCCTAATCTCTTTTTCTGGTCTAAACACAACTTGGGATGTTTGTCCTTGGATGGATCAAACTTGGATTTTTCAAAATTTTTCATCATCTTTCTTTTCCAAATCCTGGTACAAAATTGTACTTTGATCAATTCTTTCCAAGAACTCCAGGATAAAGATCCAACTTATTCTCTTTTATTGATAAACCAATCAAGATCCACTCCTTCAAATAGTCTTGGTAATCTTACCACAGCTACGGCATCAGGGAGTTCATAAGAATCAAGGGTATAATCAATAAATTTAATGAAACTGACATGGTTGTATTCTCCTTTCCAGATAATTTAGGCTATTCAGTAATGGGAGGAAGTAACTTCAAAGCCTGTTCCACTTCAGGAGTAGGTCTGGGTCTAAAAGATTCATTCCTAGTTGTCCTGGTTCTTGGAGGAAAACTAGGAGTACTAGTGAACCTAGCAGGTCAAGTTTCTTTGAGGTCAATGACTGGAGAGTTAGTAGAATTGGCTTGAAGATCCCTGAGAACATTCTTCATCATACCTAACTCCAAATCAAGTTTTTTGTTTAATAAATCAATTATGTTAATCAGATGAGAAGAAGGAGTAGGACTAGTTTTCTTAACTTCTTCCTTAAGCTTGTCCATGGTTTCAAGAATATCTTCCTGAAAAATTGATTGGTTATCATCAATATGTTTCATCAGGTCCAACATACTAGATTTGAAACTATCCTTGATTTGTTGTATTTCTAACTCATCAATTATCATAGTCTGAGACTGGGTATCAATTACTCTGAAAATACTCAGACTCAATTTGTCCAATTTTTGATAAACTTTGTCAAAGCACTGGCTGATAATAGTAGAATTGTGGGACACATTTACAGAAAAGCTGTTAAGAGATTCTACATTTAAAGTCAAATTCAAGGGTACCAACACTTGGTTGGGATCACAACTGTCCTTGGGGGCTATTCCAACCGGGTCTGAGTGAGTTTCAATCAGATCTTGGGATAAATCCAAGGGCAAGTCCAAGGGTAAACTGTCTGGGATGTATTCTAGGAGGTTGTGGTCAATGAGATCACCAAAAACAAAATTCACTGAGATTGATAAAAACAAAAAATATGAGTTCAATATTTTTTTGTATTTTTACATGGTAAGATGATGTTTTTTAGAAAAAGAATCACTTTTATTATTTTTTTATTTTTCTTTATCTTCAGGATTATTTAGCTTATAAATATGAAGCTTCCTTTGATTATTTTTCAACTCCTTATGTTGCCTCAATAAAGAATTAAAATTGATAATTCTTTCAAGCTCAAGTTCCTTTTCTTTTATAAATTGCGGTTTATAATAAAGAAATTTCTCCTATGGTTGCTCAGGAGTTTTAATAAAAGGGATAAAGTTATGGAGTTTTTCTTATTTTTTCTTTTTAAGAAGTTTCAAATAATAATAGATCAATTCTCTGTTGGTCTTAAGATCCACTAGAGAAACAAATGATCAAACATATATGTTATAAGTATTTTAACTTATTTTTTTTTTAAAAAAAAATAAACTGGTCCAAGGAATAAATAATTAAAAATTAACTATTTAAGGATATTTCCTGGCTAGCCTTCCAGTTCTCAGCTCTCTGATACCAGGTACCTTGCAGTCCTTTAGCTACAGAGAGTGATAAAAATACTCGAATAATAATAAGAATAATTATTCCAAAAATAAACACTTCGAGGCTCAAATAAATAATATAATAAGAGAAGTTGCAAGGTTTAATTGGTTTTGGTAATTCAAAGTTTTCAATATAATATAAAAGAGGGGCCACATTATTATACTACTGGGGATCTTTGTAGACAAACAACCTCTCTTCAAGGGGCCTCCTTAGGCAGTTTAAGACCTTTGTAATGAAGATGGGTGCCTCAGAAAGGGCTTGTTCGACTAATGGCCAGGCATAAAAGCACAATGACCAAGACAGGAAGGGAAACACTCACTCTGAGCGCTTTACCACAAAAATCCTGAAATAATAGGAAGGGTTTCAGAGCAGATGGGGTGGATTGCTTGACTAAACTTCAAGGGTTGATTGGTTTTAAGAAATAAATAATAATACTACAGACTTGGTCATAAATCACTTGGTTAGAATATTCATACGCACTTGACTAACAATGAAATGGTGTCTTATTGATAATAATAATTTCTGGTAAACTGATAATAATGAATAATGGATCCAAAGAGGTCTGTATAAATACCTTTTTGGGGTGATTTTTGAGCTTCTCAGGGCACATAGAGAGAGTTCTACTCATGGGCTGAAGCTGGAAAGCCATTAAGGGCAAAATTAGCAGTTCCACTTGGTTCTGTCAATTGGCTGACCTTAGATCTGCTGGATTTCAGTACTATTTTAGCCACAGGATCTGTTAATCTGTTATGGCGTAAATTTGATCATTCTGCACTCATCCTTCCTTTGTACTATTAGTATTGTTTTAAATTGGACAGAGGTGGATTTTCACTAATTTTTCATCATTTGCTGATCATGTACATAGTTTTTAATAATTTCTATGATTACTCCTTGTAGTGTTTTGTGGTCTTCAAGGATCAGAGTCAATGATTTAGGTTGTAATCCTTGATCTTTGATTTATTATTAAAAAATGTTCTAGACTTAATTTTTATTAATTTTATTTAAGTTTTGATCTTTGTAGACTATTTCTAATGCATATGTCAACTTGTTAAATATTCCAGGCAACCCCAACTAGGTTGTAGCTCTTCTGAGCGGTACCTGGTTGTTGGATTAGTCACGACGGATCCAGACGCAGGGATAATTCAGTAAAGATGCGCGCGGGGTAGGATACGCTGCCTGCGTGGAAGAATTAGTGGCGCGCGGGTATCTAGTACGCGGTAATTTGATACTACAAGTACGTAGGGACATGTAATGATGTGGGGCTGCGCGTGGGAATTGTGACATAAGACATTTCTGCGTGTAACTCCTAAAATATACACAAAACCTCGATTCTGAGTGAATTTTAGGTGTAAACCCTATAAGTGACATCACGTGTGAAATGTTAGAATGGCCAAAAGGTGCCATACTGGTATCATAATTTTTAGTACTTTTCTTTTTAATTATTTTAAAAACATAAGGACTGGAATTTCAAGGGTGGGGTTGGTGAGTGACCCTACCTAATTTTGGGTGAGAAATCCATTTCTACAATAATTTTTATGGATTACTCACTCCTTCTGTTGTTAATTTATATAATCTTTTTTCATTTGTTTTTTATAGTTTTTCTGTTGATATGACAGGTTGCTCTGTACATAGTAGCAAGCTGACAGATTCCAAAACTCCCTAGGAATAAGTTAAACTAGAACTTAGCCACCATTCATCCAAAATACCTTTACTTAAAAAAATGATAGATCTGGCAGATAATCATGCTGAAAAATGTGTAGAAGAAGAAATAGAATACAACAAAAAAAAGATGGGACAAATCACACAGAGAACCTGAATTTAAAATAGGAGATCAGATTTTGATATCTCCTGCCAACTTCAAAAGTTTAGCAGGTAACAGAAAGCTGAAACCAGCCTTTGTTGGATCATTTTTTATCAAAAAGATGCATGGAAAAAATGCTTTAGAGTTAATCCTGAGTGAAGAATTATCAAGAAAACACCCAGTATTTCCTGCTAGCCTAGTAAAACACTTTCAACCAAGAGAAGGTAGCAATCTCCCTCCAGAAATAATCCCAAGAGAACCTGAACCTGTGAAAGAAAAGGGGAAAGTCAGCAGGATATTGAGAGAAAAGAAAGAAAGAGTGCAAGGAAAAGATGTTAGACTATACTTAGTAAGATACAAAGGAGAATCTGCAGAAAACAATGAATTTTTAACAGAGAATAATATACCTGATGGACCAATACATCTAAGAAACTACAGAGCCAGCAAAAGGAACTGAAACACACATGAAATTAATTTTTTTTCCCAGCATGCTGCAGATTCTTTTCAGATATAGCCATATGTTGGAGTGGGGGAATGTCAGCTTGCTACTATTGCGGAGAAAGCTGCAAAAGCAACAGAAATAAGATAAAAAAATAAAATTGAAATAAACCTAAGAAGGATTATGGAAACCATGAATATTATTGCAGAAATGGATTTCCCACCCAAAATTAGGTAGGGTCACTCACTGACTCTACCCTTGAAATCCAACTCCTTATATTGTTAAATAATTAAAGAAAGAAAGACCATAATTCCACAGAACCACTATGGTACTTTTTTGGCCAATTAAACATCTCACATTTATTTTAACATATAGGTTTTACACCTAAAATTCAGTCAGAATTGAGTTGTTTTGTATATTTTAGTAGTTACAGGGGGAAATGTGTTCTTTCACAATTCCCGCACGCAGCTGTGGCCGCCAATCCACCCGCGCGTGGCTGAGCTACAGAACTTTCACCCTGTCAAACCCTTGTATGCAGACCTGGGCGTCTGACAAGTATGCAGCCGCGGGACTACAAGTTGACAAGTGACGGGCGGCCTGAGAAACCTAGGTACTGCTAAAACATGCTACAACCTACACGGGAACATTCTAAATATTTAATAAATGTTTGTGTCAATAGTAGATAGTGTTAAAATACATAAAAGTATATTAAAATACCTAAATAACCTTGACATGTGTTTTTTATTAAATATAATTTTAAATACCAAGAATGTCAACAATGAGATAATGACTACTTCTGAAAATATATTAAAATACTTTCATATGCAATTATGAGAACTACAAAACATCAGTATTTTTTTGAAATATGAAGGAAACTAATAATGTAAAAATATTACATAAATAATTATTACTTATAGTTTCAAATAATTATTTTAGTAAAACAACTAAAATTTGAAAATAAGGAGTAAAATCAATTTCATTATTTTACTCCAATTATTTAATAAATGATGAGAACTCACCTGACATTGGACTATCCTTAGGAATTTCTATCAAAGCAATTATTAACTTACTGGTAAAATTTACTAAGGATAATTAATTAAATAATAAATAAAATGGAAAAATTAGTGTTATTCACATGTTGAAACATCAATTATAAAGTAGAATAATTCCCATACCCTGTGGAATTAGATGTTACCGGTGCTACAGCACCAAGAACACGTGACAGGCTGCCACCATTTACCCTGCTAGCCTCAGTGTGCGTCCCTTTGAGGCCCTGTTCCCCTCAGAAGGACAATATTTGGACTCAAAAAGCTATAAATAAAGATTTCTTTTGAGGAGATTGATACCCAGAGACCCAGTTATATTTACACCCAGACACTGTGTCATGGTAATAAAATACTTATAAGAGATAATTAAGTGATTTATGGCTTTGTTATGATTAATAATATCCTTCCCCAACTCTTTTTATCAATTTAAACTGCTCAACAACCTTATAACCCCAGTAAAAAGGTTTAAACCATCAGTGCACATCCCAAACATGTACCCAAAGGATTTCATAATATACCAGTTAGTCTTATTATCCTTTCTCTGTTGTGGCAGCTTGGTTACAAAGCCCTTCCACTCCACTGTGTATTTTGTATACCCATTATCTTTGGTCAATATATCCTTTAAGAATATAAATTAAAGGTTCCAAAGTAACCAGGCCTCAGTGTTTTCATACTGAATTCTCTGAAGATAGGTGTTAAAGATCCCAAATATAATTGTGGCCCCTCTATTGAAATAATTAATAATCAATTTATTTATATTGATTTATAACAATAAACCATATCCAAACCAATTAACCTTGCAATAAGCTTTATCCATATATTTTACAAATTTTTGCTGCATTTATTGAATAATATATTTCTTATTTATTATATCACCTCTGGTAGCTAAAGAATAGCAAGGTTCTTTGCATCCAGGAGGCTGACACTAGCACTCCCCTGATAATACCTTGAGTCCCCTGAGGGCTCCTTTTACCTTATAAGAAGAGGGTCTTCACCCTATAGCCCCCTCCTCATTTATTTATTATTTGTTATTGATCCAAGAATACGGCAAGATTTAACAAGCCCATTAAACTTAATTTTATGAATAAGATTGACTGATGCCTGAAAGTTTAGTATTTCAATCATCATATAATCAGTTCATCAACTCCAAGATTGCGTTGGAAGTCCTTTTGAGTTGTAACATTTATTGTTACTACAAAGGGTGTGGTTTTATTGTTATAAAAAAAGATCCTTTAGGCTTTTAAAGCCTGTTACCTTACATCTTCATAGAGAGAAACGTGTGGTCTTTTAATCATAATACTCCATTATTGTTTTACTTGTGTTGTTATGTAACAGTATTACTGTTTTAATAAGTCAATAACTGATTTAATTATTGGTTTTGTCTTAATTTTGTCAAATTGAGTCACAGCTAGTATAGCAATAGAGGTTAAATACCTGAGACATAGAGCAGTCTGATCTGCTGCATGCAGGTATCTTTCAGGCAGGAATTTGAGCTAATGCATGCGCTTTTGGCTGGTTTATGCATATAGGGAAGGATTCAAGCATGCAGAAAGTGTGTATGGATGCGGTGTTTCACCCAGGAATTGTGAAAAAACAAATTTTTGTGTTTAACTCCTAAAATATACACAACACCTCAGTTTTGACTGAAATTTAGGTGTAAAAACCCTAAGTGGAAAAACATGTGAAATATTAAATTGGCCATAAAAGTGATATGGTGGTGCCATGACCTTTTGTTATTTTTTGTTAATCATTTGGAATATGAAAGAGGAATAATTCAAGGGTGGTTTCAGTGAGTGACCCCACCTAATTATGGGTGATGAATCCATTTATTTTTAATAATATTTGTAGATTTTCTACTCCATTTTGGTTTCTTAATTTATTTTTGCCTACTTTGAAAATTTTCTCTGTGTAAGTAGCAAGCTGACATAGAGAGGGTAGGATTTATGTTCTGAGGCTAGAAGGGCTATCAGGGCTGGTTTGGTATGTAATTTAGGTGCTTTAATCCATCAGATCCTGGATCTTTAGGATCAGTACCTTTAGTTTAGGATCTAGATAAGTCTCTTATGTTGATCTGTGGATCAAGTTTTTTTGCATTCAATTATTTGTTTTACTATTTTGAATCTTTACTAGATCCTTTGAAATAATGCTAAAATGATTTTTTAGCTTCTGCGGACAATTTTGGTATTCTTTTGTCATTTAATTGGTTGATCTATTGATGTTTTCCACAGTCCTCAGAGATCAGGATCTTTTAGGTTTTTGGGTACACTTCATTATTTCACATTTACTTTTGAATAATTCACAATTTCTTTTTCAAAACTATTATTAGATGTACACTATATTTGGTTTATTCAATAAGCACTTTTTAAGTTAATGAATATGCAAGGATGATCCTACTAGGTTCCAGTTTTTACATGCAGTTCTAAGTTTTCCTTGTAGTGGATCCTGGATGTGTTGATTGATCCTGCTGCATCCAGGGATGATCTGCCTACGGATCTGGGATGGTGCTATTCATGCATGGTTGATCTGCACTTCTGGAGATTATCTCATGCATGCAGAATTGATCTGTTTTGCATTGAGTGCAGATCAGAAATGGACAAGCTTCTGCTGAATTGTGGATTTTTGGAGTGCAGGATGGGTTCTGCTTTGTGGAGTTTCAGGAGTGCAGGATTCCTGTGGCATGTAATTGATTTTTAGCTCTTGAATTCCAAAATATACCCAAATCACTCATTCTGGCCTAGTTTTAACTGCAAAATCTATATGTAACATTGTGTGTGAATCATTAAATTAGAACCAAAGTGCAAAATGTGGTTTTGTGACTTTTGGTACATTTTGAATAGGTTGAGTAGTAGGAATTCAAAGGCAGGTTTGGTTAGTGACCCTACCTACATTTGGGTTGGAAATCCAAGCTTGGATTAGTATTTAGGGTTTTCCTACTCCTGAGCAATTTTTTCAGTAATTTTTCATTTTCTCATTTTTGGTACTTTGACATTTTTCTCTGAAAATATCAGCAAGCTGACAGCAGTTATTTGTCTTTTTAGGACAATATATGAGTAATTTTGGTGCCTGTGGGATTTTCAAGGACAACTTTAAAGAAGGGTATGAATACTTCATTGGTGGTTTGGTTTTTAAAACCTACAAAAAGGGGTTAAGAAAGTAGGTTCACTCACTAAATCAAGCTTCAGGCTTATTTTTGATCTTGAAGTTGTTTCTGGGACAGGCTGGAGGAACTTTTTGATAATTTGGCCAAAAAAAATTAAAGGAGATTCAAGAGTTTTGGTAAAAAATGAAATTAGAAAGTGGTTCAAGATCACACTTATGCTGTAATAAGAGCTTGATGTCTAAGGAAAAAAATACATGATTCTTTGATGAATTTAATGTTAGAATTCTGACAGTGTGACTCTCAGCCCTCATTCCTTACTCTAGGTCTCACATGTCAATTTTCTTCATGACTGTCCTTCCTTCATTATTTTCCTTTTCCACTTCCATCTCCAGTTGTCATTCATCATGTCAAATGGTCATTTATTATTTATGACAAGATTTCCTTTCCATTCCATCACTTTTCTTTTTCCTTTTTCTCAAGGGCCTGATTGTTGAATTCTCCCAAATAAGTCCTCATAAACATAATTGATAAAAGAAAACTCCTATCATTTATCTTGTTGTACTGTCCTCATCACTTTTCTTGACTCCTCATTCAGACTTCTTCATTTGCATTCTTTTCCATATCACATCCACTAGGGTTATCACTCCTGTTTTTCACCTTCACAGGTAGATCTCTTTTCTTTCCATCATGGTCAATTGTGTTGCTTCTCTTATATTGAAATATACCTTCTCAGTTCTGTTTATTCTTAAAGATTTACATTCCCAACTTTGCTTGAATCATTCAGGAAAATCTCAGGAAAGGGAAGGTGAACTCCAACTTTGTGCTCACTATGGTGGATAAAGAACCCAAAGAAAAGATAAATGTGCCAATTCTCAATGGAAAAAATTTTAGTGAATGGAAAATACATATGTAGATCCATCTTTGATCAAAATATTTGATGGATTTCTGTGAGAGAGAGCCACCTGAGGATGCCTCAACTACTCTGGTCAAAAAATGGAAAAACATGAGTTATGAGGCAGTAGGAGTGATTACTAGCTGTATCAATCAGAAGTTCTTTATCTCAGTAATGAACCAAAAGAATAAAAGAAATGCCATACTAATCTGTGCTTAAATTAACAATCATTATGCTTCCATATCTGCGTTGAATTGTGGAAGGGTTTGTATGTCTTGTACTGCCCTTGATTATCAGGAATATCTTCAGAGCTTCATCCACTCATTTCAAAAGACTCTCATGCATGTCTCTTTGGTTAAAATCAACATACCAAATGGCATACTACTGTATACCATCCTTGAAAAACTGAGTAAGAATCCTCAGCTGTATCACCTCATCAATGGATTAGCCGTGAAAAAGGCTGCTGTTGAAGAACCCACCTTAATTCTATCAAAACTCCAAAGCTACGTTCATCATCTAAGTGCAAACAATTGCTTGGGCTCCAAAAGCAAATTCTCACCTGCCACAGCGCTTTTTACCAGTGCTGATGGTGAATTTCCCTCTCAAATAGTCTACTAATGCTCAAATGGACAACACAACCCCAAATTCACATTTCATAAACCAGAAAAATTTATGTTGAATTTCCACACCTGTGACCGCAAAGAAAGAAGGAAGAGTTGGACAAAGCCAAAGAAAATTTAACCTATGCTCAAGCATACATAACAGAAGACTCTTCCAGGGAAATGTGTTTGGATGAAGCAACTTAGACTGTGGAGCCACTCACCACATGCTTGGACACAGGAACCACTTCACCAACCTTGAGACATGCAATCCATTCCCCATCATCACAGGAGATGCTTTGAGTGAGCTGCTGGCGCTTGGTCAAGGGTACGTTCATCTGATCATTAACACCTCTGAGTGTATATTTAAAGACTGTCTCTTTGTTTCCAAACTTCAAAGAGACCTTATTGAAATCTTTCCCTTAATCACTAGTCCTGTCACAATTGAAAGGCAAGGCAACAAGTTTGTCCTCAAAAACTAAGGGGCTGTCATCTTGACTTTTCATATTTGTGGTTGCCTCATGAATATTCCTTATCAGTTTCCCAGGGCCAACTTGACTGAAGGATTTTCTAACCTCTGGCATCCCTGCCTCAGTAACCATGGTCCTGCCATTTTTAAATCTGTTTTTCTGTAAACCCTTGGCCTAAAAATGTGTTCTACATGTGTTGAATCAAAGATGATCAAACTTCCCTTCCATGTGTCAGCTTGCTACTTGGACAGAGCAACCTGTCAAAGCAGATTTAAAACAGAAAAAAAATAAT
Source organism: Puccinia polysora (assembly GCA_025617555.3). Lineage (NCBI taxonomy): Eukaryota > Fungi > Basidiomycota > Pucciniomycetes > Pucciniales > Pucciniaceae > Puccinia > Puccinia polysora. Next base: position 21,985,641 of record CM062624.1, read on the forward strand.
AAAATTAGAAGGAGTGAGAAATTGATGAATATTATTACAGAAATGAATTCCCCACCCAAAATTAAGTAGGGTCACTCACTGACCCCACCCTTGAATTCTAACTCCTTACATTATCAAGTAATTATTAAACAAAAATGACCAACAGACCAGGACAACACCATGGCACCTTTTGGCCATTTTAACATTTCACACATGATGCCATGTATAGGTTTCACACCTAAATTTCAGTCAGAATCGAGGTGTTGTGTATATTTTAGGAGCTACAGGCGGATTTGTGTTGTGTCACAATTCCCGCGCGCAGCCCCGCTTTCATACAGTAAGGGTACACACGCTGTGGTAGACCAAACCTGTCCTATAGCCATCAGACTCACTTTTCTAGTGTAAAAACAGCTCCAACCCTCAAAAAAACCTCGAAAATTGATTCTACATCACAAATAACCTATAGTCACTCAGCCAAAGTACCCCTCTATCTCTCATGGATTAGAAGATAAAGCCCAAGAACCCTTCAACTGTGGCAAACTCATACCCAACCAGGTGTCACAGCTCTGTGGAAGGCATAAAGACATAGCTTTCACACCCTCAAGTACATACTAGTAACAGCCTACCCTCAAGACCAGAACCATACACCAACCCTGTCACCTTAGCCAGAATACAGCAATACGGATACAGGAGGCAGTGCAACTAGTTCAGATCCTGTCACCTCACCCAGGATGCATTCAAATACACATACACAAGACTATGCAGAAGTATACAGGACAGTATAGGCAGGAGGAAGTGAAATCAGTCTCAAACAGATCCAAACAAACAAGCAAATACACATACACTAGACTATGCAGAATTATACAGGAAAGTATAGGCAGGAGGAAGTGAAACCAGTATCAACCAGATCCAAAAAAAAACAAGCAAATACACATACAAAAGACTATGCAGAAGTATACAGGGCAGTATAGGCAGGATGAAGTGAATCCAGTCTCAACCAGGACTATGCAGTACCAAACAAACTCAGCATCTCACAGCAATCTATTTAGGCAGAGGCATGTGATACTAAAAAACCCACCAGTACAAGTACCACAGGGCTACCCAGCAATATATGCAGGCAGTCAAGAACTACCAGTAACAACACCCCCAGCACCACACAGCAATTTATGCAGCCAGTAGCATGTGATAAAAAATAAACTACCAGTACCAACAACCCTCAGCACCACACAGCAATTTATGTAGTCAGAAGCATGTGATACCAAACAACCCACCAGTACAAGTACCACAGGGCTAACCAGCAATAAATGCAGGCAGCCAAGAACATGCAGCAACAAACAGACCACCAGTAATGCACAAGAAATACATGGAGGTAGAAGCAAGTAGCACCAAACAAACCACCAGTACTGCACAGGAATTTATTGTATCTGCACTTCACAGCAGTTCATGCAGGACTGTGCATGCATGATACCCCTGTACAAGCTTTTCCCAACCAGAAGAAATTCCTCATGCAACTGTACAAGCTTTTCCCAACCAGCATAAATGCCTCATGTAACTGTACAAGCTTTTTCCAACCAGCAGAAATGCCTCATGTAATTTTATCTCACTGTTCCTCACCAGCACAGGGAGAACCCTCAGGGGCAGACTTGAGCACCCCTGGGGGCAGGAATTTTCTATTTAAGGAGGGCCTCTCTGCCCTATCCAAGTTGTATCAGCTATCCCATCTCATACCATCTGGCCTAGTTATCACCCATCCCTACTCACCCCATCAACCCATCTATCTGTGGTACCTACCCAGATAAAATATTAGTATTTAATTAGTTATAAAAGGAAACAAGAAATCAGAAACCAAGTCATTACCCATCTTTAGCCAATTAAAACACCCAATAGGTGGTTGAATAAGGGTTATTCTGTGACCTAGATATTCAGCACCATATTAAAGAAACCCCACCCATTAGTTAATAAATAACCCTTACAAAGAAAGAGAGCACAACAAAAAGAAAATACCAACCTTTCCTCTGCCCAGCCCCCTGTGGGTAAACCAATCCTTGGGTCCTCTCCTGAACCATCCCTTTGATAAACCCTTGAACCCTTCAATATTGGGGTATTGGTTAAGATCAAACATATCTGATCAATAAATTAACCAATAGTCCAATACAGCTGGTCTATTCTTCAACAAACCCTACCAATAACAATTAATAACTAATCTAGGTCTGATCTGAGACCTATATTAAGTCTCAAAGAAACCAGCCATTAATTTAAATAAATTATTGTGCAGACTTGCTATAGTACTAGAAGGGCAGGCAATTTAAAACCACTCTTAGTATATACTAATACTCCAAAGAAGTAGAAGTAATACTAAATTCCCCTTCAAGGACTTCCAGCAAGCTATTTGCTACCTTTATTTATATAATCCCACAGGAGTCTCTATAATTGGTGTCCCAACAGTGGCCTGTTTCCTTTAGGTTTGATTAGTTATTAAACCATAAAAATATTGGTGGAATATTAGCCTCAAGAATTAACTCACCATTCTGAAAGCAGAAAGAAGAAACCCATACCAGATAATTGAAGACCTCAAGGACCAACTCAGAGGGATTGAAGATAATAACCAAGAAACCCTATCTTCAATAATCAGGAATGAGAAAGAACTGCAAGACAAAACCAAAATACCCAGTGGATCCCAAGACAAGCCAGAGGAAGACCAGGAAAGAAGTCAGAATCAGGCAGGACCTGCAGTAGAAGAAATGGGGCACCTTGCCAACATTACCAAACTCATAAACCTTATGCTTGAAGAAAGAACACCACAGGGAATTCCAGAAACCCCATACACCCAACCAAGAACAAGATTTCAGACCCCAACCCCAAGATCAGAATATGGTAGAATCCCAGCAGAAACCATGGAAGAATCAACAAACCCCTCCATAAGCCCAGGAATAAATATATGTCCCCAAGCTAGAGAAGAAGGAAGAAGATCTAATAGAAGCCAATATACTGAAGGAACCCCAGCCTGAAGACCAGTCCAGGATCACTCAATAATCAATAATAATGAACAAAATGGAGTGTTATTAGATGGAAAGAAAGTGAACCTTGAATTTGATGGGACAGAAGTAGAACAGTTTATTAAAAGAGTAGAAAAACTGGCAAGGATCCAGAAGGCAGGGAAAATAGATATAGCTCTGGAATTACCTTTTCTAGTACAAGACAAGAAAATCAGGGAGTCTATTGAAGATATGGAAGGACATGAATATTCAGACTGGGATCTTTTAAAGAAGGAACTAAAAAGGAAATGGGGCACAGCTACCCCCCATAGAAAGTTTAATGAGGAGTCTATACCAAGGCTTCTCAGGAATACTCAAGAGCAGGGAGGCATCAAGACCAAGCATGACTTCAAGAATTTCATTGGGAGTTATGAGAAAATGGTTCTTTACTTCATCAGGATGGGTTATGACAACACCAACTGGGAAAGTGGAGAAAATCTCTGGAAAGCTTTGTCCACTGATCTTGGGAGGGAAGTAAACAGGGAATTGGCCCATGCAGGGAGAATCAAGATTGCAAGAGATGGCAGATAACTCCCACCAGATCTGGAGACCTTGAAGTAATTTGTGAAAATGACCTTGGCCTTATGGGATGTGGATGAAGAAGAAACCCCTAAACCTATCATCAAGAACTTAGTGGAAACCAATAAAGAAGTCAAATTTCAGCAATTAGGAGTAGATGAGCTCTTGAAAATGAAGGAAGATATGTCAAAACTCACTGTGGCCTTAAATCAGAAGCAGGCACCTCCTCACTTTGATAGGATCAACCAAGGGATGGCACAAAACTACAGACCCTCATCTCCCAGTGCAGGTCCCAGATGGCCAATCAGATGTTACTATTGCAAGGATGAACTCCATACCCAAGTCAACTGTCCAGAATTGGCAGAAGATATAAAGGCAAAGAGGGTGTTTCAACAAGGACCCAACTATTACTTCCCAAAAAGAGAACCCATACCTTATAACCAGCAGGAAAGCTTCAGAGATCAGGTCAAGAAATTCTCAGAGGCTCAACAAGTCCCAAAATTAGAGGAACCCAAGAAGCAGGAAGAACCAGCTAATGTTGCAGCATTCTTGAGGACTGGAGATTGGGAAGCTTGGAAACCACCAGAGGTAAACATGAAGGAATCTCAAGTTCAATGGGGAATGAGAAGATCACAAAGGTTGGCTGGAAATCCACCAGAGAAGGATAACACCCAAGAGACACCAGTAGCAGACCAAGGAACCTCAGCACCAACTAAAGAATCAGCCCCAGAACCAAGAAAGAGGAAAGCAAGTTACCCAGGCGCATGGGTGGAAATGGATCAAGACTCTGAAGAAGAAGAAAAGTCCCCCAAAGAACCTGTTAAGGAGCCTGTAACTGAACCTGTGAAGAAGGACCAAGTAAAGTCAGAAAAATTGGACACCCAGGAAGGAACCAAGATGAAAGAAAGTTTGAAGAAGAAAATATTCAAACAAAACTTTAACCTTACCTTGGAGGAGCTCCTTTCAGTTGCACCAAATTTTTCCATAAGTTAAAATATATGACCCCTGCAGGAACCTTGGACTTGAATAAAGCCTCTAAATCATCAGCCAGCAAAAACAATAGAAGGATCAATGGATGTCAACACCACTTTGAAGACTATTCAGATGATGAATACCCATGCTTGATAGTCAACAACCTCACCTATGCCTGCCCATTGGGATTCATTGATATTTGGATCAAAGGAAAGAAGATCAAGGCTCTGGTGGATACTGGTGCTGCATTGAATGTCATACAAGAAGATTTGGAAATTCAGACAGGCTTGGTATCCAGAGAATTGTTCATGAAGGTTACAGGAATTGGAGGCCATTCTACTCCACTAATTGGATTAGCTGAAAGAACAGTATTTGAGATTACACCTGGGGAACCAAAATCTGCCCACTTCTTCATAGCCAAAGGATCAATTCATACAGTTCTTGGAAGACTTTTCTTAGTGGATCATAAAGTCAGGCTAGAATTATCAAAGCATAAAGTGTCAGCTCTCTGATACCAGGAACCTTGCAGTCCTTTAGCTACAGAGAGTGATAAAAGAACTTGGAGCAATAATATTCCAAAGAATAAACACTTTAAAGCTCCAATAATGGTATGGAAAGAGCAAGTGCAAGGTTTATTTGGTTTGGTTATAAATATTATAAATATAATATAAAAAGAGGGGCCACAGTATTATACTACTGGGGATCTTTACAGACTAGCAACCTCTCTTCAAGGGGCCTCCTTAGGCAGTTTAAGAACCTTGGAATAAATATGGGTGCCTTAGAAAGGACTTATTCCACTAATGGCCGGGCTTAACAGCACACGTGGCCTAGACAGGAAGGGAAACACTCACTCTGAGTACTTGACCACGAAAATCCTGGAGTAATTGGAAGGGCTTCAGAGCAGATGGGGTTGATTGCCTGACTAAACTTCAATGGTTGATTGGTTAATAAAGGTAAATAATACTACTACAGACTAAGTCATAAATCACTTGCTTATCTTCATATAAGCACTTGATTAACAATGACACCGTGTCTGATTGATAATAAATAATTCCTGATAACTGATTAACTGATTGGAAACAGAAGGGCAAAAGAGCCTGTTTAAATATTCCTTTTTGGGTGCTTGAGGACCTCTAGAAGGGGTACTAGCCATGGGCTGAGGCTAGGGGGGCAATCAGGGCAAGATTGGCACGTCCTCAAGGTGCTGTTAGCCTGCTGACCTTAGATCTGTCAAGGAACAGCTCCTTTTTAGCTGCAGGATCTGTTAATCAATAGATTAGTCATTTTGCTGATCCTGCACTGATCCTCAATTTGTACAGTAAGTACTGGTCCAAAGTGAGCAGACGTAAATTTTTATTGATTCTCCATTCTCTGCTGATCCTGTATGTAATTTTTAATAATTTTTACGACCACTCCTTATGTAGTTTCGTGGTCTTTGAAGGTTCTGATCAACTTACTTCGTGGTGAGTCTGGATCTTTATTTAATTAATAAAAAATACTAAAAATTAGTTATTAACTAATTTCAATTGATTTTTAAGGTTTTTGAAACATAATCTATGCTCGTGTGTTAGCTTTACATATGTAGTGTGGATCCTACTATGTTGTAGCTTCTCTGAGCGGTACCTGGATGTCATAGGAGGCGCGGGGATGCGTGCGGGAGTTGGCGTACGCGGGAGTCCAACGCGGGCTGCGTGCGGGAGTTTGCGTACGCAGGAGACCAGCGCTAGGGACGCGGGGCTGCGTGCGGGAGTTGGCGTACGCGGGAGTCCAACGCTGGGCTGCGTGCGGGAGTTTGTGTACGCAGGAGACCAGCGCTAGGGACGCGGGGCTGCGTGCGGGAATTGTGACAAAACACAATTTCCCGTGTAACTCCTAAACTACACACAACACCTGGATTTCGACTGAAATTTAGGTGTGAAACCTATACATGACATATCATGTGAAATATTAAAATGGATAAAAGGTGCCATACTGGTGCCGTGGTCATTTACCATTTTGTATTAAATTAATTAAAAAATATAAGGAGTAAGAATTCAAGGGTGGGGTCAGTGAGTGACCCTACCTTATTTTGGGTGGGGAATCCATTTCTGCAATAATATTTATGGATTTCCTACTCCTTCATTTTATAATAATTTTATTTATTCATTTATCTTTATTTTGTTAATATTATTATTGTTGCTGCTTTGTCAGGTTGCTCTGTGCTAAGTAGCAGGCTGACATTCCCCCACTCCAAGATATGACTATATCTGAAAAAAAATTTTTGGGGTTCAGTGTCTTTTACTGGCTCTGTAGTTTCTCAGGTGTATAGGTCCATCTGGAATGTTGTTTTCAGGTAGCCATTCATCTTTATCAGCTGATTCTCCTTTGTATCTGACTAAGTAAAGTCTAACATCTTTTCCTTGGATCCTTTCTTTTTTATCTTTAAGGATTTTACTAACTTTTCCTTTGTCCTTCTCAGGCTCATCTAAGACTGGTATTTTAAGTGAAGGGGTCTTTTCTCCTTCTCTGGGATGGTAGTGTTTGACAAGGCTAACTGGGAAGACTGGGTGTTTCCTAGAGAGTTCATTACTGAGGATGACTTCTACGGCATTTTTCCCATGGAGTTTCTTGATAGTGAAAGGCCCAACAAAGGCTGGTCTGAGTTTTCTGTTTCCAGCCAAATTGTTGAAATTGGCGGTTGAAATTAGAACTTGATCTCCTATTCTGAAATCAGGTTCTTTGTGAGTTTTATCCCACCTCTGTTGGTTGTATTCAACAGCATCTTGTACACACTTAGCAGCGTACTTGTTTGCCATATCTATCATGTTTTTGAAGTCCAGTGATGTTGGATGGATATTAGTCAACTCCTGATTGAGGTTATCTTTGGGCAATTTGGGGATCCATCCTCTTTCCAGTATGTAAGGAGCTTCTTTGGTAGTAGAGTGTTTACTACTGTTATAGGCCATTTCTAGTGCAGGTAAAAGGCTAACCCAGTCATGGCAATATCCGTCTGTATTTTTGTACTCCATCCCAAAGCAACAGAACCTTCTGAGCATATCCTCTAGAGTCTGGATCATTCTTTCAGCTAATCCATCTGTCTGAGGGTGATAAGCTGTAGAAAAGGCTAAGGTAGTTCCTAACATATCATGGAGGTTTCTCCAGAATTCAGACGTGAATTTGGGGTCTCTATCACTGATAATAATCTTAGGAATTCCTACATCAGCAATTAGTCTGTTCCAGAAGAGTAAGGCTACTTCCATAGCGGTGTCTTCCTTATGGTTAGGTAGAAACTTGGCTTTCTTAGAAAATCTGTCTACAATAACCAGGACTGAGTTGTAAGAGTAAGCTCCACCAGGGGGCAGTCCTGTTACGAAGTCCATGTTGATAACTTCCCATCTTTTCCTGGGCTCAGCTATCCTTTGGAGTAGTCCAAACCTTTTCCCAGTGGTCCTGTTGGACTTCTGACAGATTTCACAGCTTGAAACATACTTGATAGTGGAGTCTCTCCAGTTGATCCACCAGGCAGTCTGTTTTACTTTATCTAGGGTTCTATCAATAGACAGGTGACCCGAAGAGCAATTATCATGACATTCAGCTAAAACAAGTTTGATATGTTCTGCTTTGGTCAAGACTATAACACTAGAGTGTTTATGCCAGTAATATAATATCCCATCCCACAGTGTGAATCTTCCTTCTTTATAGGACTTCAGTAGGGGTTCAGGTAAACTGTTTATGAGTTCAGATGGAGGGGAAGCACTTTCTATGATGTTAATCAAAGTCTTCATGTCAGAGTTGTATGCTTCTCTGATGGAGCTGAACAGTGATTCCTCTAGTTCACATATGTGAATTCCTATGATGGGAGCTTCCAGATTAAACAGGTTAATGTTTAGTATAGGAAATATATCATGATCTTCTGGGTCATGAGCAGGATTGCTAGTATCATTTGGTAGAGCATTTCTACTAAGACTGTCAGCATTCTGATGTTTAACTCCAGCTTGGTGGACTATTGTCATCTGACCTCTGTACTGTTGTATGGCTATCTGCCATCTTAACATATGCCTGCTAGGAGTTTTCATGTTCATGAGAGTCCTAACAGCATTGCAATCAGTGATTACCACGAAGTTTGTACCTTCCAAATAATAGTGGAGTTTTTCTAATGCCCATACTAGAGCAAGGCATTCCATTTGGCTGGCACCATATCTCTTTTCAGTATCTTTGACTTGTCTAGATATGAAGAGTATAGGTTTCTCTACTGGTTTATCCTCTTCTATTACTTCTTGGTGTAATGCAGCTCCTAATCCTTCCATGCTAGCATCTATGTAAAGTTTGAAAGGTTTAGAATAATCTGGTTGTATCAACACTGGGGCAGTAGTCATAGCTACTTTGAGTTCCTCATAATTCTTCAATCTTTCATGAGTCATTTCGAACAAAGTGTTGTTGTTGCAGATCTCATATAAACACTTGGTGAGGTTAGCAAATTTAGGTATGTACTTCCTGTAATAGCTGCAGAAGCTTATAAAGGATAAGAGTTCCGTTTTGTTCTGGGGTATAGGTCTGTTCATCACTGCTGCTATCTTACTTTGGTCAGCAGTTAAGGTGAGTCCAGAAACAATGTGTCCTAGGGCTTTGAGTTCTCTGTATCCAAAGTTGCACTTTTTCATAGATACTTTTAATCCTACTGCGGCAATTGTTTTAAGTACTAGCCTTACTTTATTCATGTGAGTATCCCAATTGTCTGAATAAATGATAACATCATCTATGTATACCATCATCCAACCTTGTCTGATGAACATTCCTAAGACTGTATCCATCATTCTTTGGAAGTGGGAAGGAGCATTTTTAATACCAAATGGCATTCTGAGATACTCATATATGCCTAAATGACATATAATTCTCATAAATTTCCTACTATCCGGACTGATAGGTATTTGGTGAAAGCCTTTCAACATGTCCATAGTAGTAATGAACTTAGCTTTAGAAAGATTATGTAGAGCGTGGTCAATCCTTGGGATAGGATAATAGTCAGCTTGGGTGTAGTTGTTGAGCATTCTAAAGTCTCCAACCATCCTAGACTTATCATTGTGCCAGGCTATTATCACGGGGGTAGTTACGTCTACTTGCTCATTATGCCCTACTTTCCGTAAGACTTGTAAGTCCACTAGTTCTTGGATGTGGCTTTCTAGAGCAGTCCTAGATTTTGGACTAGAAGGGTAAGCTGGTCTCCTGAGGTTAGGAGGGTAAGGAGGTTTAATAGTCAAAGTTAAGACCATATCATGACCTTTGATATTACCAATGGGATGGTCTTTAGTGCAAAAAGCATTCTGGTTCTCAAAGCATGCTTGGAGAATATCTCTTTTCTGGTTTTCACTAAGCTGGGAATTCAAGGCAGCTTGGGAAAAGTATTCTTGGTTAAAAGTTTCTAAGTGTCTCTCATAAGTGGAATCAGCAGCTTTAGCATTGATATGGAATATTTGGAACTTCTTGTTCCAATCTCCTCCTATAGTGAAATATCTCCCTTTACTCTGGAAGACATCTATCCCGTACAGGCAAAGAGAATCATTTCCTATAATAAAATAATCACATACTCCGTTTTGAAGTACTACAAATTCAATCTTTATCTTGATTGATCCTTTAGAGTGGGGGAGTATGATTTCTGTTGGCCATACTCCAATAGCATTGAGAGGTGAGTTACAGCTGCTAAACTTAGCTCGAGGTACAGGTAGTAAGTTTTTCTTCCAGTTGGAATCCTGTTTATCTAAGTAGTCAGTTCCAACACAAGAGCAGAAGGCTCCACTGTCTAGAAGTAATTTTACGGGGGAACCTTGTATCAAGCCAGTGGCATAACAAGTTTTACCACCAGTGTACCCTTTTCCAATAGAAGGTTTAAGGGTTAAGGTCTTAGCTTCAGAAACATGTTGGATTTTCATGTTGGGTGTCCATTTTTGAGGCAAATTGCTATCTTCATTAACAGGGTTAATATCTAGGGAAGATTCTATGTTGCCTTCGATGACATTAATGGGATTAGTGATAATTAGGTCACATTCAGAGATGGAACCATCAGTGTCATCTAGTTGAGGGTCAGGATTAGTGTCATCCTCTTTTCCTTCAATAGGATTAATCTTTCTCCTGGGTAAAGGACAGTCAGGTCTTACATGCCCTGTTTGGTTGCAATTCCAACATGTCTTTTCTTTGGTCACCAAAGTATTCTTGGCTTCTGAGTTGTTAGGTAGAAGTTCTTTGTTCTTGTTATTATAATCTTCCTTATTCCTAGTAGTTGGTTCTCTGGGTTTATTAAGCTTTTTGTCTAAGCCATTCATGTCAATAGTTTCTTCTAATACTCCTATGAGAGTGGAAAGGTCAGAGTTCATGGGCATTCTGCACCTTACGCTATGGTTAAGTTGTCCTGGACATAGGTTGAGGAGTCTTTCATTGACTTCTTCTTTATCAGCATTTGGGTAGAAGCAGTCTAGTCTTCTCTTCTGGTCAAGGCACCATTTGTGAGGTTTGTCCTTAGATGGATCAAACAAAGAAGTTTTGAAAGTCTTCATCATTTTTCTTTTCCAAATTCTGGTACTAAATTGTTCCTTAATCAAATCTTTCCATGAATTCCATGACAAAGATCCTACCTCTTCTCTCTTATTGATGAACCAGTCAAGGGCTACTCCTTCAAATAGTCTAGGTAGTCTTACTACGGCTATGTTATCAGGAAGTTCATAAGAGGCCAGAGTATAGTCAATAAACTTAATAAAACTGACATGATTGTATTCTCCTTCTCCGGAGAATTTAGGCCACTCAGTGATAGGGGGAAGTAATTTTAATGCTTGTTCTACTTCAGGAGTGGGACTAGGTCTGAAAGATTCAAGCCTTGTTAGTCTTGGTCTAGAAGGTAGTTGGGGCGTACTGTGGTACCTGGAAGGTCTGATTTCATCAGAGTCTGCAATGGGTTGAGATAAGTTTATCTTTAGATCTCTGAGATCATTTTTAATCATACCTAATTCCAGATCAAGTTTGTTACTTAGTGAATCAATTTTATTAATAATATGAGAAGGTGAAGTGTGGTCTGTTTTATTAATACCTTCTTTGATTTGTTCAATAGATAGAAGAATTTCTTCTTGGATAGCTGAAGTATTGTTTTCTAGGTAATTTATTAGTTCTCCTTTACTCAAACTAATGCTGTCTCTTATTTGTTTTACTTCTAACTCATTGATTTTGATCAAGTTGGATTGGGATTGCATGACTTTACCAAAATTGGTATTTACTTTATCCAATTGCTCATATACTTTATCAAAACATTTGCCAATGATATCAAATTTATGAGAAACATTTATGGAAAACAAGTTGAAAGTTTCTACGTCTAATTGCGGTAAACTTTCTTCCATTTTCTTGCCAAAGATATTATATTGTCCCACTCTTTGGGATTCTTTAATTTCTGATGGGCTAGAGATCTCTTCTTCCGGTTGTTGTTGTTTCCTCTTAAGGAAACTAATTGGTCCCAAGGATTCCAATTCTTCACGTAACCTTCTACTTCTCTCTTGGGAATTAATTTTTGGAGGGTTATTTGAGTCTTCTTTGCCAAAGATATGGCTTTTCTCATACCCTGATGGTCTTCCTGGGTCTGAGCCTGTTTGAACAGTTCCCAATGACCCACGTGTTCTTTCACCAATACTTTTATTTTGTCCTCCTTGGAGGAGTCCGGCTGGGGTGGCGTAGGTGGAACGGTATCCTCCTGGGATTTCACGTTCAACAAGGGACGGCCCTCCAACTGTGAGTTGGTCGAGTTGGCGGCCGCGGTCGTTGTCACGGTCGCTCGGATCGGAGCGATCACTGGCTCGATCCGCATTGCGTTCGCGACTGGCATCCTTGCGCACACGGGTTCCTCCGGGCAAAGATCCATATGACGGGGCTCGTCCACTGGCGCGGGTGTTGCGTCTGTTTTGATGCATTTTTAAAGATTATATAAGTTTTCGTCGAAACTTTGTAAAAAAATAATAATTTTTTTTTTTTTTTTTCGAGTAATTTTTTTTTTTTTATTTTTAAAAAAAAATATATTTCTTACTTATATGAAGGTTTAAAGGCACTAAGTCCTTGTTGGGGTCAGGTCCGTCCTTGGAGGGTATTCCAACGGGATCTGAGTGGGTTCCAATCAAATCTTGGGACAAATCCAAGGGTCCACAGTCTGGGACGTCCTCTAAGAGGTCTTGGTCAATAAGATCACCAAAGACAAAGTCCACTAGAAAGGATAAAATAATAAAAAATATAAGTTATATATTTATTTATTTCATAATAATTTTTATTATAATTTTCGAGTTTTTGTGATTTTTTATAAAAAAAGGAGATCAAAGCTCACTTTTATAATTTGGATACCGTCTCTTAAAAGCAGAAAGCTTTCTTTGATAGGTTTTCCACTCTTTGTGCTGTCTTAACAAGGAGTTAAAATTGATAATTCTTTCTAACTCTTGTTCCTTTTCTTTTAAGATTTGTTGTCTATAATAAAGAAGTCTCTCCTGTTTCTGTTCAGGAGTTATAACAACAGGCACAAAGTTACGTAATTTTTCTTCTTTTTTCTGTTTAAGAAGATTTAAATAATAATTGATCAATTCTCCGTTGGTTTTTAAATCCACTGGAAAAATCAAAAGATCAAGATAAATAATAAGTATTTTTACTTATATATATAATTTTTTTTTATATAAATAACTGGTCCAGGAGATAGTTAATTAAAAAATTAATTATCAAGGATATTTCCCGGCCAGACCCCCAGTTGTCAGCTCTCTGATACCAGGAACCTTGCAGTCCTTTAGCTAAAGAGAGTGATAAAAGAACTTGGAGCAATAATATTCCAAAGAATAAACACTTTAAAGCTCCAATAATGGTATGGAAAGAGCAAGTGCAAGGTTTATTTGGTTTGGTTATAAATATTATAAATATAATATAAAAAGAGGGGCCACAGTATTATACTACTGGGGATCTTTACAGACTAGCAACCTCTCTTCAAGGGGCCTCCTTAGGCAGTTTAAGAACCTTGGAATAAATATGGGTGCCTTAGAAAGGACTTATTCCACTAATGGCCGGGCTTAACAGCACACGTGGCCTAGACAGGAAGGGAAACACTCACTCTGAGTACTTGACCACGAAAATCCTGGAGTAATTGGAAGGGTTTCAGAGCAGATGGGGTTGATTGCCTGACTAAACTTCAATGGTTGATTGGTTAATAAAGGTAAATAATACTACTACAGACTAAGTCATAAATCACTTGCTTATCTTCATATAAGCACTTGATTAACAATGACACCGTGTCTGATTGATAATAAATAATTCCTGATAACTGATTAACTGATTGGAAACAGAAGGGCAAAAGAGCCTGTTTAAATATTCCTTTTTGGGTGCTTGAGGACCTCTAGAAGGGGTACTAGCCATGGGCTGAGGCTAGGGGGGCAATCAGGGCAAGATTGGCACGTCCTCAAGGTGCTGTTAGCCTGCTGACCTTAGATCTGTCAAGGAACAGCTCCTTTTTAGCTGCAGGATCTGTTAATCAATAGATTAGTCATTTTGCTGATCCTGCACTGATCCTCAATTTGTACAGTAAGTACTGGTCCAAAGTGAGCAGACGTAAATTTTTATTGATTCTCCATGCTCTGCTGATCCTGTATGTAATTTTTAATAATTTTTACGACCACTCCTTATGTAGTTTCGTGGTCTTTGAAGGTTCTGATCAACTTACTTCGTGGTGAGTCTGGATCTTTATTTAATTAATAAAAAATACTAAAAATTAGTTATTAACTAATTTCAATTGATTTTTAAGGTTTTTGAAACATAATCTATGCTCGTGTGTTAGCTTTACATATGTAGTGTGGATCCTACTATGTTGTAGCTTCTCTGAGCGGTACCTGGATGTCATAGGAGGCGCGGGGATGCGTGCGGGAGTTGGCGTACGCGGGAGTCCAACGCGGGCTGCGTGCGGGAGTTTGCGTACGCAGGAGACCAGCGCTAGGGACGCGGGGCTGCGTGCGGGAGTTGGCGTACGCGGGAGTCCAACGCTGGGCTGCGTGCGGGAGTTTGTGTACGCAGGAGACCAGCGCTAGGGACGCGGGGCTGCGTGCGGGAATTGTGACAAAACACAATTTCCCGTGTAACTCCTAAACTACACACAACACCTGGATTTCGACTGAAATTTAGGTGTGAAACCTATACATGACATATCATGTGAAATATTAAAATGGATAAAAGGTGCCATACTGGTGCCGTGGTCATTTACCATTTTGTATTAAATTAATTAAAAAATATAAGGAGTAAGAATTCAAGGGTGGGGTCAGTGAGTGACCCTACCTTATTTTGGGTGGGGAATCCATTTCTGCAATAATATTTATGGATTTCCTACTCCTTCATTTTATAATAATTTTATTTATTCATTTATCTTTATTTTGTTAATATTATTATTGTTGCTGCTTTGTCAGGTTGCTCTGTGCTAAGTAGCAGGCTGACATAAAGGAGAAGTCTCAAGCTATGAGATAGCAGGAGGGGAAAAATTTTGCATCCCAATCTGTTCACCAGAACAAGCAGGATGGCAGGTTACACCACCCAGAAGACCAATGGGCATGAACAGCATCACAGCAAGCCTATACCAAGAAGGGGCCTGGATCAGTGGAAATAATATACCAGAAATATACCTTGAAGGCTTACCAGACCCCTGGGAAAATAACATCATCACTCCTGAGGTACCAGCAGAAAGAGGATGGGAGGAGGTGCTGAAGAAAGAAGAAGCTGAAGAAACCTTGGAAGTATTTCAACAAATCTTTGGAGGATTTTGGACCAACCTTGAGGACATGGAAGGAACTAACTGGGAAGAGCTACCTGGAGCAGGATTGGACAACTCAGAATTTATGGACTTACTCAACACTTACACTGGAAATACCCTTTTGATTCATGGAAAATGGCCATCTCATCATGGGAGGGTCCCATGGATTTTTAGGTATTGCCTCTATTATGGGGAAGACTGGGCCAGATCCTGGATAACTCATATGATTCTGATGGACCAAGTTTTACCAGACCATGTTAGGTGGTCAGGATACTTGGAAGAATAACATCTCATTTTACCTTTGATGCAGCAGTAAGCCTTCAGTTTCCTTTGATGTTCTGAGGGAAGGGGTGGGCAGTTTTTTTCTTCTTCATCTCCTGCTGACACTGTACAACAAACAAAAAATAAAAAAAATAAAAAAAATACAAAAAAAAATAAAAAAAAATAAAAAAAATAAAATAAAAATAAAATAAAAAAAACAAATAAAATAAATAAAATAAAAAATAAAAAATAGAGGGAGTAGGGATTTGATAAGGCATTTTTTTTTGTGTTTGAGTACTGATGTAGCTGTAGGCCTTCAGTTTCTTTTGAAGTGCTGAGGGAATGGGTGGGCAAGGTATCAGTGTACACGCAAGAGGAAAAGATATTATAAAAAAAAGGGCGACTTAATGATGATACCCAACTAACAGAAGTTTCCTGTTCCTTTTTTCTCTTTAAAAAAAAAAAAAAAAAAAAAAAGAGGCAAGGTATCAGCTCTCAAAAAAAAAAAAAAAAAAAAAAAAAGGATATATATATATATACATTAGAAAGAAAAGGCAAAGAGTAGGGGAGTACTAATCACGACTGGAATTTGTTGAGCTCCCATCAAATTTGATCCATTTGAACTTTAATACCTTTGACCCTCCTGCGGAGATGGGAACCGGGGGGGAGGCTGATCATGAGGTACCAGATAGCAAAGTAAACAGAGTTGAACCCATTGGCAATTGCAGCAGGAAACCTAGGGGGCAAGGGCGACGACGCGGTGGCGGAAGGGGAAGGTTTGGAGACCCCAGGGTTGAAACTGCGGCCGGAAGCCAAGTCAGAAAGAGAGCGGACGGTGGCACACAGGCTGTTGGGGTGGGGGCTTAAGGGTGGATCATTGACAAGCTCAAAGGTTAGGACGGAATCAAGCTTGGCAGGACATTGAGGCTTGGCCGACTTTGGTAGGGTCGGGGCATCCGCGGGGTCAAGTCGCAGGTCAATCACGGAAGGATTGTCCTGGCTGTTGGACATGGGAGAATCTGGGCAAGCCCCAGTAGGATCCCCCGCTGAAGGCTCAGGAGTACCCTTTGGCCTAGCGGAGTGCAGGTCCTTGGAACTGTGTTTGGACAAGCTACTTGGACGTGCCACAACCACGGAAGCCTTGGCGTTGGCATCATCAAAGCGAGGGGACGCGGCAGGCATCTAAACAAATGGGGGAGGGGCAAGGAAACAGGAAGTGAAAGGCCCAGTCAGCCATTTGGGTCACAGGGAGGAAGGAGAAAAAGCAAGATATGACTCACCTTGGGACGACAAGGAGAATGGAAGGAAAGACTGGCGGATTATGATGGAGGGAAGAATCTGCCGACAAAGGGCCCCCTTAAATATTCACGGAGTCGCCTAGGAAGGCAGGGAGGAGGGTAGAGAAGAAGGAAGGGACTTACCCAGAACCCAGTAACTCTCCCCAAAGCTTGCAGGTGACTGGACCACAACCTGACCAAAAGAGCGCGTAGCACGCTGCCAGGTGAGGACCAAATAGTAGCTTGAGGAGGACCGCAACCCAAGGTGGATGCAAGATAAATGGAAGGAAGAAGCAATAACGTCAGGATTGACAAATTAAAGGTAGCGAAATCAAGCGGCAGAATAAGAAAGATAAACTAAAAATGAAAAGTGACTCACAAACATATTTAAATGGGCCGGTCAACACATTGGCGTCTTGACGTACTAAGGATAGGGCTGATCAAAATAAATGCAGGCCAACCCTACAGCCATTGAGACGGCAGAAGGAGGCGGTCATGCAAGAGAAGGGATAACAAGGAGGGACAAGCACGGGATCAGTAAGGAAGATAAATTAAAAGACAGAAGGACAGGAAAATCACAAACATATGTAAACGGGTCAGTTGAGGTATTGGAGTCTCAAAGTACCAAGGATGGGACCGACCAGATGAATGCAGGCCAACCCTGCAGCCATTGAGATTGCAGAAGGAGGCAATCATGCAAAAAGAAGGAAGAGGATGGTGTGAGCATGATGAGTCACATGATGAAAAAAAAGAGAATTAGGAATGATGAATGTATAATTGAAGATATAAAGGAGGGAAAGAAGGGTGGCTTACCTGTATTCCGCCATTAACGTTGATCCTTCCTTTACATAAAAACTGGCGGCAAGGTAGACCAGCAAAAATCTAGCAAGCTCAAGGGGGTGTTGTATGGAGCAACTATATTTCAGAGCGCCCCGCGCCACTACAAGACACCTCCGCGCAGGGAGCAGTCACTTGCACCCGGAGCGCACAAGCGAGGCGGCAAATTGGCCGTTAGGAATAAACTGCAGGACTGGCAAGCGCTACCCTTGAGCAAAAGCACGGCTACCGCGCCCTACAAGCGCCTATACGACTGGACCGGAAGGGGGGCAAGGAAACCTAGGGAACAAAAAAAAAATATGATAAAAAATAAATAAAACAATAAAAAAAATAAAAATAAAAAAATAAAAATAAAAATAAAATAAATAATAAAAATAATAAAAATAATAATAATAATAATAATAATAATAATAATAAAATGGGGGAGAAGAAGGAGACAAATAGTCCTTGGTAAGACTTAAAACTACCTACTCCCAATAATCATCCCTGGCAAGACCCTAAACTACCTACACACATAAGAGAATTTAGTTTTTTTAGCATACTACTACCCAAGGGAGCAAGAGAGAACAAGAACACAACAGGGAATTGTCTACCAGTCACCATGGAAACCGAGATCCTGGAAGCCAAGTAGAAAACAGTAGACAAGAAGATCAGGCCCATAAACCAACCCATTCCTCAAGAACTTAACCCCCCCCTCCAAAGGCCTCCACTCTCCAGGGGCCCCTATATTACACCCCTGACTCCTTATCCACCTCATTTTATACAAACCTCAAGAATCACAACAGAAAGGATAAATATGGTTAATTTTGGGCCTGAACACTGGCTTACACCTGAGGAAATTAAGCTTCTAAAACATGTGATGGTCCTCAGCGAAAGGGCAACTGCCTTCACTGAGGAGGAAAGGGGTCTACTTAAGCACTCCTCTGGACTCACCTACAAGATACCTACCATCCCACATGAACCATGGCAAAAGAAACCTATACCTATACCCCAACCTATCAGGCCAGCATTTACAGAACTAGTCAGGAGGAGGATTAGGACAGGACTCTATGAACAATCAACTTCCAGTTACTCCAGCCCTGTATTCCCTGTGGCTAAAGCCAATGGGAAGCTCAGAATAGTCCATGACCTCCAACCCCTCAACAAAGTCACCATCAAGGATGCAGGACTACCCCCAAAGATTGAAGAATTTGTGGAGTCTTTCTCTGGAAGGGCCTGCTATGGATTAGGAGATATCATGGGAGGATATGATGAAAGAGAATTGGAGAAGACTTCAAGACCACCTACCATTTTTGAAACCACCCTGGGGAGACTCCAGCTTACAAGATTACCTCAGGGGAGCACCAACTCAGTAGCAGTCTACCAAGCTCAGATGACCTGGATACTCCAGGAGGAAATACCAGAAAATGTGGGGATATTTATTGATGATGGAGGAATCAAAGGACACAGAAGCAGGTACAATGAATAGAAACTGGAAGAAAACCCCCAAATAAGAAGATTTGTCTGGGAATATGCTATAACCTTAGAAAGAATTTTATTTAGGATAGAGGAGGCTGGTTTAACTATCTCAGGAGAGAAATTTTCTTGCTGTGTCCCTGCCCTCAACATAGTAGGGCATGTGGTATCCCAGGAGGGAAGGAAGGTAGCAGAACAAAAGCTAAACAAAATTCAAAACTGGCCCCAGCCAAGGAACAAGAAAGAAGCTTGAGGATTCTTGGGGCTTTGCTCCTATTTCAGAATGTTCATTAACAACTACTCAGCACTGTCAGCTCCAATCAGAAGGCTCACCTGGAAAGATGTAGAGTTTAAGTGGGACAACCAAAGTGAAGAAGGCTTTTGGCTACTCAAGAAGATAGTAGGAGAAGATATAGCCCTCAAAAGCATAGAATATGGAAAGGATGCAGGAAGAATCATTCTAGCTGTGGACTCAAGTTAACTAGCAGCTGGTGCTGTCCTAATGCAGGAGGACAAAGAAGGAAGACCAAGGCCAGTCTACTATGAGTCAGTGGGCTTTTCAAAAACATAAAAGAAGTATTCCCAGTCACCACTGGAACTCTGTGGAGTAGCCAAGATACTTAAGGAACTCCAGACAACCCTGTGGGGACAGAACTTTGAATTACAAGTAGATGCAAAAGCACTCATTCAAATGATCAACACCCCCAGCCTCCCTAGTGCCCCTATGCCTAGATGGGTGGCATTTATCAAATTATTTTCCTTTGAATTGGTCCATAAACCAGGAATGACCTTCACAATGCCTGACAGCCTATCAAGAAGACCAGAAGACCCAGAGGACCAAGAAGACACCAATCAGGATTTTGACAAAGAAGAAGAGTGGATCAGTCCCCACCCTGGCTTTGGATTAAAAATCAACTCTATTGAAGACCAAAAGTCACCCATACCTCCTGTCAGCTTGCTACTATATACAGAGCAAAACTGTCAGATAGTAACACAAAATATGAAAAATAAGAATACCTCAAATCACAAAGTAAGGAGTGAGAAATCCTTAAATATTATTACAGGAATGGAGTTCTCCCCAAAAATTAGGTAGGGTCACTCACTGACCCCACCCTTGAATTCCAAGTCCTTATATTTTTAAAATAATTAAAAGGAAAAATACAAAAATTATGACACCTGTATGGCACTTTTTGGCCATTCTAAAATTTCACATGTATTGTCACCTATAGGTTTTACACCTAAAATTGACTCAGAATTGAGGTGTTGTTTATATTTTAGGTGTTACACGCGGAAATGTGTTATGTCACAATTCCCGCGCGCAGCCCCGCATCATTACATAACCCTACGTACTAGCAGCAGCAGGATCCCGCGTACTAGAGACCCGCGCGGAGCTGATTCTGCCACGCACGCAGCGGATCCTACCCCGCGCGCATCCGTACTATTGATTCCCGCGCCTGGATCAGTTGTGACTAATCTGACAACCAGGTACCGCTCAGAAGAGCTACAACCTAGTTAGAGTTGCCTAGCATATGTAACAATCGGATATATGCATTACTAATGATCTAATATGATCAAAACTTAAATAAAATTAATAAAAATTAATTTTTAAACATTTTTTAATAATAAATCAAAGATCAAAGACTACCATGTAAATCACTGATTGTGATCTTTGAAGACCACAAAACACTACAAGAAGTGTTCATAAAAATTATTAAAAATTATCTAAATGATCAGCAGATCACGGACAATCAGTAAACATCCAAATCTGCACGCCTTAAAGCAATATCAATATTACAAAAAAAGGATGAGTACAGAATGATCAAATTTACGCCATAACTAATTAACAGATCCTGTGGCTAAAACAGTACAGAAATCCAGCAGATCTAAGGACAGCTGATTGACAGCACCAGGTATACGTGCTAATCTTGCCCTGACTAGCTCTCCAGCCACAGCCCACAAGCAGAACCCTCTCTAGGTGCCCTGAGAAGACCAAAATCACTCCAAAAAGGTATTTATACAGACCTCTTTGGATCCAATCAGTTAATGAGAGTTTACCAGGAATTTATTTATTATCAATCAGACACCGTGTCATTGTTAATCAAGTGCTTATATGAATATAATCAAGTGATTTATGACTTAGTCTGCCGTAGTATTATTTACCTATATTAACCAAACAACCATCAAAGTTTATTCAAGAAATCTACCCCATCTGCTCTGAAACCCTTCCAATTATGCCAGGATTTTCGTGGTAAAGTGCTCAGAGTGAGTGTTACCCTTCCTGTCTAGACTGTTTGTGATTTTAAGCCCGGAAACTAGTGGAATAAGTCTTTTCTAAGGCACCCATCTTTATTCCAAGGTTCTTAAACTTCCCAAGGAGGCCCCTTGAAGAGAGGTTGCTAGTCTGTAAAGATCCCCAGTAGTATAATACTGTGGCCCCTCTTTTATATTATTTTGAAACCCATTTACTATTAAACAAATTAAACCTTGCAACTGCTCTTATTAAATCATTTATTTCAGCTTCTAAGCGTTTATAATTGGAATCATAATTATTATTATCATTCCAGCATTTTTATCACTCTATGTAGCTAAAGGACTGCAAGGTTCCCGGTATCAGAGAGCTGACAACTGGGGGTCTGGCCGAGAACTATCCTTGTATAATTAATTTTCAATTATTTATTCCTTGGACCAGTCTATTTATTTTTAAAAAAAATAAGTTAAGATACTTATAACATATATTTTTGATCATTTGTTTCTCTAGTGGATCTTAAGACCAACGGAGAATTGATCAATTATTATTTGAACCTTCTTAAAAAGAAAAAAGAAGAAAAAATCTGTAACTTTGTGCCTGTTTTTATAAATCCTGAGCAACAACAGGATAAATTGCTTTATTATAAGCAGAAGGTTATAAAAGACAAAGAACTCGAGCTTGAAAGAATTATCAATTTCAATTCTTTATAGAGGCAACATAAGGAGTGGAAGATTTATCAAAGGAAGCTTTATATTTATAAACTAAATAACCCTGAAGATAAAGAAAATTCCGAAAATAATAAAAGTGATTACTTTTTTCTAAAAATCACCTTATCACGTAAAAATACAAAAAATATATTAAACTTATATTTTTTTATCCATCTCAGTGGATTTTTTTTCTGGTGATCTCATTGACCAGGACCTCCTAGAGGACGTCCCAGACAGTGTACCATTGGATTTACCCTTGGATTTATCCCAGGATCTGATTGGAACTCACTCAGACCCCGTTGGAATACCCTCCAAGGATAGTTGTGATCCCAACCAAGTTTTGGTACCGTTGAATTTAACTCTAAGTAAGTTAAAATATTCATAAAAAATTATTAAAAATATAAAACACACAAAAAATATTATTTTTATAATTTTGAAAGTCTTTTTTTGAAGTTTCAACAAAAGACTTACACATTTTTTTGGTACTATGTATCAAAATAGGCGCAACACCCGTGCAACTGGTAGAGCCCCATCATATGGATCTCTGCCTGGAGGAACCTGTACGCGCAAGGACTGCAGTCACAAGCGCAATGAGGGGAATCAAACACATGACCATAGCCTCACACGGGACGAGGACGTCGACGACCACGGCCGCCAACTCAACCAACAGACCGTTGGAGAGCCATCTGTTACCCACCAGGTTATCCCAGGAGGGTACAGGTCCTCCTACGCCACCCCAGCTGGACTCAACCAAGGGGAAAGAGTCAGAATGTTAGTGAAAGAGCAAGTGAGCTATTTGGAACAATTCAGGTTGGCTCAGACCCAGGAGGATCAACCAGGTATGAGAAAAGCCATTTCTCAGGCAAAGAAATCTCAGATTTCTCTGCAAATTTTGATTCCAAAGAAAGAAGTAGAAGGCTGCATGCATAACTGGAATCCTTGGGATCAGTTAGCTTCCTTAAAGGAAAAGAACCCCAAAAATAAGAGGTCCTCAGCCCATCAGAAGTTAAGGAACCGAAAGGATTGGGACAACATAATATCCTTAGCCCAGAAGTGGAAAAAGTTGTACCACAATTAGATGTAGAAGATCTTAATAGCTTTTCGGTAAATGTGTCTCACAATTTTACTATTATTATCCAATTCTTTGAAAAAGTTTATCACCAATTGAAAAAATTAAGTTCAACTATTTTTAGAGTGATTGACACTCAGTCTCAGATTATGAGAATTGATGAGTTGGAAATACAACAAATCAAGGATAGTATAAGAGCTAGTAAGTTTGACCTGATGAAAAATATTGATGAAAATCAATCAATTCTTCAGGAAGATATTTGCAACCATAAACCAGCTTGAAGAAGAAGTTAAGAAAACTAGTCCTACTCCTTCAGCTCATCTGAATAACAAAATTGACTTATTAAGCAACAAACTTGATTTAGAGTTAGGTACGATTAAAAATGATCTCAGAGATCTTAAGATCAACTCTAATAACTCTCCGGTCATTGAACTAGAAGAAACTAGACCTGCCAGGTTCACCAGTACTCCTAGTGTTCCTCCCAGAACCAGGATAACTAGGAATGAGTCTTTCAGACCCAGTCCTACTCTGGAATTGTAGCAGGCTTTGAAGCTACTTCCTCCCATCACTGAATGGCCTAAATTCTCCGGAGAAGGAGAATACAACCATGTCAGTTTCATTATGTTTATTGACTATACTCTTTCTTCCTATCAGCTCCCTGATGCAATAGCTTTGGTAAGATTGCCCAGATTATTTGAAGAAATAGCTCTTGATTGGTTTATCAATAAAATAGAAGAAGTTGGATCTTTATCCTGGAATTATTGAAAGGAATTGATCAAAGTGCAGTTTGGTACCAGGATTTGGAAAAGAAAGATGATGAAAACTTTTGAAACTTCCCAGTTTGATCAAAGGATAAACCTCATAAGTGGTTCTTAGACCAGAAAAAGAGGTTGGACTGTTTCTATCCTGATGCTGATAAAGAAGAAGCCAATGAAAGACTCCTTAACTTATGTCCCCAACAAATCAACCACAGTGTAAGGTGTAGAATGCCTATGGATTAAGATCTTTCCACATTAATAGGTGTATTGGAAGAGACTATTGATATGAATGGTCTTCAAAAAAGGGTCAATAGACCTCCAAGGGAACAAAATATTAGGAACAGGGAAGAATATACCTCCAAAACTAAGGAATCCCCTGCTACTAATACATCTACTTTGGAAGTCAAGAAGACTCCAGAATCAAAAGAGAAAGTATGTTGGAACTGTAACCAAACAGGACACGTAAAACCTGATTGTCCTCTACCTAGGAAAAGGATTAATCTTGTTGATGGAGAAGAGTATGAAAATCCTGACCCTCACCTTGATGATACTGACGGATCACTCTCTGATTGTGATCCAATAACACTAACCCTATCAATTTTATTGAAGGTAGTATTGAGTCTTCTCTGGACATAAATTCAGTCAATGAGGATTCTAACTTACCTCAAAAATGGAAGCCCAACATGAAGATTCACCACATCTCTGCGGCTAAGGCCTTGACTCTAAAACCTTCTTCCGGTAAAAGTTTCACTTCAGGCAAAACATGCTATGCTACTGGTTTAATCCAAGGTTCGCCAGTTAAGTTACTTCTAGACAGTGGAGCCTTTTGCTTGTGTGTTGGTTCAACCTATCTGGAGAAACAAGACCCAAACTGGAAACTGAACTTACTACCAGTACCTCAGGCTAAGTTCAGCAGTTGTAAATCTGCTCTCAATGCTATTGGAGTATGTTCTTCTGATATCATACTCCCTCACTCTAAAGAATCACTCAAACTGAACATTGAATTTTTAGTTCTCCAAAACAGATTATGTGATTATTTTATCCTTGGGAATGATTCTCTTTGCCTTTATGGTATAGATGTATTCCAAAGCAAAGGAAGATACTTCACCGTAGGGGGAGACTGAAATAAGAAGTTCCAAATATGTCATGTTAATGCTCAAACTTCTGATTCAACTTATGAAAAACACTTAGAGAATTTCAATCAGGAATACTTTTCTCAAGCTTCTTTGAATTCCCTTCTCAATGAAGAACAGAAACCGGATATCCTACAAGTATGCTTTGAAAATCAGAATGCTTTCTGTACCAAAGATCACCCCATTGGCAACATCAAAGGACATGACATGATCCTAACTCTAACTATTAAGCCTCCTTACCCACCTAACCTCAGGAGACCTGCTTAACCTTTGAGTCCAAAATCTAGAGCTGCTCTGGAAACCCATATTCAGGAGTTGGTTGACTTACAAGTCTTAATGAAAGTAGGCCACAATGAACAAGTGGATATTACTACCCCAGTAATTATAGCTTGGCACAATGATAAGTCAAGAATGGTTGGAGATTTTAGAATGCTTAACAACTACACCCAAGCTGATTATTATCCAATTCCAAGAATTCACCATGGTCTAAATAACCTTTCAAAGGCTAAGTTCATAACCACCATGGACATGCTGAAAGGCTTTCACCAAATACCTATCAGCCCTGATAGCCGGAAATTCATGAGAATTAGCTGTCATTTGGGAATTTATGAGTATCTTAGGATGCCTTTTGGTATTAAAAATGCTCCTTCTCATTTTCAAAGGATGATGCACACATTCCTAGGATTATTTATCAGACAGGGATGGATGATGGTATACATTGATGATGTTATCATTTACTCTGATCATTGGGATACTCACATGGAAAAATTAAGGCTAGTCCTCAAAACCTCTCTGCCGTAGGATTGAAATTATCAATGAAAAAATTTAACTTTGGCTACGGGGAACTCAAAGCCTTAGGACAAATTGTCTCTGGACTGACCTTAGCTGCTGACCAAAACAAGATAGCAGCAGTAATGAATAGGCCTATGCTGCAAAATAAAACTGAACTCCTATCCTTCATCAGCTTCTGCAGCTACTATAGGAAGTATTTACCAAATTTTGCTCTTCTAACCAAATTTTTGTATGAGATCTGCAACAACACCACCCTGTTTGAAATGACTCATGATAGAGTCAAAAATTATGAGGAACTCAAAATGGCAATGACTTCAGCTCCAGTACTGATCCAGCCAGATTACTCTAAACCTTTCAAGCTCTACATAGATGCCAGCATGGAAGGTCTAGGAGCTGCTTTACACCAGGAAGTCATAGAAGATGATAAACCAGTAGAAAAACCTATACTCTTCATATCTAGACAAATTAAAGATACTGAGAAAAGGTACGGTGCAAGCCAAATGGAATGCCTGGCCTTAGTATGGGACCTAGAGAAACTCCATTATTACTTAGAAGGCACCAACTTCACTGTTATTACTGACTGCAACACTGTCAGAACCTTGATGAACATGAAGACCCCTAGCAGGCATATGTTGAGATGGCAGATAGCCATACAAAAGTACAGAGGACAGATGACCATAATTCATCAAGCTGGAACTAAACATCAGAATTCTGATGGTTTAAGCAAGAATGCATTACCCAATGACCCAAGTAACCCTGCCTATGATCCTGAGGATAATGACATCTTCCCTATCCTTAATATTAACAGGTTAAAAATTGAAGCTCCTATAATGGGTATCCACGTTTGTGAACTAAAAGAATCATTATTCAACTCCATCAAAGAAGCTTAAAGCTCTGGCATAAAGACTCTGATCACTATAATGGAAAGTACCTCTTCACCTCCTGAATTGATCAATAGCCTACCTGAACCTATCTTGAAACCATACAAAGCCGGAAGGTTCACCATATGGGATGGTCTAGTATACTATAGGCATTAACATTCAAGTGTCATAGTCTTAACTAAAGATGACCATATCAAACATTTTCTGGCTGAGTGCCATGATAACTGCTCCTCTAGTCATTTGTCTACTGATAGAAACTTGGATAAGGTTAAAAAAACTGCTTGGTGGGTTAATTGAAGAGACTCCACTATTCAGTACGTTACTAGTTGTGAAACTTGTCAGAAGTCCAACAGGACTACTGGGAAACGGTTTGGACTATTGCAAAGGATTGCTGAACCCAAGAAAAGATGGGAAATCATCAATATGGAATTTGTGACTGGACTACCACCAGGAGGAGCCTATTCCTACAACTCAGTCTTAGTCATTAAGGATAGGTTCTCCAAGAAAGCAAAGTTCCTACCTAATCACAAGGAAGACACTGCTATGGAAGTTTCCTTATTATTTTGGAACAGACTCATTGCTGATGTTGGAGTTCCCAAGATTATTATCAGTGACAGAGACCCTAAATTCACCTCTGAGTTCTGGAGAAATCTACATGATATGCTTGGAACCACCTTAGCTTTCTCTACCGCTTATCACCCTCAGACGGATGGATTAGCTGAGAGGATGATTCAGACCCTGGAAGATATGCTCAGGAGATTCTGTGGCTTTGGACTAGAGTACAAAAATTCTGATGGTTATTGCCACAATTGGCTTAGCCTTTTACCTGCACTGGAGATGGCCTACAACAGAAGCAAACACTCTACCACTAAGGAAGCCCCTTACATAGTGGAAAGAGGATGGATTCCTAGATTACCCAAGGATAACCTTAAAAACCAGCTAACCAACATTCACCCTACATCACTTGATTTAAAAAAGATGATATATGAAGCCAAAAAACATGCTGTGAAGTGTGTCCAATATGCTGTGGAGTATAACCAGCAATGATGGGATAAAACCCATAAGGAACCTGATTTCAAGATTGGTGATCAAGTCTTGATCTCTACCACTTAATTTACCAACTTAGGTGGAAATAGGAAGCTTAGACCAGCTTTTGTTGGACCTTCCACCATTAACAAACTTCATGGTAAGAATGTAGTGGAAATAATGCTCAGTGATGAACTTTCTAGGAAACATCCAGTCTGCCCAGTAAGCCTCATCAAACACTACCACCCAAGGAATGGAGAGCATACTCCTTTACCTGCCATACCTGTTACAGAAGAACCTGAAAAGGAAAAAGGTAAAATTAGCAAGATCCTTAAGGATAAGAAAGATAGGATCAATGGAAAAGACATCAGACTCTACCTGGTTAGGTACAAGGGAGAATCACCTGATAAAGATGAATGGTTGCCTGAACATAATATCCCTGATGGACCTATACACCTGAGGAACTACAGAGCCAACAGGAGGCATTAGCCCAAATTATTTTTCAGATATAGACATATCTTGGAGTGGGGGAATGTCAGCTTGCTACTATACACAGAGCAAAACTGTCAGATAGTAACACAAAATATGAAAAATACAAATACCTCAATTAACAAAGTAAGGAGTGAGAAATCCTTAAATCTTATTACAGGAATGGATTCCTCACCCAAAATTAGGTAGGGTCACTCAATGACCACACCCTTGAATTCCAAGTCCTTATATTTTCAAAATAATTAAAACAAAAAATACAAAAATTACAACACCTGTATGGCACTTTTTGGCCATTCTAAAATTTCACATGTATTTTCATGTATAGGTTTTACACCTAAAATTTACTCAGAATTGAGGTGTTGTGTATATTTTAGGAGTTACACGCGGAAATGTGACATGTCACAATTCCCGCGCGCAGCCCCGCATCATTACATAACCCTACGTACTAGCAGCAGCAGGATCCCGCGTACTAGAGACCCGCGCGCAGCTGATTCTGCCACGCAAGCAGCGGATCCTACCCCGCGCGCATCTGTACTACTGATCCCCGCGCCTGGATCAGTTGTGACTAATCTGACAACCAGGTACTGCTCAGAAGAGCTACAACCAAGTTAAGGTTGCCTAGCATATGTAACAAACAGACAAATGCATTACTAATGATCTAAAAATACCAAAATCACATAAAAATAATGAAAATTGAGTTTTAAACATTTTTTAATAATAAATCAAAGATCAAAGACTACCGCGTAAATCACTGATCTTGATCTTTGAAGACCACAAAAAACTACAAGAAGTGTTCATAAAAATTATTAAAAACTACCTAAATGATCAGTAGATGATGAACACTCATTAAACATCCACATCTGCACGCTTTGCAGCAATATCAATAGTACAAATGAAGGATGAGTACAGAATGATCAAATTTAGGCCATGACAGATTGACAGATCCTGTGGCTAAAATAGTACAGAAATCCAGCAGATCTAAGGAAAGCTGATTGACAACACCAAGTAGACGTTCTAATCTTGCCCTGACTGGCTTGCCAGCCTCAGCCCACGAGTAGAACCCTCTGTACATGCCCTGAGAAGACCGAAATTGCCCCAAAAAAGGTATTTATACAGACCTCTTTGGATCCAATCAGTTAATAAGAGTTTACCAGGAATTTATTTATTATCAATCAGACACCGTGTCATTGTTAATCAAGTGCTTATATGAAGATGAGCAAGTGATTTATGACTTAGTCTGCCAAATTATTATTTACCTATATTATTCAATCAACCATCAAAGTTTAGTCAAGCAATCTACCCCATCTGCTCTGAAAACCTTCCAATTATTCCAGGATTTTCGTGGTAAAGTGCTCAGAGTGAGTTTTACCCTTCCTGTCTAGGCGGTTTGTGCTGTTAAGCCCGGCCACTAGTGGAATAAGTCCTTTCTAAGGCACCCATCTTAATTCCAAGGTTCTTTAACTGCCCAAGGAGGCCCCTTGAAGAGAGGTTTCTAGTCTGTAAAGATCCCCAGTAGTATAATACTGTGGCCCCTCTTTTATATTATATTGAAAACCATCTACCACCAAACCAATTAAACCTTGCAACTGCTCTTATTAAATCATTTATTTGAGCTTCTAAGCGTTTATTATTGGAATAATAATTATTATTATCATTCCAGCATTTTTATCACTCTCTGTAGCTAAAGGACTGCGAGGTTCCTGGTATCAGAGAGCTGACACCTCCAGCTGGATTCTGGGGAAGATTAAAGGAATATTTATTAACCATGAAGAAGCCCACAGGGTGCTCTGACAAGGAATTCCAGAAGATAAAGAGGAGGTCACCAAACTTCTATATAGAGGAAGGAAGACTGAAAAGGAGGGGGATATGGGGCCCTCAGCTGGTGCTGACAACTAAATAAGAAATGGAAAGGGTCATGAAGAACCTGCATGAGGAATTGGGGCACAGAGGGAGTGGAGAGACATACAGAAGGATCAAAATTAGGTTCTGGTGGGAAGGGATGAAGAAGATGACTAGGAAATGGGTCCAAACCTGTGGACCATGCCAGAAGAGAAGCAAGCTTCAGCAGGAAGAAGAAGGCAGGGCAACTCTTACTAACACCCTGTTTCAGAGGGTAGCAATGGATGCAGTACATGGTAAGGCAGGAAGATGGAAGTATCTAGTGGTAGCCAGGGATTATTTTTCAGGGTGGGCAGAAACAGTGGGCCTGACTAGTCTCACCTCAAGAAACATAGCCACTTGGTTTCTATCTGAATGGATCTATAGGTATGGAATCCCCAAGGAAGTAACAGTAGATGGGGGAGGAGAATTCAAAAAGGAGCTCCAGTCAGCCATGAAGATGGTGGGAAAAAAACTCAGAATGTTCACCCCTTACTATCCAGAGGCTCAGGGAATGATAGAGAGGGGCCACAAGGAAATAAAAGATGCACTAATAAAGCTATGTGGGGAGAATGGCAATAAATGGAAGGAATACCTCCCTCTAGTCACCTTGGCAGATAGGATTTCTACAAGAAGGAAAACAGGATTCTCTCCATTTGAACTACAGTTTGGACAGCCAGCATTCCTGCCACTGGATGTAGAAATGAAGACATACCTAGAAATTGACTGGGGGAAGGTAACCACAACCTCAGACCTCCTGGAAGCCAGAGCAGCACAATTAGCCCAGAAGGAAGAAAAAATTCAGAAGGCAGCACAGAAGATGAAGGAAGAAAGAGAACTTTCAATCAAGTATTGTGACAGGAGACTAGCCCATAGGATAAGGGAACCACTCAAGAAGGGGGATCTGGTATTAGTCTACAATAGATCCCTGGAATCTCAATGGGGACTACTCTTCAAGAATAGATGGAATTGACCTTACAAAGTGGTCAAAAAACTCAACAAGGGACCCTATATTCTAGAAGAATTGGATGGAACAGTACTTGGGAGAAGGTTTGCAGCAAGCCAGATCAAGAAGTTCTAAAACAAAGGAGACCCACTAGAAGAAGAAGATGAAGGACTAGAACAAGAAGCAGAGGAAGGACTGGACCAAAGAGAAGAGCAGCTAGTAGAAAAGGAAGGGGAGGGAGAAGGAGAAGGCTCCTAAGCAAGAGCCTAAACTGCTAAATCTATCATTACAAAGATCAATCAGACAAACAGAACTCCTAAGCATGAGTCTAAACTGCAAACCAAAAATATAAAATAAATAAAATATATAAAAAAAATGAAATAAATTAATAAATAAAATAAAAAGAAAAGAAAAGAAAAAGAAAAATAATTAAAATTAAAAATTAAAAATTAAAAATTAAATTAAATTAAAATATATATATATATATAATCAGAGAATGAATGAATGAAAATATACATTTCATCAAGAAGGTCATTACCGTAAAAAGATTTCAACCCAAAGAGAACATGGAAAACTGGGATGAAGGAAGGACCTGAAGACATCAAGATTGGCTTAACTCAAAATTGGACCCAATTAAATATTTTAAGATGTGTCAAGGTATCAAGGAAAAAGGGATCAATTAATCTTTAGCTAGGATTGTCTGATTGAAGACATTATAGTAGTTTTCAAAGGAAAAAAGTTATCTATCAGTTTTGAATAGATTCAAACAGGGTGTCAAGGCCTGAAACTAGAGAAAAGATTCAGAAGAAAGGAAAAGGGGGAATAAAATGAGGAAAATCTGTCTTTGGCCATGAAGTACCATAGTATATGGAGAAGGGGAAAGAAGATTGAAATTTAGAAAAAAGGTGATGGGAGGGGAATCTTGCTTTAGCCATGAAGTACCATAGTATATGGAGAAGGGAAAAGAAGATTTAAAATCAAATCAGAAGGAACAGAGAAAAATGCCAAAACCTGTCTTTATCCAGAAGAACCCTAGTATAATTCAACAACCAAGAAGAATGGAAAGGATTTAATTATGCTTTTACTTGCTACATGGGCCCAATCAAGAAATGATTAAGAGGAGAAGATCTCAAGATAAGCAACCAAGATTTCAACAGGACCAACTGGATCACTAGGATTCTGTGGACATTTGTTTTATGCTAATGTGATTATTAGTATTTTTTATTTATGTCTCTCAGATAAAGAAAAAGAAGAAGAAGAAGGATAAGAAGAAGGAAGATAGGATGTGGAGTCTGATGTCTATGGACAGGAATGCTTTGGACAGAATTAAGTCTGGGGGGGATGTGGTAGACCAAACCTGTCCTTTATCAATCAGACTCACTTTTCTAGTGTAACAACAGCTCCAACCCTCAAAGAAACCTCAGAAATGGATTCTACATCACAAACAACCTATAGTCACTCAGCCAAAGTACCCCTCTATCTCTCATGGATTAGAAGATACAGCCCAAGAACCCTTCAACTGTGGCAAACTCATACCCAACCAGTTTTCAAAGCTCTGTGGAAGGAATAAATACATACCTTTCAAACCCTCAAGTACATACTAGTAACAGCCTACCCTCAAGACCAGAACCATACACCAACCCTGTCACCTTAGCCAGAATACAGCAATACGGATACAGGAGGCAATGCAACTATTTCAGCTCCTGTCACCTCACCCAGGATGCATTCAAATACACATACACAAGACTATGCAGAAGTATACAGGACAGTATAGGCAGGAGGAAGTGAAACCAGTCTCAACCAGATCCAAACAAACAAGCAAATACACATACACTAGACTATGCAGAATTATACAGGACAGTATAGGCAGGAGGAATGGAAACCAGTCTCAACAAGATCCAAACAAACAAGCAAATACACATACACTAGACTATGCAGAAGTATACAGGGCAGTATAGGCAGGATGAAGTGAATCCAGTCTCAACCAGGACTATGCAGTACCAAACAAACTCAGCATCTCACAGCAATCTATTTAGGCAGAGGCATGTGATACTAAAAAACCCACCAGTACAAGTACCACAGGGCTACCCAGCAATATATGCAGGCAGTCAAGAACTACCAGTAACAACACCCCCAGCACCACACAGCAATTTATGCAGCCAGTAGCATGTGATAAAAAATAAACTACCAGTACCAACAACCCTCAGCACCACACAGCAATTTATGTAGTCAGAAGCATGTGATACCAAACAACCCACCAGTACAAGGACCACAGGGCTAACCAGCAATAAATGCAGGCAGCCAAGAACATGCAGCAACAAACAGACCACCAGTAATGCACAAGAAATACATGGAGGTAGAAGCAAGTAGCACCAAACAAACCACCAGTACTGCACAGGAATTTATTGTATCTGCACTTCACAGCAGTTCATGCAGGACTGTGCATGCATGATACCCCTGTACAAGCTTTTCCCAACCAGAAGAAATTCCTCATGCAACTGTACAAGCTTTTCCCAACCAGCATAAATGCCTCATGTAACTGTACAAGCTTTTTCCAACCAGCAGAAATGCCTCATGTAATTTTATCTCACTGTTCCTCACCAGCACAGGGAGAACCCTCAGGGGCAGACTTGAGCACCCCTGGGGGCAGGAATTTTCTATTTAAGGAGGGCCTCTCTGCCCTATCCAAGTTGTATCAGCTATCCCATCTCATACCATCTGGCCTAGTTATCACCCATCCCTACTCACCCCATCAACCCATCTATCTGTGGTACCTACCCAGATAAAATATTAGTATTGAATTAGTTATAAAAGGAAACAAGAAATCAGAAACCAAGTCATTACCCATCTTTAGCCAATTAAAACACCCAATAGGTGGTTGAATAAGGGTTATTCTGTGACCTAGATATTCAGCACCATATTAAAGAAACCCCACCCATTAGTTAATAAATAACCCTTACAAAGAAAGAGAGCACAACAAAAAGAAAATACCAACCTTTCCTCTGCCCAGCCCCCTGTGGGTAAACCAATCCTTGGGTCCTCTCCTGAACCAGCCCTTTGATAAACCCTTGAACCCTTTAATATTGGGGTATTGGTTAAGATCAAACATATCTGATCAATAAATTAACCAATAGTCCAATACAGCTGGTCTATTCTTCAACAAACCCTACCAATAACAATTAATAACTAATCTAGGTCTGATCTGAGACCTATATTAAGTCTCAAAGAAACCAGCCATTAATTTAAATAAATTATTGTGCAGACTTGCTATAGTACTAGAAGGGCAGGCAATTTAAAACCACTCTTAGCATATACTAATACTCCAAAGAAGTAGAAGTAATACTAAATTCCCCTTCAAGGACTTCCAGCAAGCTATTTGCTACCTTTATTTATATAATCCCACAGGAGTCTCTACAATGCCTGACACTCAATATGTAGGCGCATGTCAAAAGTCCCGCATGCAAAATGACTGACTGGCTGCTGTGGTGTCAATTTATAGACACCAATTGGGAACTGCCTTGCTGCTTTGCACTCAGCATTGGAGGCAAGCGGGCTCAGCATTAGGGTATGCGGATTGCTCAGCAGCGGCAGCTGCTGGATCAGAAGCAGCTGCTGTTTGGATCTGCACCTAGTGGACGGGTCGGGCTCAGCATCAAATGCGGCGTGGGAGGGGATTCGCCCTGGAGATCGGATTTGGAAGGTAGTGCGCTCGACTAGGTTTGCGGGAGTGCCGGTTTGGATACTTAGGGGCAGAGCAATCCGCGGGCTATGAAGGAACAGACGGAGCGCGCGGATCATGCCTGATATTACCGGACACCCACGACGGGAGCGGAAAAATGGATACGGACAGGCGCAAGGGGCTCCAAGTAGGGCGCGGTGCGAGGACCATGTCATGAGAAGGACAAACCGCATGGACGGAACAGCGTATGGACGTTGGGGGGGAGTTTGGTACAGAGGAGGTGTGGAGAGGAGGCTAGGTTTTCTGTCTTGGGGTTGTTTTCTGTTTCGTTGTCATACTGTTATTTGTGTGTGTACTTAGGTTAGGGTTGAGAGGAAGGAATTATCCTCACTCTCAACTCCGGGTTGGGAGGAGGGGAGGGATGCATGGAATGGAATCAGACCATCACATCACTGGATTGGATCAAACATCTCACCAAGAGATTAAAGGAGCTCATACCAGATACACATCCAGGTGGAAAGTTCTTAGGATTGAAGGATTGGCGATTTCACTCTCTCTCTACTCTTCTTTATCTCTTATCTCCTTATTTCTATTTCTCATTTCAAGTGCAACTCCGGGCATCCTCATCTCCTTTCAAAAGCAGGGAACCGTTAACTTCCAAACCTTGGGATAATTATAGGGGGATAACCCTTTATTCTTTCCACACCGCAGGCAACAGATTCCCGCACATAGCTGTCAAGCCTGCGCGTTTCAACACAAATTGTACTTACCCTGAAAGACAGGTACTGCAACAACAGGCTACAACCTGCATGCATACATCATGTATATTTAACAACTTGACTGCAGGAAAGAGGGATGTCTAAAACCTAAGAATATTGAATAAAAATATATGAAAATCAAAATATAAAGCAAATAAATTGTGGGAAAAAATAATGAAGGTTGTCATGTAAATGAGATTGCCAAATCTTTATGAACCATGAAACACAACAAGGAGTTAACCAAAAAATTATTAAAAGTTCCCAAAAGGTTCTGAAGATGCCATAGAATATACTAATACCCACTTCCACCCATTTCACCCAAAATAAATTAATACAAAATAAGGAAATGTGTCCGGATCATAAAAATAAAAAATTAACATCTAAACACCTTCTGACAATTATTTCACAAAGAAATATGACATAGACAAGGCTAGCAGATTGAAAGCACCAGAACTACGTGCCAAAATAGCCCTGGCCAGTCTGCTAGCCTCAGCACCCAAGCCCAACCCTCTCTAGGTGCCTTGAGAAGATCTTATTACCCCAGGAAATTATATAAACCAACCCTTTTAGATGTTTTAAGCCCCAGTAATTTTTAAGTATCAATCCAGACCCCTTGCCATCCGTGATCAAGTGTTTATTCAAGATAAACAAGTTATATATGGCTATAGACTGATAGTATTATTAATAATTCTGGCCCCATCATTGATTCTGTGAAGAATATCAGCAAATAACCCCAATAATTGTCCTGAGACCCTTTCAACCATGAATTTCTGCAAGCATCTTGGAGTAAGTACTTAAACTATTAAGTTGTCTCCTCCTTGCACCCAGGCATAAGTGCTGTAAGACAGCCGGTCCACCCATCCCCTTGAGTTATTCTTTTGTGAGCAATCATTTAAGACCTCATTTTCCCAAGGTCTTTACACGGTTCAAAAGAGCCCCTTGAAGAGAGTTTATATCCAATAAAGATCCCCAGTTTGCATGAACTGTGGCCCCTCTTGAAAAATATATATTTCAAAAAATTTAATCCAACCAAAGAAACCAAACTTTGCACTTGCTTTTAAATCAATTATTTGAGCATTTTACAATAATTTCCTTGGAGTTATTATTCCAACACCAATATTACTTGCTGTAGCTAAAGTATGGCAAAGTTCCTGGCATCAGGAAGCTGACACCATGTGATTTTTGGTCCAACCAGAAAAGCCCTGGACTGTATACATCATGATCTTATTTCACCCATAAATCCTCCCTCTGTCTTGGGTTTGAAGTAATTTCTAAATTTGGTCAATCAACACACCTTTTTCAAGTTCATTTTTCCCCTCAAAAGCCATTCTGACACTTTTGATGAGTTTTTCAAACTTAGAGAAATGGTGGAAAACTTCCACAATAGGAAGATCAAGAAGTTTGTTTTGGATTGTGGAGGGGAATTTGTTAACAAAAGGTTTCAAGACTTGGCATAATCCCAAGGCTTTCTCCATAAACTGTTTCCCCCAGAGACACCCCAAAACCATGGCGTTGCTGAACAAGCCAACTGCACTATACTGGACAAAGCTTTTTTTCTCCTTTGGCAATCTTTTCTTCCAATAAACTTCTGGGAAGAGGAAGTAAACACTGCATGTTTTCTATCAAACCTGGCACCCACTCTGTCCTAAAACAATCAAATGCCATACTTCCTGTGGAGCAAGTGTGCCCCAAGAATCAAGAATTTACAAGCCTTTTCTGTAAGGCTTTCATCTCCGTACCTAAACAAAATTGGGCCTGGAAGATTGGCCCATTGGGGGATAAGGGCGTATTCCTGGGATGCAAAAACAATGCCCCCAAATTATCAAATCCTGCCTACCCAAGACAATCAAGTAGTTGTTACCAGGCACGTTGTCTTATTTCAACATCATTTTCCTATGAGTAAATTCTCCAGACCTAATGAAGTCTTGTCCTCTGACAGGCTGGGAGATTTGCTTGTAGCGGAGGATAATGATTTCTTGGACTGCATGTGTTATATGCCTCCTTCCATGCATTCTTGTGAATAGGATGATTCTGGTACTCAACAACCTGTTGTCCCCTGAAAAACCAGTGGTTCTGTCCCACCTCATCAAGAGGTCATTGACTCAACTTCACCCGCTCAGCCTCTTATCTCCTTCCCATTGCCACCTCCTTGGCTGAAAGTCATTGGTCCTTGAAATCCCTCTGTCTGGAAAGGGTATATTGATCCCATCCACATACTCCTGTTCTCTTGCAGACCGGCTGCCAATCTTGCTTATTTGGAAGACAATTTTTTTCTGCAAAGCTATGAAGAAGCTGTGGACTTTCACAAACAGGAACACTGGATTGCGGAAATAAATAAAGAAATTGAGTCAACGATAAAACTGCGGGTATGGGAGGTAAGTCCACTGGATGGTCAGAAAAGGGTTTGGATGTGCGGGTCTTCAGAAAAAAGAAGGACCACACCAAGAAATTCATCAAATACAAGGCCAGGATGTGCACTCAGGGCTTCTCTCAGGTAACTGGAGTTGATTATCAACAAAAGTTTGCCCCTACAAGACTCTTAAACTCTCTTTGAGCTCTCATTGCATACCCTGATGCTAATTGTCTGCAGTTCCAAAAAATGTATGTCAGAAGTTCCTTCCTTAAAAACCCTCTGAAAAACACTTTCCACTTATCTATGCACCAGAGTATGCATCTTGACGGCAAAGATGTCTGTATCAGGTTGATCTAGGCAATATACGTCTTAAAACAGGCTCCTCTGGCCTGGTACAATTGCCTATCCTCCTGGTTGGCCCACAGAGGGTTTTTGTGCTCTTTATCAGACACCATGAAAAAAAAGGCAGCACGTGCCGGCAGGTGTAGCACCTGGGTTTGGGATTGAAACATTTTTTGACTTTGTTGTGGTTTCTGAGTCAAAAATCAAATTGATTCCTGGAAAGTCTCAGAATAATCCTGCAAAGCATTTATGTAATTCATGGATTGAATTGAGTATCTTCACATAACAGGAATATTTGGGAACTTATGTATTTATTTCTAATTTGATATTTCTATCACTGCTGTTAAGAACATTGATTTGGAGCTATGTCACAAGGAAATTTTTTTTGGATGGTATCAAGCTTCAAAATGAAATGATATCAATTCTATTGAAAAAGCTTAAATTCAATTATTGTTTGTAGGCTAATTTTTGTTTTTTTTTTCCTCCCCAAAGACAAAAGTTCATCCTGGTGGCACATATAAATTTGATTTTGGAAAAAATAAAATTAGGAAATTATATTGAAAAAATTGCAAGAAACAAAGGCTCAATGCCCTCAGACCCATAACCTGCATGTTAGAATGAATCAGTGTTTTCACCAAACAAATTTGCCTTTTTTTCAAAAAGAAAATTACTGCTTATTGTTTTCTTTTTCTTTTCCTTTTTCTTTTGGTATCTTTAATACGGCTTTGAATAAATTGGTTAATTTTCAATTTAAATTCTTTATATTTGTTTTGATTTTTGATTTTTTATTTGTTTATTATTTTCATTTTTTCATTGTTTATTTTTCTAATGTATTTTATTTTTGAGCAGTGCTTAATTTGAAACGGTTCACAACCTGTTCACAACTCACAATTGGGTGTTTTTTGGGACTATTGAACCATTTGAGGTTTTGATGGGCTATAAGTGTATATTTATGAATTTTTGTTAATCTTTTTTTAATTGTTTATTTTTCTTAATTTTTATTTTTTTTTGTCTATTTTAATATATTTTTGTATTTTTTTGTACTTTTGTATATTTTTTTACATTTTCTTTTATATTGTTTTATATTTTTGTACATATTTTTGTATTTATTTGTATTTATTTTTATATATTTTTTCTTTATATTGTTTTATATTCTTTCATTTTTTTTAGATTTTTGTAAGTTTTTTTATGTTTTTTCATTGTTTTGTATTTTTGTCTATTGTGTTTATTAACTATTTCAAGGTTCAGGAAGAATAAATTCAAACTAATCCTAAAGATTAATTTTTTTGATGCCTGAAAACTCTTCTACATTTTTGATGTTCCTCCTCAGACACTAGCTCATCCTCACTACAAATGGTGCTTGTGAAGCATCATGAAACATTCAATTTTTTCAACCCCATTTCAGGGATGGGAACTCCTATATAGTAGGGCATGACCGGGAATTTGAGCTGGCAGAACTTAAACGTGGTTTGGGGGCATTCCCCCCCACCCATTTTTGTTTTGAATTTTTATATATATTTATGTATTTTTTTGTATTTTTCCATATTTTTCTATATTTCTGTATATTTTTTTGCAATTTTTTTCTTCATTTTATTTTTTTACATTTTTGTATTTTATTTTATATTCTTTGTATGTTTTTTATATTTTTATTTATTTTTTTACATCTTTTAGTATTTTATATTTTGTTTTATATTGTTTTATGCTATTTTACATTTTTTCACATTTTTTTTATATTAGTTTCTATTTCATTTTATTTTATAATGATTTTTAATCTTTTAAATTAACAAGATTGAAAATTTCTGGAGTAGTGAACAACCTTGTTCCCAACTCTGGGTTTGTAAATTTCCATTCATGACCCATTCACAACCCAGGGGTGTGAAAATATCCCTGCCCGTGATTTTTCATTTTTCATTTTTCATTTATTTATTTTTTTGATTTTTTGATTTTTTTTATTTTTTTTTATTTTTTTTATTTTTTTTTATTTTTTATTTTTATTTTTTATTTTTTATGTTTCATTTTTGATTCTTTGATTCTTTGATTTTTTTTTTCAATTTGTTTTTTGATTTTTTTTTTTTTTTGGCTTCCTGTCAGCATGATGGTTGACTTAGCAAAAGTCAACCACCACACTGGCTGTTGCCAATTGCATGGTTGAGCCCTGAACTGTTCCCGCTGCAAAATTGAAGGGGCCGCGCGGGGATCAACTGTTGGGGAGGTGGACGACTTATCATAAGTCATCCATCAACCCAACAGGGTAAAAAAAAAATCAAAACAGAATCAAAACAGTATCAAAACAAATCAAAAAAAAATCAAGAATCAAAAGATGTTGGCATTCAATTCACAACTTTTTAAGATACATTCATGAATCAACATGGGTCTTGTGGCACAACTCAAAACCACAGATTTCAAATGTTGATTTTTTTCCATTTTTCATACTTTCTATATGTTTATATTTTTATACCTTTTTACGTTTTTTTTTTTGTATTGTTTCATATTTTTGTATATCTTTTACATCTTTTTTCATCTTTTTTATATTTTTCTATATTTCTGCACATTTTTACATATTATCAGTGATTTTGATAATTTTTTATATTGTGATATATTTTTACTTTTTTTTTACATACAAATTTATTCTTTGAAGGGTCACAAAGAATATGTTTAAAGTAATTGTAAAGAGTTGTTTTGTTGATGATTGAAAAATCTTCTAGAATGTTGATGTTACTCCTCAGACAAGGGCTCATCCTCACTACAAACATCACCTGTGAAGCATCATCAAACATTCAATTTTTTCCAACCCATATCACTGATGTGACCTCCTATATAGTAGGGCAGGACCCAGAAATTGAGCTGGCAGAACTCAAATGTGGTCCAGGGGCCTCCCCCTCACATAGCCACTTCTTAGGTGTTTTTTTGTCATATTTTTGTATATTTTTGTATATTTTTTTGTATTTTGATGTATTTTTTCATATCTTTCTATATTTTTTGGAATTTTTAACATTTTCATTTACTTTTTGCCAATTTCTTGTATTTTTTTGATTTTTTCCAATTTTGTATTTTTTTTTTTTTTTTTTTGTTTCATTTTGATTTTGATTCTGTTGTGATTCTTTTTTTTTTTTTACCCTGTTGGGTTGATGGACAACTTATGATAAGTTGTCCACCTCCCCAAGAGTTGATCCCCGCGCGGCCCCTTCAAGTTTGCAGCGGGGATTGTTTGGGGCTCAACCATGCAATTGGAAACTGCCAGTGTGGTGGTTGACTTGTGCTAAGTTGACCATTATGCTGACAGGAAGCCAAAAAAAAAAAAAAAAAAAAATCAAAAAAAAATTCAAAAAAAAAACAAAATCAAAAAATCAAAAATAAAACATTAAAAATAAAAAATAAAAAAAATAAAAAAACAATCAAAAAAACAATCAAAAAAACAATCAAAAATGAAAGAAAATCAAACAAATAAATAAATAAAAAATAAAAAAATAAAAAATCACGGGCAGTGCTAAATTGACAACCCTGGGTTGTGAACGGGTCATGAATGGTGTAATTTTTGAAATCAACACGTTTTCAAGAATCAGAAAAAAAATTGGTATTTTCGAAATAAGTCATTCTCCCTTTGACCATTTAAGTAATGAAAATGGTAATTATCACTAATATTTCACAGTAACCCCAAACATTTGATTAAATCCAATTATTAATCAAAATAAAAATGATTTTCTTGATAGTATCCTCAAATTTATTTATTACATAGATTTGACATTCTGCATAATTCTAAATCTTCTGTATTCCATGCATGCACTAGAATTACTTGGAATCCTCAAGAACTGATACAAACAACTTTTCTCAGGTTTCAACTCAAGTTAGAAACAGAGTTTTCTCACAGTCAAAACAAAGTCAAAACAAGTTTCAGGTGCTACACCTGCCGGCAGGTGTAGCCTTTTTTTTCATGGTGAGATGCTTGTGTGTTATATTGAGTTGGTTATTTTCTGTTCTGGCTGTTTGTTCACATGGACAACCTTTTCATCTTTGGAAACAAGCTCTCCCCCTTTAAAAGTGAAATCAGTCTGGAATTTGAGATGAAGGATCTTGGCAATGCGGAACTACTCCTAGGGGTTTGAGTGAATCAATTAAGGGAATCCATACAGATTTCCCAATTGCACTTATCAGAATCTCTCTTGCATGATTATAATATGACTGACTGTAAGACCATGCTCACCCCTGTGATCCCAAATCATCACCTTGAGCCTCCAACCAACAAGGAGGTCAAAATTTTTAAGGAAACAGGGCACAACTATTGGAAGGCGGTATGATCATTGATCTACTTGGCAACTGTGACCTGCCCTGACCTTTCATAGGCCGTCAGCATGCTGTCTCAGTTTCTGGAGAACCCCAGCATTCAACACTGGAAGGCCTTTTTTCATGTGCTCAAGTACCTCTGGGGAACAATTGATCTGTGTCTGTCCTATCCAAAAGGGAATTTCTCTCCCATAGTAGGGTACTCAGATGCTGATTGGGGTAGCTGTAGGAGCTTCAGTAGATCATTCAAAGGCTATCTGGTTATTTTTAGTAAGTGTTTGTTAGTGTGGAGGATGCAGAAACAGCCCATGGTTTCTCTTTCTACTGCTGAGGCAGAGTATTGGACACTGACTGAATTATCTTGTAAATTGTTGTGGCTAAATTGGTTCCTCAAGGAGGTTCATCTTTGTGAATCAGAGGGTCCCACCACTGTGTTTGATGATAACCAGGGCTGCATTAAAACTGCCAACAATGACTGTAACACCAACTCCTGTTGCATGAATCAAGTTGA
Source organism: Puccinia polysora (assembly GCA_025617555.3). Lineage (NCBI taxonomy): Eukaryota > Fungi > Basidiomycota > Pucciniomycetes > Pucciniales > Pucciniaceae > Puccinia > Puccinia polysora. Next base: position 22,028,598 of record CM062624.1, read on the forward strand.
GATTCAACTCCACTTCATCATGGAAGTCATCCCCAACTCAAAGATTTGATTGCACTATGTCTACCCTGAAAAACTGCTAGCAGACTTTCTCAATAAACTGGTGGCTTTTCCCGCACTGACCAGGGCGCTGCCACCATTAGGTGTCCTCAGTCTGAGCCTCAAGGGGGGTGTTAGAATTCTGAAAGTGTGACTCTCAGCCCTCATTCCCTACTCTAGGTCTAACATGTCTGTGTTGTTCATGACTGTCTTTCCTTCATTTTTTTCCTTTTCCACTTCTATCTCCAGTTGTCATTTGTCACATCAAATGGTCATTTGTTATTTATGACAAGATTTTCTTTCCATTCCATCACTTTTCTTTTTCCTTTTTCTCACAAGCCTGATTGTTTACTTCTCCCAAAGGGGTCCTCATAAACTTCATCAATAAAAGAACACTCCTAGCATTTATTGTGTTGTACTGTCCTCATCACTTTGCTTGAGTCCTCACTCAGACTTCTTCATTTGCATTCTTTGCCATCTCACATCCACTAGGTTTATCACTTGTGTTGTTCATCTTCCCAGGTAGATCTTTTTTCTTTCAATCACAGTCTATTGTGTTGCTTCTCTTATATTGAAATATACCTTCTCAGTTCTGTTGATTCTAACATTTATGAATGGAATGAATGAGCTAGGAATGGCTGGAAGAGGGATGCTTATTTATACCTTTTGGGCCTCCTCATGGTACAGGTCTTTTACCAGACAAAAGAGGGTGACCCAGACTAGAACTGAGTCCAAGGAGCTATGCTTTTTTTTCTTTTGGACCTTCTCTAGACTTTAAAGAGGTATAGTAAGCCTCATGTCATCATATATAGTGCTTGATGCATGCTTCTATTTCTTTAATGACCTCATTTTATCAGTCATGTGGGTGGTTTTTAATTTAATACATGTAATATAATCCCATATTTCCTGAATCCAATGGCTTGGTCACATTTCTGGATACCTCTTTCTGGGGTTAGATTTGGATTATGGTGCTTTTTTTTTCAATATCAGTCTAGCTACAAGCAACTGGGTGGGTATTCAGCCTCTTGTTGTGATTAGTTATGTAAATGTTTGATTCAGAGGCTACAGGGGTGTAAATGGATGCCTAGTACTTTGAGAGCAGGCTGGCACAAAACAGAGCTTATTTTTGGGCTCTGGGTACACTCTCAAAATTTTACATTTTCCAGGAGGCACTGTAACTAGGGTCCAAACCCTCCTTGAAACCCCAGTTACAGGGGTCCTGGAAGAAAAAATGGGGTACAGGGCCCCATTAATCTGGATTTTTAATTGGTTTTAGGTGTTTCATGAGGTTCCCCACCACATGGTGGTGCTCTTTGTGCCCCATGTGGTGTGGAACCAGGCTTTAGGGGGTATCTGAGGTACTGTACAGCCCAGTTTCCATTTATGGAGGTAGATGGCTGGTGGCTGGCCACTGCAGTGGCAGGTTGCCTTGCGCAACGGTCAGGCCCGTTGTCCTGGGCCTGGGCAAGGTAGTTGCTTGACTAAAAGCGGGGCTGGTGGTTGGTATCAACCTACCTGACCAGTGCAAGGTAGTTGCACAACTACCAGTGGGACTAATGGTTGGTAGCAACCATTTCAAGCAGCCTGCTTGGCCTGTGAAACTACATGCAGGGCCAGCAGTTGTTTCAGCTTGCTAACATTGCAGAGAAAGCTGCAAAAGTGACAAAAATAACATAAAAATAAGAATATCAAGATTAACATGAGAAGGAGTAAGAAATCTATATATATTATTTCAGAAATGGAGTCTCCACCCAAAATTAGGTAGGGTCATGCACTGACCCCACCCTTGAAATCCAACTCCTTATATTTTTAAATAATTAAGAAAGGAAAGAACAAAATACCATGGCACCACTATGGTACTTTTTTGGCCAATTAAATATATCACATTTATTGTAACGTATAGGTTTCACACCTAAAATTCATTCAGAATTGAGGTATTGTGTATATTTTAGGAGTTATACACGGAAATGTGTTCTGTCACAATTCCCACATGCAGCCGCCGCAACCAATACCCCCGGGCGCGGCTGAGCAGCAGCACTGCCACCCTGTCAGTGTACCCTGACAAGCCATGTACGCAGCCCCGGGCCTGTGACAAGCAGGCAGCCATGGGACTATGGATTGACAGAGTGACAGGCAGCCTGAGAAGGTCAGGTACCACGTAAATGTGCTACAACCTAGATGGGAACATTCTACATATGTCATAAATGTCCCCGTGGATAGTATATAATCTAAAAATACATAAAAGTGTATAAAAATACTTGAATAACTTTTATACGTATTTTTTATAAAATGTAATTAAAAATACCAAAAATGTCAAAAATAAGATAACTACTATTTGTAAAAATATATTAAAATACTTTAATATACCATTGTGAGAACTTCAACACATCAGTATTTCTGTGACATACTGAGGGAACTGATGATGTTGAAATAATACATGAATTCTCAAAAATTATATTTTTAATCAACTATTTCTAAGTAAATCAACTGAATTTTGAAAATAAGAATTTAAATCAATATCATGATTTTACTCCAATCAGTTAATAAATAATGAGAACCCACTTGACATCAGATTACCAGTAAAAATTTCTTTTGAAAGAATTATCAAAATCATGTGAATATTTGCTAAAGATGATTCATCAAATAATGGGAAATATGGATAAATTAGTGTTATTCACACGTCCAAATATCAATTAAAAGGTACAATAATTCCCATACCCTGTGGAATTAGATGTTACCCGTGCTACAGCATCAAGGAAACCTGACAGGATACAACTAGTTACCCTGCTAGCCTTAGCATCCATCCCTTCGAGCCCCTGTATCCGTCAGAAGGACAATATTGGGACTCAAAAAGCTATAAATAAGGAGCTCTTTTGAGAATATTGATACCCAGAGACCCATTTATATTTGAATCCAGACACTGTGCCAAGGTAATCAAATAATTATAAGAGATAAGTAAGTGATTTATGGCTTTAGTATGATTAATAATATCCCTCCCCAACCCTTTTTATCAATTTAAACTGATGAACAGACCTTTTAACCCAAGTAAAAAGGTTTAGCCCATCAGTACACATCCCAAACAGGTACCCAAAGGATTGAATAATATACCAGTGAGTCTTATTATCCTTTCTCTGTTGTGGAAGCTTGGTTAAAAATCCATTTCACTCCACTGTGTATTTTATATACATATTATCTTTGGGCAATATATCCTTTAAGAATATACTTTATGAAATATGCAACAATAATACTCTGTTTGAAATGACACATGAGAGATTGTAAAATTATGAGGAATTAAAGATAGCTATGACCTCCACTCTGCTACTCATTCAACCAGATTGCTCCAAACCCTTTAAGCTATACTTTGAAGCCCGTATGGAAGGGTTAGGAGCTGCCTTACATCAAGAAAGAATAGAAGAAGAAAAACCAGTGGAGAAACCAGTACTCTTCATATCTAGACAGATCAAAGACACTGAAAAAAGATGTGGAGATAGTCAGATGGAATGCTTGGCTCTAGTTTGGGCTCTAGAAAACCTACACTATTACTTAGAAGGCACCACTTTCCAAGTGATCACGGACTTTAATGCTGTAAGAACTCTCATCAACATGAAGAACCCCAGCAGACATATGCTCAGGTGGCAAATTGCTATACAAAAGTATAGAGGCCAGATGACTATAGTGCATAAAGCTTGAGCTTAACCCCAGAATGCTGATAGTCTAAGTAGGAATGATTTTCCTAATGACCCTAACAATCCAGCATATGACCCTGAAGTTCAGGATATCTTTCCTATCCTAAACATTAATCTTTTTGCATTAGATGCTCCAATCATGGGGATCCACTTATGTGAATTAGAAACTGCTTTCTTCAATCTAGTGATAGACAACTACTCCTCTGATATCAAGATGCTGATTACCATTATGGAATGTGAATCCCCAGAAGCAGCACTGATAAATAGTTTACCTGCTTCATTACTTAAACCCTATAAAGCAGGAAGTTTTAATTTTTGGGATGGTCTCCTTTACTACAGACACCAACATTCCAGCGTATTGGTAATAAGTAACAAAGAAAATATACAACACATACACCAGGAATGCAATGAAAAATGTTCATCAGGGCATCTATCCACTGAAAGTACCTTGGAGAAAGTAAAACAGACTTCTTGGTGGATAGACTGGAAATAAATCACTATTAAGTATGTTACTAGCTGTGAGACTTGCCAAAAATACAATAAACTACTGCCATAACTTTTGGACTCCTACAAAAGATCTCTGAACCCAAAACAAGGTGGGAAATCATTTATATGGATTTTGTCACCGGCCTCCCCCCTGGAGGTACTCATTCATATAACTCTGTCCTGGTGATAGTTGACAGATACTCTAAGAAGGAAAAATTCTTACCTAACCACAAAGAAGACAGTGCTATGGATGTAGCTTTACTATTTTGGAATAAGATTATAGCTGATGTTGGTATACCTAAGATTATAATCAGTGACAGAGACCCCAAATTCACCTCTGAATTTTGGAGAACTCTACATGATATACTGGGTACTACTTGAGCATTTTCTACAGCATACCATCCCCAGACTGATGGATTAGCTGAAAGAATGATACAGATCTTGAAGTATATGTTAAGAAGGTTTAAAGCTTTGTTCTAGAGTAAAAAAACTAAGATGGTTATTACCATGATTGGTTAAGCCTACTCCCAGCCCTGGAGATGCCTTATGATGGCAGTAAAAACTCTACTACCAAAGAAGTGTTATAATTATGGCCAGCAATTAGCTTAGGCAAATGAGCAGTTTTTAAAGCAAAAGAAATGCTGGACACTGTGTGTCAATAATGGCTAATGGGGCTCTCACAATGGGGCAATATGTTGGATGAATTCAATTGGATGATCAATGAATGATGGAAAACAGCAGGGAGAAGAGCTCCTTAAGTACAAAAGATTGGCCTCTTGTGAGCCCATGATACAACAAGCCAAAAGGCAAATTTTCCGCCCCAAAAGGGCTCTACAGGCTCTACTGGCCTTGTTACTTGGTTTGGACTAAATCAGCCCACATGGCATCAGTCCCTGTACCCTTACAACCAGCCTATTCTGGTTATTTCTGGTGTTTCCACCTCAATGGGGCTGAACCAGCCCCTTAACTGTTCAATCCCCTTGGCTGGTTGTCCTTTACAACCAGCCATGATGACCTTTATTGCCTTGTTTACGGGCTGGTTGCCTCATGCAGCCAGCCCCTGGCCCCTCAAATGGGCCAGGTGGGACCCAGGGCAAACCTGGGTCCGGTCTCAGACTCACATGGGGGGGGTGACCAGCGGACATGTTGTCCCCCCCCCTTTTTCTCTCAAATCCCTGGTGGGGGCGGTCAAATCCCCTCACCAGGGGCCCTGGGGGTCGATACCTCCAGGGCGTCGTCAAGTACGTTGGCCTGGGAGGTGATCAGGTCCCCCCAGGCCCATCGCTCCTCCCCCTCGGTAAAGGGGGGGGGGAGAGCGTCCCTGCCCTGCTTGGTCGCCTCGAACAATCAATGGTGGGGGGGTGATGAATTCCCCCCCACCTGCCGGTCGCTACCCTTGCGGCCGGCGCCGCCACCTCCTTGGGCAAGGGGGTGGTCAGGTCCCCCCTGCCCTGGCCGACCGCGCTGTCGCGGTCGGTCGCTGGCTGGTTCAACCCAGCCAGCCTGCCCCCTCCCCCTCGCGACGGCGAGCGAGGGGAGGGGGAGCGAGCCGGGGCCGCGAGCCCCGGCTCCGCGGCGCTGGTCGCCGGTCGCGACCAGCCGGGCCCGCGCGGCATCGCACCGCGCGGGATCCCTCGGCCGCGCAACAGCCCCGCGCGGGCCGTCGGGCCCCGCGTGGGCCGTGCCGAGGAACACAGGCGGCCCCAAACGGGCCGCGACGCGAGCAGCGGCCCCGAGCGGGCCGCGACACAGGCGGCAACCCTAATGGGCCGCCCCAAGCCCGAATTGTGAGAAAAGACTACTTTTGCGGGCCAGCCCGTCTGGCCAAGTATGTCCAAAATAAACCTTGGGCCCAATTATGCCCATACAAGCCCATCTGGCCGTATTTGCCCATATACCCCATCGGGCCCGTTAGGGCCCGTGTACCAATGGGTCTGTTTCACGCGTTTTGAGGCCAGTTTCCCCAACTCTGTAACATCCACATGGGCCCGTATGGTCCGTGTGTGTGTCCAATGGGCCTCAGAGGCCCATTTGTGCATCCCATTTGGATTACACTTATACGTAGCACCCGCGTAAGTGCGTACGTATTTTAACAAGAAGCCCCTTACATACTACAAAGGGGATGGATTTCAAAACTCCCTAGGAATAACTTGAACTATAACGTGGCCACCATTCATCCAACAACTCTTGACTTCAAGAAAATGATAGACCTGGCAAATAATCATGCTCAAAAATGTGTAGAAGATGCAGTAGAATGCAACAAAAAAAGATGGGATAAATTGCACCAAGGACCTGACTTGCAAATAGGAGATCAGATCTTGATATCTACTGTCAACTTCAACAATTTAGAAGGTAAAAGAAATCTAAAACCACCCTTTGTTGGACCATTTTTTATCAAGAAGATGCGCAGCAAAAATGTTGTAAAGTAATCCAGAGAGAATAATTATCAAGAAAGAACCCAGTATTTCCTTTTAGCCTAGTGAAACACTTTCAACCAAGAGAAGGTAGCAACCTCCCTCCAGCAACGATCCCATTAGAACCTGACCTTGTGAAAGAAAAAGGGACATTCAGCAGGAATTTGAGAGACAAGAAAGAGAGAGTGCAAGGAAAAGATGTTAGACTATACTTAGTGAGATACAAAGGAGAATCTGCAGAAAAAGATGAGTGGTTAACAGAGAATAATAGACCTGATGGACCAATACATCTTAGAAACTACAGAGCCAGCAAAAGGAACTGAAACACATATGGAATTAATTTTTTCCCAACATATTCCTGATTTTTTTCAGATATGGCCATATCTTGGAGTGGGGGAATTTCAGCTTGCTACTATTGCAGAGCAAGCTTCAAAAAGTGACAAAAATAATGTAAAAATGAGAATATTTAATTAACTTAAGAAGGAGTAAAAAATCCTTAAATATTAATGCAGAAATGAATTCTACACCCAAGGTTAGGTAGGGTCACTCACTGACCCCACCCTTGAAATCCAAATCCTTATATTTTTTAAATAATTACAAAAGGAAAGACCAAAATACCATGGCACCACTATGATACTTTTTTGGCCAATGAAATATTTCACATGTATTGTCACGTATAGGTTTCACACCTAAAATTCAGTCAGAATTGAGGTGTTGTGTATATTTTAGGAGTTACACACAGAAATGTGTTCTTTCATGATTCCTGCATGCAGCCACGGCACCCAATACACCCGTGCGGGGCTGAGCAGCAGCACTTCCACCCTGTCAGGGTACCCTGACAAGCTGTGTATGCAGCCCTGAGCCTCTGACAAGTAGGCAGCCGCGGGACTACAGCTTGAAAGAGTGACAGGCGGCCTAAGAAGCCCAGGTTCCATGTAAACATGCTACAACATACACAGGAAAATTCTACATATGTAATAAATCTTCCCATGGATAGTAGATAGTCTAAAAATACATCAAAGTATATCAAAATACCTAAATAACCGTTATAATTTTTTATTCACAAGGCATCAGTATTTTCAGTATTTTTGTGACATACTAAACAAACTAATGATGTAAAAATATTGCATGAATTCTCATCAATTATATTTTTAAGTAATTATTTTTGGTAAATCAACTAAAATATGACAATAAGGAGTCAAATCAATTACATGAATTTACTCCAATTATTTAATACATAATGAGAGCTCACCTGACATCAGATTATCCGTAGGAATGTCTATTAAAAGAAATGTTAACTTACTGGGAACATTTACTAAGGATAATTAAATAAATAATAAATAATATGGACAGATTAGTGTTATTCACACATCCAAACATCAATTAAAAGGTAGAATAACTACCATACCCTGTAAAATTAGATGTTAACCGTGCTACAGCACCAAGAAAACGTGACAGGCTACCAGTGGCTACCCTGCTAGCCTCAGTGTCTGTCCCTTTGAGCCCCTGTATCCCTCAGAAGGACAATATTTGGACTCAAAAAGCTATAAATAAAGAGCTCTTTTGAGGATATTGATACCCACAGACCCAGTTATATTTACATCCAGAAATAGTTCCAAGTTAAAAAAATACTTATAAGAGCTAAGTAAGTGATTTATGGCTTTAGTCTGATTAATAATATCCATCCCCAACCCTTTTTATCAATTTAAACTGCTGAACAAACCTTTTAACCCCAGTAAACAGGTTTAACCCATCAGTACACGTCCCAAACAGGTACCCAAAGGATTTCATAATATACCAGTGAGTCTTATTATCCTTTCTCTGTTTTGATAGCTTGGTTACAAAGCCCTGTCACTCCACTGTGTATTTTATATACATATTATCTTTGGGCAATATATCCTTTAAGAATGGAAATTACAGGTTCCAAAGTAACCAGGTCTGCCTGTTTTCAAACTGAATTTCCTGAAGAGAGGTGTTAAAGATCCCCAATATAATTGTGGCCCCTCTGTTAATTGATTTAATAAACAATTTATTAATATTGATTTATAATATTAAACCATATCCAAACCAATTAACCTTGCAATAAGCTTCATCCAAATATTTTATGGATTTTTGCTGCAATTATCAAATAATATATTTATTATTTATTCTATCACCGCTTGTAGCTACAGGATAGCAAGGATCTTGGCATCCAGGAGGCTGACAAGTTGGCCATGGCAGCTGCTGGAAATCTGGCCCGCGCTGCAGACTTCAGCTTGCGGCAGCCTCTGCAACCTATGGGGGTTGCACATGCTATGTGCAGGTCTGTCCACAGTCACAGAGGGTATGCAGCTGTGCATGGGGTTATGGGCAAACTATGTCTTTGTTCATAACTCCAAAAATATACATAATTATGGGTTTCTGACTTGATTTCTGGTCAGAAACCCATACCTGTGGATGTGGTGAGGGGGAGGGGGGGAGTACCCTGGTGGGGGGTGGTTCTCTGTGAAGGAGTGGGAATTGGGTATTGGTGCCAGTGGGTGACCCTACCCAATTTGGGACGATGAACCAATTTCTGCACTAGCATGACAGGATTTTCTTACTCCTCCAAGGCTTTTTTTATTTTAATTTTAATTTTATTCGTCCATATTTTGATTAATGTTCTAATGATTATAAGATCATTTTGGCCTAGTCGGTCGACTCTAAGTAGTAGCCAGCCTGACACGATGATTGGTCTGTAGCTAGACACTACACTGGATGCACATCCTGAGGTGCTGAATATCTTTTAATTCTCCTCAAACCTTCAAGCCTCTTTTTCTCTCTCTCTCCCTCTCTTTTCAAATGCAGTTTTCATTCTATCTGGGGGTGAGGGGAACCAAGTACCATCTGAATCATCACGATCGTTTGGTCATTGACTCGGTTTATTGAATAAGGTTTGACGTTCGAGGTCAGATGTTGGTCGCTCTCCTATCATCACTGTTCTCTTGATGTCCAGCCCCCTAGTACGCTTTTTTGGCGATCGTGATCATTATTTTGTTGACCTGGTATAAGGTATAACGAACTGTTACGAGATCATTGGATCAGTCGGCCTACTTTCAACAGTTATCCAGTCGGTTTGAGGTGCAAGCTAACAACAGATCCACCTCAAGGATCACATGATCTGAGCACTCAAGAGGAGCGACAACAACCATCCAGAGGTGGCTCTACCCGATGACCGCCAAGTTTGCGAAGTACGATCAAAAGAATGCCAGGATGATTTTCCCACAGTGTGTCGGACCCCTTGGTTTACCGGGGGTGTGTCGCTCATGATGGTGGAGGTGAGGGGGGGCTAGCCGGCCAAGTTGTGATGGATGTTGAGATTTAATAGTGCGGTGTAGGAAACCAACCCCATTGATATGAATGACAATCTTTCCAATTTGACCCAGGAAAAAACAATGGTATCGGAAACGATCCCTCTCCAGCTCTATGAGACCAAGCTTTGATCACTTCGAGCAACCTTTGAGATAGATTTCTCTATTTCCCCCCCCCCCCCCCTCCCCCCGATGCTGCACGTATGTACAGTTGTGGAGATCTGGGCGTAAATGGATACGCAGGCGATTTACTGTAGAGCATAAAAGTGCACCTTGTATAGGTCCGGATCAAAACCCCTTTGAATCTCTTGCTGGATCAAGTTTAACCCAGCCTGCTCGAAAATCCGCAAGAAGCATTTGTGAGATCTTTTCACGAGCAGTGAGCGAGTGGGGCGGTTGAGATGAAGTGAGAAAGGCACGAAAACAGGGTAGGAGATCATCAGTATCGATCCAGTGACCGAGAAACAGGGAGAGCCGATTCGACGAAACGTATCGTGAGCCGTGAACTGACCGGGTTACCGAGGAATCTTCCGGATCGAATAAAAAGTTATCCCCATCTGGATCGGATGGATCGACGTATATATTCTCTTTGACGATGATCAGGCCTCCGTTCCGATCGAACCTGACGCGCTCATCACCATTCTGTCCTTCAATCGATTCATCCCGATCGTCTCCCTTCATCGAATCGGGTGACCGCAGAGCTAGTTTGGATTTTTTCAGAAAGTCGATCAATTCCTCGTCCGTTAGATGCCCAAGGGTCCTTTGTTTCAGTTTTTCGGAGCCAGGATACAAACCAGCATCAGCGTCATTGTTAGGTCACAAAAAAGGCATAGGATTTCATGGTTTTCTTCACCCTTCTTCTTCTGTTTTTTTTTTTTTTTTTTTTTTTTGGAATTTGGGCCGACAAGAGTTTCCAAAGATATCAAGTTACCATTGGGCCCAGATGATATCATAACCGGCTTGATCGTCCCAATGATCTTGAGGACCGATAACGAAAGGAGGGTTGAGGGGTTGAATGAGGGAGGTTGGATTGATGATAGCTTGATGAGGATCGTAGGATTGAATGGATTGATTCCAAAACCGTACCGATTTCTCGATCGAATCGGTAGTCGATGTATGTCTTTGTTGGGATGACTTGTTTATCGATAATTGGCGCCATTTACCATCGATGGCATTCCGTTTGGCGGTTTCGATGAAACCATGGACTGGCTCTACCAAATCTATGCGATCGAACAAGTACAACAGTACATCCGATGTCACTCTTCCAATTCCTGCGCCCACGTCCAACGCTCGATAAACTCTTCGGCTCGCAAGATCTATCGTCTTAATCTGAGAAGCACTTTGATGAGGACTGGATGGGCCGTTGAGTTGATGGGGTGGTTTGATGATCGATAACTCGGGTCGAATCTTGAGTAGAAACATTCGGCTGCTCATCGCATCGACCCTTGGTAAGCTCTTTGTCAGCAAATTAGCGTATGTGGGGTGATGTCAGTTCAATGATTCAATCCAGCTCTAGTCGTGCTTCTTGGGAAGCAAAGTGAAAATTGAAATCACAGGGTACGAGTAAGTCGATGAGACTTGATTGAGTGATAAATATGAAGTTTGAATGAATGAACACGAGGGCCTACAATAAAAATTTTCCTTTAATCACATTTGATATGAATTGTTTAGCTTACACCATGACCGTAGCCTGTGGAAAGAATCTGATTCAGTGAAAAATTACTCTAGCTGGGAGAATAAAAGAGAGTGAACTGGACAAAATTCAGATTTGGATAAATAGGGAACCGATGAAACCTTCAACTGGGTTGGAGAGTAGATCAAAAAAAAAAAAAAAAAAAAAAAAAAAAAAAAAAAAAAAAAGGGGGGGGGGTATTTGACTAACCACCCAGAACGGCATTATTCGTGCGATCATGTCGAGCGATGGCATTCCAGTACGCCAGCCCTGCGTCGGTATCGGGTCGAAGCTGATGATGATGACGAGTCTCAGGAGCAGCTAATCGATCGATGGGGTCTTGAGCATCTTTGGATCTTGAGTCTGTCCTACTGCTCTCGTTCATCTCGATGATAGTCATCAGTAATTGAGTTCGTCGTCCCTAGCCACTTGACTACCTCCCAACTCGGCATTCCTCGCGCGGTATCCTCTTCCAGCCATCAGTCTCTGCATGCAGTCTCCCTCCAACCCTTTCTTTTTGCATCGTGCATCGCCCACTTTGGATATGCAGGATAGCTGCCTAGTGGTCCGATCAAATGTGTTCACTTTTTTTTAAAAAAAAAAAAAAAAACAAAAAGAGCTGGATTCTCGCATTTTTGCACTGAAACCACTAGAGCTTCATTAATGCGGTAGGTTCTTTCAGTATGTCTATTTACTGTTGAGCTGAAGGACTATTACTATAGTGATTTCCATTTATGTTTCTTATTCCTATTTTCTGTTTGTGTTTCTTATTCCTATTTTCTGTTTGTGTTTCTTATTCGTATTTTCTGTTTATGTTTCTTTATGTTTGTTTTCTTCTTTTTACTGTCACTGCTATATCTCATCAGGTGCTAAGACTCCAAATGTCAGCTTGCTACTATTGCAGAGCAAGCTGCAAAAGTAACAGAAATAACATAAAAATAATAATAATACAATTAACCTAAGAAGGAGTGGGAAAACCATAAATATTATTACAGAAATGGATTCTCCACCCAAAATTAGGTAGGGTCACTCAATGCCCTGTCACGCTTTGCACTTAAGGATTATTGTCTTCACCACTTTGACATGTCCTCTCCTCAGTACCATCTACCTCAGTCTAAAAGCGTGACACAAATAAAAGCACAACATCAATGGTGTGATCCGCTATTTCCTCTGGCTCGCGCTGACCTTCTAATCTTGGCGACCAACTCAGTATATACTTGCAAACTTCCCAGTTAACTCCATACCGGTCGGCCATCCATTATGAGATCCAATCTCCTTCCCTGGCCAATCAACAGCCTTGGACTTCCATCTTTGGTCATGCATTGTTTGTTAGCTTGCATCTACGTCTAACTAAGCCATCACTACTGTATAGTTCGCAATTGGACTAGTCCCTACCCTGCATACACTATTACCTCTCATTCGCATTACCTTCAACGTCACTTGCTCCTATCCCAATTCGTCATGCAATTGTACGCTCAGATTCTATTGTCTCGCACTTACGCTAAGACCTTGGATCTATACCACTGCTTCATTTCCTATCCCATTCCTGTCATTCTTTGCCTCATTGCTTCAACTGTAGTTAGCTCATCACCAGGTTGTATCTAGTCACTTTGGATTACCTTATAAGTGCTATCCTCTTGCCTGATGATTGTCTCCTCAGTTAGTTAATTTCATAGGTTCTTGCATTTTGCTACAACCTACTTATCACATCGGACTCAGGTTGGGTTTCCATCTTTGGAACACATTTCTCCCTCTTGCCGTTTGTTGAGTGGCAATAACCAAGTTTGCACTTTGCAACTGGGTCTTGCTATTTGCACTTGCCCTCGCACTTGGCATTCCTTCGCGCTCACGATCATCTAAGAATTGCCCTATAGTACGTGGGGTGGTCGTGTGACATGCCCCCACCCTTGAAATCCAACTCCTTATATTTTTAAATAATTAAGGAAAGAAAGACCAAAATACCACGGCACCACTATTGAACTTTTTGGCCAATTAAATATTTCACACGTATTGTCACGTTTAGGTTTCACACCTAAAATTCAGTCAGAATTGAGGTGTTGTGTATATTTTGGGAGTTATGGACGGAAATGTGTTTTGTCACAATTCCCGCATGCAGCCACGGAAGCCAATGCACCCGCCGGCGGCTGAGATACAGCTCTGTCACTCTGTCAAGGTTGTGTACGCAGCCGCGGGACTACGGGTTGACAAAGTGACAGGCGGCCTGAGAAGCTTAGGTACCGCATAAACATGCTACAACCCACACAGGAACATTCTACATATGTAATAAATGATCCCATGGATAGTAGATAGTCTAAAAATACACAAAATTATATAAAAATACTTAAATAACCTTGATACATATTTTTTATTAAATATAATTCAAAGTACCAAAAATGTCAAAAATAAGATAATGACTACTTTTAAAAATATATTAAGATGCTTTAATATACTATTATGGGAAATTCTAGACATCAATATCTTTGTGACATACTAAGAAGGCTGAAGATGTATGAATATTACATGAATACTCATGAATTATATTTTTAAGTAATTATTTTAGTAAATCAACTGAATTCCCAAAATAAGGAGTAAAATCAATATCATGACCTTACTCCAATTATTTAATACATAAAGAGAACTCAACTGACATCAGAATGTCCGTAGGAATGTCTATTAAAATAATTATTAACTTACTGGGAACATTTACTAAGGATAATTAATTAAATAATACATAAATAGGACCAATGAGTGTTATTCACACGTTCTCATATCAATTACAAAGTAGAATAATTCCCATACCCTGAGGAATTAGATGCTACCCGTGCTACAGCACCAAAAACACGTGACAGGCTACCCCTGGTTACCCTGCTAGCCTTAGTGTCCATCCCTTTGAGCTCCTGTACCCCTCAGAAGGATAATATTGGGACTCCAAAAGCCATAAATAAAGAGCTCTTTTGAGGATATTGATGAGCAGAGACCCAATTATATTTATATCCAGACGCTCTACCAAGGTAATCAAGTACTTATAAGAGATAAGTAAGTGATTTATGGCTTAGTCTAATCAATAATATCCATCCTCAACCTCTTTTTATCAATTAAAACTGCTGAACAAACCTTATAACCCCAGTATACAGGTTTAACCCATCAGTGCACGTCCCAAAAAGATACCCTAAGGATTTAATAATATACCAGTGAGTTTTATTATCCTTTCTCTGTTGTGGCAGCTTGGTTACAAGGCCCTGCCACTCCACCATGTATTTTATATAAATATTATCTTTGGGTAAAATATCCTTTAAACTAAAGAGCCCAAAGTAACCAGGACTACATGTTTTCATACTGAAATCCCTGAAGAGAGGTGTTAAAGAACCCCAATAAAGTTGTGGCCCCTCTATCAAAATATTTAATAATCAAGTTATTCATATTGATTTATAAAAATAAACCATAATTAAACCAATTAACCTTGCAATAAGCTTAATCCAAATATTTTATGGATTTTTGCTGCATTTATTAAATAATATATTTATTATTTATTCTATCACCTCTGGTAGCATAAGGATAGCAAGGGTCTTGGAATCCAGGTGGCTGACAATTGGGGTGTGGCGGGTAAATATTCCATTTTATTATATTTAATACCTTGGAACGGACATTTCACGTTGTGGTGTCAATTTATAGACACGGCTTGGGAACTGCGTCGCGGCTGCGCGCTAAGCATTGGAGGCAAGCGGGATCAGCATTAGGGTATGCGGAGTGCTCAGCAACGGCAGCTGCTGGATCAGCAGCAGCCGCTGTTTGGCTCCGCACCTGGTGGACAGGTTGGGCTCAGCATTGAATGCGGCGTGGGCGGCAATCCGCCCCGGGGATCAGATTTGGAAGGTAGTGCGCTCAACTAGGTTTGCGGGTGCGCCGGTTTGGATACGTAGGAGCGGAGCAATCCGGGGGCTATAAAGGAACAAATGGAGCGCGCGCGCAAGCATGCGGGTCATGCCAAAAATTACCAAACACCCACGACGGGCACGGACAAACGGATACGGTGTGGTGCCCCATCCTGGACACCCTGGCCGCCTTAAGACCTCAATCCATAAACTGTTGCGCAAACGTACCGCCCGGCTGAACAACTTATCCTCAGGATCATCCAAACCATTCTTTACCCGCGCCGCGCCGCGCGCGCTGAGCTTCCATTATCCGCGTCGCGCGCCGCGCTGCGCCGCGCTCCTTTCATCTGCGCGGGTCGCGCGTCCTTTATCCGTGTTGCTTGTCATCTCCGCCGTTGTCATAAGCACGTCCTCATCTTTGTCGTTGCGTGTCTTCATCTTTGTCGTTGCGCCTCCCAATCTCCTCATTGCTACCGTCACGCGGCGCTCATCCATGATTTACTGAATCCATCCCGACCGCACCCACAAGCATTTGGCAAATCCTTGGATCCGTCAAACCTCCCATCGCACTTGATCTATCAGTTGTGGATCTCAAGGCCGTCAGGATTTACTCAACTTTCTCAAACCAATCTCCTATCCGCCCATCCGCGCTCTCATGGACTTCATCCAACACCTTTCCTGGGACTCTCCCACCCGCTTCCGCCTTTGGACAAGGAGTGGGTGACTCTGGTATTGTTACGCGCGTCCATCCACAGACCAATGCAAGTGACCACATGGTTGCCTTCCCTTTTCCGCTCTATTTGTAGAATCCGTTGTATATAGTCTAACAGGGCCTCCTGCTCATATAAGGAGGGGCTCTCCCCTGCCTTTTGGCCCAGCATCCCAGCATCAGAGCATCAGAGAATCCCATCATTCTATGAGACCATCATCATAAGCAATTTATCCATGGGCATCCTTCCCCACTTATCTGAGCAAATTATCCGGGTATATCTATGATTGCCCCTTGATCCTTTGAGCCTCCATACTCAAAATCAGTCCTTTGTGACCTTGATCCTTATCACCAACCAATAGCCTTGCTGGTTGAAGAAGAATTCCTGTCTGCCTGAATTCTTGAGTGTGTTATACCACTCTGATCCCTTTTTCCGACCATACTGGTCTTGATCTCTCCTTGATCATCTTTCTGGAGCCAATCACGTTTGATTGAAGAGGTTTTATTAAGCTTAAAACCTGGATTGTTATACCTCCCTTCTTCTTTGAGGTTGAATTTCGCCACGCTATTCTTGAGTTCCTTGAGAAGTGTGGGGATATTCTTGCTCAAATTTGTTATTGATTTGCTTCTAGAGCTTCATAAACAAATTGCTTTTGTTTTGTTCAGCCTCCCAAAGTTATCTGGTACCCTTCAAGCGCTTGATTGCGGAGAGTTGGGCAGGTTCATTGAGAACCTGGAGGTTGGTTGGGATTGAGTTGATCTTTCCTAATCAGCTGCTGACGACCAGAGTTATTAGCTTGTGGGCGTTGTTACTTACAACTGCCTTGTTCTATTGAACTCTGAACAAACCTTGACTTATTTGTTCAAGTCTTTCCCTGCACCATCTTGTCTCAGATAGTGTTGTTTCCATCGCTACCGACAACTCTTATCCTCTTCTCTTAGTTTGATTTCTCATCCATAAGGTTCTGGACCTTGATTCCGGTTACATTTAAATATTATTGTAACTCCTAGGAGGGCAGCCTAAACAGCACCTTTCCCCTCCACAGAACTGCCACGGCTTAGCACCGTTTGGAGTCTACAACGGACAGGCGCGGGGGGATCCAAGTTGGGTGTGGTGCGAGGACCGTGTCATGAGAAGGACAAACCGGATGGACGGAATGGCGTATGGACAACTGGGGGAGTTTGGTATGGAGGAGGTGGGGAGAGGAGGCTAGGGTTTCTGTTTTGGGATTGTTTTCTGTTTCTTTGTCATAATGTCATTTGCGCATGTACTTAGGTTAGGGTTGAGAGGGAGGACTTATCCTCCCTCCCAACTCTGGGTTGGAGGAGGGGAGGTATGGAAGGAGGAAGGGAATCATCACATCACATCATCGGATTGGATCACTCATCTCACCAGGAGATTAAAGGAACTCATACCGGATACACATCCAGGCGGAAAGTTCTTAGGATTGAAGGATTGGCGATTTCTCTCTCTCTCTACTTTTCTTTATCTCTTTATCTCCTTATTTCTATTTCTCATTTAGGTCCGACTTCGGACATCCTCATCTCCTTTAAAACGCAGGGAACCGTTAACTTTCAAACCTTGGGACATTATAGGTGGATAACCTTTATTCTTTCCACATCTGGGGGTCTGGCCAAGATATAACCTTCCGTTTCTTGTCTTTCAAAGGTAACCGGGCGCGATGTCCTATTCATACCTTCCTACAGTTGCTCCTTCTTCTTCTTCTTCTTCTCCTTCCATCTCCGGGTCCGCTACTCCGACCCCACTCTTGTCTTCCATCCCTCCTCCTCCCCCTCCCTCCGCTGGACCCAGGACAAGCTATGCCATTCCCCCATTGGTCTCCAGTGACCATGAACCCACTCGTCCCGTTTGCATCAGGCTGCGCGACTACCCTCACATCCAATTCAACACCCCAGATGTGGAGCAATTCATCTCAAGATACAAAGGTATTGCAGATGTGGAAGGTGCGTCGGACGCCAATAAGGCCCAGCTTGTCGTCCTGTTCATTATGGATGAAGAGAAGCTCCGGGATGTGGAGGAAATGGAAGGCTACAAGAATCAAGATTGGCCAAAACCAAAGGGGGAGATCCTAACGCGGTGGGGTAGGTGCAAACCTCAATTCCAGGAAAGCAATTTTGACCGCGTGGCCTCGGAGGCGAGCGCGCGGAGGAGTCAGAATGCTGGTGGAGCTGGCGGAGTACACCTTGACATTCGATTGGATCTATTGGTACTTGTCAAAGAACAAGGTGGTGGCGGGACAGAAGGGGGCCATGAAACGCGCGTTTCTGGGCGGTTTACGCGCTCAACTCCGGGCAAGGGTGCAGGGGCATCTTTACAATCACAACTTGGTAAAGCAGTCATTGGACAGGAGCATTGCGCTCCTTCCAGAGTTGGCTGTCATTTGCCGGGCTGTGGAGAGTGAGCTTGACTTAGAAGAGCTTATTGAGGACACCGCTAAGTCCTTCCCAGCGGGACCGAAGAAATCCGCCCCCCAGGTTCCAGCTCCGGCGCAATTTCCGGCCCCAGTTCCACCTCCTTCCATGCATGTTCCGGTTCCTCAACCCGCGCCCACCCCTCCGGTAAGCGAATTGACGTAACTGATGAAGGATTTGAAGATCTTCATGAGCCGTATGGGCCAGCAGCAGCCGCAAGGGCCTTCACCTCACATGGTGGAAGGGTTTTGGCCGCCCGGTACCTTTGTGCCAAGGGGGTGCTTGTACTGCGGGGCAAACAGCCATTGGCAATCCGCGTGCGAGGAGCTTACAAAGGATCTCAGCGCGGGATTGGTTTGAACGGCGGGGATGGGGTACATGTTTCCGACGGGCAAACAGATTCCGATGGAGCCAAGCCAGCCAACCGCAATGCAGCAGGTGCGCACACGGGGTCAGGAGGCGGTAACGATGGCGCAAGCGTCACTGGGCATTGTTACCTGTCCTGGATTGTGGGAACCACCTTGGGTGGAAGCTGAGGTAAGGGTAGTGGCAACGGAAGAAAAGGTGGCGGTCTCCGATAAAATGGAGGTGGACGCAAAGGAGCAACCCCCGTCCGCCATTCAGAAACCGGCCGGGCGCGTGCCCAGAACCAAGGCGCCGGCAGCAAATCCTGTAGGGAAGAAGAAAGCGGCGGACATTGTGCGAAGGGTGATGGGTAACAAGACTCTGGTTCCCCTGACCTTGCAGGAACTGACAGCTGTGTCTCTGGTGGTGGTAGACAAGATGGTTCAGGCGTTGCGGGATTGCGGTCAGGGCCGGGTACCTCAGACAGTGCAGCGGGTTCATGTGGCGTGGAAGGAGGAGGGGCACAAGGAGTGTGATTTAAAATTGGTTTTGACTCCGCTCGCTTACGTTCCAATGGTCATAGCAGGAAGGAAGGTGTGGGCTATGGTGGACAGCGGTTCAATGATGAAACTTCTGCCATTGCGGATGGTGGATAATTTGGGGTTGGTTTGGCAGAAATGCGCGATGGGTCTCCACGCGCTTAACGGAGGGGAGTGTTGTGTGGATGGGGTAGTCGGAGAGGAGGAGGTCAAGGTTGCAAGGGTCCGTAGGCCTCTTTCTTTTCTTTTGGTTGATTGTGGGGATGTGATTTTGGGAAGGCCGTTCATGTTTGGGTTTCGAGCACAAATGGTTTTCAATCCAGAGGCGGGAATGGAGGCGTTGAAGGTGGAGGATTTGTCCGGCGGAAGGTTTGAGACAACTATCTGCAATCACGGGCAAGGGAAGCGGAGGAGAGTGTTGGAGTATGAGGAGGAACCGGACGCGGAGTTGGTATGGGATGGGTGACCTTTGGAGGATTTTTCCTAGTCAACCAAGGATACCGCACGGAACAAGCTCCCGTTTTGTGCGGGCAGTTGACTAATGAGGAGCAGGGAGGAGGAGGAAGGAAAGTGCAGGGCGTGCACATCGCAGAAGTAAGTCCCTTTTCTCAGTATGCATCGCCCGAGGGTACTACGCTTCAAAAACCCTATCATTGTGCCACACTTGTGAGCAAAGGCAAAAGCCGCAGTTCTGTTCTGCACAGGACCTACAGCAAAGGAGGCGTGCGGATGATGCAGTGCAACGCTGGAAAGTACAAGCCGGTGTCCCAGAAGGTCCGACCGAGGAATGAGCCTGTCAGCTTGCTACTATTGCAGAGCAAGCTGCAAAAGTAACTAAAATAACATAAAAATAATAATAATACAACTAACCTGACAAGGAGTAGGAAAACCATACATATTATTACAGAAATGGATTCTTCATCCAAAATTAGGTAGGGTCACTCACTGACCCCACCCTTGAAATCCAACTCCTTATATTTTTAAATAATTAAGGAAAAAAGAACCAAAATACTATTGCTCCAGTATTGAGCTTTTTGGCCAATTGAATATTTCACATGCATTGTCACGCATAGGTTTCACACCTAAAATTCAGTCAGAATTGAGGTGTTGTGTATATTTTAGGAGTTATGGGCGGAAATGTGTTTTGTCACAATTCCCGCACGCAGCCGCGGCAGCCACAGCACCCATGCGCAGCTGAGATACAAGTTGTGTCAACCCTTCAAGGTCCTGTAAGCAGCACCGGGCCTCTGACAAGTACGCAGCCGCGGGACTACGGGCTGACATAGTGACAGGCAGCCCGGGTACCGCGTAAACAGGCTACAACATACACGGGAACCTATTACATATGTAATAAAGGTTCCCGTGGATAATAGACTGTGTAAATATACATCATATTATATAAAAATACCTAAATAATCCTTACACATATTTTTTATTTAAATAATGCAAAGAATCAAGAATGTCAAAAATAAGACAATGACAGCTTCAAAAAATATATTAAAATACTTTAATAGACTTTTATGAGAATTATTATACATCAACATTCTTGTGACATACTAAGGAAGATAATGATGTAATAACATCACATGAATTCTCATGACTTATATTTTTAAGTAATTATCTTAGCAAATCAACTGGAACTTGTAGATAAAGAGTAAAAACAATATTATGACTTTTACTCCAGTTATATAATACATAATGAGAACTTACCTGAAATCAAAATTTCCGTAGAGATGTCTAATAATATAATTATTATATGAATGGGAACATATACTAAGGATAATTAATTAAATAATACATAAATAGGACAGATTAGTGTTATTAACACGTCCTAATGTCCATTATAGGGTAGAATAATTCCCATACCCTAAGGAATTAGATGCTACCCAGGCTATAAAACCAAGGGCACATGACAGGCTACCTCTGGTTACCCTGCTAGCCTTGGTTTCCGTCCCTTTGAGCACCTACAACCCTCAGAAGGACCATATTGGGACTCCAAAAACTATAAATACAGAGCTCTTTTGAGGATGTTGATGGGCAGAGACCCAGTAATATTCATATCCAGACGCCGTTCCAAGGTAATCAAATACTTATAGGAGATAAGTAAGTGATTTATTGAAATTTCTGATCAGTAATATCCGTCCTCAAACCTCTTTTTATCAATTAAAACTGCTGAACAACCTTATAACCCCAGAATACAGGTTGAACCCATCAGTACACGTCCCAAACAGATAACCAAAGGATATAATAATATACCAGTGAGTCTTATTATCCTTTCTCTGTCGTGGTAGCTTGGCTACAAGGCCCTACCACTCCATTGTGTATTTTATATACATATTATCTTTGGGTATAATAATCTTTAAACTAAAGAACCCAAAGTAACCAGGACTACGTGTTTTCATACTGAAATCCCTGAAGAGAGGTGTTAAAGATCCCCATTATAATTGTGGCCCCTCCATAAATATTTAATAATCAATTTTGATTCAAAACAATAAACAATAACCAAACCATTTGACCTTGCAATAAGCTTAATCCAAGTATTCTACGGATTTTTGCTGCATTTATTAAATAATATATTTATTATTTACAATATCACCTCTGGTAGCTAAAGGATAGCAAGGGTCTTGGCATCCAGGAGGCTGACAGAGCCAATTCCCAAGGAATTGAACGGACCGCTTTGACCCATTGCTTGGTCGCAGGACCCTTGGGTCACGCCAATTAAGGCTTTGGGGTGGGTTACTAGTTTGGTGCGGATCACGGAGGAGCGGATTGCAGCTTTCAATTTTGGCCCGGCGGGATGGTTGAGTATGGAGGAGCGCAAGTTGCTGATTTTGGTTCTGGTTCTTTGGGAAAGAGCGCTCGCGTTTGGACCGGAAGAGCGGGGGCTCCTGAAAAACAATATTGGCAACCCCTATGTCATCCCCACTGTTGATCACATGCTGTGGCACATCAAGCCAATTCCGATACCGCGGGAGGTCCGGGAGCAGTTTCTGGAGTTGGTGTGGGAGCGGGTGAAGACTGGCCTTTACAAACAGTCAACGTCTAGTTACTCCAGTCTGATCTTTGCGGTGGTTAAGCAGGACAGAAATTTGTTGAGGACTGTTCATGATCTACAGCGGCTCAACTCTTTTACAATCCAGGACGCAGGACAGCCCCCTTGCGTTGACAAGTTCCTTGAGTCAATGGCGGGGTGCGCTTGTTACGGTTTAGTGGATGTGATGAGGGGATACAACCAGAACGAGTTGGATCCTCGCTTGCAGCCTCTAATGGCATTTGAGACTGGGTTGGGAAGAATGCAGCTGACTCAGCTCCCGCAGGGCGCAACCAATTCTGTGGTGGTCTACCAGGCGCAAATGGCTTGGATCCTGAAGGATGATCTTCTGGAGGGAGTCCAAATCTTCATTGTTAAAGCGGGCATCAAAGGTCCAAAATCCAATTACAGAGGAGCGGAGCTGGTTGAAGTTCCCGGCGTCCAACGTTTCGTGTGGGAATACGCGCAGACGTTGGAACGCATCCTGTTTTGCATTGAGGAGGCAGGACTGACGGTGTTGGGGAAAAAGTTGGCGGTTTGTGTCCTGGCTCTCAAAGTCCTTGGCCATGTTGTTGCTTCAAACGGCTGGCGCATTGCAGAGAAAAAGCGGAACAAGGTCCTTGAATGGCCAAACCTGCAGACGGTGTCGCATATCCTTCAGTTCTTGGGATTATGTAGCTATGTCCGTATGTTCATCAAGAGGTTTGCAGAGGTGGCAAGCCCGCTCTGATTACTAACGCGGAAAGGCGCGGTGTGGAATTGGGGAGAAGAGTGCAATAGCGCTTTCTGGAAGCACAAGGAGATTGTGGGACGTGACATTGTGCTCCGCAACGTCAACTACAACGCAGGAGGAATTAGGCTAGCGGTCGATTCCAGCAAATTTGGCGCGGGGGGGGTTCTCACTCAAGAGGACAACGGCAAGGATAGGCTGGTGCTTTACGAGTTGGTCACCTTCACTCCGACGGAAAGCCAGTACTCCCAGCCAAATTTGGAGTTGTGCGGGATCACCAAGATTGTGCGGCGGCTCCAGTATCTTTTGTGGGGGGTTCACTTTGAACTTTTGGTGGACGCGGAGGCACTGGCGCGGATGATCAATTCCCCGGCATTGCCCAACGCTCCCATGACCAGGTGGGTGGCGTTTCTTCAACTTTTCTCCTTTGCTGTTGTTCATGTTCCGGGGAAAGCGTCCACTATGCCCAACGTGTTGTCACGGTACCCAAGGGACAAACCGTTTGAGGACGCGGAACTGCTTGATGTGGAGGCCCTGGTTGTCAAGGTAGGGGTTGTGGGAGCAGGTGTTCAGCTGTCGCTCCGGCAGACCGGGCGGTACGCAATTGTTTGTGACTACTTGCGGGACCTTTGTTTTACCAATGGAGCTATGGAGAAGGACATGCAATGGGCAAAGCGGCGGGCGGGGAATTTTTACATACAGGAGGGGCAGCTTTGGCGGCGGAAGACTCTGGTTCCTCTTGTGGTTACCACTTCAAGGGCGGATCAGGAAGCTATTCTCCGGAGCCTTCACGACAATCTTGGTCATTGAGGGGAGGTCAAAACGCGGAGGCGGGTGAAGTAGCGGTTCTGGTGGCTGGGGGTAGTGCGTGCAGTGCGGGAATGGCTGGCGTCCTGCAAAGCCTGTCAACGGCGGAGCGCGAGATTTCCCAAGGAAGGTGGAAACCCCACAGGGGAAGACTCCCTCTTTGGTTGGGTCTTGCTTGATCTCTTCCACATCAAAGCCGGTAAGTTTGCCTATCTGCTCTTCGCGCGGGACAACCTGTCCGGTTGGGCGGAAGCGCATCCATTGGTCAAGCTCTCGGCAGAAAAAGATGCTCTATTTCTGGAGGAAGATTGGTTCGCGCGGTACAGGTTGCTTTGTCTGGTTACAGTGGACGGAGGGGCTGAGTTTTGCGGCCGTTTGGTCAAGTTGGTGAGGAGTTGCGGAGCCAAGTTTGGCAGGGTAACGGAGTACTATCCCAAGGGGGCCGGCATGATCAAACATGGGCATCAACCAATCAAGGACGCCCTGGTCAAGATGTGCGGGGAAGAGGGGAAGCGCTGGCAGGAGACCCTTTGGATGGTTCTGTTTGCGGATTGGATTTTGGTGAAGCGGTCGACAGGCTACTTGCCGTATGAGTTACTTTTTGGACAGCGCCCCGTGCTCCGGGTGGACATTGAGTTGGAAACGTTCCTTGGGGTTGACTGGTGGAAGGTGAAGACTTCCGCCAAATTGCTTGAGGCTTGCGCCAAACAACTCCTTTGACGGGACGGAATGCTCACAAAGGCCGCGGACCGGCTGAAGAAGACTCGGAAGGCATTGGTGCGCTATTGGGACAAGCGCTGCTTGCATTGTCTCCGGGATCCCTTGCGGAAGGGGGATTTGGTGCTCCTGTACAACCAAAGTCTGGAGTCTCAGTGGGGGAAGTTGTTTGCTAACCGGTGGAACGGCCCGTTCCACGTGTTGTCCAAGTTCGAGGGCGGCAGCTATCATTTGGAGGAATTAGATGGTACTCCGCTGAAACAGAAGGCGGCGGCTTTGCATGTCAAGCGCTTCTTCACGCGAGGATCTATCTTGTTTGACAAAACGGCGGAAGGGGGTGAAGGATCTGACGAGGGGAGTGTGGAGCGCGGCAATGGTGTAGGAACGCGATCCGGGGATTTGTCTTTGGGTGGAGAAGCGGAGACCGTGCCGTTGTTACGGAGTAGGCGGTTGCAACCAGCTGGGGACAGTGGCCAAGTTGGGGGGGGAGGTAGAGGGGGTAGGGGATAAGTTTTGATTTGGTGAGGGGTGCTCTAGCCGGTTCACAGCCAGAAAAACTAGACACCCCAGAATGTTTGTTTCTCTATGTTTCTTCCTTATCTGGATTGTGGGGTCTTTGCTGGCTTGGGGTTTTTGCAGACAACGCAGGCGCGGCACGGAGCCGGTTCCGTGAACGCAAGGAAAAACCCCCCGGAACCGGGAAGCAAGGGCAATCCCGCGGATGGGGGAAGCGGGAAGAAGAGGGATTTGCGGGGGGTCTACGGGCGTTGCGCGAAAAAAAAAGAATAAAAAAGATTTTTTTTCTATTTTTCTTCTCTGTTGGTTTCTTTTCTCTTTTTCTTTCTCTCAGGATATCTCAAGGATGGGTGGTTGGTATGGGAATAAGCTTGATTTGGTGAGGGGGTGCTCTAGCCAGTTCACAGCCGGGACAACTAGACACCCCAGAATGACTGTTCTCTTACTCTCTCTCTCTCTTCCCTTACGGTGGCGCGCACTGGTGTTTTGCTTGTTGTGTTTGTTACAGGAAGGGTATGGGGAACTGTGTGGCAGTTTGTCTGGGGCGGTCCAGGTGCCTCTTTTGGAACGGGTAGTCACTTACGGTTGCTCACAAAGCAAGCGCGCGGGTGCAGACTCAATCTCCAGCTCACTCTCACAAAGCGCGGTCGCGCACTTTTTCTCAGAAGGTTAGGACCTTGCGCGGATACATGTATTTTCTTAATGGAAAGGGAAGCGCGGTACAAACAAAAAAAAGAGAAGAAGTAGAGGAAAGGAAGAAGGGGAAAAGGGGGGGGGGCAATGCGCCTAAGCCATCTTCATCATTTCCTCCATTTCTGCCCTCAAGGACGCCAGTAAAGCCTGGAAAGACGCCAGGAGTTTGGGCCAGGATTCCAAGGATTGAGTGCCGGGGATTGCGAGGAAGTCCCAAAGCCTTGTGGTTGACCTTTCCACGAAAGCCTTGAAGCCAGCCGCCGGGAGCGCCATTACAATTGGAATTTCCGGGATCTTGGGAGGGCTTGGGGGAGGAGCGGCCGGTGAAGATGGGGCCTCTGGGGAACCAACCAGGGGGCTCGTTCCAGCTGGAGGCAATGACGGGACAATCATGGGTGACGGAGGCGGAGGGATGTCGGGGGTCGCAGGCCTCTCATCCGAGGCCGCTGGTGGCGCGGGCGGTGTTGGAGGTTGTGGAGGAGGAGGAGGAGGTGCTGGCGCGGCCGCGGGTCTTCCAAAAAGTCTTGGGTCCAGTACCATTTGGTTCACGCCAACAGTGGGGGCCCAAGCGCGGGTTGCCGCGTGCAATTCCTCCAAGGTTTTGTATTTGCCCCGTTGTGGAGGTCCGGCCCGGCGGAGAGGTGATGCCAAGTCCCGGCTCACATGTGAGGTGGTGGGTGACGGAGCTTGGGGGCGGCGGGATGGAGGTGAACCGGGGGGTGTCCACGAGCCTTCCAAGATCAAGTCGTTTTCCAAAACCACAAACGGGTCCGGACAAGCCCTCTTGCGCGGCCTGGGGGGGGAGCTCCAGGGATGCTGTCGCTAAGCGAGCAGCAACAATGGCCACAACGGCAAGCAACACAGGCGCGTTGACCGGGGACGATCAAACAAGCATGCCCGTTCCGGGCGGAGAACTCGCATGGGAGCATATTGGCAATGATGCGGAAGGAGGATGGGGAAGGTGGTAGTGGGAGTGGTGGGGGTGGTAGTGGAAGTAGCGGGGGTGGTAGTATGGTGAAGCAATGGGAAACTTCTGGGGACAGAAATCAAGTTGGGGGGGGGATGTGGTGTCAATTTATAGACACAGATTGGGAACTGCGTTGCGGCTGCGTGCTCAGCATTGGAGGCAAGCGGGCTCAGCATTAGGGTATGCGGAGTGCTCAGCAGCAGCAGCTTCTGGATCAGCAGCAGGGGCTGTTTGGCTCCGCACCTGGTGGACGGGTTGGGCTCAGAATTGAATGCGGCGTGGGCGGCAATCCGCCCCGGGGATTGTATTCGGAAGGTAGTGCGCTCGACTAGGTTTGCGGGCGCGCCAGTTTGGATACGTAGGAGCGGAGCAATCCGCAGGCTATAAAGGAACGGATGGAGCGCGCGGGTCATGCCAAAAATTACCAAACACCCACGACGGGCGCGGACAAACGGATACGGACAGGCACGGGAGGCTCTGAGTAGGGCGCGGTGCAAGGACCGCGTCATGAGAAATACTAACCGGATGGACGGAGCGGCGTACGGATGACGGGGGGAGTTTGGTATGGAGGAGGTGGGGAGAGGAGGCTAGGGTTTCTGTTTTGTGATTGTTTTCTGTTTCTTCATACTGTCATTTGCGCATGTACTTAGGTTAGGTTTGAGAGGGAGGACTTACCCTCCCTCCCAACTTTGGGTTGGAGGAGGGGAGGTATGGAAGGAGGAAGGGAATCATCACATCACATCATCAGATTGGATCACTCATCTCACCAGGAGATTAAAGGAACTCATACCGGATACACATCCAGACGGAAAGTTCTTAGGATTGAAGGATTGGCAATTTCTCTCTCTCTCTACTTTTCTTTATCTCTTTATCTCCTTATTTCTATTTCTCATTTAAGTGAGACTTTGGACATCCTCATCTCCTTTCAAACGCAGGGAAACGTTAACTTCCAAACCTTGGGACAATTATAGGGGGATAACCTTTATTCTTTCCACAACGTAAAAGTAAATCAAAGATAAATTTATCTGAATTTTTAATTGTGATTTATCATCAAATTCTTTTGCAGTGGATTTAAAAACCAATGCAGAATTAATAATCTATTATTTAAATCTTTTAAAGATAAGAAAAGAAGAATATATTAAAAATTATAAACCTACTGGTTGGAAAGCTTTAACTCAAGCTGAGAAACTTAATATCTCTTCTGCACATAAACACTTAGATAAACTACTTGAACAAGAAGATCTTGAGAGGTTTATCAACTTCCAGGCCCTATCAAGGAAACATAAAGCTTCAAAGAAATACCGTATAAATCCCTTTTCAAAATATAAAAGTAATTATACAAATTGTATTACCATATTATTTTTTAAAATAATATTAATATATTTTATTGACCAATAAAATAACCTTTTTTTACATCAGTGAACCCTCCTGTACCAGGAACCACTGCCACTGAAATTGATTTATTGGATCAAGAAGTCCCAGATATCTCTGTACACCCTGAAAATATTGATTGGGCAGGTGAAAACCTCATTGGAACACACCAAGCCCCATAGGATTACCTACTAAGGATCAATTTAATCCAAATAAAGTCTTGGTACCTTTGAACATCAACTTAAGTGAGTTTTGAATAAAACTTATTTTTATGGATTTTTTCTGTAAAATACTTAAAAACAAATTATTCAAAAATTAATAGACGTAACACAAGAGCCTCAGGGAGAATTTCCTCCTATTGATCTTTGCTAACAGCTCCCAGTAACCGTGACACCACCAATAAGGACAACCATGAAGGGACTGGAACCCATGAATCAAATGTTGATGGACAAGGAGCAGCACCAATTACTTCTTCCCTCTCCCAACCTAGAGCTGGAGAAGGTAGTAGAATCAAGCCACCCTCCTTTAAAGAAGATTCCCTGCAGCCACCCCAGCAGAATCTGGCCAAGGAAGCCAGGATCAAAGACTTAGTCAAAGAGCACGTGAAATATTGGGAAGAAATCAAAGAAGCCCGAGCCAAGGAGGACATGGTATCTATGAAAAAGATAATCTCCTATGCAAAAGATACCCAGATAGCTCTTCAGAAAATGATTCCCAGGAAAGAGGTAGAATCCTACATAGAAAAGTGGAATCCTTGGGATCAATTAGCCCAACTGAAAGGCAAAGGATCAGGAAAGAAGAGATCCTCTTCCCATCCCAAACCAAAGGGAAAGAAAGACTGGGATCAGATTATATCCCTAGCTCAAAAATGGAAAAACGTTTACAACAATTAGCTTCTAATTCTGAGCCCAAAAAAACCTCTGATGTAATTAATTCCTTTTCTAATGATATGCGTCATAATTTCAAAATTTTTTGTAAAAATTTGGACTGTGTTTATACCCCAATGGATAAATTAACCTCAGTAGTAGCCAAATTGATTGATAACCAAAAAAAGACGGTAGGAATGGAAGAAATCAAAGAACATACAGAACAGTTATTGGAGAAAATTAATCAAGGTAGGATCAGACAGACTCAAACAATTAAGAATATGTTATCAGGAATCCAAGAAGATTTTATTATTTCTTTCCACCCCTTAAAAGAAGAATTGGTAACCACTACTAACAACTATATTCTATCCCTTAGTGAAAAACTGGATGTTCTTAATAAAAAAGTGGACCTGCAACTTAATCTGATCAAAAATGATCTTAGAGACTTGAAAGTCCGTCTGACCAACCCCTTGGGGAGTACCACAGAGGAACCAAAACCTCCCAGAAAAACCACTACTCCTTATGCACCACCCTTATTAGGAATGCATAGGAGTGACACCTTTAGGCCTTGTCCTACCCCTGAGATGAAGCAAGCCCTCAAAAATTTACCCCCTATTTCTGAATGGCCCAAGTTCTCCAGTGAAGGAGAATACAATCATATAAATTTTATTAAATTTATTGACCGCACTATTAACTCTTATGACTTACCAGAAGCCATAGCTGTAGTCAGGCTTCCCAGACTATTTGAAGGAGTAGCTCTGGACTGGTTTATCAGTAAAACAGAAGAATTATGATCCTTACCATGGGATTCTTGGAAACTTCTGATTAAAGAACAATTTGGTTCTAGAATGTGAAAAAGAAAAATGATGAAAAATTTTGAAAATTCCTCATTTGACCCCTCCAAGGATAAGCCTCAAAAATGGTGCTTGGAACAGAAGAAAAGACTTGATTTCTTCTATCCAGATGCTGATAAAGAGGAAGTAAATGAAAGACTCCTCAACCTGTGTCCTGGAAATCTTAACCATAGTGTAAGATGCAGGATGAGTATGGATGTTGACTTGCCAACTCTAATCAATGTGTTAGAAGAAGTCATAGATATGAATGGGTTAGACAGGAAATTCCCTTCTAGACCCAAAGAAAACTAAAACATTAACAAAAGCAGAGAACAACCACCTCTGATAAATACCTATGATAATAAGAAACCTAATGAGAATAGGGACAAAGAGAGGATGCCTGGAACTTGTTGAAATTGTAACAAGACAGGGCATATGAGACAAGACTGCCCATTACCAAAAATAAAGATAGCAGTCTTGGAAGGAGAGCAGGAATTTGAAGGGAATCCTAACTATGAAGATATAGCTGATACTGAAAGATCACTTTCTGAATGTGAATTGATCCTGACCAACCCTGTTAATGTTATATAAGGAGATATAGGCACTTCTGTAGAAATAAATAAAATCCATGGGGATTCTAGTTTGCCCCAACAATGGGATCCTACCATAATTCCTAGATATATTACAGATGTTAAACCATTAACAGTTAAAACTATGAGTGGGAAAAGTTATACTACTGGTCAAACTTGCTATGCAACAGGATTGTATAAAGACAGACCTATAAGGTTGTTACTGGATAGTGGAGCTTTCTGCTCATGTGTCTGCACTGAATTCTTAAAAAAATGGGATCCAAATTGGAAAGAACATCTTTTTCCCATCCCAAAATCCAAGGTTAGCTCTTGCAACTCTACAATGAATGCTGTTGGAGTATGGACTGCTCCTATAATACTACCTCATACTAAAGGATCTTTGAGGATAAAAGTGGAATTTTTGGTATTGCTCAACGGACTACGTGACTACCTGATACTAGGTAATGATGCCTTATGTCTATATGGTATAGATGTGCTCCAGAGTAAAGGGAAATACCTCACAGTGGGTGGTAATTGGGACAAGAAGTTTAAGTCATGCACCATTCAATCTAAATTCCCCTTATCTACTTATCAAAAGCATTTAGAAGACTTTGAACAAGAATACTTCTCTCAAGCAGCTCTGAATATGAAACTTTCTGAAGAACAGAAGAAAGATATATTGACAGTCTGCTTTGAGAACCAAAACAATTTTTGTAATAAAGATCATTCCATTGGTGATATTAAAGGACATTATATTGTTTTAAAATTGACCATAAAGCCTCCTTATCCTTCAAACTTAAGAAGACCTGCCTATCCTTCTAGTCCTAAGTCTAGAAAAGCTCTTGAGGAACATATCCAAGAGCTGATAGACTTACAAGTATTAAGGAAAGTAGGGCATAATCAGCAGGTAGATGTGACCAAACCTGTAATCATAGCATGGCATAATGACAAGTCAAGACTGGTAGGAGACTTCAGAATGGTCAGTAATTCTACTCAGGCAGATTATTATCCTATACCCTGGATTGATCATGCTCTCAATAACTTTTTTAAGGCCAAGTATATCACTACTATGGATATACTTTAAGGTTTCCACCAGATGCCTATAAGCCCTGAAAGCAGGAAGTTCATGAGAATAATCCGTCATTTGGGAATATATGAATATCTTAGGATGCCTGTTGGTATAAAGAATTCCCCATCACACTTCCTGTCAGCCTGCTACTTAGCACAGAGCAACCTGACAAAGCAGCAACAATAATAATATTAACAAAATAAAGATAAATGAATAAATAAAATCATTATAAAATGAAGGAGTAGGAAATCCATAAATATTATTGCAGAAATGGATTCCCCACCCAAAATAAGGTAGGGTCACTCACTGACCCCACCCTTGAATTCGTACTCCTTATATTTTTAATTAATTTAATACAGAATGGTAAATGACCACGGTACCAGTATGGCACCTTTTAGCCATTTTAATATTTCACATGATATGTCATGTATAGGTTTCACACCTAAATTTCAGTCGAAATCCAGGTGTTGTGTGTAGTTTAGGAGTTACACGGGAAATTGTGTTTTGTCACAATTCCCGCACGCAGCCCCGCGTCCCTACAGCGCTGGTCTCCCGCGTACGCAAACTCCCGCACGCAGCTCCGCGTCCCTACAGCGTTGAACTCCCGCGTACGCCAACTCCCGCACGCAGCCCCGCGTCCCTACAGCGCTGAACTCCCGCGCGCATCTGGACAGCGGATCAGTCCCCGCGCGCATTTGAATGGACTGATCCCCGCGCCTCCTATGACATCCAGGTACCGCTCAGAGAAGCTACAACATAATAGGATATACACTACATATGTAAAGCCAACACACGAGCATAGATTAAGGTTCAAAAACCTTAAAAATCAATTGAAATTAGTTAATAACTAATTTTTAGTATTTTTTATTAATTAAATAAAGATCCAGACTCACCACGAAGTAAGTTGATCAGAACCTTCAAAGACCACGAAACTACATAAGGAGTGGTCGTAAAAATTATTAAAAATTACATACAGGATCAGCAGAGGATGGAGAATCAATAAAAATCTACGTCTGCTCACTTTGGACCAGTACTTACTGTACACATTAAGGATCAGTGCAGGATCAGCAAAATGACTAATCTATTGATTAACAGATCCTGCAGCTAAAAAGGAGCTGTTCCTTGACAGATCTAAGGCCAGCAGGCTAACAGCACCTTGAGGACGTGCCAATCTTGCCCTGATTGCCCCCCTAGCCTCAGCCCACGGCTAGTACCCCTTCTAGAGGTCCTCAAGCACCCAAAAAGGAATATTTAAACAGGCTCTTTTGCCCTCCTGTTTCCAAGGAGTTAATCAGTTATCAGGAATTATTTATTATCAATCAGACACGGTGTCATTGTTAATCAAGTGCTTATATGAAGATAAGCAAGTGATTTATGACTTAGTCTGTAGTAGTATTATTTACCTTTATTAACCAATCAACCATTGAAGTTTAGTCAGGCAATCAACCCCATCTGCTCTGAAACCCTTCCAATTACTCCAGGATTTTCGTGGTCAAGTACTCAGAGTGAGTGTTTCCCTTCCTGTCTAGGCCACGTGTGCTGTTAAGCCCGGCCATTAGTGGAATAAGTCCTTTCTAAGGCACCCATATTTATTCCAAGTTTCTTAAACTGCCTAAGGAGGCCCCTTGAAGAGAGGTTGCTAGTCTGTAAAGATCCCCAGTAGTATAATACTGTGGCCCCCCTTTATATTTTATATTTAAAATATTTATAACCAAACCAAATAAACCTTGCACTTGCTCTTACCATACCATTATTGGAGCTTTAAAGTGTTTATTCTTTGGAATATTATTGCTCCAAGTTCTTTTATCACTCTCTGTAGCTAAAGGACTGCAAGGTTCCTGGTATCAGAGAGCTGACAACTGGGGGTCTGGCCGGGAAATATCCTCAATAATTAATTATTTAATTAATTATCTCCTGGACCAGTTATTTATATAAAAATTATATAAGTAGAAATACTTATCATTTATCTTGAACTTTTGATTCGTCCAGTGGATTTAAAAACCAACGGAGAATTGATCAATTATTATTTAAATCTTCTTAAACAGAAAAAAGAAGAAAAATTACGTAACTTTGTGCCTGTTGTTATAACTCCTGAGCAGAAACAAGAGAGACTTCTTTATTATAGAGAACAAATCTCAAAAGAAAAGGAACAAGAGTTAGAAAGAATTATCAATTTTAACTCCTTGTTAAGACAGCACAAAGAGTGGAAAACCTATCAAAGAAAGCTTTCTGCTTTTAAGAGACGGTATCCAAATTATAAAAGTGAGCTTTGATCTCCTTTTTTATTTTTTTTATATAAAAAAAAAATCACAAAAACTCGAAAATTATAATAAAAAATAAATAAATATATAACTTATATTTTTTATTATTTTATCCTTTCTAGTGGACTTTGTCTTTGGTGATCTTATTGACCAAGACCTCTTAGAGGACGTCCCAGACTGTGGACCCTTGGATTTGTCCCAAGATTTAATTGGAACCCACTCAGATCCCGTTGGAATACCCTCCAAGGACGGACCTGACCCCAACAAGGACTTAGTGCCTTTAAACCTTCATATAAGTAAGAAATATATTTTTTTTTTAAAAAAAAAAAAAATTACTCGAAAAAAATTATTATTTTTTTTTACAAAGTTTCGACGAAAACTTATATAATCTTCAAAATGCATCAAAACAGACGCAACACCCGCGCCAGTGGACGCGCCCCGTCATATGGATCTTTGCCCGGAGGAACCCGTGTGCGCAAGGATGCCAGTCGCGAACGCAATGAGGATCGAGCCAGTGATCGCTCCGATCCGAGCGACCTTGACAACGACCGCGGCCGCCAACTCGACCAACTCACAGTTGGAGGGCCGTCCCTTGTTGAACGTGAAATCCCAGGAGGATACCGTTCCACCTACGCCACCCCAGCCGGACTCCTCCAAGGAGGACAAAATAAAAGTATTGGTGAAAGAACACGTGGGTCATTGGGAACTGTTCAAACAGGCTCAGACCCAGGAAGACCATCAGGGTATGAGAAAAGCCATATCTTTGGCAAAGAAGACTCAAATAACCCTCCAAAAATTAATTCCCAAGAGAGAAGTAGAAGGTTACGTGAAGAATTGGAATCCTTGGGACCAATTAGTTTCCTTAAGAGGAAACAACAACAACAACAAGAAGAAGAGATCTCTAGCCCATCAGAAATTAAAGAGTCCCAAAGAGTGGGACAATATAATATCTTTGGCAAGAAAATGGAAGAAAGTTTACCGCAATTAGACGTAGAAACTTTCAACTTGTTTTCCATAAATGTTTCTCACAACTTTGATATCATTGGCAAATGTTTTGATAAAGTATATGAGCAATTGGATAAAGTAAATACCCATTTTGGTAAAGTCATGCAATCCCAATCCAACTTGATCAAAATCAATGAGTTAGAAGTAAAACAAATAAGAGACAGCATTAGTTTGAGTAAAGGAGAACTAATAAATTACCTGGAAAACAATACTTCAGCTATCCAAGAAGAAATTCTTCTATCTATTGAACAAATCAAAGAAGGTATTAATAAAACAGACCATGCTTCACCTACTCATATCATTAATAAAATTGATTCATTAAGTAACAAACTTGATCTGGAATTAGGTATGATTAAGAATGATCTCAGAGATCTAAAGATAAACTTATCTCAACCCATTGCAGACTCTGATGAAATCAGACCTTCCAGGTACCACAGTACGCCCCAACTACCTTCTAGACCAAGACTAACAAGGCTTGAATCTTTCAGACCTAGTCCCACTCCTGAAGTAGAACAAGCATTAAAATTACTTCCCCCTATCACGGAGTGGCCTAAATTCTCCGGAGAAGGAGAATACAATCATGTCAGTTTTATTAAGTTTATTGACTATACTCTGGCCTCTTATGAACTTCCTGATAACATAGCCGTAGTAAGACTACCTAGACTATTTGAAGGAGTAGCCCTTGACTGGTTCATCAATAAGAGAGAAGAGGTAGGATCTTTGTCATGGAATTCATGGAAAGATTTGATTAAGGAACAGTTTGGTACCAGAATTTGGAAAAGAAAAATGATGAAAACTTTCGAAACTTCTTTGTTTGATCCATCTAAGGACAAACCTCACAAATGGTGCCTTGACCAGAAGAGAAGACTAGACTGCTTCTACCCAAATGCTGATAAAGAAGAAGTCAATGAAAGACTCCTCAACCTATGTCCAGGACAACTTAACCATAGCGTAAGGTGCAGAATGCCCATGAACTCTGACCTTTCCACTCTCATAGGAGTATTAGAAGAAACTATTGACATGAATGGCTTAGACAAAAAGCTTAATAAACCCAGAGAACCAACTACTAGGAATAAGGAAGATTATAATAACAAGAACAAAGAACTTCTACCTAAAAACTCAGAAGCCAAGAATACTTTGGTGACCAAAGAAAAGACATGTTGGAATTGCAACCAAACAGGGCATGTAAGACCTGACTGTCCTTTACCCAGGAGAAAGATTAATCCTATTGAAGGAGAAGAGGATGACACTAATCCTGACCCTCAACTAGATGACACTGATGGTTCCATCTCTGAATGTGACCTAATTATCACTAATCCCATTAATGTCATCGAAGGCAACATAGAATCTTCCCTAGATATTAACCCTGTTAATGAAGATAGCAATTTGCCTCAAAAATGGACACCCAACATGAAAATCCAACATGTTTCTGAAGCTAAGACCTTAACCCTTAAACCTTCTATTGGAAAAGGGTACACTGGTGGTAAAACTTGTTATGCCACTGGCTTGATACAAGGTTCCCCCGTAAAATTACTTCTAGACAGTGGAGCCTTCTGCTCTTGTGTTGGAACTGACTACTTAGAGAAACAGGATTCCAACTGGAAGAAAAACTTACTACCTGTACCTCGAGCTAAGTTCAGCAGCTGTAACTCACCTCTCAATGCTATTGGAGTATGGCCAACAGAAATCATACTCCCCCACTCTAAAGGATCAATCAAGATAAAGATTGAATTTGTAGTACTTCAAAACGGAGTATGTGATTATTTTATTATAGGAAATGATTCTCTTTGCCTGTACGGGATAGATGTCTTCCAGAGTAAAGGGAGATATTTCACTATAGGAGGAGATTGGAACAAGAAGTTCCAAATATGCCATATCAATGCTAAAGCTGCTGATTCCACTTATGAGAGACACTTAGAAACTTTTAACCAGGAATACTTTTCCCAAGCTGCCTTAAATTCCCAGCTTAGTGAAAACCAGAAAAGAGATATTCTCCAAGCATGCTTTGAGAACCAGAATGCTTTTTGCACTAAAGACCATCCCATTGGTAATATTAAAGGTCATGATATGGTCTTAACTTTGACTATTAAGCCTCCTTACCCTCCTAACCTCAGGAGACCAGCTTACCCTTCTAGTCCAAAATCTAGGACTGCTCTAGAAAGCCACATCCAAGAACTAGTGGACTTACAAGTCTTACGGAAAGTAGGGCATAATGAGCAAGTAGACGTAACTACCCCCGTGATAATAGCCTGGCACAATGATAAGTCTAGGATGGTTGGAGACTTTAGAATGCTCAACAACTACACCCAAGCTGACTATTATCCTATCCCAAGGATTGACCACGCTCTACATAATCTTTCTAAAGCTAAGTTCATTACTACTATGGACATGCTGAAAGGCTTTCACCAAATACCTATCAGTCCGGATATTAGGAAATTTATGAGAATTATATGTCATTTAGGCATATATGAGTATCTCAGAATGCCATTTGGTATTAAAAATGCTCCTTCCCACTTCCAAAGAATGATGGATACAGTCTTAGGAATGTTCATCAGACAAGGTTGGATGATGGTATACATAGATGATGTTATCATTTATTCAGACGATTGGGATACTCACATGGATAAAGTAAGGCTAGTACTTAAAACAATTGCCGCAGTAGGATTAAAAGTATCTATGAAAAAGTGCAACTTTGGATACGGAGAACTCAAAGCTCTAGGACACATTGTTTCTGGACTAACCTTAACTGCTGACCAAAGTAAGATAGCAGCAGTAATGAACAGACCTATGCCCCAGAACAAAACGGAACTCTTATCCTTTATAAGCTTCTGCAGCTATTACAGGAAGTACATACCTAAATTTGCTAACCTCACCAAGTGTTT
The DNA here is from genome assembly GCA_025617555.3 of Puccinia polysora. NCBI lineage: Eukaryota > Fungi > Basidiomycota > Pucciniomycetes > Pucciniales > Pucciniaceae > Puccinia > Puccinia polysora. The sequence goes on from CM062624.1 coordinate 22,066,436, forward strand.
ATATGAGATCTGCAACAACAACACTTTGTTTGAAATGACTCATGAAAGATTGAAGAATTATGAGGAACTCAAAGTAGCTATGACTACTGCCCCAGTGTTGATACAACCAGATTATTCTAAACCTTTCAAACTTTACATAGATGCTAGCATGGAAGGATTAGGAGCTGCATTACACCAAGAAGTAATAGAAGAGGATAAACCAGTAGAGAAACCTATACTCTTCATATCTAGACAAGTCAAAGATACTGAAAAGAGATATGGTGCCAGCCAAATGGAATGCCTTGCTCTAGTATGGGCATTAGAAAAACTCCACTATTATTTGGAAGGTACAAACTTCGTGGTAATCACTGATTGCAATGCTGTTAGGACTCTCATGAACATGAAAACTCCTAGCAGGCATATGTTAAGATGGCAGATAGCCATACAACAGTACAGAGGTCAGATGACAATAGTCCACCAAGCTGGAGTTAAACATCAGAATGCTGAAAGTCTTAGTAGAAATGCTCTACCAAATGATACTAGCAATCCTGCTCATGACCCAGAAGATCATGATATATTTCCTATACTAAACATTAACCTGTTTAATCTGGAAGCTCCCATCATAGGAATTCACATATGTGAACTAGAGGAATCACTGTTCAGCTCCATCAGAGAAGCATACAACTCTGACATGAAGACTTTGATTAACATCATAGAAAGTGCTTCCCCTCCATCTGAACTCATAAACAGTTTACCTGAACCCCTACTGAAGTCCTATAAAGAAGGAAGATTCACACTGTGGGATGGGATATTATATTACCGGCATAAACACTCTAGTGTTATAGTCTTGACCAAAGCAGAACATATCAAACTTGTTTTAGCCGAATGTCATGATAATTGCTCTTCGGGTCACCTGTCTATTGATAGAACCCTAGATAAAGTAAAACAGACTGCCTGGTGGATCAACTGGAGAGACTCCACTATCAAGTATGTTTCAAGCTGTGAAATCTGTCAGAAGTCCAACAGGACCTCTGGGAAAAGGTTTGGACTACTCCAAAGGATAGCTGAGCCCAGGAAAAGATGGGAAGTTATTAACATGGACTTCGTAACAGGACTGCCCCCTGGTGGAGCTTACTCTTACAACTCAGTCCTGGTTATTGTAGACAGATTTTCTAAGAAAGCCAAGTTTCTACCTAACCATAAGGAAGACACCGCTATGGAAGTAGCCTTACTCTTCTGGAACAGACTAATTGCTGATGTAGGAATTCCTAAGATTATTATCAGTGATAGAGACCCCAAATTCACGTCTGAATTCTGGAGAAACCTGCATGATATGTTAGGAACTACCTTAGCCTTTTCTACAGCTTATCACCCTCAGACAGATGGATTAGCTGAAAGAATGATCCAGACTCTAGAGGATATGCTCAGAAGGTTCTGTTGCTTTGGGATGGAGTACAAAAATACAGACGGATATTGCCATGACTGGGTTAGCCTTTTACCTGCACTAGAAATGGCCTATAACAGTAGTAAACACTCTACTACCAAAGAAGCTCCGTACATACTGGAAAGAGGATGGATCCCCAAATTGCCCAAAGATAACCTCAATCAGGAGTTGACTAATATCCATCCAACATCACTGGACTTCAAAAACATGATAGATATGGCAAACAAGCACGCTGCTAAGTGTGTACAAGATGCTGTTGAATACAACCAACAGAGGTGGGATAAAACTCACAAAGAACCTGATTTCAGAATAGGAGATCAAGTTCTAATTTCAACCGCCAATTTCAACAATTTGGCTGGAAACAGAAAACTCAGACCAGCCTTTGTTGGGCCTTTCACTATCAAGAAACTCCATGGGAAAAATGCCGTAGAAGTCATCCTCAGTAATGAACTCTCTAGGAAACACCCAGTCTTCCCAGTTAGCCTTGTCAAACACTACCATCCCAGAGAAGGAGAAAAGACCCCTTCACTTAAAATACCAGTCTTAGATGAGCCTGAGAAGGACAAAGGAAAAGTTAGTAAAATCCTTAAAGATAAAAAAGAAAGGATCCAAGGAAAAGATGTTAGACTTTACTTAGTCAGATACAAAGGAGAATCAGCTGATAAAGATGAATGGCTACCTGAAAACAACATCCCAGATGGACCTATACACCTGAGAAACTACAGAGCCAGTAAAAGACACTGAACCCCAAAAATTTTTTTTCAGATATAGTCATATCTTGGAGTGGGGGAATGTCAGCCTGCTACTTAGCACAGAGCAACCTGACAAAGCAGCAACAATAATAATATTAACAAAATAAAGACAAATGAATAAATAAAATAATTATAAAATGAAGGAGTAGGAAATCCATAAATATTATTGCAGAAATGGATTCCCCACCCAAAATAAGGTAGGGTCACTCACTGACCCCACCCTTGAATTCGTACTCCTTATATTTTTAATTAATTTAATACAGAATGGTAAATGACCACGGTACCAGTATGGCACCTTTTAGCCATTTTAATATTTCACATGATATGTCATGTATAGGTTTCACACCTAAATTTCAGTCGAAATCCAGGTGTTGTGTGTATTTTAGGAGTTACACGGGAAATTGTGTTTTGTCACAATTCCCGCACGCAGCCCCGCGTCCCTACAGCGCTGGTCTCCCGCGTACGCAAACTCCCGCACGCAGCTCCGCGTCCCTACAGCGTTGAACTCCCGCGTACGCCAACTCCCGCACGCAGCCCCGCGTCCCTACAGCGCTGAACTCCCGCGCGCATCTGGACAGCGGATCAGTCCCCGCGCGCATTTGAATGGACTGATCCCCGCGCCTCCTATGACATCCAGGTACCGCTCAGAGAAGCTACAACATAATAGGATATACACTACATATGTAAAGCCAACACACGAGCATAGATTAAGGTTCAAAAACCTTAAAAATCAATTGAAATTAGTTAATAACTAATTTTTAGTATTTTTTATTAATTAAATAAAGATCCAGACTCACCACGAAGTAAGTTGATCAGAACCTTCAAAGACCACGAAACTACATAAGGAGTGGTCGTAAAAATTATTAAAAATTACATACAGGATCAGCAGAGGATGGAGAATCAATAAAAATCTACGTCTGCTCACTTTGGACCAGTACTTACTGTACAAATTAAGGATCAGTGCAGGATCAGCAAAATGACTAATCTATTGATTAACAGATCCTGCAGCTAAAAAGGAGCTGTTCCTTGACAGATCTAAGGCCAGCAGGCTAACAGCACCTTGAGGACGTGCCAATCTTGCCCTGATTGCCCCCCTAGCCTCAGCCCACGGCTAGTACCCCTTCTAGAGGTCCTCAAGCACCCAAAAAGGAATATTTAAACAGGCTCTTTTGCCCTCCTGTTTCCAAGGAGTTAATCAGTTATCAGGAATTATTTATTATCAATCAGACACGGTGTCATTGTTAATCAAGTGCTTATATGAAGATAAGCAAGTGATTTATGACTTAGTCTGTAGTAGTATTATTTACCTTTATTAACCAATCAACCATTGAAGTTTAGTCAGGCAATCAACCCCATCTGCTCTGAAACCCTTCCAATTACTCCAGGATTTTCGTGGTCAAGTACTCAGAGTGAGTGTTTCCCTTCCTGTCTAGGCCACGTGTGCTGTTAAGCCCGGCCATTAGTGGAATAAGTCCTTTCTAAGGCACCCATATTTATTCCAAGGTTCTTAAACTGCCTAAGGAGGCCCCTTGAAGAGAGGTTGCTAGTCTGTAAAGATCCCCAGTAGTATAATACTGTGGCCCCTCTTTATATTTTATATTTAAAATATTTATAACCAAACCAAATAAACCTTGCACTTGCTCTTACCATACCATTATTGGAGCTTTAAAGTGTTTATTCTTTGGAATATTATTGCTCCAAGTTCTTTTATCACTCTCTGTAGCTAAAGGACTGCAAGGTTCCTGGTATCAGAGAGCTGACAAAATTGCAGCCAGAACCCATGTGCTGGCCATGATGAGCAAGAAAAGCAGGCAAGAAGTCATCAATTGCAGATACACCTGGCACAATCCCCAGTCCTCTCATCCAAAAAGCTCATGCTGGTGGTTGTATCCACACCTGACGCCAGGACAAAATCAAGGCTTGAGTGATAGTAACAACTCTGCCAAATTTTTCAACACCAATACTGCTTCCGCCAATCTCTCTTATACCTTTGCAATGAACAACTCTCAACAATTGACCAAATACTCCATCATCTTAGACTCAGGAGCCTCCCAAGCTGTCAGCTTGCTACTATTTACAGAGCAACCTGTCATAGCAGCACAAAACTATAAAAAATAAGAATATCTCAATTAACAAAAGAAGTAGTGAGAAATCCATATATAATATTAACAAAATTGATTCCTCACCCAAAATTAGGTAGGGTCACTCACTGACCCCACCCTTGAAATGCAAGTCCTTACATTTTTAAAATAATTAAAAAGAAAAGTACTAAAAATTACAACATCAGTATGGCACCTTTTGGCCATTTTAACTTTTCACACGTCTTGTCACATATAGGGATTAAACCTAAAATCCACTCAGATTTGAGGTGTTGTGTATATTTTACAAGTTAAACATGGAAATGTGTTATGTCACAATTCCTGCGCGCAGCTCCGCATCATTACATACCCCTACATACTTGTAGTAGCAGTTTCCCGCGTACTAGAGACCCGCGCGCAGCTAATTCTTCCAGGCACGCAGCTGAACCCACCCTGCGCGCATCTGTACTGACTGATCCCTGCGTCTGGATCCATTGTGACTAATCTGACAACCAGGTACCGCTCAGAAGAGCTACAACCTAGTTAGGGTTGCCTGGAATATGTAACAAATTGCCATATGCGTTATTAATAGTATAAGAAGATCAAAACTTAAATAAAATTAATAAAAATTAAGTTTAGAACATTTTTAATAAGAAATCAAAGATAAAGGATTACCATGTAAATCATTGACTCTGATCTTTGAAGACCACAAAACACTACAAGGAGTGTTCATAAAAATTATTGAAGATTATTTACGTGATAATCAGATGATATAAAATCAGTGAACATCCACAACTGTCCACTTTAAAAAAATATTAATATTAAAAATGAGGGATGAGTGCAGAATGATCATATTCATGCCATAACAGATTAACAGATCCTGTGGCTAAAATATTACAGAAATCCAGAAGATCTAAGGTTAGCTGATTAACAGCACCAAATGAACGTGCTAATCTTGCTCTGACTGGCTTGCCAGCCTCACCCCATGAGCAAAACCCTCTCTACATGCCCTGAGAAGCTCAAAATCACCCCAAAAAGGTATTTATACAGACCTCTTTGGATCCATTATTCCATGCATGACACAATCAATTTTCAACTCCATTGATTTCCTCAACAATCTGAAGGAGGATGACACCGCAATTCAGACCAGAAAGGAAAGCAACTTGCTGAATACTGAAGGGATTGGAACTTCCAAGATTATTTTAGACAGATGCATGTTACTTCTCAACTAATCACTCTATTTTCCACAACTTGCAGTGAACCTGGTCTTGCTAGGACAACTACTGAACAAAGGATGCTCTCTTCATTGATCAGGACGCAACAACTTTGTTGTAAACATTGAGGGAAAATTTTCCTCTTTGACCAAATTGAAGATAATCTTTTGTTCATCAAGGACTTTGCACTCCCGCAATAAAAGTTGGCTCACTCCTTTATCAGCCTCTCAACTATCCATAAAAAATTTGGACACATAACCTCTCACCAAACTAAACTACTTTCAAAAGACTTCCCTCAAACCAAGTGGAAAGGCACACCCTGCAAATCATGCGCTCTTGGGAAGATCCAAGACTTGTCCTTCAATAATCACATCCCTTTGCTTTCTGAAAAATTTACCCGTGTCCATGCTGATGTTTGTGGCCCAATCAATCTCATATCAAAACTTGGAAACCGTTAATTCCTTCTCCTCACCAATGAATATTCTTGTTTTAAAACCTGCCTCCCAATCAAGCACAAATACAATGTTGTGGTGGTCTTTTATAGATGCAATTGATAATTTGCTGCGCGCTGCGCTCTCAGCAGTAGTGGTGGGCTCATCAGGGGAAGCGTGCTGAGCAATGGGTGCCGCTTTGACACAGGAAGTTGCGCTGGGGGCTTGGCATCAGGAGACACAGGATGGATTGGATCAGATTGGACCAATTGAGTGTCTCAAGACGCGGATTGGATCACGTGGATATATCTTGGATATCTGGAATGGCGCAATGGGGGGATGCAGACATGCATGGGGGGCTCTGAGTTGGGCGCGGCGCAAGGGCCGCGTCATGAGAAGGAAAAAATGGGTGGATTTAATGGCAGGGGGGCAATACAGATGGATATGGGATATAGGATGTGGATTATGGGATGGGAAGGATAGGTTTTAGGCTAGGTTTCTGTGCTTAGGGGTTGTATTTCATTATTTTTGCTTGTTTCTGGTTGTACTTAGGTTAGGGTTGAGGGGTAGGCTACTTAAGCCGCACCCTCAACCCAGTTGGATGAGAGGATGGGATCACAGAGGATCACATTGGGTTTTCATTGATTTTGGAAGGATCTTTATTCTCAATTCTCTATCTCTCAGTCAAAGGGTGAACAGTTGCAATCAGGGTTTACAAATGCAAGGGATTAATAGCTTCACAAATTGGGAACCATTAAAGGAGAAGTCCTCTTCTGAATTCCACAATGTCATAGATGAAGTGATAAACTTTGTAAAACTAAACTCCAACAAATTTGGCCTTCAACTTAAACAATTCCACTCCAACAATGGAGGCAAATTCCTCAATTTGAGACTCTCCACTTTGATTGCTGATCTTGGCATTGAACACACCACATCTAAACTGTATATCCCTCAGCATAACCCAATAGCCAAACGAGGTAATCAGAACTTGGTTGAAGCAACTAGAATGACTCTCATAGACATGTTGATTCTGGCCTACCTGTGGGATGAAGTCCTAGTTGGATGTACCAAAACCCTCAATCTTGTTCCCTCCAAGGAGTCAAAGCTGAGCTCATCCAATATTTGGCACGGAGTAAAACCTAAGCTTAGCCTAATTTTCACGCTAGGCTCAAAAACAATTGTCCTTAACCTGCGTCATAGTCTTGGTAAGTCCAAAAAGAAGGGATGGGAAGGTATACTTGTAGGCCATAATCTATATCTCAATTCCTACTGAATCTTTATCCCAGAACTTGGCAAGACTATATGCTCTAAGCATTTCAAAATCTTTGGGGGTGTGAAATTAACTGAATCCTCTTCTTCATCTGAATCCCCCTTCAAATAACTCCTCAAATCAGTCTTTAACCTACTAAACACTCTCTCATCCACCAACCACAAGAAAACTTGTTAGGATTCTCTCACTCTATGTGTGCTCTTGCTCTCCACGCGCTTCCCCCTTTACCCAGAGCGGGTATCCCCAGATATATTCTCTGAGACTCTTTTTTTTACTTTTCCTCTTTCTCTCTCCTTTTTGTTCTGGATGATTGTGTTGTTTCCTCTCTTATCTTTTCTCTTTTCTTTTTTTCCTTCTTATTTTTTTCCTCAACCCACCTACTCCTCAATTTACACCAACACGACCGCCGATCCATTCTCACCTCAGGGATTTCTCCACTTACAATTCCCTGACTGGTAAGACTCAGGTCCTCCAAAGTCTCTTGATAGGATCACCTCTAATCTGTTTTTCTCATTCATTCTGCTCAAGATCTTATGCTGGTTCTGATTTATCTAGAAATATAGGTTTATTTTACCAACACTCCTGTCAAGCTAACCCACACCATTACCTCCTTGATCCCTGAGTCTCAACAGCGCCCAAATGAAAACTCCAATCCCCAAAACTCAGACAACTCTTCAGAATCCAGTCAATCATTCTCTGATCTGGAGGATAAAGACATTGAAAACCAACTGGCTCTGCCAAACCAAAGCTTGCGACATCAATCAACAATCCAAAGACCACAACGGTACGGTTTCTTTTCCAGGGCAGTAACTCAAAGCTATGAAGAGATGAAACAATCACCAAACTCCAAAAATTGGATGAAAGGGATCAAGAAAGAGCTTGAAAGCATTGAAATAATGAAGGTGTGGACCGGATGTAACTCTCTTCTTGAAGGAAAGAGATCCCTCTCGAATTTCTGGGTCTTTTGTTTGAAAACCAGACCCAACAGAGATGGCCTCATTTTTAAGGCAGGACTCTGTGTGCAAGGATTCCGTCAGCAAGAATTCCTAGACTATTGTGAGACCTACGGACCAACCGGTGAAATAACCACCCTTCAAAGGCTCTTAGTATATGCTTACCATCACAACCTCCCCATCACTCAAATGGATATCAAGTCCGGCTTCCTACATGCTGAACTAGACAAAGATATCTACATCAAATCACCCCTCAGCTATGAGACACCGTTTCCCTACCTCAAATTAAACAGAGCTGAATACAGACTGAAGCAAGCCCCAAAAACCTGGTTCAACACCCTTAAACAATGGATTCTCAGCCAAGGATTCAGCATCTCTTCATCTGATCCGTGTCTCTTTGTCAATAAAACTTCCCAAATCTTCATCTTTTCCTACGTAGAAAACCTTGTGGTCATTGGCAATTCAGCTACATTTTTCCAAGAACTTAAGTCCCGCTTTTCAATCTTGCATGAAGGGTCTTTATCAAATATCCTGGGAAATTCCATTGTCCATTTGTTGTCTGGACCCTGTCTCCATCAACCTTCTCACATAAACACCTCCTTGTCAGAACTAGGACCCACTGATTCAAAGCCCATCAACACTCCACTCACACCCAAAATCATCCTCAAGCCTGCTGCCAACAAAGATGCCTCCAACTTCTCAAATCTAAACATCAATTACTGCTTGTCCTCCGGATACCTTAATTTCATTGCAACCAGAAACCAACCGGACCTCTCCTACACTGTTTCCTCCCTATCACAATTTAACGCCAAGCCCAGACTTAACCACTGGACAGAAGCAAAGCATGCCTGGCAATATGTCAAAACAACATGCAACCTGGGACTCCGCCTCAAGAGTGATTAATTTAAATGCAACCTTGAAGCCTGGAGCAATTCAGATGGAGGAAACAACCCAATCTCACAAAAGAGTCACAGCAACTTTATTATTTTACTCTACAGCTGCACTGTCTCCTGGCACAGCAAGCTTCAACCAGGAGTTTTGCTTTTGTCAACCAAAGGCAAACTCAAGTCTCTAGTCCTGGAAACACAAGAAAAGATATGGATCCTGAATCTTCTGAAAGATCTAAATCCCTCAATCTCTATTACACACTTCTCTTGCATTGACAACAAAGCCATGAACATGAACCTGGTCAACTTTTAATCTCACCACAGTGCACTTAAACATGTTGAATTTCAACTCAAATTGCTTTGAGAGCGAAATTTGTCAAAATTTCTTGTCACAGACCTTTTGAACTCCAAAGCAATGCTGGTTGATTCCCTCACAAAACCTGCCATCAAGCCCTCTGTCACCAAACTGAAATCCTCCATCTTTCAATCTCTCACCTGAACACAGCGGCGTGTTGGAATGAAATCCCTCAATGCTCTTGTCCTCCGCGCAACTGCCCAGCATTACACACCTGTCACAACTTCTGTCACAATTCCTCCAACTCCAGGCTCCCACTCTTAGCCTCATTTGCTCCTCCATCCTTGCTCCATTTTGCTCACCCCATTCCATTGTAAACTCCGCTCCACTTCTCCCATTGCACTCCATCATCAACCCCGCTGCACTTCCTCCATCTCATTCTAGCATCAACTCCACTCCATTCCCTCTATTCCTCATTGCCATTCCTCCTATCCCCTTCCATCATCAGCTCTGACCTCCGCTTATGCTTAACACTCACATCTTTGCTCCTCAACTCACTCCTCTCTCCTCAACCATAATGCTCACCCTACCAACTTGACCAACAATCAACCTACAACTCACAATCAACCTACAATTTCCTTCCCTCTTTGTTCAACTGTGACATTTCCCTAGTTTCAAATACTCTACAAACCCAACTGCTCACATACCTTTACACTCCCAGACTGGTTTCCATCTGCTGCCTTTTATTCCTTCTGCCATTTGTCATCCATATTCTCACCCATTTGCCCTTGAGCCTCAGAGTGAAAAACCCATTCATTGTTTCTTCATTCATTCCATTCTTCTTTCTTTATCATTGTGTTGAAAATCTCCTCTTAGTCTGTTGGTTCAGGTAATTCAAAACATTAAAGTCTTCCAATTGGGGATGCTCTAATTAGGTCCCATAGCCTACTTGGCTGCGTCACCGTCATCCACAGGTTGACAGGGACCTGGAGCAGGGTACTTACACCTGCTCCATATCCCATAGTAATCTAATTTTACCAATGTTCCATACTGAGTCCCAACAGATACAAGAATATTAAATATGCATCAATTTTGCATATAAAGTTACAGAAAAAACTCCATGTATATATACACTTGTCCAATCCGCTCATCAGACAGAAATTTTCCTCATCAGAGTTAAAGGTCAAGATTTGACAGCAGGCTGAGGTGATACCGTGGCATTGGTGTTAGAAGGAAAAAACCATAAATTCCCTCACTGTTCATTTCATAGTGTAAATCACTACTATATATATGTTGTTGGTTATTTATTGACATGATTCTTGCGTGATAATCTAGAATATTCCGATGCAAGGTTTGTCTTAATTAAGTCCATAATCTATATTTCTCAAACATTCCAATACCCCCCCTCAAACCTTGCATCCTTTCAGACCGGAAAGTAGAGAATTGAACACACCCAAGGATGAAAAGAACAGAGACAGCAAGAAAAGAAGGGAATAACAGGTTTAGAAAATAGGAAGGACACAGACAAAGCAAGTAAAATAAGAATTTAATCAAATGAAATAAGGGCCCCTCATGACATGTTCAGAAGATTTTTTCCCCAATGTTATTTGATGGGTGGTAACCACTTTGTCATGATATCAGCCAGCTGCTTGGTTGTGCTTACCCAAAATAATTTTAAGTTGTTCCTCCTTACAGTGTCATTCACATAGAAGAAGTTCCTTCTAATGTGTTTGATACAGCCCCGCAACCTATTGTCCTCAATTACCAGAATTGCTGTTTTGTTGTTGCAAAAAATAGTCACCAGAATTTTTTTGTAGCATTGAGTCACTAACTCGTTGAGGAATAAAATAAATTGGGCCCCAGCACTAATTGCAATGTATTCTAAAGCACATGTTGACATTGCAACCAACTTTTGCCTCCTTGAGCTCCATGCCACTGTTGCTACCCCAAAACAAACCAAAAAACCACTTGTGGACCGCTTAAACTTTCCCCCCCATCCTGCATCAGCCCAAAGTTGTAGGTTGTCACTTGTTGCATTAATTTTTGAAGACCGCTCTTTAGTTGCCTTCACATAGCCAAGCAGGTTTCTCAGAGCCAACCAATGTTCATCACCAGGGTGTGAGGAGTACCACGCAAGAATGTTTACTGCATAAGAGATGTCTGGCAGAGTCCCAATTGCCAAGTAGTTTAATGAGCCAATGAACAATTGAAATTCAGTGACGTCTTTGCCCCCTCCATCTGTGTCTCCAGTGGTTGATCCAGAAGATTCAAGGACATCACCATTAACAATTGTTGAAAGTGACGCTCCGCATGATCAATGATCTGACTTGCTAGGTTTTCCTGAGATAGGGTAATTCCATCCTCATGACCAACTGTGATTCCCAAAATTTGCAACAGCTTCTCCTGCCATTTAATCTTCAAAGAATTTTCCAGGCCCCTCAAAATTTGGTCCCGCAACAATGTTTTTCTGGAGATGATCACTCCATTGTCCTCATGTATCCAGACCAGCACAACATCATTTCCCTTTCAACAACAATATAGAGAAAGTTCCACCTCTTCAAAATCAAAGCCAATTTCCAACATTATCCCTCTCAAATGCTTCCACCAGCACTGCGGTGCTTGTTTAGTGCTGTATAGGGCTTTGTTCAAGCACAGAAACTTCCCTGGTAGCTCAGGAGGCACATCAACCTGGGGCCTTGCATAAATCAGTTGATCAATTTTACTGTGTAGGTAAGCACTTGAAACATCAAATGAGTTGATGATCCATTTGTTCTTTATGGCAATGGCCAACAGGAGAAGCAGGGACAACAGAGATGCTGTTGGCACAAATGTTTCAAAGCAATCAATCCCCAACAGTTGAGTGTATCTTTTCACAACTAGTCAAGCCTTGAAATCAGTCACCAGATTCCACTCATCACGCTTCAAGGCAAACACAAATCTTGTGTCCAGGACATGCATCCCCAGAACATCATCCATAACATCCCACACCCCAAACTCCTCACACAACTTGATCTCCTTATTGCACGCCTTCTCCCATCTTGGCCAGAGAGCTGATTTCTTTGCCTTAACAAGCAACCAAGGCACCTCCATGTCCAAAATTTGAGGAATGTGGTCAATCATCTTGTCCTGTGAATCACAGATTTCATCGGTTGGCGTCTCCCCTAGCTTAAGTTGTACCACATTCAGAATATGGTCCAGACCTCCTTTGTTTTCAGATTTTGGAATTGAGGACTTTGCATTGAAATCTACAAACTCCACCAAATCAGACAAGATTAACTCATTACTCTGGCCATCCCAAAAGTACCATCCACAACCATCCTCCAGATAGCCAACCAAGAAGCACAGTTTTGACCAATCATCAAGTTTTTTTCTTTTCTCCTTTGGTATGTGAACATAAGCTTTTGCACCAAAGGGATAGATGTTCTGTGCCTGCGGCTCAATTCCTGCCCAGATTTCCAGGGGTTTCTTCCCATCTGTGTGCTTGTTTGGGAGTTGGTTGTGTAGGAATGTTGCCAATTTGTAAGCAAATGTCCAGAACAACTGAGGTAGACCCCACTGTTTGAGCATTGCCCTTTCCATATCACCCAGCGTTTGGTTAAGACCCACAGTGTTGCTGGTGTTGAGCCCAATTGCCGCGAGAAATACGGAAACCTTCTTCCACCCTAGCGCCTTTGTAAAAATGTCTGTGAGTTGGCCATCAGTGCCAATCCATTCCACGCGCACTCTACCCCGGAAAACCAACTTGTTGATTGCGTGAAATTCCTGCTTGACGTGCCGGTGGTTCTTCCTAGTTGCACAGTCACTGCTAATGTGTATGGCCAAGCGGTTTTCCAAAAGCAGGGTGGGCAAGGGGATTGAGCAGAGCGGAGACAGTAGGGCCAAGAGCCAGATGGCATCCTTGGAGGAAAAGGAGAGGGCCATATATTCTGCTTGACATGTTGATTTAGCAACGCAAGTCTGTTGTTTGGAAGCGCACAATAGCGGGCAACCCCAGGCAAGTGTGATAAATCCGTGAACCAATTGGGCCCCTTTGCCACCCCAGTTCGCGTCCGTAAACCTTCTGATGCCATTGTGCTCTGGCAGATGGGATGCAATGATAGGCAGAGAGGGATGGCTGGTGAAGCGCAAGTAGGATATAAGATGTTTCAGTGCCTCCCAGTGGCCCGAGTCAGGGTTCATGGAGAAACGGGCTAAAAAATTCACAGCAAATGAAATGTTGGGACGCGTGCCCAGGGCAAGATACAGAAGCAACCCAATTCCAAAGATGTAGTCAAGTTCCATTTCCTTGCTGGGGTTTGAGAGAAGATTTCCCAAAACTAAAGGTTCCCTTGCCTTGATTTTGGAGGGTTCCAAAGCAATGATCTTCTGAATCAGCGCCGTTTGGTCCAGAAGGAAACCCCCAGGTTCAGGACAGACTCTTATACCAACAATGCTGGATAACTCAGCATCCCATTTGAGGTCCAATGCCGTAGACAGCTTGTCGCGCAGTGATTTCAACAAGGCATCTGAGCTGGCGGTAAAAACACCATCATCCACATGAATCCACAAGAAAGCACACCTGTTTGAGTCTGAGTAGGTGTAAGTAGACTGGTCTTCTGGGTTTGGTGCACAACCAATATTCACCAGCTTGTCCTTGAGGCACATCCACCAACACCTCCCCGCCTGCTTAGTTCCATAGAGTGCCTTTTTCAATTGCAGCACATGACCCTCTGGGACCTGAAGACCTTGAGGGGGGCGCATATAGACGGTGTGATCAATGGGCGAGTGCAGGAAAGCACTTTTGACATCAAAAGACGCCACCGGCCAGGAAAAGCAAGAGGCCAGCGCAAGGACAGAACGCAAGCTTGCAAAGGTGGGCGTTGGAGCAAAAGTCTCCTCAAAATCAATTCCATGGAGTTGCCTGAACCCCTGTGCCACTATCCGTGATTTATGGCGTATAACAGTCCCATCCTGCTGCCTCTTCAGCGCATAAACATATTTGCACCCCAGAACCTGCATCAGAGGCTCCCACTTCACAACATCCTACACGCCAAGGTTTTCCATCATCCGTAGTTCCAACTTGTTTTCACGGTCCCAGTTAGGCCAATCGGGACAAAGCCTTGCCTCATTGTAACTGGCTGGAGCATCAGAGAATTGGTGGGCCATTCCAGAGATGGAGTGGATGACAGCATCTTGCAGATCGAAGTCCCGTAGCAGGGAGAAATCTCCCAGCCCCCCCACCTGGATCAAGTCAAGGAGGGCGTTTAGCAAAGCCAAGGTAGTGAAGTTTGATGGGATATCATTCTTGTCAAAGACAACCAAAGCTCCTTGCACAACTTTGCCAGAACGGGGGTCTCACAAGAGCCACCTGTGTGACTCATCCGAGATGCCAACATGTACAAGTGCATGCGCCCATGGAACAAACTGCTTGGTGTGCAGAGGGTCATGCAAGTAGACCCGACAGCCAAAAACACAAATCATGCTTCCATTGGCCGGCTTGCAATACATCAGTTCATAGGGTGTCTCCATTGCATCAGCATGGACCAGCCTATTGAACACATATGCAGATTGCCTCAACCCCAGGTGCCACAGCGTAACCGGTAGCTTTGCATGTACCAGGAAGGTGTTTGCCATCTCCAAGAGGGTCTGATTTGTTCGCTCAACGCCCCCATTCTGGTGGTGCTCGTAGGGGACCAACAGCTCATGTTGTATTCCTTTCTTCTGGAAAAACTGGTTCAGATGCTTAGAGGTAAACTCCCCGCCATTATTGGACCTGATCACTATGACAGTGTTGCCAGTTGTATTCTCAAAAGTGGAAATCCAATCCATGAGTCCATCCGCGGCGACTTTCTTGGAGGGTATTCCGATTGCATGCGCAAAATGAGTAAAGAAATCAAAAATCACCAGTCCAAAGGTACTTCCATCAATCCCCGCGCTAAAAGGCCCAACTAGATCAACTTCTATCACATCACCCGCTGCATCAAACAAACCCCTGGATTCAGAAATGACTGGACAATGCAAACTCTTTTACAGGGAACAGGAAGCACATGCTGCCTTGACTTGTGAGATTTTACCCAAAGGAAAACCCCTGACGGTGGTAAGTTGAATAGTTTTATTTAGATTCCTAATTCCAATTTGGCAAAGCCGCTGGTGCCATAATGAAGGCTCAAGAGTGTACAAGGCGCCTGAAGCCTTGGGCAATTTATCAAGGCAAGGGAAGAAGGGTAGGAACCAGCGCCGGTTCCGCTGTACAGAGTGGAACAGGGTCCCAGATTGATCAAGGTGGTAGACACCATCCGAGAAAGAGACGTTTCCATCAAAATCTTGAAAATATCCCAAAGATATGACAAGGCCCGCAATACGTGTGGAGAACGGAACGTTTGACAAGTGTAGGGTGCAAAAAGCCGTCGGGAGGACCACGTCACCTATTCCTTCAGCACAGAATTTGTCTTTGGAGGCCACAGAGATAACAAAATCAACCCGTTGTATATTGGTGAAGAATGAGGGGTTGGACATTACGTGGTGTGTTTCCCCTCTATCAAATAGGGCCTCGCCTGCCACCTCCGGGGTCATTGATATTGCCGCCAGGTCCGCCTTTTGAGAAACAAGCCTGCCAGAGAGAGTGGCAGATTTCTTTGGCATCCAGGAGGGGTTGGTGAGCTGTGGTTTCTCCAAAGGAGGCTGGTTTGCTTTCACCCTTGGACAGTCGGACACCCAGTGGCCCCACTCCCAGCAGACATTACATGGGAACTCTGCCATGAGCCATTTCTTGGCCCAAGAGTCCAGGCCATGAGATGCAAAGGTAGTGGCAGTGGCAGGAGGCCCAGAAGGGTTTTTGCACGGCTTGCGCTGCCCTCCCCTTTTTGACGCAAAGCGGACCTGCCTACCCTGGGAAGAGGCAGACACCACCATGGTGTTTGGAGGTTGCACAGCACCGGATGACTGATGAAATTGCAAGGCAACTTTGAGAACGTTGGTGTCAGTTATAACCACTTCAGGCTTGATTGCAACTCTGGCGTCAAGTGCATCCACAACCGAGTCACCAAGGGAACCTAGGGCCAAGTGGAAAGCCAACGCCGTCAGGTCATCCAGAGTAAAAGTGCCAACCCTGCTCTCAAGGTCCGCAAAGTTGTTCTTGATTGTTTGATGACACGCAGCCAGGGCTTGACCGTCAAAAGTTGCCAATGCAATGGAGGACCATTGTGAGACAAGAAGTGACCATGTGGTGCAAGAGAACCAATTCTTGAGGGAGGCGTACGCGTCGTGGGCATTCATGTTCATGATGGACGTCCGGAAGAGGGGGTCAATGGAATATTCTATCAGTAAGAACAACCCAGTCGCCGTGGAGGTGTCAAACTCCCTCTGGTCCATGGCAAAGTAATCCCGTGTCATAGTTGTTTTCAAAACCACCTGTTGCAGAGCACACGCCCACGCAGGATAATTGCTTCTGTTGACAAGTAGCAGCGGTACAATTTATTTTGCTGTCTGAATCCATCAGAGTCCCTCTTGCAAGGCTGAAGAGCTGGGCGGTGATGTCAGTAAGAACTTTTCAAGGAGAGCCCTGACAAGATTCCCATCTAGTGAAGCTAATGGGTCAGCAGGCTCAGCCTTTGCAGGCCGTCCCTCACCGGATTGCCCATCTTCACTTGGTGGAGAAGTTGGGTGTTGACAAGATGTAGATGCCGGTGCCAAAGAATCCATGGATGTGTCCGCCTTGACAGTTTCCAAGCTTTGGAACAAGGATGGAGATTCTGATGATAAGGAGGTTAAAGAGGACAAGGTGGAGGAACTCCGGGACGGTTGGGAGCTAGCACAACGCAAGCTACGACGCTGGAAAGAGACTTGTGGCGTGGCTGGCTGTTTTCTAGGTCTAACCATAAATAATCCTGGGGGAAAACAGGATTGTGAAGGTGCAGGAAAAAATAGAAGTATTGGAGGGATGAAAAAGACGCAGCAGTAGTAACACAATCTTATCTGGGAGAATGCCAGGGTTTGTAAGAAGTGTATTTTGCTGGCTCATAACCTGTAGTGCAAGTATAAATTTCCCCCAAGGGAATAACATTGCATGTCTTAATGTTGGCTATATATATGGTTTGTAAGTACATATTTTGGTTTTTGAGGAAATCTAAATCCATAGTGTTCTATTTGTAATTTGATAATATGGAAATGTGACAATTTGAATAGGCTGAGTGTTACATACTACTAAACCCATATTTGATATTCTCAACAGGGTTGAGCTGATAACGTGGCGTTGGGTGTTTGCGCAGATCTAATTCTAAATTAAACACAACACTAATCATGGGTTGTTTGGCCAATGTGCAACATCTGTTGTCCAGAGGTCGTTCTTGTAATTGCCAACAGGACCAAAAGTTGAAAGTGTTGGAGTACGTGGCAAGACACAAATATGTCACTTACCTAAATACATAACTATGTCACAACCTTGAGAATGTCACAGATCTTGTAGATAGTCTTATAGCCGGAAATCCACCCACCCCAGAATTCCTCTCTCTCCTCATTGAGATTGGATCCCGGAATGGCCAAACGCCGCTGACGGCCCTTTGTGGTGGATTATCAGGTGAGTATCAAAACATGCAATCTTATCAAGATTGGATCCCGGAATGGCCAAACCCTGCTGACGGCCGGTTGTGGTGGATTATCAGCATATGATTATATAGGGTTCTTACAGGTTAAAAGCCAGCTCACAGAAAAACCTGGATAAAGGTTCATGGACAAAAGGTATCAAAAGAAAAAGGAAGACTGGATAAGGAAAAACACCAGCAAAGACAAACCTGGAAAAACCGGACCTGATCCAAAAATGGGAGAATCTAGCACCCTCCCTACAACTTTTGTCTCCAAAAGCAAATTTGAATCCCGCTTTGAGACGCTACAGAAAACTCTCACTCAGAAGTTCCAGCTTTTCAAAGCAGCTATGAGCAGGATTTCCAGGCAACACAATACCATGGCAAGTCCCATACCACCCCACATGGATGTACCCACAAGGCAGGTCAACAACCCACTCAGCTTGAAATTCATCAAGGACCCAATGTTGTTTCATTGGAACATCAAAACCAAAAGGCCATTCCTTGCCTTTGATGGATCCAACTTCAATTTTTGGGAGGGGGCGATCAACCGTACTTTTTGGCAGGCGTTTGACTCTGACCCAACCTTTCTGGGCAATCCAACCAATTTTTCCAACCTGACCACAACAGAGAACCGTGCGCTTGTAAACCTTTTGCGGAACTTGGTTGATGACAAACTCTTTGCAATCATTGAGGAGTCACAGGTGGAGCTGGGAAAAGCCATCTATGAAATGCTAGTGGAAACCTGCAAGCAGTCAGACAGGCGCCATAAGCTGGCGGTTGCTTACAAAATGATGGGACTGCTCACCTTGCCGGAGGCAGACATGGCCTGGATCACCTCCTTTCACACAATCATGGCTGACCTGAACAAATTGGAAATATCAAGGAACGAGTTAGTGGGACTGTTAATGCAATTGGTTGCAGTAGCGCCACTGGGAATTGATCCAAAGACTTACAAGTACTTGGTATCCCAGCAACTGAACGATACAAAAACAATCCCACAGTTCCTCAACGTGGCAAATGTGCTCCAGGGAGCTATAGGCAAACTGCGACCAAAGGCTGTTGGGGGAGCCAACCTGATGGAATTGGATAAGGTTCAGGCCATCAGGGGGCAATATGTTCCTCTGCAGGGCCGGGGCCAAGGCCAACCTCAAAACAAGCCAAATCTGTCAGTCAACCGCGCCGCGTATTATGCTGGGAAGCAGAAGTCTTAAACCCTCCTTGATACTTACGGTTGTACATGCCGGTACTGCGGAGCTGAAGGTCATTGGTACAGGGACTGCTCAATATTTTTGGCTGATGTTAGGATGGGCAAGATACAAAACCCCCCCACTGACCACGCTAGTCATAACTCAAGATACCTGCCTCCTTGGCGCCCAACTTGAGAATCCAGGAGGGATGACCATCTTAGGGTAGTCAACATGCCGGAGTTGGATGGAGGCAAAATTATTCTTGATTCCGGGGCCAGCGCACATGTGAGTGGCCCCTCTCAATACTTTTCTCCAACGCATTATCTGTTGCAACCAAAGCTTTTCTTACTTGCCGCTGATAAGCACCAAGTTGCCGCTTTGACCATTGGCAGCCTAACCATCCCAATGAAGAACGGGACAATGACCATTAAGAACGTATATCTGTGCCAGGAAATCAAGGGGGTCATCCTATTGATGGGACACCCAATATCTGAGGGATGGAGACTGACTTACTTGGGATTACGGGCTGTCCTCATGGACCCTTTGGGCAACAATTGCTGGTTGATCCCTACTTGTACTTTACCAGATACTGCAATGAAAATCTCTGCAAAACCTTCATTTGATCCCTATAAGTGGCATGTTTTCCTTGGCCATGCATCTGAGGCAAGGGTGAGACTGTTTCTGAGAACCCACTACTCCAACGAGATTTAAGGGGAATGGCGGTCTTTTTTCTGCAAAAGATGCGCTATTTCCAAAAGCCTTGACCAGAAGGCACCCTGCGCTGAGTCTGGTATAGTCCAAGAACATCCTCTGGACTTATTTGTGACAGACGTGGCGGGACCTTTCAAAGAAGACTTAATCGGAGTGCAATTTCTACTGACCTTCAGGGATCATGCAACGACATATACTTTCATTTCAATACTGAAATCAAGGTCCAAGGTTCCCAGCAAAATCATGGGTTTTCTGGAAAACATCAAACTCACCAAAGGATGCTATCCAAAATATATCCAAAGCAACAATGCAGCGGAATATACAGGCCCACTGAGACGGAAGATTGAACCTTTGGGAATCCTGATGGCGTCCATCCCGCCCTATCATCCGGAACAAAACGGCAAAGCAGAGAGGGTTAACCGCACGCTGTGGGATATCGCCAGGACAATGCTTCACAAGAGTGGCATGGATTGTAAATTCTAGTTTTTTGCATACCAGGCAGCGGCATACATCATGAATCGCCTGCCCAACTCTATGACTGATAACAAGACCCCCTTAGAATTACTGTGCGGGATCACTCCAAACCCTGCAATTCTATACCCCTTTGGGGCGGAGGCAATTTTCCATACCCCATTGGAGCTCCGGGGGAAACTGGAGGAATGGGCGCAGCGTTGCCGCTTATTGGGTTATCCGGCTGGAGGCACAGGGTGGCTATTCTGGTTGGTAAGAGAACAAAGAGTGATACACTCAGCTTCCGCAA
Organism: Puccinia polysora; assembly: GCA_025617555.3. Taxonomy (NCBI): domain Eukaryota; kingdom Fungi; phylum Basidiomycota; class Pucciniomycetes; order Pucciniales; family Pucciniaceae; genus Puccinia; species Puccinia polysora. The sequence continues at coordinate 22,086,958 of CM062624.1, forward strand.
TTTTTCCATTCTACCAAGCACTACCAGTTTGGCCTGTGGAGGACAGAGCCGTGGACATCATCAACCACTTGCGTCTTGGGGAAGAAGCAACAGAATGGATGGCTGCTAAGGAAGAAGTGGCAATGGAGGCCTTACCACGCATGGTTGAGATGGCAGTGCTGCGTTCAATGCCTGAGGCGCTGAAAGGAGAATGGGCGGCAGAATGGACAAAATCTGGTGAGGAGGAAATACAACAATTCAATGACCTAGATGTATGGGAACCGGTCAGACTGCATGCAGGGATGAAAGTGCTGGGGGCAAAATTTGTCCTGGAAAACAAAAGGGATGCAGAGGGCAAGTTAATACAGCAAAAATCCCGGTATGTTGCTAAAGGATGCAGTCAGAGGATGGGGGTGGATGTGTACAAGATCTATGCACCAACGGTGTGGTGTCAATATATAGCCTTGGATCTGGAACTGCGTCGCGGCCTGCGCGCTCAGCATCTGGTAGGTCGGGCTCAGCAGTTGGGGTGCGCTCGTTCTCAGCAGTGGCCGCTGCGGGCTCAGCAGAAGGCGCAGCAGGGCGAAGCACGCAGCTGCGGGCCCGGTCTGACTAGGGGAGGCGGGCCGCAACCCGCTTGGGTGTCCAACCCAGTGATGGAGCCGGGCCAATCAGGTTCTCGGGCGGTTAGTTAGGGAAGGAAAGGGTGGAGCAATTGCGGGGCTATACCCGTGGACGGCCGCGCGCGAGCGCGGGCCGGCTACGGGACTAGGAAATTCACAACGGCGCGTCAGGCGGATACGGGCAATCGCGGTGAACTTCAAGAAGCGCGCGGCGGAGGGCCGCGCCGCGGGGGACAAACCAGATGCGTGTAATGGCAGGCGAGCAAGCGGAATAGGATACGGACAGGGTACAGGTTAGGATATGGGATAGGGTTTTGGGCCTAGGGTTTCCTTCTTCATTGTTGTCGGGTTGTTCATGTGCTTGTACTTAGGTTAGGGTTGAGGGGGAGGGCTCAAATACCTTTCCCCTCAACTCCGGGTTGTAGGGGGGGCATCTTACCATCGTATCATCAGGAGGCGGGGAGCGGAAAAGGGAGCGGACTTAGGAAAACAGAATCCCTCCCCTCTTCTCTCCTTTTCTCCTCTTCAGGCTCTCAAAAACTTCTCTTTATGCTCGATATCTAATCCTTACAGACGCTTCGACCCAAGAACTCCTGAACCTGCGGCAACTTTGTGAGGGATAACCTCTAAAGTTTCCACATCTGGGGGTCTGGCCGGGAAACTCTTTCGTCAATGTCTCTCAAAGGTACTCAGATGCTATTTGCCTCTCCTCTTTCCTCCTCCTCCTCTCTCCAGCTCCTCATCGACCCAAGGGACTATCCGCACATCTGCTTCAACGTCGCGGGTGTGGAGCGGTTTATTTCACGTTACGACCTGATTGCAGACTCCAAAGGCGCATCGGATTCCGAGAAGGCACGCTATATTGTCTTGTTCATTGAAGGTGCGGAAGAACGTTGGGACGTGGAGGAGATGAGCGGCTATCTGAACCGGAATTGGACAACGTTGAAGGGGAAAATGCTGGCTAGATGGGGGGGGCGTGACTCTCATTTCCGGGGAAGCAACTTCAGGCCACCCGCGGTGTCAGCCTGCTACTTAGTACAGAGCAACCTGACAAAGCAACAACAATAATAATATTAAAAGGAACAAAGATAAATGAATAAATAAAATTATTATAAAATGAAGGAGTAGTAAATCCATAAATATTATTGCAGAAATGGATTCCCCACCCAAAATAAGGTAGGGTCACTCACTGACCCCACCCTTGAACTCTTACTCCTTATATTTTTTAATTAATTTAATACAAAATGGTAAATGACCACGGCACCAGTATGGCACCTTTTAGCCATTTTAATATTTCACATGATATGTCATGTATAGGTTTCACACCTAAATTTCAGTCAAAATCCAGGTGTTGTGTGTAGTTTAGGAGTTACACAGGAAATTGTGTTTTGTCACAATTCCCGCACGCAGCCCCGCGTCCCTACAGCGTTGGACTCCTGCGTACGCCAACTCCCGCACGCAGCCCCGTGTCCCTACAGCGCTGAACTCCCGCGCAACTGACTTCCCGCGCAGGTAATCCTGTGACCTAGTCAAGCGCGCAGCGGTACAGTCCCCCGCGCGCATCTGAGCAGCGGATCAGTCCCCGCGCGCATTTGAATGGACTGATCCCCGCGCCTCCTATGACATCCAGGTACCGCTCAGAGAAGCTACAATATAGTAGGATCTACACTACATATGTAAAGCTACAACACGAGCATAGATTATGGTTCAAAAACCTTAAAAATCAATTAAAATTAGTTAGTAACTAATTTTTAGTATTTTTTATTAATTAAATAAAGATCCAGACTCACCACGAAATAAGTTGATCAGAACCTTCAAAGACCACAAAACTACATAAGGAGTGGTCGTAAAAATTATTAAAAATTACATACAGGATCAGCAGAGGATGGAGAATCAATAAACATCCACTTCTGCTCACTTTGGACCAGTACTTACTGTACAGATTGAGGATCAGTGCAGGATCAGCAAAATGACTAATCTATTGATTAACAGATCCTGCAGCTAAAAAGGAGCTGTTCCTTGACAGATCTAAAGCCAGCAGGCTAACAGCACCTTGAGGACGTGCCAATCTTGCCCTGATTGCCCCCCTAGCCTCAGCCCATGGCTAGTACTCCTTCTAGAGGTCCTCAAGCACCCAAAAAGAATATTTAAACAGGCTCTTTTTGCCCTTCTGTTTCCAAGAAGTTAATCAGTTATCAGGAATTATTTATTATCAATCAGACACGGTGTCATTGTTAATCAAGTGCTTATATGAAGATAAGGAAGTGATTTATGACTTAGTCTGTAGTAGTATTATTTACCTTTATTAACCAATCAACCATTGAAGTTTAGTCAAGCAATCAACCCCATCTGCTCTGAAACCCTTCCAATTATTCCAGGATTTTCGTGGTCAAGTGCTCAGAGTGAGTGTTTCCCTTCCTGTCTAGGCCGCTTGTGCTGTTAAGCCCGGCCATTAGTGGAATAAGTCCTTTCTAAGGCACCCATATTTATTCCAAGGTTCTTAAACTGCCTAAGGAGGCCCCTTGAAGAGAGGTTGCTAGTCTGTAAAGATCCCCAGTAGTATAATACTGTGGCCCCTCTTTTATATTATATTTAAAATATTTATAACCAAACCAAATAAACCTTGCACTTGCTCTTACCATACCATTATTGGAGCTTTAAAGTGATTATTCTTTGGAATATTATTGCTCCAAGTTCTTTTATCACTCTCTGTAGCTAAAGGACTGCAAGGTTCCTGGTATCAGAGAGCTGACACGCGGAACCGGGCTATGGAGCGGACACGCGCGATGGGGACCTGTGGCGAATGGAACCGGGCTACGCGGAGCTGTATTACAGGGCAGCGCGCGTCCCGGCCTCGCCGCTGGTAGCCACCCCTTGGGCTGAAAAACTCGCAGAGGTGGCGGAGGGCCTTGAGGCCTATCTGAAGAGTATCCAGCGTCCTAGCATGTCCGCGCCCCGGGCACGCGCGCGTGGAAGCAACGGTGATGGTGGGCGGACGAGACACAAGAGTCGGACAGCAAACCCAATCAATACAAGGCCGGCAGAGGTGGGGTGCGTGTTGGGGAAGCGGGTATCGGCGGGACCGGTTCAGTCTAACGGCGGGAAGCGAGCGAGGACAAAGCAAGAAGAGGATACTCTGCCCGGTTTGGGATTTGGCAAACGGCGGATAAATCTGATGGGAGGTGGGGGACAAGCGGTGGTGGGAGCAGGTCATGTGTTGGGCCATTGTAACCGAGGCAAGACCCTTTTGACGGCGGACAAGACGGATGCCAAACGGGAAAGGGAAGCGCGCAGGGACCAAGAATTGGACGGATCAGGCACTGACGGCATGGTTTGGAGGAATGCAGGGAGATCGGGCGACGGACGCGACCCTCATGGCATTGGCTGAAGCCACAAGCTGGGGACAGCAGCTAAGTTTGGGGGGGGGAACTAGAGGATAGGGCGCGGGCGCGGCGATGGGATATAAAAAAAAAAAAAAAAAAAAAAAAATCTTTCACCTTTTCTATCATTTCTCACTCGTTGCTTTTTATTCTTATCTTCTCATTTTTTTTATCATTTCTCGGGCGCGGACGCGGTTCTCAACCTCGCGTCTTAGTTCTCACTCAGGCGCGGACCCGGCTCTCATTCTCGCCCTCACGATGCGCGCAGCGCGGATTTTTCTTGGTAAAACAAATTCGCGTTTGAGGCGTGTATTTCTCTCAATGAATAGGGAAACGCGGTAAAACAAAAAGCGGATAAAGGAAGGAAGGGCAAAAGAAAGGGGAAGAGGGGACGAGGCCAAGGCGCTTAAGCCATCTTCATCATTTCCTCCATTTCCGCCCTTGATGACGCCAGTAGAGCCCGGAATGACGCCAAGAGTTCGCGCCGGGATTCCGAGGATTGGGCTCTGGGAGTCGCAAGGTATTGGCGGAGCATCGTAGTCAACCTTTCCGCGAAAACTTTGAAGTCGGCCGCCGGGAGCGCCATCACGACTGGAATCTCCGGGATCTCGGGAGAGTTGGCGGGAGGAGGGGCTGGTGCGGACGGGCGCTCAGGGGATCCAACAGGAGGGTCCGGTCCGATAGGAGGCGATGACAAGATGACCACCAGCGACGCGGGCGGAGGAGTAGGGCCTCGTGGAGTCGGAGGAGTCGGAGCAGCGGGCGGAGGAGGAGGAGCCGGTACGGGAGTCGGGGCAGGAGGAGCCGGAGCAGGGGGCGGAGGAGGAGCTGGGGCCAGAGCAGCGCGTCGCCTAAGGATTTCGTTGATTCACGGGTCCCTCGCGCCTTGCGTAACCCGGACGCTATCTGCCCAAAATTGCAAAGCCCTCCGATAAGCCGCAAAGTCCGGATAGTCTTCCTTACGCGGTGGTCCCGCGCGGCAAAGCGGAGAAGAGGAGTCGCGGTCCGAGTTCGGACAAGGACGGCGGGGAGGTGATCCGGGTGGAGTCCACGAGTCCTCCGAGATAGCGTTGTCATCCGAAACCACAAACGGGTCTGGACAAGCCCTCTTGCGCGGCCGAGGACGAGAGCCGGATTGGTTGGGGGCACGGGGCATACCCTTGCTAAGCAAGCAGCGGCGGTGTCCGCGGCGGCACGCAGAGCAGGCGCGGCGGCCGGACACGATAGAGCATGCAAGCCCGTTTTGGGCTCAGAAGTCGCAGCGGACCATGATGACAATGGAGTGGAGGGATAGGGATGCCGAGCGGAGTTTAGAGTCGGTAGAGGGGGTAGGGCGCAAAGGACAGCCGAGGTGATAGTGGGGAGGACCTCTGGGGACAGAACTCAAGTTGGGGGGGATGTGGTGTCAATATATAGCCTTGGATCGGGAACTGCGTCGCGGCCTGCGTGCTCAGCATCTTGTAGGTCGGGCTCAGCAGTTGGGGTGCGCTCGTTCTCAGCAGTGGCCGCTGCGGGCTCAGCAGAAGGCGCAGCAGGGCGAAGCACGCAGCTGCGGGCCGGGTCTGACTAGGGGAGGCGGGCAGCGACCCGCTTGGGTGTCCAACCCACTGATGGAGCCGGGCCGATCAGGTTCTCGGGCGTTTAGTTAGGGAAGGAAAGGGCAGAGCGATTGCGGGGCTATACCCGTGGACGGCCGCGCGCGAGCGCAGGCCGGCTACGGGACTAGGAAATTCACGAAGGCGCGTCAGGCGGATAAGGGCAATTGCGGTGAACTTCAAGAAGCGGGCGGCGGAGGGCCGCGCCGCGGGGGACAAACCGGATGCGTGTAATGGCAGGCGAGCAAGCGGAATAGGATACGGACAGGGTACAGGTTAGGATATGGGATAGGGTTTTGGGCCTAGGGTTTCCTTCTTCATTGTTTTCGGGTTGTTCATGTGCTTGTACTTAGGTTAGGGTTGAGGGGGAGGGCTCAAATACCTTTACCCTCAACTCCGGGTTGTAGGGGGGGCATCTTACCATTGTATCATCAGGAGGCGGGGAGCGGAAAAGGGAGCGGACTTAGGAAAACAGAATCCCTCCCCTCTTCTCTCCTTTTCTCCTCTTCAGGCTCTCAAAAACTTCTCTTTACGCTCGGTATCTAATCCTTACAGACGCTTCGACCCAAGAACTCCTGAACCTGCGGCAACTTTGTGAGGGATAACCTCTAAAGTTTCCACAACAGCTTCACTCAATAAGCTACAGATGGTACTTGATGGGGCGCAGCATGGTGGGTTCCCTCTTGCTAGCTTTGACGTAAGCGCGGCATACCTTCATGGACCTATTGAGGAAGAGCTCTATGTACAACCGCCGGTACTGGTTTGGCCGCAATGGAAGGGTTTTGTCATGAAATTGAAGGAGGAAATGTACAGAACGCTGCAGGCAGCAAGATGCTGGTGGAAAAATTTCAAATTGGTTGTTGAGAAAGCCAGCCTGAAGTGTGGAAACTTTAGAGGTTTTCCCTCACAAAGTTGTCCCTAGTTATGGAGTCAATGGTTCTAGCGTCTGTAAGACTCAAGGATGCTTCCTTTTTTTTCCAAGAAGAGAGGAATGAGTGAGTGGGAGAGAGCAAGAGAGAATCCGTGAGACCAAAATATGAATCCCCCCCCCTCAGCCCTAACCTAAGTACAAGCACAAAGACAAACTGACAACCATGAAGAAGAAACCCTAGACCCAGAACCCTAACCCATACCCTATCCCTTCAGCTTGCCTGCCATTACGCACATCCGGTTTGTCCTTATGTGACGCGGCCCTCCTCCGCGCGCTAACCAAAGTTCACTGCGCTTGCCCGTGTCTGCCCGACGCGCCTTTGCAAATTTCCTAGTCCTGTGGCCCGCGTGGCCGTCCACGTGTATAGCCCCGCGGTCGCCCTGCCTTTTCCTCTCCCAACTAACTGCCCGAGAACCTGGTCGGCCCGGCTCCATCCATGAGTCAGATACCCAAGCGGCTTGCGGCCGGCCTCCCCTAGTCAGGCCCGGCCCGCAGCCGCGTGCTTGATCCTGCTGCGCCTACTGCTGAGCTTTGCAGCAGCTGCTGCTGATCCTGCAGCGGCTACTGCTGAGAACCGGCGCACCCTGCTGCTGAGCCTAACCTACCAGATGCTGAGCGTGCAGGCCGCGACGCAGTTCCCAACCCAAGGCTATATAATGACACCACATCCCCCTCAACTTGATTTCCGTCCCCAGAGGTCCCTTCCCATTGCTACCTTGATTACCTTTGCACCGTCCCCCCTACCAACCCCACTTAACACACTCCGCAAGTTCCTCTCCCCCTGCTCAATTGCCACCATGCTCCCATGCAAGTTCTGCGCCCGGAACGGGCACGCGTGTTCAATTGTTCCTGGTCGACGCGCCTGTGTTGCTTTCCGTTGCTGCTCACTTAGTGACGGCATGCCCCAAGATCCCCCCCAATCCAGCTCTTGCCCCAGGCCGCGCAAGAGGGCTTGTCCAGACCCATTCCTAGTTTTGGACAACGGCACCATCTCGGAGGACTCGTGGACTCCGCCGCGCTCCCCTCTCCGCCATCCTCCACCAAGCGAGGGTTGCGACTTGGCTTCTCCTCTTTGCCGCGCGGGGCCACCGCGGAAGGAGGACTTCCCCTCCTTCAATGATTTCCGGAGGGCTATGCAATCCTGGGCGGACTGCGTCCGGGTCACAGAAGGTGCGAGGGACCCATGCCTCAATGAAATTCTCCGGCGTTGCGCTGCTCCGGCTCCAGGTCCCCCTCCGGCACACGTGTATAGCCCCGCGGTCGCCCTGCCTTTTCCTCCCCCAACTAACTGCCTGAGAACCTGGTTGGCCCGACTCCATCCATGAGTCAGATACCCAAGCGGGTTGCGGCCGGCCTCCCCTAGTCAGGCCCGGCCCGCAGCCGCGTGCTTGATCCTGCTGCGCCTAATGCTGAGCTTTGCAGCAGCTGCTGCTGCCCCCGCAGCGGCTACTGCTGAGAACCGGCGCATCCTGCTGCTGAGCCTAACCTACCAGATGACGAGCGCGCAGGCCGCGACGCAGTTCCCAACCCAAGGCTATATAATGACACCACATCCCCCCCAACTTGATTTCCGTCCCCAGAGGTCCCTTCCCATCGCTACCTCGATTACCTTCGCACCGTCCCCCCTACCAACCCCACTTAACACACTCCGCAAGTTCATCTCCCCCCGCTCCATTGCCACCATGCTCCCATGCAAGTTCTGCGCCCGGAACGGGCACGCGTGTTCAATTTTTCCTGGTTGACGCGCCTGTGTTGCTTGCCGTTTCTGCTCACTTAGTGACGGCACGCCCCAAGCTCCCCCCCAATCCAGCTCTCGCCCCAGGCCGCGCAAGAGGGCTCTTCTGGACCCATTCCTAGTTTCTGACAACGGCACCATCTTGGAGGACTGATGGACTCCGCCGTCCTCCACCGAGCAAGGGTTGCAACTTGGCTTCTCCTCTTTGCCGCGCAGGGCCACCACGGAAGGAGGACTTCCCATCCTTCAATGATTTCCGGAGGGCTATGCAATCCTGGGCGGACCGCGTCCGGGTCACGGAAGGTGCAAGGGACCCGCGCCTCAATGAAATTCTCTGGCGTTGTGCTGCTCCGGCTCCGGGTCCTCCTCCGGCACCTGCACCGGCTCCTCCCACTCCAGCTCCACAAGGCACCCCGCCACCGCCCGCGCCACCAGCAGTCTTGGATGAGAGGCCTACGACCCCCGATTTTCCTCCGCCTCCGTCACCCATCATCATCCTGTCATTTCCTCCAGCTGAACCAAGACCCCCTGTTGGTTCCCCGGAGGCCCTGTCTTCACCGGCTGCTCCTCCCCCCAGCCCTCCCGAGATCCCGGAAATCCTGATTGTAATGGCACTCCCGGAGGCGGGCTTTGAGTTTCTTGCAGAAAGGTCGACCACAATGCTTTGGGATTATCTCGCGACCCCCGGCGCCCAATCCTTGGAATCCCTGTGCAAGCTCCTGGCGTCTTTCCAGGCCTTACTGGCGTCATCGAGGGTGGGAATGGAGGAGATGATGAATATGGCTTAGGCGCATTGCCCCCCCTTCCCCGTCTTCCCTTTCTTTTATTCACAAGTCTTTTGTTGTACCACGCTTCCTTTTTCCTAAGAAATACACGTATCCGCGCAAGGTCTTAACTTCTGAGAAAAAGTGCGCAACCGGGCTTTTTGAGAATGAGCTTGAGATTGAGGTTCGCGTCCGCGCGCTTTGCTTTGTGAGCTACCGTAAGTGACCAGCCGTTCCAAAAGGGGCACCTGGACCGCCCCAGACAAACTTCCACACAGTTCCCCGTACCCATACTACAAAACAAACAAACATCGTGCCAAAAGCACGTGTGCAAAACCGGAAGTATAGGGAGAAGCAATGGGAAACAAACATTCTGGGGTGTCTAGTCATTCCGGCTGTGAAATGGCTAGAGCACCCCCTTACCAAGCCAAGCTTTTAACCATGTCCATACCATCCATGACCATTGCACCCGTCCGTGAAGAAAGAAACAGGAGAGAAAGAAACAGAAAAGAAGGGAAGAACAGCCCAGATCCAAAGAGCCAAAAGAAATATTCATTTTTTTTTTTTTGCAGAGCTCTTTTTCCCGCCATCCGTGCACGGGGCTTGTCCTCGCGTTTGCGGACCCAACTTCATGCCGCGCCCGCGTACCTGCAATAAATAAACTATAGCAAGTACCAATCCAAAACCAAGTCCAAACCAAAGAATAAGGAAACAAACATTCTGGGGCGTCAAGTTATCCCGGCTGTGAACCGGCTAGAACACCCCCTCACCAAATCAAGCTTGAACCACCTAGCGCTCCCCCCCAGCTTGACAGCTGTCCCCAGCAGTCTGAAACCTTTTACTTCTCCAAGGTTGCGTGTTGCGTGCCGGTTCTTCGCCATCCAAACAATCTGTGTCGTTGCCCAACCCCGGGACCTCCTTGCCCTTGAACCCCGAATCATTGCCCAACGTTTCATTGAAGGAAGTGGAACCACACGCAAAGAAGCGTTTCACATGAAAAGCAGCGGCCTTTTGCTTAAGTGGTGTCCTGACCAATTCCTCAAGCTGGTAGCTGCCGCCCAAGAACTTAGAGGCCACGCAATACGGCCCGTTCCACCGGTTGGCAAAAAGCCAGCCCCACTGAGATTCCAGACTCTGATTATACAGCAGGACCAGGTCCCACTTCCGCAGCGGGTCCCGGAGCCAATGGGAACAGCGCTTGTCCCAATAGCGGACGGATGCTGTCCTGGTTTTCTTCAACTGATCCGCGGCCTTTGCCAAGGTCTCCTCACGCCTAAGGAGTTGCTTGGCCCGCGCCTTGACTAGATCCGCGGACTTCTTGACCTTCCACCAATCCACGCCCAAGAACGTGTTCAGCTCAATGTCCACCAGAAGCACAGGCCGCTGCCCGTAGAGCAGTTTGTAAGGCAAATACCCCGTTGAGCGCTTCACGGAGATCCAATCGGCAAAAAGAACCACTCTGAGCGCTTCTTTCCACCTTTTGCCGTCCTCACCACACATTTTCACCAGGGCATCCTTGATTGGCTGATTCCCTCGCTCAATCATCCCTGCTCCCTCCAGGTAGTAATCTGTCACGCGCCCAAACTTTGCTCCACAGCTCTGCACCAGCATCATTAGGCGTCCTCAAAACTCCGCCCCTCCGTTGACAGTGACCAAGCAAAGCAATCTGTAGCGTGCAAACCAGTCCTCCTCCAGAAACCAAGCCACCTTTTCCGCCGATAACTTTACCAGGGGCCTTGCTTCCACCCACCCGGACAGATTGTCGCGCGCAACCAGCAAATACGCAAACTTGCCCACCTTGATGTGTACAACATCTAGCAAAACGCGCCTGAACACCCCGTCTTTGCCTGTGGGGTGGCCGACCTCCTTGGGTAAACTCAAGCTTTGCCGCTGGCAGGCCTTGCAAGACTTCACCCAATTGCGCACCGCGTGTACAGTCCCCGGCCACCAAAACCTTGCTTTCACCCTCCTCCGCGTCTTGAACTTGCCCCGGTGACCAAGGTTGTTGTGCAGACTCCTCAGGATCACTTCTTGGTTGGCCCTAGAATTTTTGGCAACAAGAGGCACGGGACCGCTCTGCCGCCACAACTGACTGTCCTGTAGGTAGAAGTTCAAAAAGTTAAGCCTCACCCACCGGATGACCGCACCTTCTGTGCCCTTGGGGAACCAGAGATCCTGCAAATTAGAGCACAAGACCGCGTAACGCCCTGACTGACACAAAGGAAGACAAATCTCCGCCTCCGCCATTCCTACCCGAACAACTGGCTTCCATGTCCAAGGGTTCCGCCCCCTCGTATGGATTGTGTCACGGGTACCATGACAGCGCGTCCGGCATTGTGAAAGCCTTTCCTGGAATGTGTACCATTCTAAAGGAGAATAACTGGAGAAACGCTACCCACCTGGTCATGGGCGCATTGGCAACGTTGGTGATTTAATCATTTGCGCCAAGGCCTCCCCGTCAACCAAGAGCTCAAAATGCACGCCCCACAAAAGGTGCTGCAACTGCCGTAGGATCTTGGTGATGCTGCACAGCTCCAGCTTTGGCTGAGAATAGCAACTCTCTGTTGCGGTAAAGGTGATCTACTTGTAGAGCACCGGCCTATCTTTCCCGTCCTCCTCCTGTGTCAAGACCCCCCCTGGCACCAAACTTGCTAGAGTTGACCGCCAAGCGTATTCCTCCAGCATTGTAATCAAGATCCCAAAGGACGATGTTGCACCCCACAATCTCCTTGAGCTTTGCAAACGTGGCATTGCATCCTTTGGTCCAATTCCACTCCGGACCCTTCCGCGTCAGCGCCCGCATGGGGCTTGCCACTTCTGCAAACCGCTCAATGAACATGCGGACGTAGCTACACAACCCCAGGAACTGCAAGATATGCAACACCGTCGGGGGAGTTGGCCATTCAAGAACCTTGTTCTGCTTCTTCTCCGCTATCCCCCTACCATTGAAGGCCACAACGTGCCCCAGCACCTCGAGCGCCAGAACACAGACCGCTAACTTTTTCACGGACACAGTAAGGCCCGCCTCCTCAATCCAGAAGAGGACCTGTTCCAGAGTCTTTGCGTATTCCCAGACAAATTGACGGATTGCAGGTGCATCCTCTAGAACCGTGCCTTTTTAGTCCGTTCTGGGGCCTTTAATGCCAGAGTTGTTGATGAAGATTTGCATGCCTTCCGGAAGATTGTCGCGTAGTATCCAGGTCATTTGAGCTTGGTATACCGCCACTGAGTTGGTCGCACCTTGCGGTAGCCGCGTCAGTTGCATCCTCCCTATCCCGGTCTCAAACGCCCTCAGAGGCCGCAAGTCAGGGTGGAGTTCTCACTGGTCATATCCTCCCATCACATCCACCAGACCATAGCAAGGGCGCCCGGCAATTGACTTCAGAAACTCTTCCACGCGCGGGGGAAGCCCCGCGTCGCAAATAGTGAATGAATTGAGCCTCTGAAGGTCGTGAACAATCCTTAGCAATTTCCCATCCTGTTTGACAACCGCAAAGATAGGGCTTGAGTAGCTTGACCTGGACTGCTTGTAAAGCCCCGTGCTCACGCGCTCCAGTACCAGCTCCAGAAAGGGATCCAAAACGGTATGGGGAATCGGAATTGGCTTGATTTGCCACGGTTCGTGAGGGATGGTGGGAATAACATAAGGGTCCCCAATCTTGCCTCTCAACAACCCGCGCTTGTCTGGTCCAAAAGCAAGCACCTTCTCCCTCAACACCAACACCAACACCAGAAGATCTCTTTCCTCCGCACTCAACCATCCCGCCGGTCCAAAATTAAGGGTGTCCACCCATTTGTCCGTGATTCGCGCCAACTGTGTTACCCATTCATTCTTCCTAAGGGGCATCTCCCACGGGTCTTGGGACCACACGATTGGTTGTAAGGGTCCGTTGAGCCCCTGGGGCATTGGCTCATTTGGCGGCCGTACTTTTTGCGCCACTGGTTTGTACTTGCCTGCGTTGCACCGCGCCATCCAGACCCGGCCGTTGCTGTTGTAAGTCCTAGTAATAACCAAACCGGGGCTGTCGCCTTTGCTCACAACTGTGGCACAATGGTAGGGTTTTTGAAGCGTAGAACCTTCTGGAAATGCACACTGAGGAATAGAACTTACATCTGGCGCCTGCGCCCTATGCGCGCCCCCCTCCACTTGCTCCTTACCAGTCGGCCGCCTGCGCTGAGCCGGAGCTTGCTCTGCACAGTTACCGCGGCCAACTAGCAAAAATCCTCCCCGGGGTAACCCTTACGGTCAACCCCCACGTCGGACTCCTCATTGCCGCCAGCCACCAGGCCCTGTGTCAGCCACGAGACAGTTAGACTTGTCCAAATGTCTGGAAACTCATATGTCCTGCTGGTATAGTGGCTAAGTACTAGGCCCACTTCCCAGTATCTGATACCAAGGTCACTGGTTCAAACCACAATGGAGACAATAATGAAAATGTTGAATAGTTTTTTATATATTAAATCTTAATAATATTATATAATGTTGTATAAGTATGTTTTTATGAGTATGGATTATGGAATTAAAACCTTGATAATTTATATTATCAAGAAGGGGACCCAATATAACTTGAAATTAAGTTATGAGGACTCAGATGCGTCCCAATTATTGATATAGAAGTTCCCAAAGTGTTTCCTCTCTTTGGGAAGGAGTTACAGTAATCATATTAACCCATACTCTCTATACTGTATAAATTAATTACACATTATCCTTCTTTGGGATGTAATTATAAGTAATACTCCCTCTGTACACTTAATACACCTTACTGAGCCTTGAGAGCGTTCACTCAGAGGCTTTATAACTTAATTGTAAGCTATGAACCTTCTAGTAGCACTGCCAAGAGTATATACCCCTTATAGGTATAGTATAATTATAAATTAATTAATTATTTAATACTATCCCCTTTTGGATGTAATAATGCTTTAATATACTTCACTGAGCCTTGAGTGCGTCCACTCAGAGGGCTCAGAGTTAATCTGTAGGCTGTAAACCTTTTAATAAACATTGCAAAGAGTATACATACTCTATGTGTATAGTATGAGCTAAGATACTTATAATTAAAATTAAATTATTTGCCAAGGTACTAAGCTTCATTAAATAAATATAAATAATCATTATGATGGAATCTAAGGCTTCTATACCGTCCATCTGAGTGATGTATAAGTCCTAAGACCCAGTAAGTAACCTTTTAGTAAGTAAAATGAAAACTTTACCTTGAAAATCCTTCCCAATGGGTACTAGTTCTTCATTACCCATTGAGAATAATGTAATGATGTCTTGGGCCTTTGAGGACGAAACCAAGGAGAGCCTGACACTCCCCTGGTGATTACTAGAGTCCCCTGAGGGCTCCTGTTACCTTAAAAGAGCAGGGTCTTTACCCTATAGCCCTTTCATCATCCATTATATATTATTATTTGAACAAGAATACAAGCAAGAGTTAACAAGCCCATTAACCTTAATCTCAAGAAGAATATTGACTGGGGCTATAAACTTTGGTATAAAATTCAATCAATAACCTATCTGGCAACACCAATTTCTAGTGGAAGGTCTCACTTGAATAAGTAACCCCTGTGTGTTACTCTTTAAAGGGTGTGAGCTTATTTATAAGCAAATCTCCTTTTGGTCTTACTCCTTTAAGACTAAGGCCCCTTACCTATTATAAAGGTTTAAGGTGTGGCTATTTACTCATAATACCTTGGTATTATTCGAGTCTGTAAAATTTTAAAGTTGCTGTTTGGAATATATAATTCAAAACTAATTTAAATATTGGTTTGTCTTTATTCTTTTGCAGGTTTAACCACGGCTAGGTATAGCAATAGAGGTTAAATCCCTGACACCCTGCACGCACCTCCCTCTCCCGTGATCGCAGATTGTTGTCTCAAACTGCGCCCCAAGTGAGTCTTTGACGTTCAGTGCCTCCGTTCCTTCCTCGGCGTTGAAGGCCATTTGAGCTTGGAACCCAAACATAAACGGTCAACCTAGTATCACGTCACTGCTTTCCACTGAGAGAAATGACAGGGGCTTACAAAACTTTGCAACTTTGACCTCCTCCGCCTCTACTACTCCATCCACACGGCATTTGCCGCCATTTAACACCCAAAGGCCCATTGCGCACTTTCTCCGCACCAGGCCAAGCTTTTCCACCAACCTTGATGGAAGCAAGTTGACCATTGAACCGCTATCTACCATTGCCCACACCTTCCGCCCCGCAATGGTCATTGCAAAATAAGCAAGCGGGACTGATACCAACTTTGACCGGCACGTCTCAAGATCCGTTTCCTCCTCTGCCAAATTAACTCGTTGAACCGTTGTCCTTACCCGGCCCTGACCGCAATCTTTCAAGGCCTGGACCATCTTATTGACAACCGCGGGGGATACCGCCGCTAGCTCTTGTAGGGTCAGGGGTATTGGTGAGTCGTTCCCCATCACTCTTTGGACAATGTCGGCGGCCTTCTTTTTCCCCGCAGGATTAGCGGACAGCCCATCCGGCGCCGGCACGCACGCTGTGGTGACCAATCCGGGACACCAAAAAAAAA
The DNA here is from genome assembly GCA_025617555.3 of Puccinia polysora. Classification (NCBI taxonomy): domain Eukaryota; kingdom Fungi; phylum Basidiomycota; class Pucciniomycetes; order Pucciniales; family Pucciniaceae; genus Puccinia; species Puccinia polysora. The sequence continues at coordinate 22,102,499 of CM062624.1, forward strand.
AAAAAAAATATTTTTTGGTTGTACCCCTATGGGTACCTTCATTTCCCCCCATCTCTCAACTTCTCCCTGTCCTAGCAGTCTAGGACAGGCCTCTTGCCTGTCTCTCCGCTTCGATCCCCCCCCTCCTATGTTCAACTCCGCCTTGTTGCGCTCACAGCCCTGACTTTTGGCGACGCGAGCAATCGTCGAACCACCTTTGACGATCCCATTGATCCATTGATCCTCATCATCATCTTCCACCACCATGAACTGGGTCTACAGTTCTTCACTAACTCGTCCATCCATCCATCAACTATCTTTGACGATCCTCTCATCCTCAACCAACCTCTCACAATTCAATCTATTCTTCCATCTACTTCTACCCCTCAACCCCATCATCATCATCACCATCGTACGCCTGCCTCTCAGAACTCTCTCACCTCTCAGCTCTTGTCGCTCTTTGCTATCGTGGTGGCAAGCTTGATTTGGAGATCGGTGATGAAGAACGCGGCCTGTTAGCCCTTGACCTAGATACTTATATCAATTTGGGAAATCCAGAGCTACCGGAGACAAGAGCGCTACCTCCCTCAGCATTATTCCCAACGCTATTGGCGGCCATCCTTACGCCGCCAGGTACGGCACCCATTGAATCAGCACTCAAGTCTAAAGCAATGGCGGCAACAATGAGCAAGGACTCGAAACCCCAGACGATCTTGATCCTACGACAACAAGCAATCGAGAACGACAGAGCATCCTACGATTCATTAACACCTCTGATCACCAACGGATCTCAGAACCTTCAAGGTCCCAAGTCTTCCATCACTACTCCTGGTCGAGCCAAGCTCAACCTGATTGAGAACTTACCCAAGATTGGACTCAAGTTCACCCAAAGCTTCAAATTGACCAATGCCTACGCACTTCAGTTTGCAATCTTACCCAGACCATCTGCTCATCCCTCCAATCCAATGACAGCCGTTGTCAACACCCGCGACCGCTGTCGCGGGTGTCCATCTGGTTGCCCGCGGTCATTCTTGATGCGGGCAACATTTCTTTTTTTTCCTCTCATGTCATCTTCTTTTTTTTGTTTTCATTTTCCCGCACCTATTTGTAGTATCTCTTGTACATAGTATACAGGGCCTCATGTCTATAAAAGGAGGGGCTCTCCCCTGCCTTTTGGCCCAGCATCCAGCAGACAATCATCATCTCATCTCATCTGTCTGCCTCATCATCAGAAATCAACTTATCCGTGGGCATCCTTCCCCACTTATCTGAGAAATTTATCTGGGTATATCCATGATTGCCCCTTGATCCTTTGAGCCTCCGTACTCAAACTCTGTCCCTTGTGACCTTGATCCTTATCACCAACCAATAGCCTTGCTGGTTGAAGAAGAATTCCTGTCTGAATTCTTGGGTGTGTTATACCACTCTGATCCCTTTTTCCGACCATACTGGTCTTGATCTCTCCTTGATCATCTTTCTGGAGCCAATCACATTTGATTGAAGGGGTTTTATTAAGCTTAAAACCTGGAGTGTTATACCTCCCTTCTTCTTTAAGGTTGAATTTCGCCACGCTATTCTTGAGTCCCTTGAGAAGTGTTGGGATATTCTTGCTCAAATTCGTTATTGATTTGCTTCTAGAGCTTCATAAACAAATTGCTTTTGTTTTGTTCAGCCTCCCACAGTTATCTGGTACCCTTCAAGCGCTTGATTGCGGAGAGTTGGGCAGGTTCATTGAGAACCTGGAGGTTGGTTGGGATTGAGTTGATCTTTCCTAATCAGCTGCTGACAACCAGAGTTATTAGCTTGTGGGCATTGTTACTTACAACTGCCTTGTTCTATTGAACTCTGAACAAACCTTGACTTATTTGTTCAAGTCTTTACCTGCACCATCTTGCCTTAGATAGTGTTGTTTCCATCGCTACCGACAACTCTTATCCTCTTCCCTTACTTTGATTTCTCATCCATAAGGTTCTGGACCTTGATTCCGGTTACATTTAAATATTATTGTAACTCCTAGGAGGGCAGCCTAAACAGCACCTTTCCCCTCCACAGAACTGCCACGGCTTAGCACCGTTTGGAGTCTTACAACGCAACTGGCTTTGGGGCTGTTGGTTGCTCGTCAACATCCATTGCGATTTGCTTGTTTGTCGCCAATGCCCTGACTTCGGCCTCCACTCTTGGCGCTACCCAGGTTCCAGGCGCGGTGATGATCCCAAGTGAAACCCGGACGGTCTTGGCCTTAGCCTTTGCTCTTTCACGCACTCGCACCATTGGCAGCGGCTTGTCCTTGGTCAAGTCCACCAATTCACCTGTTGGGAATATGTACATCATCCCGGATGCACAAACAAGCCCCTTGTCCATGTCCCAAGTGAGGTTCTCACAAACCAACTTCCAGTTCCCTCTCTCCCCGCAATATGAACACCGCGGCGACCAAAACAACCCTGATGGTCTGCTGGGGGGCTGGAACCCTTCTGCCATGTGAGGCGGTACTGTGCGCAGTTGAGAAGGAGCCGTCGGAGGCGGTGTGGCTGTTGGAGCCGCGGGAGCCGGTGTCCGGTTGAGGAAAACCCTTATTTCCCGCAGAATCTCCGTCATCTCTCCAACTGATGGTCCCAGAGACTGTTGGGAAATTCCGGCATGAGAGGGCATTGGCGGCGGCGCGGCCGAGGTTTGGTTGGGGACCGGCGCCAAGATTGTGACCAATTTCTTAGAGGAAGATGGGTGCGTTTGTGCCATATCCGCAATGAGCTTGTCCAAATTGATTTTGCTCTCCACATCCTGACAGATAACCGAAAGATCGGGAAGAATTGCAACGCTTCTGTCCAGTGACCTCTTAACCAGACCGTGGTCGTACAGGTATTGCTGCACTCTGGAACGGAGCTGAGGCGCAAGACCCCCCAGAAATGCCCGCTTCATAGCACCCGTCTGACCCGCAACAACCTTGTTCTTTGCCAAGTAGCCATAGATTTTCTCAAACTTTGACATATATTCCACTAGTCCCTTGCGCAATTGCACCCCCCCATTTTTGCTTGCTTCCTCCGTGGCTCAATTGAAATTGCTTTCTTGGAACCGGGGTTTGCGCTTTCCCCACCTTGCCAAAATCTTGCTTTTCAACTTCCCCCAGTCCTGCCTCTCGTAACCAACCATTTCTTCCACATCCTGCAGCTTCTCCTCCTTGGTAATGAACAGAACAATATTCCAAACCTTATCCATCCCCAACGCGCCCTCCAAATCCGCAATCCCTTTGAATCTAGAAAGAAACCACTCCACGTCTGAGGTACTAAACCAAAGATGAGGGAAGTCCCTTGGCCTCAACCAAACGCGGAAAGGAGCCTCCACCGCCATTTCCGATGACCCTTCCAAGGGAGGAGCAAAACCGCTAACTCTGGGAGCATGAGCGGATGGCAGCGGAGGGGGTTGAGTAGCAGAAACGGGAGTTGAACGTAGAGGATAGGGAGGGGGAACATTGGATCTTGGAGCGGTTGTCAGCAGCATCCTGTGTTATCTTCAAGGGACTGAGAATGGATCAAGTTCCCGGTCAGACCCCCAGATGTGGAAAATTTAGAGGTTTTCCCTCACAAAGTTGTCCCTAGTTATGGAGTTGATGGTTCTAGCGTCTGTAAGACTTGAGGATGCTTCCTTTTTTTTCCAAGAAGAGAGGAATGAGTGAGTGGGAGAGAGCAAGAGAGATTCCATGAGACCAAAATATGAATCCCCCCCCTCAGCCCTAACCTAAGTACAAGCACAAAGACAAACTGACAACCATGAAGAAGAAACCCTAGACCCAGAACCCTAACCCATACCCTATCCCCTCAGCTTGCCTGCCATTACGCACATCTGGTTTGTCCTTACGTGACGCGGCCCCCCGCCGCGTGCTACCCAAACTTCACCGCGCTTGCCTGTATCTTCCTGACGCTGTGGTGTCAATATATAGCCTTGGATCGGGAACTGCGTCGCGGCCTGCGCGCTCAGCATCTGGTAGGTCGGGGCTCAGCAGTTGGGGTGCGCGCGTTCTCAGCAGCGGCTGCTGCGGGCTCAGCAGTGGGCGCGGCGGGATTGAACACGCGACTGCGGGCCGGGCCTGACTAAGGGAGGCGGGCCGCGACCCGCTTGGATGTCCGACTCATGGATGGAGCTGGGCCGACCGGGTTCTCGGAGCGGCTAGTCGGGGAAGGAAAAAGCGGGGCGACAGCGGGGCTATATGCGTGGCAGCCGCGCGCAAGCGCGAGCCGGCCACGGGACGGGAAATTCACGACGGCGCGTCGGGTGGATGCGCGCAAGCGCGGTGAATCTTGGGTATCGCGCGGCGGAGGGCCGCGCCACAAAAAGACGAACCGGATGCGCGTAATGACAGGCGAGCTGGCAGGGGTAGGGTATGGGTATGGGTTTAGGGATGGGTTAGGGTTCTGGGTCTAGGTTTCCTTCTTCATGGTTGTCAGTCTGTCTTTGTGCTTGTACTTAGGTTAGGGTTGAGGGGGAGGGCTCAAATACCCTTCCCCTCGACTCCGGGTTGTAGGGAGGGGGGAGGATGGTATCATCAGGAAGCGGGGAGCGGACTTAGAAAAACGGAATCTCTCTCCTCTTCTCTCCTTTTCTTTGGAACGGCTGCATCCAATCTCCTTACAGACGCTTTGATCAATAACTTCCGGTACTCGAGGACGACTTCTGAGGGGGTTGCTCCCTAAAGTTTCCACATCTGGGGGTCTGGCCGGGAAAAATCTTTCGTCAAAGTCTCTCAAAGGTACTCACGGATGCTACCAACAGCGGCTTCTCTTCCTTCCTCCTCCAACGGCTTCCGCGCTACTCCATGGATTTACCCGCATATTAGACTCAACATTGCGGAGGTGGAGCGATTCATCTCACGTTATGAAACAATTGCGGACTCTGAAGGCGTTTTGGATTTTGAGAAGGTGCGCCATGTCGTCCTGTTCATCGAGGACGCGGAAGCGCATCGGGAAGTGGAGGAGATGGGAGGATACCTGAAACTGGATTGGCCGGAACTGAAGGAGGACATGCTGGCAAGATGGGGGAGGCGCGGTTCTTGCTTTCGGAAGGACAATCTCAAATCATCCGCGGAATGGGGTTATCAGCCAGGCGCGCGCGACAGGACCCAGATGCAAGCAGAGGTGGACCACGCGGAACCGGAGTACTACAGGGCAGAGTATGTTCCGGCCCCACCACCGGCAACCATCTCTTGGGCTAGCGAACTTACGGAGGTGGCAAGGGGCCTCGAGGCCTATCTGGAGAGCATTCAGACCCCCAGCACTTCTAACCGTTGGCGGGCGGGACAAAGGGACCGGACAGCGGATTCAAACGCGGAATTGGTTTCCCCAGGGGGGGCTAAGAACGTGTTGGGGAAGCGGGATTTGATGGAACCGGTGCGGCCTACTGACAGGAAGCGGGCGAGGACAACGGAACGGGAAACTGATGCTCCGTGCGGACTGGGAATTGGCAAGCGGCGGACGGATCTTGCGAAGAAGGTACACGCGGCGGCGGAAGAGATGGACCACACGTTGGAGAATCGCGACCCGAGCCGGACCTCTTTGACGGCGGAGAGCGCGCATTTGGAAAGGGTAGTGGCAGCAACGGAAAGGACGGGCGCGCGTGGAAGTAACGGTGATGGTGGGCGGACAAGACACAAGAGTCGGACGGCAAACCCGATCGATCCGAGGCCGGCAGAGACGGGGTGCGTGCTGGGGAAGCGGGTATCGGCGGGACCGGTTCAGTCTAACGGCGGGAAGCAAGCGAGGACAAAGCAAGAAGAGGATACTCCGCGCGGTTCAAGAGTTGGTGAACCTTGGATAAATCTGATGGGAGGTGGGGGACAAGCGGTGGTGGGAGCAGGTCATGTGTCGGGCGATTGTAACCAAGGCGAGACCCTTTCGACGGCGGAGGAGGCGGACGCCAAACGGGAAAGGGAAGCGCGCCGGGGCAGAGAATCGGACGGATCAGGCACCAACGGCATGGTTTGGAGGAATGCAGGGAGATCGGGCGACGGACGCGACCCTCATGGCATTGGCTGAAGCCATCAGCTGGGGACAGCAGCTAAGTTTGGGGGGGGAACTGGGGGATAGGGCGCGGGCGCGGCAATGGTATATATAAAAAAAAAAAAAAAAAAAAAAAAAAAAAAAAAAAAAAAAAAAAAAAAAAAGAAGAAATCTTTCACCTTTTCTATCATTTCTCACTTGTCACTTTTTTTTTCTTATTTCCTCATTTTTTGTGCGCGGCGCGGATTTTCTCAACCTCGCGGCTTAGTTCTCACTCAGGCGCGGACCCGGCTCTCATTCTTGCCTTCACGATGCGCGCGGCACGGCTTTTTCTCAGTAAAACAAATTCGCGCTTGAGACGTGTATTTCTCTCAATGAATAGGGAACGCGGTACAACAAAAGAAAGCGGATAAAAGAGGAAAGGGAAAAAGAAAAGGGGAAGAGGGGACGAGGCCGAGGCGCTTAAGCCATCTTCATCATTTCCTCCATTTCCGCCCTCGACGACGCCAGTAGAGCCCGGAATGACGCCAAGAGTTCACGCCGGGATTCCGAGGATTGGGCTCCGGGAGTTGCAAGGTATTGGCGGAGCATCGTAGTTGACCTTTCCGCGAAAACTTTGAAGCTGGCTGCCGGGAGCGCCATCACGACCGGAATCTCCGGGATCTCGGGAGAGTCGGTGGGAGGAGGGGCTGGTGCGGATGGGCGCTCAGGGGATCCAACGGGAGAGTCCAGTCCGATAGGAGGCGATGACAAGATGACCACCGGCGACGCGGGCGGAGGAGTAGGGCCTCGCGGAGTCGGAGCAGCGGGCGGAGGAGTAGGGCCTCGTGGAGTCGGAGCAGCGGGCCGAGGAGTGGGGCCGTGGAGTCGGAGGAGCCGGAGCAGGGGGTGGAGGAGGAGCCGGGGCCGGAGCAGCGCGTCGCCTAAGGATTTCGTCGATTCGCGGGTCCCTTGCGCCTTGCGTAACCCGGACGCGATCCGCCCAAAATCGCAATGCCCTCCGATAAGCCGCAAAGTCCGGATAGTCATCCTTACGCGGTGGTCCCGCGCGGCGAAGCGGAGAAGAGGAGTCGCGGTCGGAGTGCGGACAAGGACGGCGGGGAGGTGATCCGGGTGGAGTCCACGACTCCTCTGAGATAGCGTTGTCATCCAAAACCACAAACGGGTCCGGACGAGCCCGCTTGCGCGGCCGAGGACGAGAGCCGGATTGGTTGGGGCCACGGGGTATACCCTCGCTAAGCGAGCAGCGGCGGTGTCCGCGGCGGCACGCGGAGCAGGCGCGGCGGCCGGACCCAATAGAGCATTCAAGCCTGTTTTGGGCGCAGAAGTCGCAGCGGACCATGATGACGATGGAGTGGAGGGAGGGATGCGGAGCGGAGTTTAGAGTTGGTAGAGGGGGTAGGGCGCGAAGGACGGCAGAGGTGACAATGGGGAGGATCTCTGGGGACAGAACTCAAGTTGGGGGGGGATGTGGTGTCAATATATAGCCTCGGATCGGGAACTGCGTTGCGGCCTGCGCGCTCAGCATCTGGTAGGTCGGGGCTCAGCAGTTGGGGTGCGCGCGTTCTCAGCAGCGGCCGCTGCGGGCTCAGCAGTGGGCGCGGCGGGATCGAGCACGCGACTGCGGGCCGGGCCTGACTAAGGGAGGCGGGCCGCGACCCGCTTGGATGTCCGACTCATGGATGGAGCTGGGCCGACCGGGTTCTCGGAGCGGCTAGTCGGGGAAGGAAAAAGCGGGGCGACAGCGGGGCTATATGCGTGGCAGCCGCGCGCAAGCGCGGGCCGGCCACGGGACGGGAAATTCACGACGGCGCGTCGGGTGGATGCGCGCAAGCGCGGTGAATCTTGGGTATCGCGCGGCGGAGGGCCGCGTCACAAAAAGACAAACCGGATGCGCGTAATGACAGGCAAGCTGGCGGGGGTAGGGTATGGGTATGGGTTTAGGGATGGGTTAGGGTTCTGGGTCTAGGTTTCCTTCTTCATGGTTGTCAGTCTGTCTTTGTGCTTGTACTTAGGTTAGGGTTGAGGGGGAGGGCTCAAATACCCTTCCCCTCGACTCCGGGTTGTAGGGAGGGGGGAGGATGGTATCATCAGGAAGCGGGGAGCGGACTTAGAAAAACGGAATCTCTCTCCTCTTCTCTCCTTTTCTTTGGAACGGCTGCATCCAATCTCCTTACAGACGCTTTGATCAATAACTTCCGGTACTCAAGGACGACTTCTGAGGGGGTTGCTCCCTAAAGTTTCCACAAGGCGCCGTTGCGAATTTACTAGTCCCGTGGCCCCCTCAACCGTCCACGTGTATAGCCCCGCAGTCGCCCCGCCTTTTCCTCCCCCGACTAACGGCCCAAGAACCTGGTCGGCCCGGCTCCATCCATGAGTCAGATACCCAAGCGGGTTGCGGCCAGCCTCCCCTAGTCAGGCCCGGCCCGCAGCCGTGTGCTCAATCCTGCTGCGCCTACTGCTGAGCTTTGCATCAGCTGCTGCTGAGCCCGCAGCGGCTACTGCTGAGAACCGGCGCACCCCGCTGCTGAGCCTAACCTACCAGATGCCAAGCGCGCAGGCTGCAACGCAGTTCCCAACCCAATGCTATATAATGACACCACAGCGGGCGAGTGAACTGGAAGATTCCCTATATCTCTGCGGGGATGGTAATGAATTTGTAATAGTATGGCTCCACGTTGATGACAGAGTTGTGATGGCATCCTTGGAGCAAAGATGCTTGCACGGTTCAGGGAAAGGGTGGAGAACCAGTTGAAAAATAAGTGGAAGTTGCGCTTGGAGAAAATTGTAGGGATCCGAGTGAAAGCTGCCAGGGACGAAATGAGGCTGGACCAATCCCTGTTTTCCCAGGAAATTGTGGACAACTACGGCCGGGTGGCTCACCTCAAGCGTTGTGGTGTCAATTTATAGAAATGGATTGGGAACTGCATTGCGGCTGCGCGCTCAGCATTGGAGGCAGCGGGCTCAGCATTAGGGTATGCGGAGTGCTCAGCAGAGGCAGCTTCTGGATCAGCAGCAGCCGCTGTTTGGCTCCGCACCTAGTGGACAGGTTGGGCTCAGCATAGAATGCGGTGTGGGCGGCAATCTGCCCCGCAGATTGGATTCGGAACATAGTGTGCTCAACTAGGTTTGCGGGCGCACCGGTTCGGATATGGAGGGGCGGAGCAATCCGCGGGCTATAAAGGAATGGATGGAGCGCGCGTGCAAACGCGCGGATCATGCTGGATATTGCCGGACATCCACGACGGGCGCAGACAAACGGATACGGACAGGCGCGGGGGGCTCCGAGTAGAGGTGATGGGTAACAAGACTCCGGTCCCGCTGACCTTGCAGGAACTGGCGGCTGTGTCTCCAGTGGTGGTAGACAAGATGGTTCAGGCGTTGCGGGATTGTGGTCAGCGCCGGGTACCTCAGAAGGTGCAGCGGGTTCATGTGACGCGAAAGGAGGAGGGGCGCGAGGAGTGTGAGTTGATATTGGTTTTGACTCTGCTCACTTACGTTCCAATGATCATAGCGGGAAGGAAGGTGTGGGCTATGGTGGACAGCGGTTCAATGGTGAACCTGCTGCCATCGCGGATGGTGGATGATTTGGGGTTGGTTTGGCGGAAATGCGCAATGGGTCTCCGCGCGCTTAACGGAGGGGAATGTTGTGTGGATGAGGTAGTTGAGGAGGAGGAGGTCAAGGTCGCAAGGGTCTGTAAGCCTCTTTCTTTTCTTTTGGTTGATTGTGGGGATGTTGCTTTGAGACAGCCGTTCATGTTTGGGTTCCAAGCACAAATGGTTTTTGATCCGGAGGCGGGAACAGGGGCATTGAAGGTGGAGGATTTGTCCGGCGGAAGGTTTGAGACAACTATCTGTGATCATGGGAAAGGAAAGCGAAGGAGAGTGTTGGAGCATGAGGAGGAACCGGACGCCAAGTTGGTCTGCCACGGGCAACCCTTGGAGGATTTTATTCTAGTCGACCGAGGAGACCGCACGGAACAAGCTCCGGTTTTGCACGGGCGGTTGAATAATGAGGAGCAGGGAGGGGAAGGAAGGAAGTTGCAGGGCGTGCACATCACAGAAGTAAGTCCCTTTTCTCAGTATGCATTGCCTTAGGGTACTATGCTTTGAAAACCCTATCATTGTGCCACACTTGTGAGCAAAGGCAAAAGCCGCGGTTCCGTTCTGTGCAGGACCTACAGCAAAGGATGCGTGCAGATGATGCGGTGCAACGCTTGCAAGTACAAGCCGGTGTTGCGGAAGGTCTGACCAAGGAATGAGCCGATGCCCCAGGAATTGAACGGACCGCTTCGACCGATCACTTGGTTGCGGGACCCTTGGGTCACGCCAATTAAGGCTTTGGGGTGGGTTACTAGTTTGGTGCGGATCACGGAGGAGCGGATTGCAGCTTTCAATTTTGGCCCGACGGGATGGTTGAGTACGGAGGAGCGTGAGTTGCTGGTTTTGGTTCTGGTTCTTTGGGAAAGAGCGCTCGCGTTCGGACCTGAAGAGCGGGGGCTTCTGAAGAACAATATCGGCAACCCCTATTTCATCTCCACTGTCGATCACGAGCCGTGGCAGATCAAGCCGATTCTGATACCGCGGGTGGTCGGGGAGCAGTCTCTGGAGTTGGTGCGGGAGTGGGTGAAGACTGGCCTTTACAAAAAATCAACGTCTAGTTACTCCAGTCCAATCTTTGCGGTAGTTAAGCAGGACAGAAAGTCGTTGAGGATTTTCCATGATCTACAACGGCTCAACTCCTTTACGATCCGGGACGCAGGATGGCCCCCTTGCGTTGACGAGTTCCTTGAGTCAATGGCGGGGCGCGCTTGTCACGGGTTAGTGGATGTGATGGGGGGATACAACCAGCGCAAGTTGGATCCTCGCTCGCGGCCTCTAACGGCATTTGAAACTGGGTTGGGAAGAATGCAGCTGACTCGGCTACCGCAGGGCAATACCAATTCTGTGGCGGTGTACCAGGCGCAAATGGCTTGGATTCTGAAAGACAATCTTCTGGAGGGAGTCCAAATCTTCATTGACGACGCGGGCATCAAAGGTCCAAAATCCAATTACGGAGGAGCAGAGTTGGTTGGAGTTCCCGGAGTCCAATGTTTCGTGTGGGAATACGCGCAGACGTTGGAACGCATCCTGTTTTGCATTGAGGAGGCAGGACTGACGGTGTCAGGGAAGAAGTTGGCGGTTTTTGTTCCAGCGCTCGAAGTCCTTGGCCATGTTTTTGCTTCCGATGGCCGACGCATTGCAGAGAAGAAGCAGAACAAGGTCCTCAAATGGCCGACCCTGCGGACGGTGTTGCATATCCATCAGTTCTTGGGATTATGTAGCTATGTCCATATGTTCATCAAGAGGTTTGCCAAGGTGGCTAGCCCGCTCCAATCACTAAAACGGAAAGGAGCGGAGTGGAAGTGGGGAGAAGAGTGCAAACGCACGTTCTGGAAGCTCAAGGAGATTGTGGGACGTGACATTGTGCTCCGCAATCTTGACTACAACGCAGGAGGAATTAGCCTAGCGGTTGATTCCAGCAAATTTGGCAAGGGGGGGTTCTCACTCAAGAGGACAACGGCAAGGATAGGCCGGTGCTTTACGAGTCGGTCACCTTTACTCCAACGGAAAGCCGTTACTCTCAGCCAAAGTTGGAGTTGTGTGGGGTCACCAAGATTGTGCAGCGGCTTCAGTATCTCTTGTGGGGGATTCACTTTGAGCTTTTGGTGGATGCGGAGGCGCTGGCGCAGATTATCAATTCCCCGGCATTACCCAACGCTCCCATGACCAGGTGGGTGGTGTTTCTTCAACTTTTTTCCTTTGCTGTTGTTCATGTTCCGGGGAAAGAGTTCACTATGCCCAACGCTTTTTTGTGGTATCCAAGGGACAACCCGTTTGAGGACGCGGAAATGCTCAATGTGGAGACCCCGGTTGTCAAGGTAGGGGTTGTGGAGGCAAGCGTTCAGCTGCCGCTCCGGCAGACTGGGCAGTAAGAGAATCTTTGCGATTACTTGTGGGACCTTTTTTTTTCCCAAAAGAACTATGGAGAAGCACATGCAATGGGAAAAGCGGTGGGCGGGGAACTTCTACGTACAGGAGGGGCAGCTTTGGCGGCGGAAGACTCTGGTTCCTCTTGTGGTTACCACTTCAAGGGCGGATCAGGAAGCTATCCTCCAAAGCCTTCACGACAATCTTGGCCATTGAGGGGCAGTCAAAACACAGAGGCGGGTGAAAGAGCGGTTCTGGTGGCCGGGGGTAGTGCGTGCGGTACAAGAATGGTTGGCATCCTGCAAAGCCTGTCAATGGCAGAGCGCAAGATTGCCTAGGGAAGTCGGGAACCCCACAGGGGAAGACGCCCTCTTTGGTCAAGTCTTGCTTGATGTTGTCCACAGCAAGGCCGGTAAGTTTGCCTATCTGCTTTTTGCGCGGGACAACCTGTCTGGTTGGGCAGAAGCGAGTCCGTTGGTCAAGCTCTTGGCAGACAAAGTTGCTCTGTTTCTGGAGGAAGATTGGTTTTCCCGGTACGGGTCGCTTTGTCTGGTTACAGTGGACGGAGGGGCTGAGTTTTGCAGCCGTTTGGTCGAGTTGGTGAAGAGTTGCGGAGCCAAGTTTGGCCGGGTAACGGAGTACTATCCCGAGGGGGCCGGCATGATCAAGCGCGGGCATCAACCAATCAAGGACGCCCTGGTCAAGATGTGCAGGGAGGACGGAAAGCGCTGGAAGGAGACCCTTCCAATGGTTCTGTTTGCGGATCGGATTTTGGTGAAGCGGTTGAAAGGCTACTCGCCGTAAAAGTTACTTTTTGGATAGTGCCCTGTGCTTCCGGTGGACATTGAGTTGGAGACGTTCCTGGGGGTTGACTGGTGGAAGGTGAAGACTTCCGCCAAATTGCTTGAGGCTCGCGCCAAACAGCTCCTTTGAGGGGACGGGATGCTTGCAAAGGCCGCGGACCAGCTGAAGAAGACTCGGACGGCATCGGTGCACTATTGGGACAAGCGCTGCTTGCATCGTCTCTGGGATCCCTTGCAGAAGGGGGATTTGGTGCTCCTGTATAACCAAAGTCTGGAGTCTCAGTGGGGGATGTTGTTTGCTAACCGGTGGAACAGCCCGTTCCGCGTGTTGTCCAAGTTCAAGGGCGGCAGCTATCAGTTGGAGGAATTGGATGGTACTCCGCTGAAACTGAAGGCGGCGGCTTTGCATTTCAAGCGCTTCTTTGCGCAAGGATCTACCTTGTTCAACAAAACAGTGGAAGGGGGTGAAGGATCTGATGAGGGGAGTGTGGAGCGCAGCAATGGTGTAGGAACGCAATCCAGGGATTTGTCTTTGGGCAGAGAAGCGGAGACCGTACCGTTGCAACGGAGTAGGCCGTTGCAACCAGCTGGGGACAGTGGCCAAGTTGGGGGGGGAGGTGGTGGGGGTAGGGGATAAGTTTTGATTTGGTGAGGGGGTGCTCTAGCCATTTCACAGCCGGAACAACTAGACACCCCAGAATGTTTGTTTCTCTATGTTTCTTTCTTATCTGGATTGTGGGGTCTTTGCTGGCTTGCGGTTTTTGCAGGAAACAAGGGCGCGGCACAAAGCCGGGTCCGTAAACGCAAGGACAAGCCCCGCGGAACCGGGACTCAATGACAATCTTGCAGATGGGGGAAGTGGGACAAAGAGCAATTTGCGGGCGGTCTACGGGCGTCATGCAAAAAAAAAAAAAAAAAAAAAAAAAAAAAAGTGTTCTTTTCTATTTTTCTTCTCTGTTGGTTTCTTTTTCTCTTTTTCTTTTCTCTCAGGATATCTCAAGGATGGGTGGTTGGTATGGGAATACGCTTGATTTGGTGAGGGGGTGCTCTAGCCGGTTCACAGCTGGGATTACGAGACACCCCAGAATGTCCGTTCTCTTACTCTCTCTCTCTCTTCCCTTACGGTGGCACCCGCTGGTGTTTGGTTGTTGTGTTTGTTACAGGATGGGTACGGGGAACTGTGTGGCAGTTTGTCTGGGGCGGTCCAGGTGCCTCTTTTGAAACAGTTGGTCACTTACGGTCGCTCACAAAGCAAAGCGGGCGGTGTGGAAACTTTAGAGGTTATCCCTCACGATGTTGTCCCTAGTTACGGGATCGATGGTTCTAGCGTCTGTAAGACCGAGAATGCTTCCTTTCCTTTCCTCCGAGAGAGAGAGAGTGAGAGAGAGAGTGAGAGAGAGAGTGCGGGAGTCCGATAGAAAGATATGCTATCCTCCTCCCTACAACCCGGAGTCAAGGGGAAGGGTATTTGAGCCCTCCCCCTCAACCCTAACCTAAGCACAAGCACAAAGACATACTGGCAACCATGAAGAAGGAACCCTAGACCCAGAACCCTGACCCATCCCCAAACCCATACCCATACCCTATCCCCGCCAGCTCGCCTACCATTACGCGCATCCGGTTCGTCTTTTCGTGGCGCGGCCCTCCGCCGCGCGATACCCAAAGTCCACCGCGCTTGCGCGCATCCACCCAACGCGCCGTCGTGGATTTCCTGTCCCGTGGCCGGCCCGCGCTTGCGCGCGGCTGCCCACGCATATAGCCCCGCTGTCGCCCCGCTTTTTCCTTCCCCGACTAGCCGTTCCGAGAACCTGGTCGGCCCAGCTCCATCCGTGAGTTGGACATCCAAGCGGGTCGCGGCCCGCCTCCCTTAGTCAGGCCCGGCCCGCAGTTGCGTGCTCAATCCCGCCGCGCCCACTGCTGAGCCCGCAGCGGCTACTGCTGAACCCGCAGCGGCTACTGCTGAGGACCGGCGCACCCCCACTGCTGAGCCTAACCTACCAGATGCTGAGCGCGCAGGCCGCGACGCAGTCCCCGACCCGAGGCTATATAATGACACCACAGCGGACGCGGACCTTAATCTCAAGCTGACTCTCACAAAGCGTGGTTGCGCACTTTTTCTCAGAAGTTTAGGACCTTGCGCGGATACGTGTATTTTCTTAATGAAAAGGGAAGCACGGTACAACCAAAAAGAAGAAAAGAAGGAAAGAAAGGGAAGAAGGGGAAAGGGGGGGCGATGCGCCCAAGCCATCTTCATCATTTCCTCCATTTCCGCCCTTGATGACGCCAGTAAGGCCCCAAAGGATGCCAGGAGCTCGCGCCGGGATTCCAAGGATTGACCACCGGGGATTGCGAGGAAATCCCAAAGCATTGTGGTCAACCTTTCTGCAAAAACCTTGAAGCCGGCCGCCGGGACTGCCATTACAATCGGAATTTCCGGGATCTTGGGAGGGCTAGGGGGAAGAGCGGCTGGCGAAGATGGGGCCTCAGGGGAACCAACAGGGGGGCTTGGTCCAGCTGGAGGCAATGACGGGACAACAATGGGTGACAGAGGCGGAGGGACGTTGGGGGTTGTAGGCCTCTCATCCAAGGCCGCTGGTGGCGCAGGCGGTGTCGGCGGTCGTGGAGGAGGAGGAGAGGGTGCTGGCGCGGCCGCGGGTTGTCCGAAAATCCTTGGGTACGGTACCGTTTGGTTCACGCCAACAGCGGCAGCCCAAGCACGGGTCGCTGCGCTCCATTCCTCCAAGGTTTTGTATTCGCTCCATTGCGGAGGTCCGGCCTGGCGGAGAGGTGATGCCAAGTTGGGGCTCACGTGTGAGGTGGGGGGTGACGGAGCTGGGGGGCGGAGGGATGGAGGTGAACCGGGGGGTGTCCACAAGCCTTCCAAGATTGAGTTGTTGTCCAAAACCACCAAGGGGTCCGGACGAGCCCTCTTGCGCGGCCTGGGGCAAGAGCTGGATTGGGGAGGAGCTTGGGGCATGCTGTTGCTAAGTGAGCAGCAACAGTGGCCGCGATGGCAAGCAACGCAGGCGCGTTGACCAGGGATGATTGAACACGCGTTCCTGTTCCGGGCGCAGAACTCGCATGGGAGCATGATGGCAATGGAGCGGGTGGAGGATGGGGGAAGGCGGTAGGGGGAGTGGTGGGGGTGGGAGTGGAAGTAGCGGGGGTGGTGGTATGGTGAAGCAATGGGAGACTTCTGGGGATAGAACTCAAGTTGGGGGGGGGATGTGGTGTCAATTTATAGACACGGATTGGGAACTGCGTTGCAGCTGCGCGCTCAGCATTGGAGGCAGCGGGCTCAGCATTAGGGTACGCGGAGTGCTCAGCAGCGGCAGCTGCTGGATCAGCAGCAGACGCTGCTTGGCTCCGCACCTAGTGGACGGGTTGGGCTCAGCATCAAATGCGGCGTGGGCGGCAATCCGCCCTGGAGATCGGATTTGGAAGGTAGTGTGCTCGACTAGGTTTGCGGGCGCGCTGGTTTGGATACAGAGGGGCGGAGCAATCCGCGGGCTATAAAGGAACGGATGAAGCGCGCGTGCAAACGCGCGGATCATGCCGGATATTGCCGGACATCCACGACGGTCGCGGACAAACGGATACGGACAGGCGCGGGGGGCTCCGAGTAGAGCGCGCTGCAAAGACCGCGTCATGAGAAGGACAAACCGGATGGACGGAACAGCGTACGGACATCGGGGGGGAGTTTGGTACGGAGGTGGGGAGAGGAGGCTAGGGTTTCTGTTTGGGATTGTTTTCTGTTTCTTTGTCATACTGTTATTTGCGCGTGTACTTAGGTTAGGGTTGAGAGGGAGGACTTATCCTCACTCTCAACTCCGGGGGGCATGGAAGGGAATCAGACCATCACATCATTGGATTGGATCACTCATCTCACCAAGAGATTAAAGGGACTCATACCGGATACACATCCAGGTGGAAAGTTCTTAGGATTGAAGGATTGGCGATTTCACTCTCTCTCTACTTTTCTTTATCTTTTTATCTCCTTATTTCTATCTCTCACTTCAAGTGCAACTCTGGGCATCCCCATCTCCTTTCAAACGCAGGGAACCGTTAACTTCCAAACCTTGGGACAATTATAGGGGGATAACCTTTATTCTTTCCACAGCGTGCACCTTTGGCCAAGTTGCGGATGGAGACAAACACGGGTGAGGGGGTAAACACCACGGAATATCAACATTTTGTGGGCTTGCTGATGTACCTCGCATGCGGAACACGACCAGACATTGCTTACGCCGTCAACCAACTAGCAAGGTTCAGCTCTAATCCCTCCGCCAGCCACTGGCTCCAGCTTGATCACCTCATTGGGTACCTGAAAGGTTCTACCCAGCAATGTCTACAATATGACCAAGGGGGCTCAGGCGGCCTCTGTATGTGGGTGGATGCCAACTTTGGTGGCAAACACAAGAGATCAACGGGTGGCTACATCATCAGGTATAATGGAAATACCGTAGCATGGGGGGCAAAAAGACAAATGGTTGTGGCACTGTCTACATGTGCAGCAGAATATATAGCCCTGTCGGAAGCGTCTCAATTGCTGGCCCACCTGCAACTGACCCCATCCAACCTTAACTTTGAATGTGAATCCACAATCTACTGTGACAATGAAGCCGCAATCCTGATTGCCACCAATAACGGTTCCAGGAAGAGGACCAAATATTTGGATAGGGCATTCTACTTTGTTAACAACCTAATCCGGAAAGACAACATTGGCCTCCAATGGACTAGCTCATCGACGCAACTAGCGGACATCATGACAAAACCGCTTGGCCCCAACAAACATTCGGTCAGAGCGCGGGCCATAGCAGTATATGGTGACATAATTGTGGGAGGGGATGTTGGAGTATGTGGCAAGACACAGATATGTCACTTGCCTAAATACATAACTATGTCACAACCTTCAGCATGTCACAGATCTTGTAGATAGTCTTATACCCGGAAATCCACCCGCCCCGGGATTCCCCTGTCTCCTCATCAAGATTGGATCCCGGAATGGCCGAACCCTGCTGACGGCCGGTTGTGGTGGATTATCAGCATATGATTATATAGGGTTCTTACAAAAAGATGACAGGGTTTGACAGTTGCCAGAATCGTACTCAAAATTGGTTAAATGGAGGGTAAGGATGTGATTTGAGATTGAAGGACCTTGTCAATTTTTGATCTGATGATACAATGTGCGGGCGACAATCTTAGCTCCCTGGTTGTCGAAACGGATGCTCCAATGCTTCGGTGCTTTTTGCCGCCAAGCAGCCAAACATCATTACCAAACGGAAGCTGGAGAATATTAACCCCTACTATTGGGTAAGTAGTGCAGAACGTCGAAACGTCAACGACGTGTACCGTAGAAAACTGACTAAGAATACTCGCTCTAGGAAAATAAGCGTCTGAGCAGCGGAGTATGGACCAACCATCTCAGCGCGACGCAACGATCTAAAACAAGCTTACCGGTCACCAATCAAACCAAGATGGCTTGGCCCAACTGGCAATTACGAGAACGACCGCCGAACAAAAGATGTCGCACATTGGCCGAACAACCCATGATGGGCCATGGGTAGGAAGCTAGCTCTGCCGACGGACAACTTACCACCAATCGTTTCACCTTTAATCCAACTACTTGCTGTTCTCAAAGGGTATCAAGTAGTGAGCGTCGTTCCCCAAGCATATAAAGAAACGAGCGTTTGCTTCCCTCGCATCATCTATTCAACCATCCACCCTTCGTTCATCTTAAGGCACTATCTTTTTAAGCTACAGCCAGAACACTTAAACCTTCGTTTAATAAAAGAATCTAAAACCCGCACTAAATAAGACCAATCATGCGTTCCTCCATCTCCCTCGCCGTCCTGATCGCTTTTCTGCAAGCTATCTTGGGCCACTCCGCCCCTATTGCAATCAAAGGTTCTTCAGTCAGTTGAAGTATTCCTTTCATTGTCTCTGCTCTGCAACTGCATTATGCCTTGGCAGCCATAACGGGAAGTCATTACTGATCGTACCTTCCGTCGGCCCACTAACTCCCAGCTTCATAAACGGTCACTCCCCGGAGCCGATGGCGCCCTCTCCCCGGCCTGCGGATCCCAAGCAGGTCTTGTCAACGTTGGCGCCGCCAACCAATACCTTTGTGGTAATGGCGATTGGCCTAGTGGGTCTGGTGGCCCCGGCGCCGTTGGACCTGGTGGATTCCAGGGTACCGGTGGACCTGGTGGCCAGGGTGGCTTTGTTTCCAGTGGCATTGGAGTATCAACCCCCGGATCTGGCGGACTGATTCCTGGAGGCTCCGGCCTCTTCCCCGCCGGATCCTTGGGCGCAGCCGGCCCTCTTGGCTTCCCCAGCGGCCTGGCCTCGTGGAACAAAGCTCAATCTTCTACTGACGGGGACCAATCCTCCTTTGGCTCCTTTTCCAGCAACCAAGCGTCCTACACCTCCAACGAGTCTGCTAGCTCGGGATCGATCATGTACAAAAGGGGGGTGCCATCTGACCCTACTGGCGTAGCTGGCGTCAGGACCGCTCCACCCAATTATGGCGGCGGACATGTTTAAAATGGGTTTAATACCGGATAGTATGAATACAATTTCCACCCTTGGTGCGGGGAAACTTGAGCAGCATCTTGTACAGGATGCCGTGCCCGGTCTGCAATCCCATTCCGTGACACAGTTGTGTACTACTGGGAAATATATGTCTATTGGATATTCCGGGAATCATGAATGAAAGTAACATCCTCTGTCTTCATTAGAATGTGTCCTTCAAGCCTGATTTGTTACACATCTTCAGTATGAAGTATTTTTCTGGTCTGATTTGTTACAAAATACAATCCACATACTTCCTCCTCTTCAATTGCCCCTCCCAATTCCCAGGGTGTTCATGGGCTGGCAACCTGGTGGGTATGTATCCTGGTTTGGGTTGGGGGGTTCCTAAAAGAACCCATGTTGACCCAACCCACCTTAAGCTGTCATGGTTAAAGTCCTGGCTGTGGGCAGTAAGTACTCTCATAGAGTGGGTTGACCCATGCCCATGAAGAACTTGATTTTTTCGTCAGCTTGCTACTATGTACAGAGCAACCTGTCAAAGTAACAAAAATAAAACAAATGAATTAAAATATGAATATAACCAAAAAGGAGCAGAAAATCTGTACATATTATTAAAGAAATGGATTTTCCACCCAAAATTAAGTAGGTTCACTCACAGCTTGAATTATAAATGCTTCATATTTTAAATTATTAAATAAAAATTGCCCAAAAAGTCATGGAACCACTATGGTAATTTTGGCCAACTTAATAGTTCACACACACTGTGTCAGCTCTCTGATACCAGGAACCTTGCAGTCCTTTAGCTACAGAGAGTGATAAAAATGCTGGAATGATAATAATAATTATTATTCCAATAATAAACGCTTCGAAGCTCAAATAAGAGCAATTTCAAAGTTTAATTGGTTTGGTAGTAAATGGTTTTCAATATAATATAAAAGAGGGGCCACAGTATTATACTACTGGGGATCTTTACAGAATAGCAACCTCTCTTCAAGGGGCCTCCTTAGGCAGTTTTTAAGAACCTTGGAATAAATATGGGTGCCTCAGAAAGGACTTATTCCACTGATGGCCGGGCTTAACAGCACAAATGGCCCAGACAGGAAGGGTAACACTCACTCTGAGCACTTTACCACAAAAATCCTGGAATAATTGGAAGGGTTTCAGAGCAGATGGGGTAGATTGCTCAACTAAACTTCAACGGTTAATTGGTTTAAATAAGGGTAAGTAATACTACTACAAACTAAGTCATAAATCACTTGATTATCTTCATATAAGTACTTGTTTAACAATGACACTGTTTCTGATTGATAATCAATAAATTCCTGGTAAACTGATTGAATAATGGATCCAAAGAGGTCTGTATAAATACCTTTTTGGGGTGATTTTGGTATTCTCAGGGCGCGTAGAGAGGGTTCTGCTTGTGGGCTGAGGCTTAAAAGCTAGTCAGGGCAAGATTAGCATGTCTACTTGGTACTGTCAATCAGCCGTCCTTAGATCTGCTGGATTTCTGTACTATTTTAGCCACAGGATATGTTAATCTGTTATGGCGTAAATTTGATCATTCTGTACTCATCCTTTATTTGTACTGATGATATTGCTTTAAAGCGTGCAGATGTGGATGTTTACTGATTTTCCGTTATTTGCTGATCATTTAGATAATTTTTAATAATTTTTGTGGACACTTCTTGTAGTGTTTCGTGGTCTTCAAAGATCAAGTTCCGTGGTTTACGTGGTAGTCCTTGATCTTTGATTTATTGTTAAAAAATTTTTAAAACTTAATTTTCATTAATTTTGTTTAAGCTTTGATCTTTTTAGATCATTATTAATGCATATGTCCGTTTGTTACATATACTAGGCAACCCTAACTAGGTTGTAGCTCTTCTGAGCTGTACCTAGTTGTCAGATTAGTCACGACTGATCCAGGCACGGAGATCAGTAGTACAGATGTGCGCGGGGTAGGATCCGCTGCGTGCGTGGCAGAATCAGCTGCGCGCGGGTCTCTAGTACGCGGGATCCTGCTGCTGCTAGTACGTAGGGTCATGTAATGATGTGGGGCTGCACGCGGGAATTGTGACATAACACATTTCCGCGTGTAACTCCTAAAATATACACAACACCTCAATTCTGAGTGAATTTTAGGT
Organism: Puccinia polysora; assembly: GCA_025617555.3. Lineage (NCBI taxonomy): Eukaryota > Fungi > Basidiomycota > Pucciniomycetes > Pucciniales > Pucciniaceae > Puccinia > Puccinia polysora. The sequence goes on from CM062624.1 coordinate 22,123,913, forward strand.
GTAAACCCTATACGTGACAACACGTGTGAAATATTAAAATGGCCAAGAAGTGCCATAAAGGTGTTGTAATTTCCAGTACTTTTCCTTTTATTTATTTTAAAAATATAAGGACTTGGAATTCAAGGGTGGGGTTACTGAGTGACCCTACCTCATTTTGGTTGAGGAATCCATTCCTGTAATAATATTTATGGATTTCCCACTCCTTGCTTTGTTAATTGAGGTATTCTTATTTTTCTTATTTTGTGTTACTATTTGACAGTTTTGCTCTGTATATAGTAGCAAGCTGACACACTGTTATGTATAGGTTTCACACCTAAAATTCTTTCAAAAATCAGGTGTTGTGTATTATTTGGGGGGTTACACGTTGTGGAAACACAAGTGGCAATACCCCCAAAGTTGTCCTCAAGTTCCAGAAATTATTGGTCTAAGCGCCTGTAAGTAAATTGGGTTCCAGGAGTTTAAGAATAGTGAGAGTGATGATAAGATAAATTTCTTCCTTCCAATCCTTCTTATACCATTCCCTGGTGTTCTGGTGATATGATATATATGATATCCCCTCTCTAATCTGATCCCCCCCAACCCGGAGTTGACAGTGAGGTATTTTTGAGTCCTCCCTCTCAACCTTAACCTAGGTACAACCACAAGCAGAAAGATAGATGAAAATATAACCCCAAGTACAGAACCCTAGCTCCACTATAACCCTACCCCGTACCACCCCCCCCCCCCCGTCCAAAACCCTCCCCCTCAATATCACGTACTTGTCACACAAGAACCCCACGTACTATAGGGCAATTCTTAGATGATCGTGAGCGCAAAGGAATGCCAAGTGCAAGGGCAAGTGCAAATAAAAAGACCCAGTTGCAAAGTGCAAACTTGGTTATTGCCACTCAACAAACAGCAAGAGGAATGGAATGTGTTCCGAAGAACGAAACCCAACCTGAGTCCAATGTGATAACTAGGTTGTGGCAGAATGCAAGAACGTATGAAATTAACTAACTGAGGAGACAATCATCAGGCAAGGGGATAGCCCTTATAAGGTTATCCGAAGTGACTAGATACAACCTGGTGATGAGCTAACTACAGTTGAAGCGGTGAGGCAATGAATGACAGGAATGGGATAGGAAATTAAGCAGTGGTATAGATCCGAGGTCTTAGCGTAAGTGTGAGACAATAGAATCTGAGCGTACAATTGCATGACAAATTGGGACAGGAGCAAGTGACGTTGAAGGTAATGCAAATGAGAGGTAATAGTGTATGCAGGGTAGGGACTAGTCAAATTGCAAACTATACAGTAGTGATGGCTTAGTTAGACGTAGATGCAAACTAACAAACAATGCATGACCAAAGATGGAAGTCCGAGGCTGTTGATTGGCCAGGGAAGGAGATTGTATCTCATAATGGATGGCCAACCGTTATGGAGTTAACCGCGAAGTTTGCAAGTATATACTGAGTTGGTAGCTGAGATTGGAAGGTCAGTGCAAGCCAGAGGAAATAGCGTATTGCACCATTGATGTTGTGCTTTTATTTGTGTCACGCTTTTAGACTGAGGTAGATGGTACTGAGGAGAGGACATGTCAAAGTGGTGAAAACAATCATCCTTAAGTGCAAAGCGTGACAGTTGCCTGGGTATAAAGACGCAAGCTCCTGCAAGCGTTCAGGTAAATTTTCCCATTGATTTCAAGTTGTTAATCATTACTGTATACCCTTATACATTATTCAATTTATTACTCAATAAATTTAATATTTATATAAAATGTTGTCATCGTTGTCATTGTCGTCCCGCCGTTGCAAAAACTGTATTCGCCGCAACGAGCAATGTATTCCTAGTACTGCTGTCCAAGGACTTTGAGGAAAGTGAGAGCAATGTTGCCTTCGCAAAGTGGCATGCAATTTCCCTATAAATGTTGATTTGACTTTCAAGGGTCCTTTGGAATCATCAAGGGAGATGCAAAGTTGTAGGTCCGCGCCAAGGGTTAATTACAAGATACCACCGTTGCCGGAGATCAAATACTTGGGGACTCGAGTTCCTGGTAAGTACTAATCTGGACTGACTAATGATCATAGAATAATAACTAATTTTTCTTGTTTCGCTAGTGTTGCCTTGTTTCCAAAGATATACCACAAACACACCACTGCCACCACCACCTTACTGGGGACCACCGACTGAACTCCCGGGGGCCCAGATGAATGCCAAGGTGCAAGGCAAAGTGTCCGGTGCGGAACCGGTAGAAATTATAACCAAGGAAGCAAGGGAGGAGGAAGGAAACAAAGCGGAGGGAGAAGCAGGAAATGGAGGGAACAGAGATGGAGAGAACGGAAATGGAGCGGATGAATTTGAAGGAGGAAATGAAGGAGATGGAAGGGATGGAGTGGATGGGACGGAAGGAATGGAGGGCTGAGGTGAAACGGATCTGGTGCAAGTTGTAGGGGCAATCAAAACGGATGCAAAGCGCCTGACAGACGATATTGGAGAAGGCACGTTGGGTGGCCAAAGGAAGAGAGCTTATGAAGAGCTCTTGGAGGAAGGCGGATGGAATGCTTGGCCAAAGCAAGCTTGGGATTGTAACGGAAGTGCTGGTTCTCCAAAGAATGTCCGCATTGATCAACAATGAAGACCTGGATACTTTTTGATCCATGTTTGCAGAATTGACGGCAAATTGGGAGGATGCAGAGAAAGAAATAAAAGAAACTTTGTAATTAAAAATATATATTTTCTTTTTTTTATTATTATTATAAATAGAAATATTATAATTTTTTTTTATAATAAGGAATGAAGTTTTTATTTAGTAGAAATGAAAGGAAAATGAAAAAAAGAATAACACGGTAAGACTGAGGAATTGACTGATGGAATGATGGTGTAAAATAAAATTGGGTTAAATGGGATGGAATATGGAATGGAATGGGATTGGATGAGAGAGAATGAAAGATGAAATGGGATTGAATAAGATAAAATTTGGAATGGAATGGAATGGGATTGGATGGGATGAAATGTGGAATGGAATGGAATGGGATTGGATGGGAAAGAATCATGATTTTTGAGGTTTGCGAGGGTAGCTTGCATGGAAGTCTTGAATCAGATTGGGTGAATTGCAAAGGTGATTGCCTGGTTCCCACGAGGTGCAATCTTTGTTGGACTGGAAACCAGACCATTTGAAGAGGTATTGAAGTTTTCCTTTGCATAACCTGGAATCCAGAATACGGCTTACTTCCCACTCTTGATGATTGAGGACAGTGACCGGTTCAGGAGGGGGATGAGTCTTTCCCGGGTATAGGACTCAAGCTGGCTCTAGGAGAGACACATGAAAGACCGGGTGGATACCTTGCCATTTTGCAGGTAAAGTAAGTTTAAAGGCGTTAGGGGAGATGACTGATTCTACTTTAAAGGGGCCAAGCTTTCTTTTGGAGAGTTTAGTTGGGTGAGTGCTGCAAATGTTGCAAGCATTGAGCCATACTTGATCTCCTACTGCAAAGGTTGGAGCCGAAGTGCGAGATCGACCTTCTTGCTCCTTGTAGCGCTGGTTTGCTTCTTTGAGGTTGGTTCGAAGTTGCGATTGAAGGGATTGAATTTGTTCAAGGTAATTGGTAGCAGGTTGAGAAGGTGCTACGTGAGGGGAAGAGAAAGTTGGGTTTCTACCATAAAGAGTTTGGAAGGGCTACTGTTTGGTGGAGGAATGAGTGGAGTTTTTGTAGGCAAATTCGGCTAGTGGGAGCCATTGCAACCAGTTGTCTTGTTGATAGGCAACATACATTCAAAGATATTGTTTGAGAATCTGATTAACTCGCTTGGTTTGCCCATCCGTTTCCGGGTGGTAAGCCATTGGTAAATTGCGAGTGATCTTCAAATGTTGGCATAGCAAGGTCCAGAAGCTTGAGACAAACAGAGATCCAGGATCACTAACTATATTATCAGGGAGGCCATGTTTCAAAAATACATATTCTATGAACAAGTTAGATAAGTCTTCTGAAGAGGCCGTCACATTACTGCGTAAAAATAAAGCCATCTTTGAGAAGCAATCTACTATTACTAGAATAGCATCATATCCACTAGAAGAAGGTAATTGAGAGATGAAATCCATAGACAGCGAGTGCCAAGGACGAGGCGGAATTGGAAGTGGCTGGAGCAGCCCATACTTCTGGTGTTTCAAGGACTTGTTACGATTGCAATCATAGCACGCGCTAACATAGTCTTTTACTTCTTTGGTCATACCAGGCCAGGAGAAGTCTTGTGCAATCAATTGGTAGGTTTTATCCTGCCCATGATGACCAGCAAGCGGAGAATCGTGCCCTGACTCAAAGATATCTAGCTTAACGCAAGAATTATCTGGTACTACTATACGATTATCATAGACTAAAAAGTCATTATCATCAATACTGTAACTACTATCTAATAAGTTTGCACTTTTGTGAAGTTCGATGCACTTGGGGTTGTCACATTGAGCTTGTCGGAGTTTGGAAGCCAAATCTTGTAAGCAAGCAATGATCAAACTGAGTTGGGCAGATTGGGTTGAAAAGAGTGTCCTAACGTTTTCAGGGTTGTTTTTGGCAAAGGTGCTCCCCCCCCCTGGGTAAACGTTGTCCCAACGTGATAAAGCATCAGGAACTACCGCTTGTTTTCCAGGACGGTACGTGATTGTAAAGTGGAACTCAGAGAGGTATTTGGCCCATCGTGCCTGTCTACGTGTGAGGACTTTTTAACTCATGAAATACTTCAAAGAATTATGATCAGTTAAAACCTCAAAGGATTCCCTAAGGCTCAAAAAGTATGAATGCCATTTTTTCAAGCAATAAACGATTGCGAGAAGTTCCTTGTCATGAATCTCATAGTTAAGCTTTGCGGCAAGCAACTTGCAAGACTTGAAAGCTACGGCATGAAAGAGAGAAGTGGAAGAAGAAAACTGCAAGATTACTCCTGCAATCGCATAGTGGCTTGTGTCTGTCTCGACAATAGTGCAAGCTAGCTCGTTGAAGTGGGCAAGTATCGGAGCAGTGGTGAATGCTTTCTTCAGAGCTTCAAACTCTGAAGCAGCTTAATTGGTAAAAACAAAAGGAGTGTCTTTTTGAAGAAGGTTAGTAAGATTCACGGTTTTTTCGGCGTAACGCGCAATAAACCTTCTATAGAAATTACTGAAACCAAGGAAAACTTGAAGAGATTTAACCAAAGAAGGTGGGGGCCAGTCCAATATGCGTTTGCTCTTGGCTGGGTCCATCAATAGTCCTTGCTGCAAGACTACAACACCTAGAAAATGGAGAGAAGAGGAATGGAACTTGCACTTAGAGGCTTTTGCAAACAGGTCATTAAGTTGCTGTAGCACCTCTCGCACATGTGCGATGTGATCTTCAAGGTTCCTTGAGTAGATTAGTATATCATTGAGATATACCACGAGGTATTTACCTACAAGATCGGAGAAAATGTCGTTGACAAAATGTTGAAAAGTGGAAGGAGCGTTACATAGGCCGAATGGCATGACGGTATACTCATAACTGCCGAACCGGGTTCTTGTCGCAGTTAAATACTCATGACCTTCCTTAATGCAAATTATGTTATAGGCACCTCAAAGGTCTAACTTTGAGAAATAAGTAGCTCCATGGAAGAGGGTGAGAAGATGTGACATAGGCTGTACTGGATAGGCATTCTTCTGGGTCACCTGGTTCAGTTTCCTGTAGTCAACAAAAAGGCAAAGTCTGCCGTCCTTCTTTGGAACAAATAGGAAAGGTGAACCAGTATTCAAATTGCTTGGTCAAAGAAATCCTTTTGCTACATTTTCCGCAATGTAGTCTTGAAGCGCAATTGATTCTTGCGTTGAGAGAGATTAAACTGGTCCTGGTGCCAGAGGTGGGCCAGTAAGTTTGATCTTGTGATTTTAAGGACGGGATGGAGGCAGTTTATCTGCTTTTGCAGCTGAAAAGATGTCAGAAAAGTCATGATAAACCAAAGGTAAAGACTCTCAAATGATTTCTAAATCTTCAACCTTGTCATCTTTGAGCACCGGGTTCAAGGTGCTTGCATGGTGCAAGAGGATTAGGGAGCTCAAAATACACCGTTTGGTTGGTGTCTGTTTCTCTTTGAAGGAACAGGAAAGAGGTAAACTGGATAGGTAAGCAATAACTCCTAAATCTGAAGAGGGAATTTGGGAATGAAGGTCAGGATATTGCAAATCTCCTGGCGGAAAAGTGTCATCCAACTCAATGACAGTGTCAGGTAGGCTGTTTATCTCCTGATTGACGGAAAGTTTAGCGTTCTGGGGGTGCGAGGTTTGAAGGTTAATTACTCCTTCTTGCCTATTCACATCCAGATTCCAGTAAACTAGGAAATCATGGCCTAGAATGGTATCATCCATTCTGGGTATAGCCAAGACAAATAAATCCCATTTGAAGCTGGGGAAATTCCAGAATGCAAAGGTCCATTTTGCCTTTTGGGAAACCAAATAAGACGGTTCAGTTGCACTACTTACTAAATAGATAGGAAATTTATCTATCTCAGAACACGTAAGATTTTTGGAAGTGGCAAAAGATTCACTGATGAAGCAAACATTAGCGCCGGAATCAAGTAATACTTGATAAGGAGTGTTGTTGGAATGGAATAGGATAAATCTCAAACTTGGAGCACCTAGTGACTCGCAAGTGCTAAGATTTACTTGCGGTGATTTAGATAATGTGTAGTTTTCCTTGCAAATATCAGAAAAACTACAAGCTAATTTTTTGACTGCTTAGCCGCTTCACGTGCTAACCGCTTTGCACAGCTGTTGACATCATGTTTTCCTCCACAATACATACACAGCCCGTTCTTTTCCCTTTGCAGCTGTTCCTTGCTTTGAAGCATCCCGGTTTCTTTGTCCAAGAACTTTGGAGTTTTGGCAATGGCTTTCCCTTTTGAGTTGGAGTTCAAAGTCGGGGTTGGTTTGGATGGTTTTGGGTTCCTTGTGTTTTGCTTTGAGGAGTCGTCCAACCTTGGAGCCGAGGTGGACGGTCCATGGTTGTTTTGCCAAGAGCGATTCTTGTCATGATAGCCATTATCAAGCTCAATCACTCAATTGATTAGCTGCTGAAGCAAGGTTGTCTTATGACCCCCAACTGCGAGCTGTTCAATTAAGCATGCCGGTAAACCCTTTTGGAAATGGAATAGAAGAGCGGCCTTGTTCCACTGGATGCAAGACTGCAAGGTTCAAAAATGAGAAATATAAACGGAAGCTCTACTATTTTCCTTCATAACTAAACTATTCAGTTTGTATTTGGTGTTTCAAACTTCATTGGGATTGCCAAACAGGGTGAACAGTTGTTGCTCAAACCTGTCTCAGTTGTTGAGAATACAAGTGGGACTGTCGTTGGACAAACGTTTGAGGTACAGTTCAAACCACTGCAAGGCTCTACCTCCTAAGAATGACAAAGCATACATAACTTTATGTCTATCAGAAGGAAAATTGTTGGAGTCATTTGATAAGATGATTTTACAAGACTGCAGGTAGGATCTAAGCTTATGAGGGTGTTCTCCCATAAAGTGATTGGGTTGTTTCATGCCCGGAGTGTGAAAGCTAGGAGTGCTTGGACTAGATTTCTGGGCACCATGAGTGAGGGCCTGGATCAATGTTGAAAGCAGGGTCAGAGTGTCAGCCTCCTCGATGCCAAGACCCTTGCTATCCTTCAGCTACCAGAGGTGATATTGTAAATAATAAATATATTATTTAATAAATGCAGCAAAAATCTGTAGAATACTTGGATTAAGCTTATTGCAAGGTCAAATGGTTTGGTTATTGTTTATTGTTTTGAATCAAAATTGATTATTAAATATTTATAGAGGGGCCACAATTATATTGGGGATCTTTAACACCTCTCTTCAGGGATTTCAGTATGAAAACAAGTAGCCCTGGTTACTTTAGGTTCTTTAGTTTAAAGATTATTATACCCAAATATAATATGTATATGAAATACACAATGGAGTGGTAGGTCCTTGTAGCCAAGCTACTACGACAGAGAAAGGATAATAAGACTCACTGGTATATTATTAAATCCTTTGGGTATCTGTTTGGGATGTGTACCGATGGGTTAAACCTGTATACTGGGGTTATAAGGTTGTTCAGCAGTTTTAATTGATAAAAAGAGGTTTGAGGACGGATATTACTGATAATACATTTCCATAAATCACTTACTTATCTGTTATAAGTATTTTATTACCTTGGCATGGCGTCTGGATATGAATATTACTGGGTCTCTGCCCAACAACATCCTCAAAAGAGCTCTGTATTTATAGTTTTTGGGGTCCAAATATAGTCCTTCTGAGGGTTGTAGGTGCTCAAAGGGACGGACACTAAGGCTAGCAGGGTAACCAGGGATAGCCTGTCATGTGCCCTTGGTGCTATAGCCCGGGTAGCATCTAATTCCTTAGGGTATGGGAATTATTCTACCTTATAATGGACATTAAGACGTGTGAATAACACTAATCTGTCCTAATTATGCATTATTTAATTAATTATTGTTAGTATATGTTCCCTGTAATATAATAATTATATTATTGGACATCTCTACGGACATTTTGATGTCAGGTAAGTTCTCATTATGTATCATATAACTGGAGTAAAACGTCATAATATTGTTTTTACTCTTTATCTACAAGTTCCAGTTGATTTGTTAAGATAATTACTTAAAAAGATAAGTAATGAGAATTCATGTAATATTATTAAATCATTATCTTTCTTAGTATTTCACAAAGATTTTCATGTATAGTAATTCTCATAAAAGTATATTAAAGTATTTTAGTATATTTTTTGAAGCTGTCATTGTCTTATTTTCGACATTCTTGATTCTTTGCATTATATTAAATAAAAAATACGTGTTAAGATTATTTAGGTATTTTTATATAATATTATGTATATTTAGAAAGTCTACTATCCACAGGAACCTTTATTACATATGTAACAAGTTCCCATGTATGTTGTAGCCTGTTTACGCGGTACCCAGGCCACCTGTCACTATGTCAGCCCGTAGTCCCGCGGCTGCGTACTTGTCAGAGGCCCGGGGCTGCGTACTTGTCAGAGGCCCGGGGCTGCGTACACAACCCTGACGGGTTGACACGGCTGTATTTTAGCTGCGCACGGGTGCTGTGGCTGCCGCGGCTGCGTGCGGGAATTGTGACAAAACACATTTCCACCCGTAACTCCTAAAATATACACAACACCTCAATTCTGACTGAATTTTAGGTTTGAAACCTATACTTGACAATGTGTGTGAAATATTTAATTGGCCAAAAAAGTTCAATACTGGAGCCATAGTATTTTGGTTCTTTTTTCCTTAATTATTTAAAAATATAAGGAGTTGGATTTCAAGGGTGGGGTCAGTGAGTGACCCTACCTAATTCTGAATGGAGAATCCATTTCTGTAATAATATTCATGGTTTTCCTACTCCTTCTCAGGTTAGCTGTATTATTATTATTTTTATGTTATTTTAGTTACTTTTGCAGCTTGCTCTGCAATAGTAGCAAGCTGACATTCCCCCACTCCAAGATATGGTCATATCTGAAAAAAAATCTGGAGAAAGTTGGGAGAAAAAAAATTAACTGCATAGGTGTTTCAGTGCCTTTTACTGGCTCTGTAATTTCTGAGATGTATTGGTCCGTCAGGTATATTATTTTCTGGTAACCATTCATCTTTGTCTGCAGATTCCCCTTTGTATCTTACTAAGTATAATCTGATGTCTTTTCCTTGTACCCTCTCTTTCTTATCTCTCAATATCCTGCTGACTTTCCCTTTTTCTTTTACGGGGTCAGGTTCTATTGGGACTATTTCTGGAGGGAGGTTTCTGCCTTCTCTTGGTTTAAAGTGTTTGACTAGGCTAACAGGAAATACCTGATGTTTTCTTGATAATTCTTCACTCAAGATTAATTCCACAGCATTTTTTCCATGCATCTTCTTGATAACAAATAGTCCAACAAAGGCTGGTTTCAGTTTCCTGTTGCCTGCTAGGTTGTTGAAGTTATTTGTAGATATCAAGATCTGGTCTCCTATCTTAAAGTCAGGTTCTTTATGGGATTTGTCCCATCTTTGTTTGTTGTATTCAACAGCTTCTTCCACACATTTCTGAGCACGGTTATTTGCTACATCTATCATCTTTTTAAAGTCAAGAGATGTTGGATGAATAGTTCCTAAGTTATAGTTCCCGTTATTCCTAGGGAGTTTTGGAATCCATCCTCTTTCTAGTATGTAAGGGGCTTCCTTGGTGGTAGAATGTTTACTGCTGTTATAAGCCATTTCTAGGGCTGGGAGTAGGCTTACCCAATCATGGCAATAACCATCAGAGTTTCTGTATTCTAGACCAAAGCTACAGAACCTACTTATCATATCTTCTAGGCTCTGTATCATCCTTTCAGCTAATCCGTCAGTTTGGGGATGGTATGCTGTAGAAAATGCTAGGGTAGTACCAAGTATATCATGTAGATTCTCCAAAATTCAGATGTGAATTTGGGGTCTCTGTCACTGATTATAATCTTGGGTATACCCACATCAGCTATTATCCTATTCCAGAATAGTAAGGCTACATCCATAGCACTATCCTCCTTGTGGTTAGGTAAGAATTTTGCCTTTTTGGAATATCTGTCAACTATAACTAAGACAGAGTTATAAGAATGAGTACCTCCAGGGGGGAGGCCAGTGACAAAATCCATGTTGATAATTTCCCACCTGGTGGTAGGTTCAGATATCTTCTGTAAGAGTCCAAACCTTTTTCCTGTAGTTTTATTAGATTTCTGGCAGAATTCACAGCTGGTAACATATTCTGTAGTGACTTCTTTCCATTCTATCCACCAGGAAGTTTGTTTCACTTTTTCTAAGGTTCTTTCTGTGGATAAATGTCCTGATGAACAGTTTTCATGGCATTCCTGGAGTATATGTTGTATATGCTCTTTGTTGCTCAGTACTAATATGCTGGAATGTTGGTGTCTATAGTAAAGGAGACTATCCCAAAAGGTAAACCTTCCTGCTTTATAGGGTTTAAGTAGTGAAGCGGGTAGGCTATTAATCAAAGCTACTTCTTGGGATTCACATTCCATAATGGTGATCAGCAGCTTGATATCAGGAGAGTAGCTATCCCTTACTAAGTTGAAGAAAGCAGTATCTAATTCACATAAGTGGATTCCCATTATTGGAGCACTTAATGCAAAAAGATTGATATTCAAGATAGGAAAGATATCTTGATCTTCAGGGTCATATGCTGGATTGTTAGAGTCATTAGGCAACGCATTACTACTCAGAATATCCGCATTCTGATGTTTTGCTCCAGCTTTATGTACTATAGTCATCTGCCCTTTGTATTGTTGTATAGCAATTTTCCACCTGAGCATATGTCTGCTGGGGGTTTTCATGTTCATAAGAGTTCTTACAGCATTGCAGTACGTGATTACTTGAAAAGTGGTGCCTTCTAAGTAATAGTGCAGCTTCTCTAAAGCCCATACTAGTGCCAAACATTCCAACTGACTGGCCCCATATCTCTTCTCAGTATCTTTGATCTGTCTAGATATGAAGAGCACGGGTTTTCCTACTGGTTTTTCTTCTTCTATCCTTTCCTGATGTAAAGCAGCTCCTAGCCCTTCCATGCAAGCATCAATGTATAGTTTGAAGGGTTTAGAGTAATCTGGTTGGATAAGTAGAGGAGTAGAGGTCATAGCTATTTTTAATTCCTCATAGTTCTTTAGTCTCTCATGAGTCATTTCAAATAGTGTATTGTTGTTGCATACCTCATACAGAATTTTAGTTAGCATAGCAAACTTTGGTATATATTGTCTGTGATAACTGCAGAAACTGATGAAGGACAGTAATTCTGTCTTGTTTTGAGGCATAGGTCTATTCATAACAGCAGCTATCTTATTTTGATCAGCAGCTAGAGTTAGACCAGAGACTATATGTCCTAGGGCTTTCAATTCTCTGTAGCCAAAATTGCATTTCTTCATGGAAACCTTTAGTCCTGCTTTGAAGATAGTCTGGAGTACTAATCTTACTTGGTTCATATGAGTATCCCAGTCATCAGAGTATATGATAACTTCATCTATGTATACCATCATCCATCCTTATCTGATGTAAGTACCTAGAACTGTATCCATTGTTCTCTGGAAGTGTGATGGAGCATTCTTTATGCCAAAAGGCATCCTGAGATATTCATATATTCCCAAATGACAGATTATTCTCATAAACTTCCGGCTTTCAGGACTTATTGGTATCTGGTGAGAACCTTTAAGCATATCCATAGTAGTGATGTACTTAGCCTTTGACAAATTATGCAAAGCATGATCAATCTGGGGTATAGGATAATAATCTGCTTGAGTGTAATTGTTGAGCATTCTGAAGTCTCCTACCATTCTTGACTTGTCATTATGCCAAGCTATGATTACAGGTGTGGTGACATCTACCTGTTCATTATGTCCTACTTTCGTTAATACTTGTAAGTCTATCAGTTCTTGGATATGTTCCTCAAGAGCTTTTCTAGACTTAGGACTAGACTGAAAGGCTGGTCTTCTTTAGTTAGGAGGATAAGGAGGCTTAATGGTCAATTTTAATACCATATCATGTCCTTTAATATCACCAATAGGATGGTCTTTAGTACAGAAAGCATTCTGGTTCTCAAAGCAGATTTCTAATATATCTTTCTTCTGTTCCTCAGAAAGTTTTGTATTCAGAGCTTCTTGAGAGAAATATTTGTGATCAAAGTCTTCTAAATTCTTTTGGTAAATAGAGGAGGGGAAGTTAGACTGAATAGTGCATATCTTAAACTTCTTATCCCAATTACCTCCTACTGTGAAGTATATTCCTCTGCTCTGGAACACGTCTATACCATATAGACATAAGGCCTCATTACCCAGTATAAGGTAGTCACACAGACCGCTGAGTAATACTACATACTCCACTTGTATTCTCAATGATCCTTTAGTGTGAGGTTATATTATAGGTGCAGTCCATATTCCAATAGCATTCATAGTAGAGTTGCAAGAACTGAATTTGGCTTTTGGGACAGGTAAAAGGTTTTCCCTCCAATTAGGGTCCCATTTGTTTAAGAATTCCCCACAGACACATGAACAAAAGGCTCCACTATCCAGCAATAACCTTATGGGTCTGTTTTTATACAACCCAGTTGCATAGCACGTTTGACCAGTGGTATAACTTTTTCCACTCATAGGTTTAACTGTTAATGGTTTGACATCCATAATGTGTCTAGGAATTATAGTAGGATCCCATTGTTGGGGTAGGCTAAAATCCCCATGTATGTTATTGATCTCTGAAGAAGTACCTATATCCCCTTCTATAACATTAACAGGGTTGTTCAACATCAATTCACATTCAGAAAGAGATCCTTCAGTATCAGCTATATCTTCATAGTTCTGATTCTCTTCAACCTCCTTTTCTCCTTCCAAGACTGCTATCTTCCTTCTTGGTAATGGACAGTCTTGTCTCATATGCCCAGTTTTGTTACAATTCCAACAAGTTGCAGGCGTCCTCTCTTTATCCCTATTCTCAATAGTTTTCTTAATGTCAGAGGAATTTCTCAGAGGAGGTTGTTCTCTGGTTTTGTTAACAGTATAGTTCTCTTTGGGTCTAGAAGGGGCTTTCTTGTCCAACCCATTCATGTCTATTACTTCTTCTAACACATTGATTAGAGTAGGCAAGTCCGCATCCATGCTCATCCTACATCTTACGCTATGGTTAAGATTGGCAGGACACAGGTTGAGAAGTCTTTCATTTACTTCCTCTTTATCAGCATCTGGATAGAAGCAATCCAATCTTTTCTTCTGTTCCAAGCACCATTTGTGAGGTTTGTCCTTGGAGGGGTCAAATGAGGAATTTTCAAAATTTTTCATCATTTTCCTTTTCCACATTCTAGAACCAAATTGTTCTTTGATCAGAAGTTTCCAAGAATTCCATGTTAAGGATCCTACTTCTTATCTCTTACTGATAACCCAGTCCAATTCTACTCCTTCAAATAGTCTGGGTAACCGGACTACAGCTATAGCTTCTGGTAAGTCATAAGAGTTAATGGTGTAATCAATAAATTTAATAAAATTTATATGATTGTATTCTCCTTCTCCTGAGAACTTGGGCCATTCAGAGATAGGTGGTAACAGTTTGAGGGCTTGCTCCATCTCAGGAGTAGGACTAGGCCTAAAGGTGTCACTCCTATGCATTCCTAATAAGGGTGGTGCATAAGGAGTAGTAGTTTGTCTGGGAGGCTTTGGTTCCTCTGTAGTACTCCCCAAGGGGTTGGTCAGACGGACTTTTAAGTCTCTAAGATCATTTTTGATCAAATTAAGTTGCAGGTCCACTTTGTTATTGAGCACATCCAATTTTTCACTAAGGGATAGAATAGAACTTTTAGTGGTGGTTTCCAATTCTTCTTTTAAGGGGTGGAAAGACATAATAAAATCTTCTTGTATTCTGGATAACATATTCTCAATTGTTTGAGTTTGTTTGATCCTAACTTGATTAATTTTCTCCAATAATTGCTCTGTGTGTTCTTTAATCTCTTCCATTCCTACCTTCTTTGTTTTTTTATTAATTAATTTGGCTACTACTGAGGTTAATTTATCCATTTGGGTTTAAACCCCGTCCAAATTTTCACAAACAATTTTAAAATTATGAGGCATATCATTAGAAAAGGAAGTAATTACATCAGATGTCTGTTTGGGATCAGAGTTAGAGGCTAATTGTTGTAAACCTTTTTCCACTTTTGAGCTAGTGATATTATCTGGTCCCAGTATTTCTTTCCCTTTTGCTTGGGATGGGAAGAGGATCTCTTCTTTCCTGATCCTTTGCCTTTCAGTTGGACTAATTGATCCCATGGATTCCACTTTTCTACGTAGGATTCTACCTCTTTCCTTGGAATCAGTTTCTGAAGAGCTATCTGGGTGGATTTTGCCTGGGAGATTATCTTTTTCATGGATAACATGTCCTCCTTGGCTTGGGCTTCTTTGAATTCTTCCCAATATTTAACATGTTCTTTGACTAGATCTTTGATCCTGGACTCCTTGGCCAGATTCTGCTGGGGTGGCTGCAGGGAATCTTCTTGTAAAGGAGGGTTGCTTGATTCTGCTACTTTCTCCGGCTCTAGGTTGGCAGAGAGCAGAAGTGGTTGGTGCTGCTCCTTGCTCATCAACATTTGGTTCAAGGGTTCTAATCCCTTCATTGTTGTCCTTACTGGTGGTCTCACGGTTACTGAGAGCTGTTGGCAAAGATAAATAGGAGGGAATTCTTCCTGAGGCTCTCGTGTTAAGTCTGATCATTTTCAGAATAATATGTTTATAAGTGTTTTACAGAAAAAAATCCATAAAAATAAGTTTTTTTTTCAAAACTCACTTAAAGTGATATTCAAAGGTACTAAGACCTTATTGGGGTTGAATTGATCTCTAGTAGGTAATCCTACGGGGTCTTGGTGGGTTCCAATGAGGTCTTCACCCGTCCACTCAATATTTTCAGGGCGTCTGGAGAGGTCTGGGACTTCCTGATCTAATAGATCCACTTCAGTGGCGGTGGTTTCTGGTACAGGAGGGTTTACTGGTAAAAAAGGTGTATTTTATTGGTTCAATAAAATATATTAATATTATTTTTTTTTAAAATAAATGGTGATGCAAGGTGTGTACTTACTTTTATATTTCAAAAAGTAATTTATGCCGTATTTTTCCAAAGCTTTATGTTTACTTAATAGAGCCTGAAAGTTGATATGCCTTTCAAGATCTTCTTGTTCAAGGAGTTTATCTAGGTGTTTGCGTGCAGAAGAAATATTAAGTTGCTCAGCGGGAGTTAAAGCTTTCCAACCGGTAGGTTTATAATTTTCAATGTATTCTTCTTTTCTTATCTTTAAAATATTTAGATAATACATTATTAATTCTTCATTGGTTTTTAAATCCACTTCCAAAGAATTGAATAATAAATCACGGTTATAAAGTCAGATAAATTTATCTTTGATTTTACTTTTTTGTGAAAATGTCTGGTCCAACGTATTAAATATAATAAAATGGAATATTTCCCAGCCAGACCCCCAATTTTCAGACTCCTGGATTCCAAGACCCTTGCTATCCTCTAGCTACCAGAGGTGATATTGTAAATAATAAATATATTATTTAATAAATGCAGCAAAAATCCGTAGAATACTTGGATTAAGCTTATTGAAAGGTCAAATGGTTTGGTTATTGTTTATTTTTTTGAATAAAAATTGATTATTAAATATTTATAGAGGGGCCAAAATTATAACGGGGATCTTTAACACCTCTCTTCAGGAATTACAGTATGAAAACACGTAGTCCTGGTTACTTTAGGTTCTTTAGTTTAAAGATTATTATACCCAAAGATAATATGTATATGAAATACAAAATGGAGTGGTAGGGCCTTGTAGCCAAGCTACCACAACAGAGAAAGGATAATAAGACTCACTGGTATATTATTAAATCCTTTGGGTATCTGTTTGAGACGTGTACTGATGGGTTAAACCTGTATACTGGGGTTATAAGGTTGTTCAGCAGTTTTAATTGATAAAAAGAGGTTTGAGGACGGATATTACTGATCAGACATTTCCATAAATCACTTACTTATCTCTTATAAGTATTTGATTACCTTGGCACGGCGTCTGGATATGAATATTACTGGGTCTCTGCCCAACAACATCCTCAAAAGAGCTCTGTATTTATAGTTTTTGGGGTCCCAATATGGTCCTTCTGAGGGTTTTAGGTGCTCAAAGGGACGGAAACTAAGGCTAGCAGGGTAAACAGGAGTAGCCTGTCATGTGCTTTTGGTTTTATAGCCCGGGTAGCATCCAATTCCATAGAGTATGGGAATTATTCTACCTTATAATGGACCTTAGGACGTGTGAATAACACTAATCTGTCCTATTTATGTATTGTTTAATTAATTATTGTTATTATATGTTCCCTGTAATATAATAATTATATTATTGGACATCTCTACGGAAATTTTGATGTCAGGTAAGTTCTCATTATGTATCATATAACTGGAGTAAAAGGTCATAATGTTGTTTTTAATCTTTATCTACAAGTTCCAGTTGATTTGTTAAGATAATTACTTAAAAATATAAGTCATGAGAATTCATGTAATATTATTACATCATTATCTTCCTTAGTTTGTCACAAAGATGTTAATGTATAGTAATTCTCATGAAAGTATATTAAAGTATTTTAATATATTTTTTGAAGCTGGCATTGTCTTATTTTTGACATTCTTGATTCTTTGCATTATATTAAATAAAAAATACGTGTAAAGATTATTTAGGTATTTTTATATAGTATTATGTATATTTAGACAGTCTACGATCCACAGGAACCTTTATTACATAGGTAACAAGTTCCCGTGTATGTTTTAGCCTGCTTACGCGGTACCCGGGCCACCTGTCACTATGTCAGCCCATAGTCCCGCGGCTGCGTACTTGTTAGAGGCCCCGGGCTGCTTACACGACCCTGACGGGTTGACACGGCTGTATCTCAGCTGCGCGCAGGTGCTGTGGCTGCCGCGGCTGCATGCGGGAATTGTGAAAAAACACATTTCTGCCCATAACTCCTAAAATATACACAAAACCTCAATTCTGACTGAATTTTAGGTGTGAAACCTATAAGTGACAATGTGTGTGAAATATTTAATTGGCCAAAAAGTTCAATACTTGAGCCGTAGTATTTTGGTTCTTTTTTCCTTAATTATTTAAAAATATAAGGAGTTGGATTTCAAGGGTGGGGTCAGTGAGTGACCCTACCTATTTTGGATGGAGAATCCATTTCTGTAATAATATTTATGGTTTTCCTACTCCTTCTTATGTTAGTTGTATTATTATTATTTTTATGTTATTTTAGTTACTTTTGCAGCTTGCTCTGCAATAGTAGCAAGCTGACAAGGAGCATCGGGCTTGGGAGCAGTAGTGCGAACCCCTGGTCTACCACGAGTCAAGTTTTCATTGGAAGAATGGTTGGAGTCTGCGAATTCCGCAAGAGGGTCCGTTGGAGCATCCCGTGGAGGATCCTGAGGATCATCAAGAGGTTCCACAGATGGCAATTTAGAAGGAGGAACTGGATCTAAGGGTTGTTGGGCCCAAGGAGCGCTGGTTCTCCCTACCCAATGGATCTCATTATTGTAAGGGGCAAGGGAAGCGTTCCCGGTTGAGCAAGTACGTGACATCGAAAAGAAGAAGTCTGCTATAGGTTGGCAGGCTACAATAGATGAGTTGAGTTAGTTAATTTACTGTCACACAACCACCCCACGTACCATAGGGCAATTCTTAGATGATTGTGAGCGCAAAGGAATGCCAAGTGCGAGGGCAAGTGCAAATAGCAAGACCCAGTTGCAAAGTGCGAACTTGGTTATTGCCACTCAACAAACGGCGAGAGGAATGGAATGTGTTCCAAAGAAGGAAACCCAACCTGAGTCCAATGTGATAACTAGGTTGTAGCAGAATGCAAGAACGTATGAAATTAAATAACTGAGGAGACAATCATCAGGCAAGGGGATAGCCCTTATAAGGTAATCCAAAGTGACTAGATACAACCTGGTGATGAGCTAACTACAGTTCAAGTGGTGAGGCAATGAATGACAGGAACGGGATATGAAATGAAGCAGTGGTATAGATCCAAGGTCTTAGCGTAAGTGCAAGACAATAGAATCTGAGCGTACAATTGCGTGAAAAATTGGGACAGGAGCGAGTGACGTTGAAGGTAATGCAAATGAGAGGTAATAGTGTATGCAGGGTAGGGACTAGTCCAATTGCAAACTATACAGTAGTGATGGCTTAGTTAGACGTAGATGCAAACTAACAAACAATGCATGACCAAAGATGGAATTCCAAGGCTGTTGATTGGCCAGGGAAGGAGATTGGATATCATAATGGATGGCCAACTGGTATGGAGTTAACCGCAAAGTTCGCAAGTATATACTGAGTTGGTCACCAAGATTGAAAGGTCAGCGCAAGCCAGAGGAAATAGCGGATTGTGTTGAAAAAAATGAGACAAATACAGTTTCTTTGCTTTCCTTCTACTCTCTTCTTCTCTTTTGCTGAAACAAATTAAACATAAACACAGCTTTCTCTACTCTTCCTTTCTTTTTCTATTCACCTTCAATCCTTTACCTTATTCTTTCTTTTCTCCTCATTGCAAGTCCGTCCCGCATTCCTTTCCTGATCCGCGCACTGTGCTCCTCCAAAAATCTTGTACTGCGCTCCTCTGAAGTCGCGCGCTACCCCTCGCTCATTTCCAAACCTTCTTGATCATCTTATTGAACCTAACAATCCTGAAGATCCTCAAGGTTCTTCTCCAGACCCCAATCTTGAACCTTACAGCTCAACCTCAACTGCTTCAACATCAAGACCTTCAGACTCATCTCTCAACTGCTCAACCGCTACAAACTGAATCTCTTGCAATCAAGACCTTCAGACTTATCCTCAAGGCTAATTTGGTGCCAAGATTGGTTCTGCTTAACTCTGGAGGGATTCCTCCCTCCATACTTGTCTCTTACTCTTTTCTATTGACTCTTCTCCATAGGCGTGCTTATTCAAATCTTTCATCTCTTGAGTCTCCCTATCTCTCCTGTAACTGTCCTCCTCTCTGGTATGCGTACTCTATGTGTCTTTTTTTTTGATCAGTTGTCTGTCCCTCTTATTCTCCACGCTCATCTTTTTTTTTAGTTCTGGTTTTTCTTGCTCAGAAATTCATCACAATTAACAGTCAAATCATTGCTACCACTCAATCGCTCTCCCTTGACTAAGAACCAGAACAGCTGCGCATCATGAGCGACAGTTTCCAATCCACTATTGCCAAAGGAGCTCTGGAAGCCATTCCTCTGTTGACTCTTGACAATTTTTCCTTATGGAGATCCAGGACCACCAACCTCCTCAAGATTCAATCTCTTTGGGAACCCTTGATCTCCAACTCAGCATCACTTGATCCTGCTGTTAACATCCAACTCGTCACGCTTCTTACCGCCAAACTTGATGCTTCCATCCACCTTAATGTCATAAACCAAACCCCCAAGAGTGATGCCAAACTCATCTGGAAGTCAATCTATCACTTATTGCCTCCTGCAATGCCTCAAATTGCGCCAGAGTCTTCAACGAATTCTGCGCTATCCAGTTCAATCCACATGACATCCAACTCTTCATCACTCAAATCAGGGCCTCAATCACCAAATTTGTCAAAACTGGTATATCTATCCCTCTTGACATCATCGCCTACTCCATTCTTCAAAAACTTCCTCCCTCCCTTGATCATCTGAAGAGCCAAATCACTCATTCAGACAAAGACGTGGTTCCTGACATGGTTCTGGACCATCTTAGAGTCCACTTCAATAACCTTCAGCTCCGCCCATTGGTCTCCTCTTCCAAGGAAACTCCCACCGCTCTGGTCATCTCCGAATCCACAAAATGTAGACGCGGATGGCACAATCCCTACGCTCCTCACCCCGAAGCCAAATGCTGGCTCCTTCATCCTCACCTTCGCCCTTGTCCTCCCGCTCAAGCTGCTAAGACCAAGAATAATGTCAGCAATTTCACCTCTAAATTCCAAGACCCCTCCATCTTTATCCTAGACTCCGGATCCTCCGCTCATATGATATCAAATTCCAAACTCTTCTTTGCTCTCTCCACGGAAGAAGAAGGAATAGTGCGCACCGGATCTGGCAACAAAAATCTTCCCATAAAAGGGAGAGGTTCTGTCAAACTCACCAACAAGCATGACAATCTTGTCCTTAATAAGGGGATCTATGTTCCAAATTTGACTGTCAACCTACTTTCTGTTCAATGTCTGCTTCTTGAAAAATTTTCCATCTCCTTTGAAATTAATTCTTTCCACCTCTACAAAGACAATTCCCTAGTTGCCACCGGTCGCTACTACAATAACTTACCCTGCCTCAAGTTCCACTCTCCTGATCAGAGCTATCTCCTGACCTCTGCTGAGCTCTTACACAAATCATTAGGCCACGTCAGCTACCACCAAATCAGGCACAAGCTCAGCATTCCAGTCAATGCATCTCAGAAGTGTGAAGCTTTCTCCGTCTCAAAAATCACCAGGGCCAGCTTCAAGAGAACTCACACTCCTGCCTCCAGGCCCTTTGAAGAACTCCATCTGGACATCATTGGCCCCATCTCTCCTCCATCTCATGACGGACACCAATACCTACTCACCGTAGTTGACAGCAACACCACATATTGTGCTGCTCTTCCCCTTAAGAATAAGAGTGATGTACCTGAGATACTGAGAAATGTCCTGAATCACGAAGCAAAGGGTTTTTGGTACTTTCCTTCCATTCTTCATTCCGACCATGGCGGCTAGTTCATCAATAATGAACTTTCCCAATTCTGTAAAGATCATCTCATTAAAACCAGACACTCTGACCCATACACTCCGCAGCAAAACGGTCTGGCTGAAAGATTCAACCGCTCTATCCTTGAATCCATTCAATCCATACTTACTGAGTTTGCTCTGAATTGCCGCTACTGGCATGAAGTTGCATTGGCGGCCACTCTCACCCTTAATCAAATCCCTGCTCACAAAGCCAAGAAATTTCCCTACAAACTCTACAAAAACCATACTCTACCCCTCAGCTACTTCCGTCCTATAGGCAACAGAGTATCCTATTTGAATCTTCCTACTAAACCTGCCTCCAAACTTCTCCCTAAGGGATCAATAGGAACTCTGATTGGCTATAACGACAAACTCCAATCTTACCGCATCCTTGGGGAGCTTGGAAATATCATTGATACAAAACACGTTCAATTCCTAGACTTCAATCCCTCCGTCCAAAAATCCTCCCTGATCTGGTCTGATTTTTATCTCTCCTACAACTTTCCTTCCGAAAAGCCTCTCAACGATCTCTCAATAAATCCTCTTGTCAACTCTCCCCTCAAATCTCCGTCTCCCACATCTTGAAATCCTGAAACTGTTCCCAAAGTCGAATCCTCTGAAGACAGCAATGATGAATCAGAAGCAGTTGCATCTTCTCTGCTACCTACCGGTGATACTCCAAGATACAAGCTGAGAACTCAAACTTCAAGAAAAAAACCTGACAAATACTCCTATTTCTCCTCCGATATCATGTCCTTCATCTCCAAGGCCGACGAATGGAAAGAACCCATGGATGACAAACTCAACAGTATTGAAGAGATGGATGTGTGGGAAGATTGTGACTTTGTCCCCAAATCCTACCTCCGCTCCACATGGGTTCTTAAGACCAAACCAGCTACCGCCTTGTCTGCCAAAAGAAAGAAAGCTTGCTTGTGCATACAAGGCTTTCTGCAAACACCAGGAATTGACTATAATGATACCTTCGCTCCAACTGGAAAGTTTCCTTCCCTTCTCTCCCTTCTCACTCTCTCCATTGACAAGAAGCTACCCATCATACAATTCAACGTAAAGAGCCCCTTTCTCTACGCTCCTCTATCTGAAGACATCTACATAGCCACTCCCAAAGGATCCAAGTGCAAAACTCCCTTTCTTAAACTCAAAAAGTCCCTTTATGGACTCAAGAAGGCTCCTGCCAACTGGTACGACACCATCACCAAGTGGTTTGAAGAAATCAACTTTCGCCAATCATCCGTCAACCCCTGCCTCTACATACACAACAATGAAAACATGTTCATCTTTTTCCATGTGGACAATCTAGTTGTCGTCGGTAATGTTGATGGCTTGGAGACTCTTTTTCTCAATCGCTTTCCTAACTCATCAGCTCATGAACCTGACATTCTTCTTGGCATGGACCTTCATCTATCTCCCAGTCGGATTACACTCAACCAAAAAAAACTGATTAAAAAAGGATTAGAACTCCTTGGACTCAATGACTGCAAACCAGTAAAGACGCCTCTGTCCCCCAGAGTTCAGCTTTGAGAAGCCTCTGAAGAAGATGTACTGGAGTTTGGCAAACTCAAATACAACTATTGCCAATTCACTGGCATACTGAACTACTTGTTGTGCCTCTCTTGCCCAGACCTTGCCCCTGCTGTGTCAATCCTATTGCGCTTCAATAACCGTCCTGGACTCTCTCACTGGAAAGAAGTTGTCCACTGCTTCAAATACCTAAAAGGGTCCCTATCCTTATGCCTGGCGCTGGAGCCCTTTCCCAATCATCCCTCCAACGGTCTTGAGTACTACTCTGACGCGACCTGGGCGGATGACCATGAAACCAGACTCTCTCAGAGCGGCTCTCTCTGCCTATGGAAGGGTGTTCCATTGCCGTGGTCCAGCAAGAAGCAGAAGAGCATAACACTTTCCTCAACTGAAGCTGAGCTGACTTCCCTCTTGGACGCAGTTCAGGAGGACCAGTGGCTACGAGCTCTCATCAGCGAACTCTGGAAAAACCAAACTAGAAAATACTATCTTCCGCATTGACAACAAAGGTCTCCTTGAGAAGATCAACCATTTTGGCTCAAAATCAAAGACAAAGCACCTCAACATAAAAATAAAATGGCTGCATGATCTCCTCAGAAAAGGACTTCTCGACGTCAGATTGATATCGACAGACAACATGATTGCTGATGCCCTCACAAAGGCGTGCAACCATTCTTCTCTTCAGAGGCTGCTGAGTACATGTTTTCAACCTCTCTTTGCATCAAATTAAGGGGGGTGTTGAAATAAATGAGACAAATACAGTTTCTTTGCTTTCCTTCTACTCTCTTCTTCTCTTTTGCTGAAACAAATTAAACATAAACACAGCTTTCTCTACTCTTCCTTTCTTTTTCTATTCACCTTCAATCCTTCACCTTATTCTTTCTTTTCTCCTCATTGCAAGTCTTTCCCGCGTTCCTTTCCTGATCCGCGCACTGCGCTCCTCCAAAAATCTTGTACTGCGCTCCTCTGAAGTCGCGCGCTACCCCTCGCTTATTTCCAAACCTTCTTGATCATCTTATTGAACCTAAAAATCCTGAAGATCCTCAAGGTTCTTCTCCAGACCCCGATCTTGAACCTTACGGCTCAACCTTGACTGCTTCAACATCAAGACCTTCAGACTCATCTCTCAACTGCTTGACCGCTACAAACTGAATCTCTTGCAATCAAGACCTTCAGACTTATCCTCAAGGCTAATTTGGTGCAAAGATTGGTTCTGCTTAACTCTGGAGGGATTCCTCCCTCCATACTTGTCTCTTACTCTTTTCTATTGACTCTTCTCCATAGGCGTGCTTATTCAAATCTTTCATCTCTTGAGTCTCCCTATCTCTCCTGTAACTGTCCTCCTCTCTGGTATGCGTACTCTATGTGTCTTTTTTTTTGATCAGTTGTCTGTCCCTCTTATGTTCCACGCTCATCTTTTTTTTTAGTTCTGGTTTTTCTTGCTCAGAAATTCATCAGATTGCACCATTGATGTTGTGCTTTTATTTGTGTCACGTTTTTAGACTGAGGTAGATGGTACTGAGGAGAGGACATGTCAAAGTGTTGAAGACAATAATCCTTAAGTGCAAAGCGTGACAGTACTTCCGGTTTGTTCTTCTCATGGTGCGGCCCTCTGCCGCGCCCTACTTGGAGCCCCCCCGGTTTATCTGTCCCTGCGCACCCGCGGATCCGGAAATCCGTGAGTCAGCCCGCGTGTCAGCTTGCTACTTGGACAGAGCAACCTGTCAAAGCAGATTTAAAACAGAAACAAAATAATAAAATTAGAAGGAGTGAGAAATCCATGAATATTATTACAGACATGGATTCCCCACCCAAAATTAAGTAGGGTCACTCACTGACCCTACCCTTGAATTCTAACTCCTTACATTTTCAAATAATTATTAAACAAAAAGACCAACAGACCACGACACCACCATGGCACCTCTTGGCCATTTTAACATTTCACACATTATGCCATGTATAGGTTTCACACCTAAAATTCAGTCAGAATTGAGGTGTTGTGTATATTTTAGGAGTTAAAGGCCAATTTGTGTTGTGTCACAATTCCCGTGTGCAGCCCCACATTCCTACAGTAAGGGTACACATGCCTGACACTCAATATGTAGGCGCATGAAAAAGGCCCGCATGCAAAATGACTTACCGGCCGCAGGCAACAGATTCCCGCACGCAGCTGTCAAGCCTGGGCGCTTCAACAACACTTGTACTAAGCCTGACAGCCAGGTACCGCAGGAACAGGCTACAAACTGCATGCATACATCATGTATATGTAACAACTTGACTGCTGGACAGAGAGATTTCGGAAACCTAAAGAATATTGAATAAAAAATATGAAAATCAAAATATAAAGCAAATAAATTGTGGGAAACAATAATGAAGGTTGTCAAGTAAATGAGATTGCCAGAATCTTTATGAACCACAAAACACAACAAGGAGTTAACCTAAAAATTATTAAAAATTCTCAACATGTGCAGAAGATGCTGTGGAACCTACTAATAACCATTTCCACCCATGTAACTCAAAGGAAATTAATACAAAATAAGGAAATGTGTCTGAATCATAAAAATAAAAAATTAACTTCTGACAATTATTTCACAAAGAAATATGACATAGACAAGGCTAGCAGATTTACAGCACCAGAACTAAATGCCAAACTAGCCCTGGCCAGCCTGCCAGCCTCAGAACCCAAGAAAAACCCTCTCTACATGCTGTGAGAAGGTGTTGTTACCCAAAAAAGGTGTATAAACAACCTTTTGTTAAGTGATTTAAACAGTAGTAATTTTTAAGTATCAATCCAGACCCCTTACCATCTGTGATCAAGTGTTTATTCAAGCTAAACAAGTGATATATGGCTATAGTCTGATAGTATTATTAATAATTCTGGCCCCATCATTGATTCCGTGAAGAATATCAGCAAATAACCCCAATGATTGTCCTGAGAACCTTTCAACCGTGAATCTCTGCAAGCTTCTTGGAGTAAGTACTTAAACTAGTAAGTTTTCTCCTCCTTGAACCCAGGCATAAGTGCTGTAAGACAGCCTGTCCACACATCCCCTTGAGTTAGTCTTTTGTGAGCAATCATTTAAGACCTCATTGTCCCAAGTTCTTTACACGGTTCAAAAGAGCCCCTTGAAGAGAGGTTGTTATCCAATAAAGATCCCCTTTTTGCATTAACTGTGGCCCCTCTTTAAAAATATATATTTAAACAAATTTAATCCAACCAAACCAACCAAACTTTGCACTTGATTTTAAATCAATTATTTGAGCATTTTAACGTAATTTTCTTGGAATTATTATTCCAACACCAATATCACTTGCTGTAGCTAAAGGAAGGCAAAGTTCCTGGCATCAGGAAGCTGACACAGCGCTTATGCCCGCGCAAACTTCCATGTCGCGTATAAACCCTGATTTCCCCGCCCTTGCCTTCCGGACTAGCCCCCCGCAAGCTTGGTTGGGCCGGCTCCATCACTTGGTCCGGCTTCCCTGGGCGGGTTGCAGCCCGGCGCCCCCCCCCCAGAGCAGGCCCAACCTGCACCTGGTGCCAAGCCCTGCAACCCCTGCAGCTGAGCCCTCAACCGCTGCAGCTGAGCCTGCCGCAGGCACTGCTGAGACCACGCGCACCCCAAATGCTGAGCCCAACCTACCCTACTGCTGAGCGCGCAGCCGGCAACACAGCTCAAAATCCAAGGTTATAAATACAACACCACATCCCCCCCCAAGTTGAGTTCTGTCCCCACAGGTCCTTCCATCACTACCTCAACCCTACCGCGCTATTGGACCCCCCCCCCCTACTCCCAGTCCACTGTCAGCCTCCTGGATGCTAAGACCCTTGCTATCCTTTAGCTACCAGAGGTGATAGAGTAAATAATAAATATATTATTTAATCAATGCAGCAAAAATCCTAAAAATATTTGGATTAAGCTTATTGCAAGGTTAAGTGGTTTGGTTATTGTTTATTGTTTTAAATCAACATGAATAAATTGATTATTGAATATTTTTGTAGAGGGGCCACAATTATATTGGGGATCTTTAACACCTCTCTTCAGGGATTTCAGTATGAAAACATGTAGTCCTGGTTACTTTGGGCTCTTTAGTTTAAAGAATATTTTACCCAAAGATAATATGTATATAAAATACACGGTGGAGTGGCAGGACCTTGTAGCCAAGCTTCCACAACAGAGAAAGGATAATAAAACTGACTGGTATATTATTAAATCCTTTGGTTATCTGCTTGAGACATGCACTGATGGGTTTAACCTGTATTCTGGGGCTATAAGGTTGTTCAGCAGTTTTAATTGATATAAAAGAGGTTGAGGACGGATATTATTGATCAGAAATTGCCATAAATCACTTAATTATCTCTTATAAGTACTTGATTACCTTGGCACGGTTTCTGGATATGAATATAACTGGTTCTCCGCCCATCAATATCCTCAAAAGAGCTCTTTATTTATAGCTTTTGGAGTCCCAATATTGTCCTTCTGAGGGTTGTAGGTGCTCAAAGGGACGGACACCAAGGCTAGCAGGGTAACCAGGGGTAGCCTGTCATGTGTTCTTGGTGCTATAGCACGGGTAGCATCAAATTCCTCAGGGTATGGGAATTATTACACTTTATAATAGACATTAGGACGTGTTAATAACACTAATCTGTCCTAGTTATGTATTATTTAATTAATTATCCTTAGTAAATTTTCCCAGTAATTTAATAATTATGTAAATAAAAATTTCTACGGACATCTTGATGTCAGGTAAGTTCTCATTATGTATTATATAACTGGAGTAAAAGTCATAATATTGATTTTACTCCTTACTTTTGAGTTCCAGTTGATTTACTAAGATAATTACTTAAATATAAGCCATGTGAATTCATGTAATATTTTTAAATCATTAGTTTTCATAGTATGTCAATAAAATATTGATGTCTAGAAATTCTCATAAAAGTATATTAAAGTATTTTAATATATTTTTAGAAGTTGTCATTGTCTTATTTTTGACATTCTTGGTACTTTGAATTATATTAAAAAATAAAAAATACGTATAAGGATTATTTATTTATTTTTATATAATATTATGTATTTTTAGACTGTCTACTATCCACGAGAACATTTATTACATATGTAGAATGTTCCCGTGTAGGTTGTAGCATGTTTACGCGGTACTTGAGCCTCTCAGGCTGCCTGTCACTCTGTCAACCCGTAGTCCCGCGGCTGGGTACTTGTCAGAGGCCCGGGGCTGCGTACACAACCTCAACGGAGTGACAGGGCTGTATCTCAGCCGCGCTTGGGTGCATTAGCTTCCGCGGCTGCGTTTGGGAATTGTGAAAAAACACATTTCCGCCCGTAACTCCTAAAATATACACAACACCTCACTTTTGACTGAATTTTAGGTGTGAAACCTATATGTGACATAAGAATAATAATAATTCAATTAACCTAAGAAGGAGTAGGAAAACCATAAATATTTCTACAGAAATGGGTTTTCCACCCAAAATTAGGTAGGGTCACTCACTGACCCCACCCTTGAAATCCAACTCCTTATATTTTTAAATAATTAAGGAAAGAAAAACCAAAATACTACTGCTCCATTATTGAGCTTTTTGGCCAATTAAATATTTCACACACATTGTCACGTATAGGTTTTACACCTAAAATCCAGTCAGAATAGAGGTGTTGTGTATATTTTAGGAGTTACGGGCAGAAATGTGTTTTGTCACAATTCCCGCACGCAGCCGCGGCAGCCAATGCACCCCTGCGCGGCTGAGATACAGCCCTGTCACTCCTTCAAGGCCGTGTACGCAGCCCGGGGCCTCTGACAAGTACGCAGCTGCGGGACTACGGGTTGACAGAGTGACAGGCCGCCTGAGAGGCTCAGGTACCGCGTAAACATGCTAAAACCTACACAGGAACATTCTACATATGTAATAAATGTTCTCGTGGATAGTAGACAGTCTAAAAATACATAATATTATATAAAAATACATAATATTATATAAAAATACATAATATTATATAAAAATACATAATATTATATAAAAATACATAATATTATATAAAAATACATAATATTATATAAAAATACATAAATAATCCTTATACGTATTTTTTATTTTTTAATATAATTCAAAGTACCAAGAATGTCGAAAAAAAGACAATGACAACTTCTAAAAATACATTAAAATACTTTAATATACTTTTATGAGAAATTCTAGACATCAATATTATTGTGACATACTAAGAAAACTAATGATGTAGAAATATTACATGAATTCACATGACTTATATTTTTAAGTAATTATCTTAGTAAATAAACTGGAACTCGAAAATAAGGAGTAAAATCAATATTATGACTTTTACTCCAGTTATATAATACATAATGAGAACTCACCTGACATCAAGATGTCCGTAGAAATTTTTATTTACATAATTATTAAATTACTGGGAAAATTTACTAATGATAATTAATTAAATAATACATAACTAGGACAGATTAGTGTTATTCACACGTCCTAATGTCTATCATAAAGTGTAATAATTCCCACACCCTGAGGAATTAGATGCCAAACGTGCTATAGCACCAACAACACATGACAGGCTACCCCTTGTACCCTTCTAGCCTTGGTGTCCGTCCCTTTGAGCACCTAAAACCCTCAGAAGGACAATATTGGGACTCCAAAAGCTGTAAATAAAGAGCTCTTTTGAGGATATTGATGGGTGGAGACCCAGTTATATTCATATCCAGACACCGTGCCAAGGTAATGAAGTACTTATAAGAGATAATTAAGTGATTTATGGCAATTTCTGATCAATAATATCCGTCCTCAACCTCCTTTATATCAATTAAAACTGCTGAACAACCTTATAACCCAGTATACAGGTTTAACCCATCAGTGCACTTCTCAAACAGATACCCAAAGGATTTAATAATATACCAGTCAGTTTTATTATCCTTTCTCTGTTTTGGCAGCTTGGCTATAAGGTCCTTCCACTCCACTGTGTATTTTATATACATATTATCTTTGGGTGAAATATTCTTTAAAATAAAGAGCCCAAAGTAACCAGGACTATGTGTTTTCATACTGAAATCCCTGAAGAGAGGTGTTAAAGATCCCCAATATAATTGTGGCCCCTCTATAAAAATATTTAATAATCAATTTATTCATATTGATTTAAAACAATAATCAATAACCAAACCACTTAACCTTGCAATAAGCTTAATCCAAATATTTTACGGATTTTTGGTGCATTTATTAAATAATATATTTATTATTTACTCTATCACCTCTGGTAGCTAAAGGATAGCAAGGGTCTTGGCATCCAGGAGGCTGACAATTGGGGGTCTGGCCGGGAAATATTCCATTTTATTATATTTAATACCTTGGACCAGACATTTCACAAAAAAATAAAATCAAAGATAAATTAATCTGACCTTATAACTGTGATTTATCAACAAATTCTTTTGCAGTGGATTTAAAAACCAATGCAGAATTCATAATCTATTATTTAAATCTTTTAAAGATAACAAAAGAAGAATATATTAAAAATTATAAACCTACTGGTTGGAAAGCTTTAACTCAAGCTGAGCAACTTAATATCTCTTCTGCACATAAACACTTAGATAAACTCCTTGAAAAAGAAGATCTTGAAAGGCGTATCAAATTTTAGGCTCTATTGAGGAAACATAAAGCTTGGAATAAATACTATATAAATTACTTTTTGAAATATAAAATTAAGTATACAACTTGTATGACCATATTCTTTCTTTAAAAAAAATAATATTGATATATTTTATTAACCAATAAAATACACTTTTTATCAGTGAACCCTGCTGTACCAGAAACCACCGCCACTGAAGTTGATTTATTGGATCAGAAAATCCCAGATATCTCTGGACGCCCTGAAAATATTGATTGGGCAGGTGAAGACCTCATTGGAACACACCAAGACCACGTAGGATTACCTCCTAAGGATCAATTCAACCCCAATAAGGTCTTGGTACCTTTGAACATAAATTTAAGTGAGTTTTGAAATAAAACTTATTTTTACAGATTTTTTGTGTAAAATACTCACAAACATATTATTCTGAAAATGAATAGACGTAACACAAGAGCTTTAGGAAGAATTCCCTCCTATGGATCTTTGCCAACAGCTCTCAGTAACTGTGAGACCACCAATAAGGACAACCATGAAGGGACTAGAACCTGTGAATCAAATGTTGATTGACAAGGAGCAGCACCAATCACTTCTGCCCTCTTCCAACCTAGAGCCAGAGAAGGTAGTAGAATCAAGCCACCCTCCTTTACAAAAAGATTCCCTGCAGCCACCCCAGCCAAATCTGGCCAAGGAAACCAGGATCAAAGACTTAGTCAAAGAGCACTTGAAATATTGGGAAAAATTTAAAGAAGCCCAAGCCAAGGAGGACATGGTATCTATGAAAAAGATAATCTTGCAGGCAAAAGCCACCCAGATAGCTCTTCAGAAAATTATTCCAAGGAAAGAGGTAGAATCCTAAGTAGAGAAGTGGAATCCTTGGGATCAATTAGCCCAACTGAAAGGCAAAGGATCAGGAAAGAAGAGATCCTCTTCCCATCCCAAGCCAAAGGGAAAGAAAGACTGGGACCAGATAATATCACTAGCTCAAAAGTGGAAAAACGTTTACAACAATTAGCTTCTAATTCTGAGCCCAAACAAACCTCTGATGTAATTACTTCCTTTTCTAATAATATGCGTCATAATTTCAAAATTGTTTGTGAAAATTTGGACGGTGTTTATACCCAAATGGATAAATTAACCTCAGTGGTAGCCAAATTGATTAATAACCAAACAAAGAGGGTAGGAATGGAATAAATTAAAGAACACACAGAACAGTTATTGGAGAAAATGAATCAAGGTAGGATCAAACAGACTCAAACAATTGAGAATATGTTATCAGGAATCCAAGAAGATTTCATTACATCTTTCCACCCCTTAAAAGAAGAATTGGCAACCACCACTAACAGCTCTATTCTATCCCTTAGTGAAAAATTGGATGCGCTTAATAACAAAGTGGACCTGCAACTTAATCTGATCAAAAATGATCTTAGAGACTTGAAAGTCTGTCTGACCAACCCCTTGGGGAGTACTACAGAGGAACCAAAACCTCCCAGACAAACCACTACTCCTTATGCACCACCCTTATTAGGAATTCATAGGAGTGATACCTTTAGGCCTAGTCCTACTACTGAGATGGAGCAAGCACTCAAACTGTTACCCCCTGTTTCTGAATGGCCCAAGTTCTCAGGAGAAGGAGAATACAATCATATAAATTTTATTAAATTTATTGACTAAACCATTAACTCTTATGACCTACCAGAATCTATAGCTGTAGTCAGGCTACCCAGGCTATTTGAACGAGTAGCATTGGACTGTTTTATCAGTAAGAGAGAAGAATTAGGATCCTCACCATGGAATTCTTGGAAACTTCTGATTAAAGAAAAATTTGGTTCTAGAATGTGGAAAAGGAAAATGATGAAAAATTTTGAAAATTCCTCATTTGACCCCTCCAAGGATAAACCTCACAAATGGTGCTTGGAACAGAAGAAAAGTTTGGATTGTTTCTATCCAGATGCTGATAAAGAGGAAGTAAATGAAAGACTCCTCAACCTGTGTCCTGGCAATCTTAACCATAGTGTAAGATGTAGGATGAGTATGGATGCGGACTTTCCTACTCTAATCAATGTGTTAGAAGAAGTAATAGACATGAATGGGTTGGACAAGAAAGCCCCTTCCAGACCCAAAGAGAACTATAACATCAGCAAAACCAGAGAACAAACTCCTCTTATAAATTCCTATGATAATAAGAAGCCTAATAAAAATAGGAATAAAGAGAGGATGCCAGCAACATGTTGGAATTGTAACAAGACTGGGCATATGAGACAATACTGCCCATTACCAAAAAGAAAGATAGCAGTCTTGGAAGGAGAACAGTGGGTTGAAGGGAATCAGAACTATGAAGATTTAGCTGATACTGAAGGATCTCTTTCTGAATGTGAATTGATCCTGACCAACCCTGTTAATGTTATAGAAGGAGATATAGGTACTTCTGCAGAAATCAATAACATCCATGGGGATTCTAGCTTGCCCCAAAAATGGGATCCTATCATGATTTCTAAGCATATTATGGATTTCAACCCATTAACATTTAAACCTATGAGTGGGAAACGTTACACCACTGGTCAAACTTGTTATTTAACAGGATTGTATAAAAACAGACCTTTAAGGTTATTACTGGATAGTGGATCCTTTTGCTCATGTTTCTGTGCTGAATTCTTAAGCAAATGGAACCCCAATTGGAAAGAACACCTTTTTCCCGTCCCAAAAGCCAGGTTCAGCTCTTGCAACTGTACCATGAATGCTATTTGAGTATGGACTGATCCTATGATACTACCTCACACTAAAGGATCTTTGAAAATACAAGTGGAATTTTTAGTATTGCTCAACGGACTATGTGACTACCTGATACTGGGTAATGATGCCTTATGTCTATATGGTATAGATGTGTTCTAGAGTAGAGGAAGATACTTCACAGTAGGAGGTAATTGGGATAAGAAGCTTAAGATATGCACCGTTCAGTGTAACTTCCCCTCCTCTACTTATCAAAAGCATTTACAAGACTTTGACCAAGAATATTTCTCTCAAGCAGATCTGAATATGAAAATTTCTGAGGAACAGAAGAAAGATATATTGAATGTCTTCTTTGAGAACCAGAATGCTTTTTGTACAAAAGATCATCCCATTGGTGATATTAAAGGACATGATATGGTATTGACATTGACCATTAAGCCTCCTTATCCTCCTAACTTAAGCTGGCCAGCCTATCCTTCTAGTCCTAAGTCTATAAAAGCTCTTGAGGAAAGTATCCAAGAACTGATAGACTTCCAAGTATTAAGGAAAGTAGGGCATAATGAACAGGTAGTTGTGACCACACCTGTAATCATAGCTTGGCATAATGACAAGTCAAGAATGGTAGGAGACTTCAGAATGCTCAACAATTAAACTCAAGAAGATTATTACCCTATACCCTGGATTGATCATGCTCTGAATAACTTTTTCAAGGCTAAGTACATCACTACTATGGATAAGCTTAAAGGCTTCCACCAGATACCAATAAGCCCTGAAAGCAGGAAGTTTATGAGAATAATCTGTCATTTGGCAATATATGAATATCTTAGGATGCCCTTTGGCATAAAGAATGCTCCATCACACTTCCAGAGAACAATGGATACAGTTATAGGTACTTACATCAGACAAGGATGGATTATGGTATATATAGATGATGTTATCATATACTCTTATGACTGGGATACTCATATTAACCAAGTAAGATTAGTACTCCAGAAAATCTCCAGAGCAGGATTGAAGTGTTAAAATGCAGATGCACTCAGGTAATGTGCATAGGAGTGTGTAATCTGAATGCGATGCAAAAATGGGCCTCCACGGCCCATTGGAAATCATGTGGGCCATGTGGGCCTATGTGGGTGTTATTGGTTTTGGGAATTTGGGCGCCAAAACATGTTTTTATGGTCTTTTGGGACACAGGCTCTCACGGGCCCGCCAGGGTGGATGGGCCACCCAAGCCAGATGGGCTTATTTGGGCATAAAAGGGCCCAAGCTTCATTATGGACATACTTGGCCAGACGGGCTGGCCGCCAAAGTATGTAATTCTCACAATTTGGGCTTGGGGCGGCCGCCTGTGTTGCGGCCTGCTAGGAGCCGCCGCCCGTGTTGCGGCCCGCTTGGGGCCGCTGCCTGTCTTGCTGCCCATTTGGGGCCGCCTGTGTTCCTCGGTAAGGCCCACTTGGGGCCCAACAGCCCACGCAGGGCTGTTGTGCGGCCAAGGGATCCCGCACAGGCCCCGCTGGTTGGGCCCGGCGACCAGCGCCGCGGAGCCGGGGCTTGCGGCCCTGGCTCACTCCCCCTCCCCTTGCTTGCCGTTGCAAGGGGGATGGGGGCAAGCTGGCTGGGTTGAAGCAGCCAGCAAACGACCGCAATAGTGCGGTTGGTCAGGGCAGGGGGGACCTGACCACCCCCTTGCCCAAGGAGGTGGCGGTGCCGGCCGCAAGTGTAGCAACCAGCAGGTGGGGGGGAACTCATCACCCCTCCACCATTGATCCTGTGAAGCGACCAAGCAAAGGGGCACTCTCCCCCCCCCCCTTTACCAAGGGGGGGAGCAATGGGCCTGGGGGGACCTGATCACCTCCCAGGCCAACCTTCTTGACAACGCCCTGGGGGTATTGACCCCCGGGGACCCTGGTGAGGGGATTTGACTTCCCCCACCAGGGATTTGAGAGAAAGAGGGGGGGGGACAGCATGTCCGCTGGTCACACCCCCCATGTGAGTCTGAGACCGGACCCAGGTGTGCCCTGGGTCCCACCTGGCCCATTTTAGGGGCCATGTGACGCCTTGCACTTAGGAATTATTTTCTTTGTCACTTTGACATGTCCTCTCCTCAGTACCATCTACCTCAGTCTAAAAGTGTGACACAAATAAAGCACAACATCAATGGTGCGATTGGCTACTTCCTTTGGCTCGCGTTGACCTTCCAATCTTGGAAAACAACTCAGTATATACTTGCAAACTTTGCGGCTAACTCCATACCGGTCAGCCATCCATTATGAGATCCAATCTCCTTCCCTGGCCAATCAACAGCCTCGGACTTCCATCTTTGGTCACGCACTGTTTGTTAGTTCGCATCTACGTCTAACTAAGCCATCATTACTGTACAGTTTGCAATTGGAATAGTCCCTACCCTGCATACACTATTAGTTCTCATTTGCATTACCTTCAATGTCACTTGCTCCTGTCCCAATTTGTCATACAATTATACGCTCAGATTTTATCGTCTCGCACTTACGCTATGACCTCGGATAATGTACTACTGCTTCATTTCCTATCCCGTTCCTGTCATTCATTGCCTCATTGCTTCAAATATAGTTAGCTCATCACCAGGTTGTATCTAGTCACTTTGGATTACCTTATAAGGGATATCCCCTTGCCTGATGATTGTCTCCTCAGTTAGTTAATTTCATACGTTCTTGCATTTTGCTACAACCTAGTTATCACATTGGACTCAGGTTGAAGTTTCCTCCTTTGGAACACATTCCATTCCTCTCGCCTTTTGTTGAGTGGCATAACCAAGTTCGCACTTTGCAACTGAGTCTTGCTACTAGCACTTTCCCTTGCACTCAGCATTCCTTCGCGCTCACAATCATCTAAGAATTGCCCTATAGTATGTGGGGTGGTCGTGTGACAGTACATTAACTAACTCAACTTATCTATTGTAGCTTGCCAAACTATAGTAGACATCCTTTTCTCAATTTCACGTACTTGCTCAACCGGGAACGCTTCCCTTGCCCCTTACAATGATGAGATCCATCCGGTAGGGAGAACCAGCGCTCCTTGGGCCCAACAAACCTTAGATCCCGTTCCTCCTTCAAAATTGCCATCTGTTGAACCCCTCAATGATCCTCGGACTCCTTCACGGGATGTTCCGACGGACCCTCTTGCAGAATTCACAGATTCCAACCATTCTTCCAATGAAACCTTGACTCGTGGTAGACCAGGGGTTTGCACTCCTGCTCCCAAGCCCAATGCTCCGACCCTGCTTTCAACATTGATCCAGGCCCTCACTCATGGTGCCCAGCGATCTAGTCCAAGTACTCCTAGCTTTTGCATTCCGGGCATGAAACAACCCAATCACTTTAAGGGAGAACACCCTCATAAGGTTAGATCATACCTACAGTCTTGTAATATCATCTTTTCAAACAACTCCAACAATTTCCCTTCCGATAGACATAAAGTTATGTATGCTTCGTCCTTCTTAGGAGGTAGAGCCTTGCAGTAGTTCAAACCGTACCTCAAACTTTTGTCCAACAACAGTCCTACGTGTATTCTCAACAACTGGGACAGGTTTGAGAAACAACTTTTCACCCTGTTTGGCGACTCCAATGAAGTTTGAAACACCAAATACAAACTTAATAGTTTAGTTATGAAGGAAAATAGTAGAGCTTCCGTTTATATTTCTCATTTTCGAACCTTGCAGTCTTGCATCCAGTGGAACAAGGCCGCTCTTCTATTCCATTTCCAAAAGGGTCTACCGGCACGCTTAATTGAACAGCTTGCAGTTGGGGGTCATAAGACAACCTTGCTTCAGCAGCTAATTGATTGAGTGATTGAGCTTGATAATGGCTATCACAACAAGAATTGCTCTTGGAAAAACAACCATGGACCGTCCACCTTGGCTCCAAGGGTGGACAACTCCTCGAAGCAAAACACAAGGAACCCAAAACCATCCAAACCAACCCCAACTTTGAACTCCAACTCAAAAGGGAAAACCATCACCAAAACTCCAAAGTTCTTGGAAAAAGAAACCGGGATGCTACAGAACAAG
Organism: Puccinia polysora; assembly: GCA_025617555.3. Classification (NCBI taxonomy): domain Eukaryota; kingdom Fungi; phylum Basidiomycota; class Pucciniomycetes; order Pucciniales; family Pucciniaceae; genus Puccinia; species Puccinia polysora. Next base: position 22,161,169 of record CM062624.1, read on the forward strand.
GAACGGCTACAAAGGGAGAAGAATGGGCTGTGTATGTATTGTGGAGGAAAACATGATGTCAGCAGTTGTGCAAAGCGGTTAGCGCGTGAAGCGGCTAAGCAGTCAAAAAATTAGCTTGTAGTTTTTCTGATACTCACAAGGAAAACTACACATTCTCTAAATCATCGCGAGTAAATCTTTGCACTTGCGAGTCACTAGGTGCTCCAAGTTCAAGATTTATCCTATTCCCTTCTGACAACAATCCTTATCAAGTATTACTTGATTCAAGTGCTAATGTTTGCTTCATCAGTGAATCTTTTGCCACTTTCAAAAATCTTACACGTTCCGAGATAGATAAATTTCCTATCTATTTAGTAAGTAGTGCAACTGAACCGTCTTATTGGGTTTCCCAAAAGGCTAAATGGACCTTTGCATTCTCCAATTTCCCCAGCTTCAAATGGGATTTATTTATCTTGGCTATACCCGGAATGGATGATACCATTCTAGGCCATGATGTCCTAGTTTACTGGAATCTGGATGTGGATTGGCAAGAAGGAGTAATTAACCTTCAAACCTTGCACCCCCAGAACGCTAATCTTTCCTTCAATCAGAAATTAAACAGCCTACCTGACACTTTCATTGAGTTGGATGACACTTTTCCGCCAGAAGATTTGCAATATTTTGACCTTCATTCCCAAATTCCCTCTTCAGATTTAGGATTTATTGCTTACCTATCCAGCTTACCTCTTTCCTGTTCCTTTGAAGAGGAACAGACACCAACCAAACAGTGTATTTTGAGCTCCCTAATCCTCTTGCACCATGCGAGCACCTCAAACCTGGTCCGCAAAGATGACAAGATTGAAGATTCAGAAATCATTCAAGAGTCTTTACCTTCAGTTTATCATGACTTTGCTGACGTCTTCTCAGCTGCAAGAGCAGATAAACTGCCTCCATCCCCTTCTTACAATCACAAAATTGAACTTACTGGCCCACCTCCGGCACCAGGACCAGTTTACTCTCTCTCGACGCAAGAATCAATTGCGCTTCAAGACTACATTGCGGAAAATGTAGCAAAAGGATTTCTTTGACCAAGCAATTTGAATACTGGTTCACCTGTCGTATTTGTTCCAACAAAGGACGGCAGACTTTGCCTTTGTGTTGACTACAGGAAACTGAACCAGGTAACCTGGAAGAATGCCTATCCAGTACCGCCTATGTCACATCTCCTCACCCTCTTCCATGGAGCTGCTTATTTCTTGAAGTTAGACCTTCAAGGTGCCTATAACCTAATTTGCATTAGGGAAGGTCATGAGTATTTGACCGCAATGAGAACCCGGTTTGGCAGTTATGAGTATACCGTCATGCCTTTTGGCCTCTGTAACGCTCCTTCCACTTTTCAGCATTTTGTCAACAACATTTTCTCCAATCTCGTAGGTAAATACCTCATGGTATATCTTGATGATATACTAATCTACTTGAGGAACCTCAAAGATCACATTGCACATGTGCAAGAGGTGCTACAGTGACTTTGCAAGAATGACCTGTTTGCAAAAGCCTCTAAGTGTGAGTTCCATTCCTCTTCTCTCCATTTTCTAGGTGTCGTAGTCTTGCAGCAAGGACTATTGATGGACCCAGCCAAGAGCAAAAGCGTATTGGACTGGCCCCCACCTTCTTTGGTTAAATCTCTTCAAGTTTTCCTTGGTTTCAGTAATTTCTATAGAAGGTTTATTGCGCGTTACGCCAAAAAAACCGTGAATCTTACTAACCTTCTTCAAAAAGATACTCCTTTTGTTTTTACCAAACAAGCTGCTTCAGAGTTTGAAGCTCTGAAGAAAGCGTTCACCACTGCTCCAATACTCGCCCACTTCAACGAGCTAGCTTGCACTATTGTCGAGACAGACACAAGCCACTATGCAATTGCAGGAGTAATCTTGCAGTTTTCTTCTTCCACTTCTCTCTTTCATGCTGTAGCTTTCGAGTCTTGCAAGTTGCTCTCTGCAGAGCTTAACTATGAGATTCATGACAAGGAACTTCTTGCAATTGTTTATTGCTTGAAAAAATGGTGTTCATACTTTTTGAGCCTTAGGGAATCCTTTGAGGTTTTAACTGATCATAATTCTTTGAAGTATTTCATGAGTTCAAAAGTCCTCACACGTAGACAGGCACGATGGGCCGAATACCCCTCTGAGTTCCACTTTACAATCACGTACCGTCCTGGAAAACAAGCAGTAGTTCCTGATGCTTTATCACGTTGGGACGACTTTTACCCAGGGGGGGGAGCACCTTTGCCAAAAACAACCCTGAAAACGTTAGGACACTCTTTTCAACCCAATCTGCCCAACTTAGTTCAATCATTGCTCACTTAAAAGATTTGGCTTCCAAACTCCAACAAGCTCAAGGTGACAACCCCAAGTGCATCAAACTTTGCAAAAGTGCAAACTTATTAGATAGTAGTTACAGTATTGATGATAATGAATTTTTATTCTATGATAATCGTATAGTAGTACCAGATAATTCTTGCATTAAGTTAGATATCTTTGAGTCAGGGCACAATTCTCCACTTGCTGGTCATCATGGGCAGGATAAAACCTACCAATTGATTGCACAAGACTTCTCCTGGCCTGGTATGACCAAAGAAGTAAAAGACTATGTTAGCGCGTGCTATGATTGCAATCGTAACAATTCCTTGAAACACCGGAAGTATGGGCTGCTCCAGCCACTTCCAATTCCGCCTTGTCCTTGGCACTCGCTGTCTATGGATTTCATCTCTCAATTACCTTCTTCTAGTGGATATGATGCTATTCTAGTAATAGTAGATTGCTTCTCAAAGATGGCTTTATTTTTACGCAGTAATGTGACGGCCTCTTCAGAAGACTTAGCTAACTTGTTCATAGAATATGTATTTTTGAAACATGGTCTCCCTGATAATATAGTTAGTGATCGTGGATCTCTGTTTGTCTCAAGCTTCTTGACCTTGCTATGCCAACATTTGAAGATCACTTGCAATTTATCAACGGCTTACCACCCGCAAACGGATGGGCAAACCAAGCGAGTTAATCAGATTCTCAAACAATATCTTTGAATGTATGTTGCCTATCAACAAGAAGACTGGTCTCAATGGCTCCCACTAGCCAAGTTTGCCTACAACAACTCCACTCATTCCTCCACCAAACAGTAGCCCTTCCAAATTCTTTATGGTAGAAACCCAACTTTCTCTTCCCTTCACGTAGCACCTTCTCAACCTGCTACCAATTACCTTGAACAAGTTCACTCCCTTCAATTGCAACTTTGGACCAACCTCAAAGAAGCAAACCAGTGCTATAAGGAGCAAGCAGACCAATCGCGCACTCCGGCTCCAACCTTTGCAGTAGGAGATCAAGTATGGCTTGATGCTCGCAACATTTGCAGCACTCGCCCAACTCGCAAACTCTCCAAAAGAAAGCTTGGCCCCTTTAAAGTAGAATCAGTCATCTCCCCTAATGCCTTAAAACTTACTTTACCTGTGAAATGGAAAGGTATCCACCTGGTCTTTCATGTGTCTCTCCTAGATCCAGCTTGAGTCCTATACCCGGGCAAGACTCATCCCCCTCCTGAACTGGTCACTGTCCTTAATCATCAAGAGTGGGAAGTAAGCCGTATTCTGGATTCCAGGTTACGCAAAGGAAAACTTCAATACCTTGTTGAATGGTCTGGCTTCAAGTCCAAAAAAGATTGCACCCTGTGGGAACCAGCCCATCACCTTTGCAATTCACCCAAACTGATTTGAGACTTCCATGCAAGCTACCCTTGCAAACCTTGACAATCATGATTCCATCCCATCCAATCACATTACATTCCACATTCCATCCCATCCAATCCAATCCCATTTCATTCCACATTCTATCTCATCCAATCTCATCTCATTCCATATTCCATCTCATCCAATCCCATTCCATTTCACATTCCATCTCATCTAACCTCATTTTATGTCACACCATCATTCCATCAATCAATTCCTCCATCTCACTTTGTTATTCCCTTTTCTCATTTTCCTTTCATTTCTACTGAATAAAACTTCATTCCTTATTTAAAAAAAAAACATTTCTATTTATAATTAAAAAAAAAAAACAAAAACAAAAAACAAAAGAAAATATATATTTATAATAAATAATTACAAAGTTTCCTTTACTTCCTTCTCCGCATCCTCCCAATTTGCAGTCAATTCCGCAACCATGGATCAAAAAGTATCCAGGTCTTCATCAATTAGTGCGGACATCCTTTGGAGAACTAGCACCTCTGTTATGATATGCCTCTTGAAGATCTCCTCGCACCTTGCAATCCGAGCTTGCTTTGGCCAAGCATTCCATCCACCTTCCTCCAAGAGCTATTTTTACGCTCTCTTCCTTTGGCCACCCAACAAGCCTTCTCCAATATCGCCTGTCAGCCGCCTTGCATCCGTTTCAACCGGCCCTACGACTTGCACCGGATCCGCTTCACCTTGGCCCTCCATTCCTTCCGTTCCATCCACTCCATCCCTTCCATCTCCTTCATTCCCTTCTCCTAATTCTTCCATTCCTTCTCTCCCTCCTTTTCCGTCTCCTCCATTTCTCAATCCTCTTTCCACTTTGTTTCCTTCCTCCTCCCTTGCTTCCTTGGTTATGACTCCAACCGGTTGCGCAACCGGCACTTTGCCTCGCACCTTGGCATTCATCTGGGCCCCTGGGAGTTCAGTTGGCGGTCCCCAATAAGGTGGTGGTGGCGGTGGTGTGTTCATAGTATACCTTTGGAAACGGGGCAACACTAGCAAAACAAGCAAAATTTAATTACTATTTTTATGATCATTAGTCATTCCAGATTAGTACTCACCAGGAACTCAAGTCCCCAAGTATTTGATCTCCGGCAATGGTGGTATCTCGTAGTTAGCCCTTGGCGCGGACCTACAACTCCGCATTTCCCTTGATGACTCTGCGGGAACCTTGACAGTTGACTCAACATTTATAGGGAAATTACAGGCCACTTTGCGAAGGTGACATTGCTCACACTTGCCTCAAAGGCCTCGGACGGCAGTACTAGGGACACATCACTCGTTTTGGAAAATAAAGTTTTTGCAACGGCTGGAGGACAATGACGACATTTTATATAAATTATAAATCTATCGAGTGATGAATTAAATAATGTGTAAGGGTATACAGTAATTATTAACGACTTGAAATTGATGGGAAAATTTATCTGAGCGCTTGCAGGAGCTTGCATCTTTATACCCAGGCAACTGTCACGCCTTGCACTTAGGAATTATTGTCTTCATCACTTTGACATGTCCTCTCCTCAGTACCATCTACCTCAGTCTAAAAGCATGACACAAATAAAGCACAACATCAATGGTACAATCCGCTACTTCCTTTTGCTCGCGTTGACCTTCCAATCTTGGCGACCAACTCAGTATATACTTGCAAACTTCCCGGTTAACTCCATACCAGTTGGCCATCCATTATGAGATCCAATCTCCTTCCCTGTCCAATCAACAGCCTTGGACTTCCATCTTTGTTCACGCACTGTTTGTTAGTTTGCAGCTACGTCTAACTAAGCCATCATTACTGTACAGTTTGCAATTGAACTAGTCCCTACCATGCATACACTATTACTTCTCCTTTGCATTACCTTCAATGTCACTTGCTTCTGTCCCAATTTGTCATACAATTATACGCTCAGATACTATAGTCTTGCACTTACGCTATGACCTTGGATAATGTACTAATGCTTCATTTCCTATCCCGTTCCTGTCATTCATTGCCTCACCGCTTCAACTATAGTTAGCTCATCACCAGGTTGTATCTAGTCACTTTGGATTACCTTATAAGGGCTATCCCCTTGCCTGATGATTTTCTCCTCAGTTAGTTAATTTCATACATTCTGGCATTTTGCTACAACCTAGTTATCACATCGGACTCAGGTTGAAGTTTCCTTCTTTGGAACACATTCCATTCCTCTTGCCGTTTGTTGAGTGGCATAACCAAGTTTGCACTTTGCAACTGAGTCTTGCTACTCGAACTTGCCCTTGCACTCAGCATTTTCTTTGCGCTCACAATCATCTAAGAATTACCCCATAGTACGTGGGGTGGTTGTGTGACAGGCCAGGGGCTGGCTGCATGAAGCAACCAGCCCGTAAAAAATGTATTGAGGTCATCATGGCTGGTTGTAACAGAAAACCAGCCAAGGGGATTGAACAGAAAGGGGCTTGTTCAGCCCCGTAACGGTGGAAACACTGGAATGGACCAGAATAGGCTGGGCGTAAGGGTTCAGGAACTGACGCCATGCGGGCTGATGTAGTCCCAACCAAGTAACAAGGCCAGTAGAGCCTGTAGAGCTCTTTTGGGGCGGAAAATTTGCCTTTTGGCCTGTTGTATTGTGGGCTCACAAATAGCCAATCTTTTGTACTTAAGGAGCTCTTCTCCCTGCTGTTTTCCATCCATTCATTCATCATTCCAATCAAATTCATCCAACATATTGCCCCATTGTGAGAGCCCCATTAGCCAATATTGACACCCAGTGTCCAGCATTTCTTTTGCTTTAAATACTGCTCATTTGCCTAAGCTAATTGCTGGCCATAATTCTAACATAAAGGTGTCCATGAAGAAATGCAACTTTGGCTATGGAGAATTGAAAGCCTTAGGACATATAGTCTCTGGTCTAACTCTAGCTGCGGATCACAATAAGATAGCTGCTGTCATGAATAGACCTATGCCTCAAAACAAGACAGAATTACTGTCTTTCATTAGTTTTTGCAGTTATTACAGACAATACATACCAAAGTTTTCTGTGCTAACTAAAAGTCTGTATGAAGTATGCAACAACAACACCCTATTTGAAATGACTCATGAGAGACTAAAAAACTATGAGGAATTAAGAATAGCTATGACCTCTAATCCTCTACTTATCCAACCAGATTACTCCAAGCCCTTCAAACTGTACATTGACGCTTGCATGGAACGGCTAGGAGCTGCTCTACATCAGGAAAGGATAGAAGAAGGCAGACCAGTAGAAAAACACGTACTCTTCATATCTAGACAGATCAAAGATACAGAGAAGAGATAATGGGCCAGTCATTTGGAATTTTTGGCACTAGTATGGGCTTTAGAGAAGCTACACTATTACTTAGAAGGCACCACGTTTCAAGTAATCACGGACTGCAATGCTGTAATAACTCTTATGAACATGAAAACTCCCAGCAGAAATATGCTCAGGTGGCAAATTGCTATTCAAAAGTATAGAGGAAAGATGACTATAGTGCATAAAGCTGGAGCTAAACATCAGAATGCTGATAGTCTAAGTAGGAATGCTTTTCCTAATGACTCTAACAATCCAGAATATGACCCTGAAGATCAAGATATCTTTCCTATCCTGAACATCAATCTTATTGCATTGAGTGCTCCAATAATGGGGATCCACTTATGTGAATTAGATACTCCTTTCTTCAACCTAGTAAGTGATAGCTACTCTCCTGAAATCAAGCTGCTGATTACCATTATGGAATTTGAATCCCCAAAAGCACCTTTGTTAAATAGCCTGCCTGCTTCACTACTTAAACCCTATAAAGCAGGAAGGTTTACCTTTTGGGATGGTCTCCTTTACTATAGACACCAACATTCCAGGGTATTAGTACTAAGAAACAAAGAACATATACAACATATACTCCAGGAATGCCATGACAACTGTTCATCAGGGCATCTTTCCACAGAGAGAACTTTAGAAAAAGTAAAACAAACTTCTTGGTAGATAGACTGGAAAGAAATCACTACTGAATATATTACTAGCGGTGAAACCTGCCAGAAATCTAATAGAACTACCGAAAAAAGGTTTTCACTCTTACAGAAGATATCTGAACCTACAACGAGATGGGGAATCATCAATATGGATTTTGTCACCGGCCTCCCCCCTGGAGGTACTCATTCATATAACTCTGTCCTAGTTATAGTTGACAGATATTCCAAAAAGGCAAAATTCTTACCTAACCACAAAGAAGATAGTGCTATGGATGTAGCTTTACTATTCTGGAATAGGATCATAGCTGATGTGGGTATACCCAAGATTATAATCAGTGACAGAGACCCCAAATTCACCTCTGAGTTTTGGAGGAATCTACATGATATCCTGGGTAATACTCTAGAATTTTCCAAAGAATACCATCCCCAAACTGACAGATTAGCTGAAAGGATGATACAGACCCTAGAAAATATGCTAAGGAGGTTATGTAGCTTTGTTCTAGAATACAAAAACTCAGATTGTTATTGCCATGATTGGGTAAGCCTACTCCCAGCCCTAGAAATGGCTTATAACAGCAGTAAACATTCTACTACTAAAGAAGCTCCTTACATACTAGAAAGAGGATGGATTCCAAAACTCCCTAGGAATAACTTGAACTATAACTTAGGCACTATTCATCCAACATCTCTTGACTTTAAGAAGATGATAGATCTGGCAAATAATCATGCTCAGAGCTGTGTATAAGAAGCAGTAGAATACAACAAACAAAGATGGGACAAATCAAATAAAGAACCTGACTTTAAAATAGGAGATCAGATCTTGATATCTACAACCAATTTCAACAACCTAGCAGGCAACGGAAAACTGAAACCAGCCTTTGTTGGACCATTTTTTATCAAGAAGATGCATGGAAAAGATGCTGTGGAAGTAATCTTGAGTGAAGAATTATCAAGGAAACATCCGGTATTTCCTGGAACATGCAAACGTAACTGCACAGTCCCAGGAATTGGAGGATATGCAAAGGCGTCCATGGGGTCAGCCATTTTAGGACTTTTTTCCGTTTCTTTGCCACAATTCTCCTGCCGTGAAAAGCCACCACATGTCCTAGCACTTCCAGCGCTGGAACACAAACTGCCAACCTACTCCCCAACACTGTAAGACCTGCCTCCTCAATTCAAAACAAGACCTGCTCCAACGTCTGCGCGTACTCCCAGATGAAGGGGTTGATCTTTGGGGCTTCCTCTAACACCGGGCCCCTGTAATCTGTCTTTGGTCCCTTGATGCCCGCGTTTTCAATGAAAATCAGAACCCCCTCCGGAATGTTGTCCTGCAGTATCCACCTCATCTTGGCCTGATAAACCGCCACCAAGTTTGTTGCGCTGTAAGACTCCAAACGGTGCTAAGCCATGGCAGTTCTGTGGAGGGGAAAGGTGCTGTTTAGGCTGCCCTCCTAGGAGTTACAATAATATTTAAATGTAACCGGAATCAAGGTCCAGAACCTTATGGATGAGAAATCAAACTAAGGGAAGAGGATAAGAGTTTTCGGTAGCGGTGGAAACAACACTATCTGAGGCAAGATGGTGCAGGTAAAGACTTGAACAAATAAGTCAAGGTTTGTTCAGAGTTTGATAGAACAAGGCAGTTATAAGTAACAACGCCCACGAGCTAATAACTCTGGTCGTCAGCAGCTGATTAGGAAAGATCAACTCAATCCCAACCAACCTCCAGGTTCTCAATGAACCTGCCCAACTCTCCGCAATCAAGCGCTTGAAGGGTACCAGATAACTGTGGGAGGCTGAAAAAAACAAAAGCAATTTGTTTATGAAGCTCTAGAAGCAAATCAATAACGAATTTGAGCAAGAATATCCCAACACTCCTCAAGGAACTCAAGAATAGCGTGGCAAAATTCCACCTCAAAGAAGAAGGGAGGTTTAACACTCCAGGTTTTAAGCTTAATAAAACCTCTTCAATCAAACTTGATTGGCTCCAGAAAGATGATCAAGGAGAGATCAAGACCAGTATGGTCAGAAAAAGGGATCAGAGTGGTATAACACACTCAAGAATTCAGGCAGACGGGAATTCTTCTTCAACCAGCAAGGCTATTGGTTGGTGATAAGGATCAAGGTCACAAAGGACAGAGTTTGAGTATAGAGGCTCAAAGGATCAAGGGGCAATCATAGATATACCCGGATAAATGGCTCAGATAGGTGGGGAAGGATGCCCACAGATAAGTTGATTACAATGAAGGTCTTATTGGATGGATTGGATTCTCTGATGCTCTCCTGATGATGGGATCAAAAGGCAGGGGAGAGCCCCTCCTTTTATAGACATAAGGCCCTGTATACTATGTACAAGAGAGATTTACAAATAGGTGGAAAAAAAAAAAAAAAAAAAAAATACATGAGAGAAATAGAGATGTTGCCCGTGTCGAGAATGACCGCGGGCAACCAGATGGACACCTGCAACAGCGGTCGCGGGTGTTGACAACGGTTGTCGTTGGTGTCGTCATGATGATGTGCATCCTCATCATCATCATCATCACGAATTCGACCCGGATCGTCGGTGGAATGAGAACAAGGGGGCTTGATGGGAGTCTTGCTAGATCTTAGGATCCAATGGGGAGGAGGATGGGATGAGTATGGGTTGACGGACATCCTACGACGATTCTTGATCACTTCTAGTGACTCTCTCTTGGACCGAGCAAATTCTTCGAGAGCGTTAAAGTTGAAGGAGCAAGGGTCATGATGAGTTGCCAACATTCGAGCCTCCATGGTGACATGTCGTTGGGTGGAATGATGAGCAAGAGCGTCGGGATCGATGGCTGCGGATTTGAGGGAGGATGATTGAGGAAGGATGGGATGTGGTAATTGAGAGGTTTTGGTTGAGGTTGTTGAGGATCGATGGGTGAGGATCCAAGCTTGGGAAACAGACATCCTCCTCCGGGGGGGTAGGTGGAAGTGATTGGGTAGATCGGATGAAGACGAGTCAGATTGATCAAGTGAATTGAAGGGATGGGTTGAGATCGGATGGGAGTCGGAGGGGGTGGTGAGTAGATGGGATTGTCAAAAGTGGTTCGACAATCGCTTGCGTTGCCAAAAGTCAGGACCGCGAGCGCAACAAGTGGGAATTGAACATAGGAAGAGGGAAGCAAAGCGGAGAGACAGGCAAGAGGCCTGTCCTAGACCGCTAGGACAGGGAGGAGTTGAGAGATGGGGGAAAATGAAGGTAACCATAGGGGTACAACTGAAATCCGATTTTTTTTTTTTTTTTGCCGTGGTGTCCCGGATTGGTCACCACAGCGCCCTGCGGCAACCGCGTTAGCTGCATCCTCCCCAATCCTGTCTCAAACGCAATCAACGGCCCAAGTTGGGATGGAGATCGCTCTGATCATACCCCCTCATTACATCAACCAATCCGTAACACGTGCGCCCTGCCATCAATTCCAGTAACTTGTCCACACATGGCGGCAATCCCATGTCCCGGATGATTAATGAGTTAAGCCGCTGCAGGTCATGAAAAATTCTAAGCAACTTCCCATCCTGTCTAACAACCACAAAGATTGGGCTAGAGTAGCTTGATGTGTACTGCTTGCACAACCCTGTCCTCACACACTCCCAGAACAGTTCCAAAAAGGTTTCCCGCACAGTCTGAGGGATTGGGATTGACTTGATCTGCCAGGGCTTGTGCAGAACCGTGGGGATCACATAGGGATTGCCAACCTTGTTCCTCAGAGATCCGCGCTTTTCAGGCCCAAAGGCAGGGGCTTTTTTGCGGAGAACCAACACCAATGCCAGACAATCCTTTTCCTCCGCACTCAACCACTCCGTTGGTCCAAAATTAAGCACCTTGATCAGCTTGTCCATCATCTGCGCCAACCTTGTTACCCACCCAGACTTCTTTAACGGACTTACCCAGGGGTACCAAGACCAGGAGATTGGCCTTAGAGGCCTGTTCAGTCCCTGCGGCATTGGCTTGTTCTGGGGCCAAACCTTTTGTGCCACGGGCTTGTACCGCCTCGAATTTCATCTGACCACCCTCACGCGTCCACCGTTTTCCTTGTGATTCCTGGAAATAATCAAGCCACGGCTCTTGTCTTTGCTCACAAGTGTGGCACTATGGTAGGGTTTCTGAAACACAGTACCTTCCAATGACGCATACTGAGGAAGAGGACTTACTTCTGCAGCCTGTGCCCTCCGTGCACTTCCTTCCCCCTACTTCTCCTTCCTAGTCAACCACCCGCACAAAACCAGAGCCTTTCCCGCGCAGTACCCGCGGTTGACTAGGAAAAATCTTCCGCAGGGTAACCCTCACAGTTGTCCCCCTCATTGGATCCTGCCTCTTTGCCGGCTGCCACTGGCCGCACCCATTTCCCCTTCCTGTGGTCGCAGATTGTTGTTTTGAACCTTGCCCCGGACGCGTCTTCCACTGTCAGCGCCTCCGTCCATTCCTCTGTGTTTAACACCATTTGGGCCGGGAACCCAAACATAAATGACCAACCCAACATTACGTTGCCACACTCAACCAAGAGAAACAAAAGCAACTTCTGGACCTTTTCAACCTCCACCTCCTCTTCCTCCACCACCCCATCCACCCAACATTCCCCTCCGTTGAGCGCCCGTAGTCCCATAGCGCACTTCCTTCAAACCAGCCCCAACTCATCCAACAATTTCAACGGAAGCATATTGACCATTGACCCACTTTCCACCATTGCCCACACCTTCCTGCCTGCAATCTTCATTGGGACATAGGCCAGCGGCACCAACACAGCTTTGGATTGGCACAACTCACATTCCCCTTCCTCCCCCACAGTGTTCAAGCGCTGCACCGTCCCTGGAACCCTGCAGCCCCCGTGCTCCCTCAGCCCCTGAACCATTTTCTTGACAACCACCGGGGAGAACGCAGCCAGCTCATGTAGCATGAGGGGTATTGGTGCCTTGCTCCCCATCACCCGTTGCATAATTTCTGTGGCCTTCCTCCTTCCTCCGGAACTAGTCAACGGAGTGTTGCCTACCGGCTCTTGCATACCAGTATTTTTGCCTGGCTCAATGGCCGCTCTCTGGAATCCATATCCATCTTCTCAGACACAATCCACTCCTTTGCCACTAATGCCCTAACCTCCGCCTCCACACGCGGAACTTGCCACATATTGGGCCCATTGACAATCCCAAGTGACACCCAAGCAGCCCCTGCGGGCCGGGCTCTCACCCTAACCTGCTCCACTGGGGGTGGCTGACCTGCCCCAAGATCCACCAGCTTGCCCGTCAGGAATATTTAAGTCTCCCCGGATGTGCAGACCAACCCCTCGTTCATTTCCTTGGTCAGTTTGGCGCAACCAGACTTCCAGTGTCCTTTATTGGCGCAATAGGTGCACATGCCAACCAAAAACCCGCTCAACCGCCTGCTACTGGGCTGGAAGCCCCCCCATGTGAGGCGGCACTCCGCGCAGAGGAGGAGGAGGCGGAGTTGTTGGCGGGGCCGTTATCTGATTCAGAAGTATCTGTAGGTCCCGTAACATATCCGTTACCTCTTTCAATGGTACTTCCATTAACTGCAAAGGGGCTGCCGGCCGCTCCATCAATGATGGGCCCACAGGAGGTACCTGCATTGGGGCCGGAGTTGAAGAGGCCGTTGGTTGCCTTGAAACCATTGGGAACAACCTGGCCGTATCCTTGATCAGCTCTTCCAGATCAATCTTTCCTTCTACTGCCTGGTTGATCACGCTTAGGTTTGGAAGAAGCGTGACACTCCAATCAACTGACTGCAATACCAACCCGTGTTTGAATAGATACGGCTGGACCCGCGCACAAAGTTGCAGTGCGAGCCCTCCTAGAAACACCCGCTTCATCACCCCTGTTTGACCCGCTACCACCTGGTTCTTCTCTAGGTAGCTGTACATGCGGTCAAATGTAGATTTGTATTGAGAAAAACCACTCCACGTCCGCACCCCACCTTTCAAAATTGCCTCTGCCGCCGCCCGCTCAAATTCTGTCTCCTGGAAGCGGGGCTCACACTTTCCCCACCTTGCCATCATTTTGTTCCGGAGCCTCTCCCAGTCTTGAGCCTTGTAGCCAGAAATATCCTCCACATGTTGAGTTTATTCTTGTCCATGATAAAGAAAATGACTTTACGGAACTTATCCTTGCCTGTCACCTGTTTGGAGTCCGCAATATCCTCAAACCTTTCCAGAAAGCCCTTGATATCCACAGTGTTAAACCGGAGATGAGGGGAGTTCTGCGGCCTAAGCCATACCCATAGTGGAGCCTCAGCTGCCTCCAAAGGCTCTGACAAAGGAGTAGAAAAACTGCCGGACCAAGTAGTTGGCGGTGGTGGAGGTGTCGGCCCGCCAGCTCCCAACCAGAGAGGGAACAAAGGTGGGACGTTTGATCCTGGAGTAGTTGTTGGCAGATATTGCACCTGCTAGCTTTGAGAGACCTAGATGAAAGATATTTCCCAGCCAGACCCCCAGATGTGGAAACATGAGTGGAAATACCCCCGAATTTGTCCTCAAGTTCTGGAAGTTATTGGTCTAAGTGTCTGTAAGAAGATTGGGTGCAATGATTTTAAGAATAGTGAGAGTAATGATAAGATAAATTCCTTGGATTAATAAATAGATGGGAAAAAGATGTGAAGCTGTCTTGTGGGGTATTGGGGAATGAAGAAAAGGGGAAAAACCTGAGGGAAGGGAGGGTTATTTATAGCCATTGACAATAAGACTTGTTTCATTTTTCTTGCTGTAACCCAACAAACAAACATGGCTGCTGACCATGTCTACATGATGAAACATGCAGATCCATAGTCATTTGTGTGCCATGCTGGTGTGATGCATGTGGCTTGCATTATCTGGGGATAGACCTGTGCATATTTAAGCCTTGATGACTTTCTGCATTAGCTGAAAAATAATCTAGCACATTTATGGATGATAAAAATTGATTTTTGTGACATACTGCAACCATTACAATGCCTCATGGAAGGTGACAAATTTTCTTCTTAATGGTTGCCAACCATTTCAGTTCTCTATGGATGATGACAATTGATTCTCATGAGCAACTGCAACCATTAGAATGCCTCATGGATGGTGACCAATGTCCTTCTTAATGGTCGCCAACCATTGAAGTTCTTTATGGATGATGACAATTGATTCTCATGAGCAACTATTACCATTAGAATGTCTCATGGACAGCAAGCAATGTGCTTGTTAATGGTTGCCAACCATTGAAGTTCTTTATGGATGATGAAAATTGATTCTCATGAGCAACTATTACCATTAGAATGCCTCATGGACAGCAAGCAATGTTCTTCTTAATGGTCGCCAAACATTGAATTTCTTTATGGATGATGAAAATCCATTCTCATGAGCAACTATTAACATTAGAATGCCTCATAGACAGTTACCAATGTGCTTGTTAATGGTTGCCAACCATTGAAATTCTTTATGGATGATGAAAATTGATTCTCATGAGCAACTGCGACCATGAGAATGCCTCATGGATGGTGACCAATGTTCTTCTTAATGGTTGCCAACCATTTATTCTCCTGCCAGTGTCACATCAAGGACAAGAGTTTACCACACAATGTCACACAGTGTAACATCTTATTTACACATATGGGAGTATTGGTGACACCTGGTGGCAAAAAACGTGTTATGTGAATTCTGAGCAAAGTGTTACTCATGGAATAGTGAAAAATTGTACTTCTCAAGAATTGTGATGCAAGAGTAATGTACAGGATAGTGAGGAGGGAATAAAACAACCATATGAGTGAGATTGGGAAGAAGGAGATGAGAAGCTAAGGGAGAGGGGATTTAGGTCTCATCCTTCAGGGATTGTAACACTTCCCTCCAATCCCTGGTGGTGAGAATAGTTGACCTGAATATGATATGAGCAAAATTTCCTGAATCAGCCAACTGTCAGGTTGGTGGATATATTTCTTGGAAAAAAAGACTTACTGGGCAAGTTGCTCCTTGCGTTTCTGAATCTGAAGGAGAGATGGCGAATTCAGTGAGGTGCATATGATGAGTGGAGTATGAGGAAATTACCTTTTGAATATTCTCCTCAATGGTATTGGGTGCAAGAGGTAATAAAACTGCACTGGCCTTGTTTGACCCATTTGATGCATCCAATCAACTGCCTGTGCCTGGGTTGTGGGGTTCCAAAGGGGTTCCTATGTAGATCAAATGAATGTAGACTAAGTAAATGGAAAAATTCTAGAAAGTATTAGGTGCTTACCATGATGAATACAACATTGGCTTATGTGATGTTGATTCCAACACCAGCTGCCTGAATGGAGGCAAGAAGTACATAAGTTTTGCTACTTGCTGAAAACTGCTCAAGAATTGATTCTTGCTGTTTTGCCGTTAACTCTCCATCCAGACAAAAGTAGGAGATTCAATATGAATCTAGCATCATTCCAATCCTGCACATGAGGGGAGAAAATGGAATTTTGAGTTGTTGATTATTTGAAATGATTTTTACTTGACTTCAATTCATTCTCTTCTGCTGTCTTTCTTTTTTATCTTATTTGTGTTGTTACTCTGGTCTCAGGATTTCTTTATTTCTTCTGCGCTTCTTGTTTTTCCAAAGCTTCTGCTGTTAGATCACCGGATCATGCGCGCTCTTCATTGGCATTTCACAGGATGTTCATCATCAGTTACAGCCAACCTCTTATCCTACTACTCAAGAGAAGGTCCAACAATCAACAAGAAGATCTATCCAGTCGACCACATTCAGAATCACCAGAACCAGTCCTCAAGATTGAAGATTCAACCTTTGCACTGTTTGATCAAGTCCTGGAAGCAAATAGTATATATCAGAATGGGTCAATCAACTCATTATCAGAGTTGAAATCATTTTTACTTCCAAACCAGTACTGCAACTCAGGACATCAAGATCAAGTGGAAGATTTAGATCAACTTCTTAGCGCTTATTGCACTCATTTCTATGTAGTCTATTTAGAGGCCATCATCCTGCCTGTAGAACTGTGTTTGCCTGTTTGTAATTAACTCTTGCGTCTGAACTGTTTGAATTTACCTTCTTAACTCTTGTATTCTGTTTTTTTATTTATTTTGATTGTTTGATTGAAATAACAGCTAGGTCCAGGTTTTCCAACTCTTTAAATTTTTTCACGGTTAAAAGCCAAAGTGGTACTCACACAGCAACTGGAATGGATCAAGGAACAATATCACCTGGACCCAGAGGCAACAGCAACTTCAAAAGGGTGGCACTCAAATTGCTTATGGAATCCACCCCTCTTTTGACTGAGACAAACTATTTGATTTGGAAGAAGAAGATGGAAATACTGTTCAAAATGCAAGGCATTCTCCATCTTATGAACTTGCCAAACTCAGATGAAAGTATTGCAGATGAAGATGAGACCGCTGCTTACCTCATGTCAAAGCTCAATCCTGCTACACACACCAACATAATCACGGCCAATAACAAGGACTCACCTAAGCAAATCTGGCTGGCAGCTAAAGAACTGTTTGCTTCAAATCAGGCCGCAAATAGAGCAAAGATGTTTTTCAATTTCCTGTACTTAGGGTTCAATCAAAACAACATAGACACATTTGTAACCTCAGTCAAATTCCATCTAGGAAAACTTGACAAAGTTGGCATTGACCTACCAAGCAATATTCTCAGCCATTTAATTCTCTTCAAATCAACCAAATACCTAAAAGGAATGTGATCACAAATCATGCACTCTGGAGTGGATCTAACGGTAGCTTTTGTGTCAGCTCTCTGATACCAGGAACCTTGCAGTCCTTTAGCTACAGAGAGTGATAAAAATGCTGGAATGATAATAATAATTATTATTCCAATAATAAACGCTTAGAAGCTCAAATAAATGATTTAATAGGAGCAGTTGCAAGGTTTAATTGGTTTGGTAGTAAATGGTTTTGAATATAATATAAAAGAGGGGCCACAGTATTATACTACTGGGGATCTTTACAGACTAGCAACCTCTCTTCAAGGGGCCTCCTTAGGCAGTTTAAGAACCTTGGAATAAATATGGGTGCCTTAGAAAGGACTTATTCCACTGGTGTCCGGGATTAACAGCACAAACGGCCTAGACAGGAAGGGTAACACTCACTCTGAGCACTTTACCACGAAAATCCTGGAATAATTGGAAGGGTTTCAGAGCATATGGGGTTTGCTTGACAAAACATCAATGGTTGATTGGTTTAATAAAGGTAAATAATACTACTACAGACTAATTCATAAATCAATTGCTTATCTTCATATAAGCACTTGATCAACAATGACACAGTTTCTGATTGATAATAAATAGTTCCTGATCACTGATTAACTTTTTCTGGATCCAAAGAGGTCTGTATAAATACCTTTTTGGGGTTGATTTTGGTCTTCTCAGGGCACGTAGAGAGGGTTCTGCTCGTGGGCTGAGGTTGGCAAGCCATTCAGGGAAAAATTAGCACGTCCGCTTGGTGCTTTTAATCAGCAGCCCTTAGATATGCTGGATTTCTGTACTATTTTAGTCACAGGATCTGTTAATCTGTTATGGCGTAAATTTGATCATTCTGTACTCATCCTTTGTTTTTACTATTGATATTGCTTCAAAGCGTGCAGATGTGGATGTTTACTAATTTTCCGTTATCTGCTGATTATGTAGGTAATTTTTAATAATTTTTATGAACACTTCTTGGAGTGTTTTGTGGTCTTCAAAGATCAAGATCAGTGATTTAGGTGGTAGTCTTTGATCTTTGATTTATTATTAAAAAATTTTTAAAACTCAATTTTCATTAATTTTATTTAAGTTTTGATCTTTTTAGATCATTAGTAATGCATATTTCCATTTTTTACATATGCTAGGCAACCCTAACTAGGTTGTAGCTCTTCTGAGTGGTACCTGGTTGTCAGATTAGTCACGACTGATCCAGGCGTGGGGATCAGTTAGTACAGATGCTCGTGGGGTAGGATCTGCTGCGTGCGTGGCAGAATCAGCTGCGCGCGGGTCTCTAGTACGCTGGAACCTGCTGCTGGACAGGTTATGTAGAGCGTGGTCAATTCTTGGAATTGGATAATAATCAGCTTGGGTTTATTTGTTAAGCATTCTAAAATCTCCAACCATTCTTGACTTATCATTGTGCCAAGCTATAATTACTGGGGTAGTAATATCCACTTGTTCATTGTGGCCTACTTTCCTTAAGACTTGTAGTTCAACTCACTCTTGAATATGGGTTTCCAGAGCAGCTCTGGATTTTGGACTAGAAGGGTAAGCAGGTCTCCTGAGGTTAGGTGGGTAAGGAGGCTTAATAGTTAGAATTAGGATCATATCATTTCCTTTGATGTTACCAATGGGGTGATCTTTGGTACAGAAAGTATTCTGGTTTTCAAAGCATACTTGTAGGATATCCCGTTTTTTTTCTCCATTGAGAAGGGAATTCAAAGAAGCTTGAGAGAAGTATTCCTGATTGAACTTCTCTAAGTGTTTTTCATAAGTTGAATCAGAAGTTTGAGCATTGACATGACATATATGGAACTTCTTGTTCCAGTCTCCTCCTACAGTGAAGTATCTACCATTGCTTTAGAATACATCTATACCATAAGGACAAAGAGAATGATTCCCAAGGATAAAATATTCACATACTCCGTTTTGGAGCACTAAAAATTCAATGTTCAGTTTGAGTGATCCTGTAGAGTGAGGGAGTATTATATCAGAAGACCATACTCCAACAGAATTGAGAGCAGAATTACAACTGCTGAACTTAGCCTGAGGTACTGGTAGGAAGTTCAGTTTCCAGTTTGGGTCTTGTTTTTCCAGATAAGTTGAACCAACACAAGAGCAAAAGGCTCCACTGTCTAGAAGTAACTTAACAGGGGAACCTTGGATTAAACCAGTAGCATAGCATGTTTTGCCTGAAGTGTAACTTTTACCGGCAGAAGGTTTTAGAGTCAAAGCCTTAGCCTCAGAGATGTGGTGAATCTTCATGTTGGGATTCCATTTTTGAGGTAAGTTAGAATCCTCATTGATGGAATTTATGTCCAGAGAAGACTCAATAATACCTTCAATAACATTGATAGGGTTAGTGATTATTAGATCACAATCAGAGAGTGATCCGTCAGTATCATCAAGGTGAGGGTCAGGATTGTCACACTCTTCTCCTTCAATAAGATTAATCCTTTTCCTAGGTAGAGGAAAATCAGGTTATACGTTTCCTGTTTGGTTACAGTTCCAACATACTTTTTCTTTTGATTCTGGAGTCTTCATGACTTCCAAGGTAGATGAATTAGTAGGGGATTCTTTAGTTTTGGCAGTATATTCTTCCCTGTTCCTAGTATTTTGTTCCCTTGGAGGTCTATTGACCCTTTTATCAAGACCAGTCATATCAATAGTTCCTTCTAATACACCTATCAAGGTGGAAAGATCTGAATCCATAGGAATTCTACACCTTACACTGTGGTTGATTTGTCCGGGACATAATTTGAGTAGTCTTTCATTGACTTCTCCTTTATCAGCATCACAATAAAAACAGTCCAACCACTTTTTCTGGTCTAAGCACCACTTATGAGGTCTGTCCTTGGATGGATCAAACTGGTAAATTTTGAAAGTTTTCATCATCTTTCTTTTCCAAATCCTGGTACCAAACTGCACTTTGATCAATTCTTTCCAAGAATTCCATGATAAAGATCCAACTTCTTCTCTTTTATTGATAAACCAATCAAGAGCTACTCCTTCAAATAATCTGGGCAATCTTACCACAGCTATTGCATCAGGGAGCTCATAGGACAAAAGAGTATAGTCAATAAATTTAATGAAACTGACATGGTTTTATTCTCCTTCTCCAGAGAATTTAGGCCATTCAGTGATGGGAGGAAGTAGCTTCAAAGCCTGCTCCATTTCAGGAGTAGGACTGGGTCTGAAAGACTCATTCCTAGTTATCCTGGTTCTGGGAGGAGCACTAGGAGTACTGGTGAACCTGGAAGGTCTAGTTTCTTCTAATTCAATGACTGGAGAGTTAGTAGAGTTGATCTTAAGATCTCTGAGATCATCCTTAATCATACCTAACTCTAAATCAAGTTTGTTGCTTAATAAGTCAATTTTGTTAGTCAGATGAGCTGAAGGAGTAGGACTAGTTGTTTCCATTTCTTCCTTCAGCTGGTCTATGGTTGCAAGAATATCTTCCTGAAGGATTGATTTGTTGTCATCAATATGTTTCATCAGGTCAAACTTAATAGCTCTTATACTATCCTTGGTTTATTGTGTTTCCAAGTCATCAATTCTCATAATCTGAGACTGGGTGTCAATCACTCTAAAAATACTTAAACTTAATTTGTCCAATTGGTGATAAACTTTGTGAAAGCATTGGCTAATAATAGTAAAATTGTGAGACACATTTACAAAAAAGCTATTAAGAGCCTCTACATCTAATTGTGGTACACCTTCTTCCACTTCTGGGCTAAGGATATTATGTTGTCCCAATCCTTTGGGTTCCTCAACTTCTGATGGGCTGAGGACCTCTTATTTTTGGGGTCCTTTCCCTTTAAGGAAGCTAATTGATCCCAAGGATTCCAGTTCTGCACATAGCCTTCTACTTCTTTCTTTGGGATCAACCTTTGCAGAGAAATCTGAGATTTCTTTGCCTGAGAAACGGCTTTTCTCATACCTGGTTGATCCTCCTGGGTCTGAGCCAACCTGAATTGTTCCCAATAGCTCACGTGCTCTTTCACTAACACTTTGACCCTTTCCTCCTTGGTTGAGTCCAGCTGGGGTGGCGTAGGAGGACCTGTACCCCCCTGGGATAACCTGGTGGGCAACGGATGGCTCTCCAACAGTCTGTTGGTCGAGTTGGCGGCCACGGTCTTTGCCATTGTTGTCCCGCGTGACATTATAGTCACGGGTTCAACTTCCCTCATTGCGCTCACAACTGGAGTCCTTGAGCGCACGGGTTCCTCCGGGCAGAGATCCATATGACGGGGATCTACCGGTTTCACGGGTGTTGCACCTATTTTGATACATAGCACCAAAAAAAAATGTGTAAGTCTTTTGTTGAAACTTTTGAAAAAATACTTTAAAATTATAAAAATAATATTTTTCGTGTGTTTTATATTTTCAATAATTTTTTTAAATATTTGAACTTACTTAGAGTTAAATTCAAAGGTACCAATACTTGATTGGGGTTACAACTATCCTTGGAGGGTATTCCAGCGGGGTCTGAGTGAGTTCCAATCAGATCCTGGGATAAATCCAAGGGTAAGTCCAATGGTACACTGTCTGGGATGTCCTCTAAGAGGTCCTGGTAAATGAGATTGCCAAAAACAAAATCCACTGAGATGGATAAAAACAAAAAATATAAGTTAATATTTTTTTTTATTTTACGTTTTAAAGTGATTTTTAGAAAAAAACAAATCACTTTTATTATTTTTGGATTTTTCTTTATCTTCAGGGTTATTTAGTTTATAAATATAAAGCTTCCTTTGATAAATCTTCCACTCCTTATGTTGTCTTAATAAAGAATTGAAATTTAGAATTCTTTCAAGCTTGAGTTCTTTGTCTCTTATAACCTGCTGCTTATAATAAAGCAATTTCTCCTGTTGTTGCTCAGGATTTATAATAACAGGGACAAAGTTACAGAGTTTTTATTCTTTTTTCTTTTTAAGAAGGTTCAAATAATAATTTATCAATTCTCCGTTGGTCTTAAGATCCACTAGAGAAACAAATTATCAAAAATATATGTTATAAGTATGTTAACTTAAATAAATAGACTGTTCCAAGGAATAAATAATTAAAAATTAATTATTTAAGGATATTTCCCGGCCAGACCCCCAGTTGTCAGCTCTCTGATACCAGGAACCTTGCAGTCCTTTAGCTACAGAGAGTGATAAAAATGCTGGAATGATAATAATAATTATTATTCCAATAATAAACGCTTAGAAGCTCAAATAAATGATTTAATAGGAGCAGTTGCAAGGCTTAATTGGTTTGCTAGTAAATGGTTTTCAATATAATATAAAAGAGGGGCCACATTATTATACTACTGGGGATCTTTACAGACTAGCAACCTCTCTTCAAGGGGCCTCCTTAGGCAGTTTAAGAACCTTGGAATAGATATGGGTGCCTTAGAAAGGACTTATTCCACTGTTTGCCGGGCTTAACAGCACAAACGGCCTAGACAGGAAGGGTAACACTCACTCTGAGTACTTTACCACAAAAATCCTGGAATAATTGGAAGGGTTACAGAGCAGATGGGGTTTGCTCAACTAAACTTCAATGGTTGATTGGTTTAATAAAGGTAAATAATACTACTACAGACTAATTCATAAATCAATTGCTTATCTTCATATAAGCACTTGATCAACAATGACACTTTGTCTGATTGATAATAAATAATTCCTGATCACTGATTAACTTTTTCCGGATCCAAAGAGGTCTGTATAAATACCTTTTTGGGGTGATTTTGGTCTACTCAGGGCACCTAGAGAGGGTTCTGCTCGTGATCTGAGGCTGGCAAGCCAGTCAGGGCAAGATTAGCACGTCCGCTTGGTGCTGTCAGTCAGCGGTCCTTAGATCTGCTGGATTTCTGTACTATTTTAGCCACAGGATCTGTTAATCTGTTATGGCGTAAATTTGATCATTCTGTACTCATCCTTCATTTTTACTATTGATATTGCTTTAAAGCGTTGTGGTGTCATTATATAGCCTTGGGTCGGGGACTGCGTCGCGGCCTGCGCGCTCAGCATCTGGTAGGTTAGGCTCAGCAGTTGGGGTACGCCGGTTCTCAGCAGTAGCCGCTGCGGGTCCAGCAGCAGCCGCTGCGGGCTCAGCAGTGGGCGCGGCAGGATTGAGCACGCGACTGCGGGCCGGGCCTGACTAAGGGAGGCGGGCCGCGACCCGCTTGGATGTCCGACTCATGGATGGAGCTGGGCCGACCGGGTTCTCGGAGCGGCTAGTCGGGGAAGGAAAAAGCGGGGCGACAGCGGGGCTATATGCGTGGCAGCCGCGCGCAAGCGCGGGCCGGCCACGGGACGGGAAATTCACGACGGCGCGTCGGGTGGATGCGCGCAAGCGCGGTGAATCTTGGGTATCGCGCGGCGGAGGGCCGCGCCACAAAAAGACGAACCGGATGCGCGTAATGACAGGCAAGCTGGCGGGGGTAGGGTATGGGTATGGGTTTAGGGATGGGTTAGGGTTCTGGGTCTAGGTTTCCTTCTTCATGGTTGTCAGTCTGTCTTTGTGCTTGTGCTTAGGTTAGGGTTGAGGGGGAGGGCTCAAACACCCTTCCCCTTGACTTCGGGTTGTAGGGGGGATGGAGCATTGGAGGATCCATCAATCTACATATCTCATTCTCTCTCTCTCTCTCGGAGTAAAGGAAAGGAAGCAATCTCGGTCTTACAGACGCTAGAACCATCGATCCCGTAACTAGGGACAACTTCGTGAGGATCTACCTCTAAAGTTTCCACATCTGGGGGTCTGGCCGGGAACCTTTTGATCCGTTCTCAGTCTCTTGAAGATTACGCAGAATGCTACCGACAACCACTCCGGGATCCAATGCTCCCCTTCCCTACCCTCCACGCCCGACTCCCATCTCTGATGCTCAACCCCCTCCGCCACCGTCCGCTCATGCTCCTAGAGTTAGCGGGTTTGCTCCTCCCTCGGAAGGGTCGTCGGACATGGCGGTAGAGGCCCCTCGCCGCGTCTGGTTGAGGCCGAGGGATTTCCCTCATCTTCGGTTCAGTACTTCGGATGTCGAGCGGTTCCTTTCTAGGTTCGAAGGGATCGCGGACTCGGAGGGCGCGTCGGGCGCAGATAAGGTTCGGACTATCGTGCTGTTCATTACCGAGGAGGAGAAGCTGCGGGAAGTGGAAGAAATGGTTGGATACGAGAGGCAAGACTGGGGGAAGTTGAAAAGCGAGATGTTGGCGAGGTGGGGAAAGCGTGAACCTCGGTTTTGGGAAAGCGACTTCGATCGAGCTGCGGAGGAGGCGATTGAGAATGGCGGGGTGCGATCGCGCAAAGGATTAGTGGAATATATGTCAAGGTTCGAGCGAATCTACGGGTACCTTGCAAAGAACAAGGTCGTTGCGGGTCAGACGGGTGCCATGAAGCGGGCTTTCCTGGGAGGTCTCGCGCCCCAGCTCCGTTCCAGGGTGCAACGATACCTGTACGACCACGGCCTGGTTAAGAGGTTGCTGGATGGGAGCGTCGCGATTCTCCCCGATCTTTCGGTTATCCGTCAAGCCGTGGAAAGCGAAATCGATTTGGACGAGCTCATCGCGGATACGGCACGAACGTACCCGTCTTCCTCCAAGAAATCGGTCACGATCTCGGCGCCGGCCCCCGACCAAACTTCGGCCGCGCGGCCGTCGACGCCCTCTCATGCCGGACTTTCCCAGCAGCCTCCGGGACCATCAGTTGGGGAGATAACGGAGATTCTGCGGGACATAAGGGTTTTCCTCAACCGGACACCGGCTCCTACAGCTCCGGCAGCCGCGCCGTTTCCGGCGGCTCCTTCTCAACCGCGCGCGGTGCCGCCTCACATGGCGGAGGGGTTCCAGCCTCCTAGCGGATCATCCGGATCGTACGGGTCGCCGCGATGTTCATATTGCGGGGTGAGAGGGCACTGGAAGTCAGTCTGTGAGGATCTCACTCGGGACATGGACGAAGGGCTTGTTCGCGCATCCGGGATGACGTACATATTTCCGACGGGTGAATTGGTGGACCTGACTAAGGACAAGCCGCCACCAATGGTGCAAGTGCGGGAAAGAGCGAAGGCTAAGACCGAAACTGCTCGGGTCTCGCTCGGGATTGTCACCGCGCCCGGAACCTGGGTAGCTCCGAGAGTGGAGGCCGAAGTCAGGGCGTTGGCGACAAATGAGCGCATTGCGATGGATGTCGACGAGCGATCAACGGCTTCGAAGCCAGTCGCGCGAGTGCCGATTTTGGACGGGCCGTCCTCTAATCCCGTGGGAAAGAAGAAGGCCGCGGACATTGTCCGGAGGGTAATGGGGAACAACTCACCAATACCCCTGACCCTACGAGAGCTAGCGGCGGTGTCCCCCGCGGTCGTCAACGAGATGGTCCAGGCCTTGAAAGATTGCGGTCAGGGCCGGGTGCCGACAACGGTTCAGCGGGTTAACGTGGCGGAGGAGGAAATGGATCCCGAGTCGTGCCGGTCGAAGTCGGTATCCGTCCCGCTTGCTTATGTCGCGATGACCATTGCCGGGCGGAAGGTGTGGGCGATGGTGGATAGCGGGTCGATGGTCAACCTGCTCCCATCAAGGTTAGTGGACGAGCTCGGTCTGGTGCGGAGAAAGTGTGCGATGGGCCTTTGGGCGTTAAATGGCGGGGAATGTCGCGTGGACGAAGTAGTAGAGGCGGAGGAGGTGGAAGTTGCCAAGGTCTGTAAGCCTCTGTCATTTCTTTCAGTGGAATGCGGAGACGTGATTCTAGGACGGCCATTCATGTTTGGGTTCCGAGCCCAAATGGCCTTCAACGCCGAGGAAGGAACGGAGGCGCTGACCGTCGAAGACTTGCTCGGGGCACGGTTCGAGACGACGATCTGCGATCACGGGAGAGGGAAATGGGTACAGGACCCGATGTCTGGCAGCAACGAAGAGTCCGGCGCGGGGGTTGACCGTAAGGGTCACCCTGCGGAGGATTTTTCCTAGTCGGCCGCGGGAACCGTGCGGAGCAGGCTCTGGCTCTGCACGGGCGGCCGACAGGTGAGGAGCAAGCGGGGGAGGACGCGCGTGGGGCGCAGGTGCCGGAAGTAAGTCCCATTCCTCAGTATGCATCGCCGGAAGGCTCTACGCTTCGAAAACCCTATCACCGTGCCACAGTCGTGAGCAAAGGCGAAAGCCCCGGTCTGGTCATTACTAGGACTTACGACGGCGACGATCGGGTCTGGATGGCGCGGTGTAATGCGGGCAAGTACAAACCGGTAGCGCGGAAAGTCCGGCCGCGGAACGAGCCAATGCCTCAGGGGCTCAACGGACCCTTACGACCGATCGCGTGGTCCCGCGACCCGTGGGAGACACCCCTTAGGAAGAATGGATGGGTAACGCGGTCGGCACGGATCACGGACGAGCGGGTGGACGCCCTTAACTTCGGACCGACGGGATGGCTGAGTGCGGAGGAGATGGATCTGCTGGTGTCGGTATTGGTAATGAGGGAGAAGGCACTTGCTTTTGGACCGGACGAACGCGGGTTGTTGAGGGGTGAGATCGGGGACCCTTACGTTATTCCCACTGTCCCTCACGAACCGTGGCAAATCAAGCCGATTCCAATCCCCCGTACCGTTCGGGAGCCCTTTCTGGA
Source organism: Puccinia polysora (assembly GCA_025617555.3). Taxonomy (NCBI): domain Eukaryota; kingdom Fungi; phylum Basidiomycota; class Pucciniomycetes; order Pucciniales; family Pucciniaceae; genus Puccinia; species Puccinia polysora. The sequence continues at coordinate 22,188,157 of CM062624.1, forward strand.
GCTGGTACGGGAGCGCGTAAGGACGGGGCTTTACGAGCAATCCACGTCAAGCTACTCGAGTCCTATCTTCGTGGTTGTTAAGCAGGACGGGAAGTCGCTAAGGATTGTTCACGACCTTCAGAGGCTAAATTCGTTCACTATTCGCGATGCGGGGCTTCCCCCGCGTGTTGAAGAATTTCTGGAGTCAATGGCCGGGCGCGCTTGCTACGGGCTGGTGGACGTGATGGGGGGATATGACCAGCGAGAACTCCACCCTGACTCGCGGCCACTGACGGCGTTTGAAACCGGGCTAGGAAGGATGCAGCTGACGCGGCTACCGCAAGGTGCGACCAACTCAGTGGCGGTATATCAAGCCCAAATGACCTGGATACTACGCGACGACCTTCCGGAAGGCGTGCAGATCTTCATTGACGACGCTGGCATTAAAGGCCCCAGAACGGACTACGAGGGCGCGGTCCTAGAGGATGCACCCGCGATCCGGCGATTCATCTGGGAATACGCGGAAACTCTGGAACGAGTCCTCTTCCGAATTGAGGAGGCAGGCCTTACTGTGTCCGGGAAAAAGTTGGCGGTCTGCGTTCCGGCGCTCGAAGTACTAGGGCATGTCGTGGCCTACAACGGGAGGCGAATAGCGGAGAAGAAGCGGAATAAGGTTCTTGAATGGCCGACCCCTCGGACAGTGTCGCACGTCCTGCAGTTTCTGGGTTTGTGCAGCTACGTCCGCATGTTCATCGAGCGGTTCGCGGAAGTAGCGAGCCCAATGCGGGCATTGACGCGTAAGGGGGCGGAGTGGAAGTGGACCAAGGGATGCGATGTCGCTTTCGCGAAGCTCAAGGAAATCGTGGGGCGCGACATCGTCCTTCGGGATCTTGATTACGACGCCAGAGGGATACGCCTGGCGGTCAACTCTAGCGAGTTCGGCGCCGGGGGGGTCTTGACACAGGAGGAGGACGGAAAAGATAGGCCGGTGCTCTACGAATCAGTCACCTTTACCGCGACAGAGAGTCGGTATTCGCAGCCGAAGCTAGAGCTGTGTGGTGTCACCAAGATCGTGCGGCGGTTGCAACACCTTTTGTGGGGCGTGCACTTTGAGCTCCTGGTTGACGCGGAGGCCTTGGCGCGAATGATTAACTCACCGACGCTGCCGAACGCGCCCATGACCAGGTGGGTAGCGTTCCTCCAGTTATTCTCCTTTGACGTGGTGCACATCCCGGGAAAGGCGTTCACAATGCCGGACGCGCTGTCGCGGTACCCGCGGGACAACCCATACGAGGGGGCGGAACCTTTGGACGTGGAAGCTCCGGTCGTTTGGGTAGCAAAGACGGAGGCATCGGTTTGTCTTCCGTTGCGTCAGTCGGGACGTTACGCGGTCTTGTGCTCTTATTTGCAGGATCTCCGGTTCCCCGAGGGCACGACGGAAACGGTCACCCGATGGGTGAGGCGAAACGTTCTGAACTTCTTCTTACAGGACGGTCAGTTATGGCGGCGGAGCGGTTCCGTGCCTCTCGTGGTCGCAACTTCTAGGGCGGACCAGGAGGTGATTCTAGGAAGTCTGCACGACAACCTTGGTCATCGGGGTGAGGTCGAGACGCGGAGGAGGGTGAAAGCGAGGTTTTGGTGGCCGGGCGTCGTTCGCGCGGTGCGCGACTGGGTGAAGTCGTGCGAGGCCTGCCAACGGCGAAGCTCGAGGCTGCCCAAGGAGGTCGGCCGCCCCACGGGCGAGGACGCGCTGTTCGGGCGCGTTTCGCTGGACGTGGTCCACATCAAGGCGGGTAAGTTTGCGTATTTGCTGGTTGCGCGCGATGATCTGTCTGGGTGGGTGGAAGCGAGGCCCCTGGCGAAACTATCGGCGGAAAAGGTGGCTCAGTTTCTGGAAGAGGACTGGTTCGCGCGCTACGGGTTGCTTCGCTTGGTCACCGTCGACGGAGGGGCGGAGTTTTGGGGACGCCTGATGACGCTGGTGCAGAATTGTGGAGCGAAGTTTGGCCGCGTGACGGAATACTACCCAGAGGGCGCGGGGATGATCGAGCGGGGGCATCAACCAATCAAGGATGCCCTGGTGAAAATGTGCGGCGAGGACAGCAAAAGGTGGCAGATGGCACTCCCCGCGGTCCTTTTCGCCGATTGGATCTCCGTGAAGCGCTCGACGGGGTATTCGCCTTACGAGTTACTCTACGGGCAGCGGCCCGTGCTTCCCGTGGACATCGAGCTGAACACGTTTTTGGGCGTGGATTGGTGGAAGGTTAAGACGTCCGCGGATCTGATCGAGGCGCGCGCGGAACAGCTCCTTAGGCGTGAGGAGACCTTAGGAAAAGCCGCGGAGCGGTTGAAGAAAACCCGGACGGCGTCAGTCCGCTATTGGGACGAGCGCTGTTCCCATCGGCTCCGGGATCCGCTGCGGAAGGGGGACCTGGTCCTGTTTTATAATCGGAGTCTGGAGTCCCAGTGGGGCCGGCTTTTCGCCAACCGGTGGAACGGGCCGTACCGCGTGGCCTCTAAGTTTTTGGGCGGCAGCTACGGGCTTGAGGAATTGGACGGGACGCCGCTTAAGCGGAAGGCCGCGGCTTCGCACGTGAAACGCTTCTTCGCGCGCGGTTCCACTTCCTTCGACGAGACGGCAAGCGATGATTTGGGGCCCGGGGGCGAGGCGGTCTCGGAGTCGGACGACGGCGCGGATCGTTCGGACAGCGAAGTAGCGGCGCGCGACGCGCGACCCCGGAGAAGTAGGAGGTTGCAGACGGCTGGGGACAGCTGTCAAGCTGGGGGGGGGCGCTAGGTGGTTAAAGCTTGATTTGGTAAGGGGGTGTTCTAGCCAGTTCACAGCCGGGACAACTAGACACCCCAGAATGTTCGTTTCCTTATGTTTTGGTTTGGGCTTGGCTTTGGATTGGTACTGGCTATGGGTTATTTATTGCAGGTACGCGGGCGCGGCGTGGTGTCGGGCCCGCAAACGCGAGGACGAGCCCCGCTCACGGATGGCGGGACGAAGAGCTAACTGTGAAAAAAAAAAAAAAAAAAAAAAAAAAAAAAAAAAAAAAAAAAAAATGAATGAATGGAATAATAAATATAGGATATTCTCTTTCTCTTCTTTGGATTCGGGCTGTTTCCTTTCTTCTTTTTTTTTTTTTTTTTTTGTCTATTTCTCTCCTGTTTCTTTCTTCATCGGACGGGCGCGACGGTCGGGGATGGTATGGACGCGGATTTAAGCTTAGCTTGGTAAGGGGGTGCTCTAGCCGGTTCACAGCCGGAACGACTAGACACCCCAGAATGTTCGTTCCCATCGCCTCTCCCTTATACTCCCGGTTGTGAGCGCGCGCTGTCGGCGCGGTGTTTGTTTTGTTTTGTAGAACGGGTACGGGGAACTGTGTGGCAGTCCGTCTGGGGTGGTCCAGGTACCTCTTTTTGTTGGGATAACTGGTCACTTACGGTCGCTCACAGAGGGAGCGCGCGGACGCGGATCTCAACCTCAACCTCACTCACACTCACTTTTCACCCGGACGCGCGGACGCGGCCCTTTCGTTTCCTCGCGCAGCAATATATATTTCTCCAACGAACGCGGTACAACAATAGGACAAGAAAGTACACGGGAAAGGAGAAAAGGAAGGGGGTGAGGGCGTCTAAGCCATTCGCATCATCTCCTCCATGTCCGCCCTCGATGATGCCAGAAGGGCCCGGTAAGACGCCAAGAACTTGCGCCGGGATTCGGAAGATTGGGCTCCGGGGGTCGCCAGGAAGTTGCGGAGCATCGCGGTCGACCGTTCCGCGAAAGCCTCAAAGCCAGCCGCCGGGAGTGCCATCACAACCGGGATCTCCGGGATCTTGGGGGAGCTGGAGGAAGGCGGTGCCGGTGCTGGGACGGGGCTTGATCCGAGCGGGCAAGGAGTTGATGAGGGGGTCCCTGGGGCGTCGCGCGGAGAGCTCGGTCCATCTGGGGGCGATGACGGAACAATGATCGGGGACGGCGGAGGTGGGACCTCGGGAGTAGTAGGCCTCCCGTCCAAGACCACTGGTGACGCGGGCGGCGGTGGAGTACCTTGTGGAGCCGGCGTAGGTGCCGGAGGGGGAACCGGGGCTGCGGCAGCGCGACGTCGGAGAATCTCATCGAGTCGCGGGTCCCTTGCGCCTTCCCTCATCCAAACGCGGTCCGACCAGAATCGTACGGCCCTCCGATAGTCGTCAACGGATGAGAAATCCTCCTTCCGCAGCGGTCCCGCGCGGCGAAAGGGGGAAGCTGAGTCGCGATCCTCGCTTGGCGGAGGGCGACGGGACGGGGAGCCCGGCGGAGTCCACAAGTCCTCCGAGATGGTGTCGTCGTCCGAAACCACGAACGGGTCGGGACAAGCCCTTTTGCGCGGCCTGGGGCGGGAGCCGAAGTTGGGGGGAGCATGGGGCATGCAATCGCTAAGTGAGCAACGGCGATGGCCGCGACGGCAAGCGACACAGGCGCGTCGACCAGGAGCGATCGAGCACGCCTGCCCGGTCCGGGCGCAGAATTCGCAGGGGAGCATGACGGCGATGAGTGTGGAAGGGGAGTTGGTGGAGTGCGAAAAGAGGAGTGGGTAGGGAGGAGCGGGGTGCGGGTAGTTGAGGTGGCGATGGGAAGGGACCTCTGGGGACAGAACTCAAGTTGGGGGGGGATGTGGTGTCATTATATAGCCTCGGGTTGGGGACTGCGTCGCGGCCTGCGCGCTCAGCATCTGGTAGGTTAGGCTCAGCAGTTGGGGTACGCCGGTTCTCAGCAGTAGCCGCTGCGGGTTCAGCAGCAGCCGCTGCGGGCTCAGCAGTGGGCGCGGCGGGATCAAGCACGCGACTGCGGGCCGGGCCTGACTAAGGGAGGCGGGCCGCGACCCGCTTGGATGTCCGACTCATGGATGGAGCTGGGCCGACCGGGTTCTCGGAGCGGCTAGTCGGGGAAGGAAAAAGCGGGGCGACAGCGGGGCTATATGCGTGGCAGCCGCGCGCAAGCGCAGGCCGGCCACGGGACGGGAAATTCACGACGGCGCGTTGGGTGGATGCGCGCAAGCGCGGTGAATCTTGGGTATCGCGCGGCGGAGGGCCGCGCCACGAAAAGACAAACCGGATGCGCGTAATGACAGGCGAGCTGGCGGGGGTAGGGTATGGGTATGGGTTTAGGGATGGGTTAGGGTTCTGGGTCTAGGTTTCCTTCTTCATGGTTGTCAGTCTGTCTTTGTGCTTGTGCTTAGGTTAGGGTTGAGGGGGAGGGCTCAAACACCCTTCCCCTCGACTTCGGGTTGTAGGGGGGATGGAGCATTGGAGGATCCATCAATCTACATATCTCATTCTCTCTCTCTCTCTCGGAGTAAAGGAAAGGAAGCAATCTCGGTCTTACAGACGCTAGAACCATCGATCCCGTAACTAGGGACAACTTCGTGAGGATCTACCTCTAAAGTTTCCACAGCGTGCAGATGTGGATGTTTACTAATTGTCCGTCATCTGCAGATCATGTAGGTAGTTTTTAATAATTTTTATGAACACTTCTTGTAGTGTTTCATCGTCTTCAAAGATCAGGATCAGTCATTTACATGGTAGTCTTTGATCTTTGATTTATTATTAAAAAATGTTTGAAACTTAATTTCCATTAATTTTATTTAAGTCTTGATCTTTTTCGATCATTATTAAAGCATATGTCCGTTTGTTACATATGCTAGGCAACCCTAACTAGGTTGTAGCTCTTCTGAGCGGTACCTGCTTGTCAGATTAGTCACAACTGATCCAGGCGCGGGGATCAGTTAGTACAGATGCGCTCGGGGTAGCATCTGCTGCGTGCGTGGCAGAATCAGCTGCGCCCAGGTCTATAGTAGGCGGGAACCTGCTGCTTCTGGTACGTAGGGTTATGTAATGATGTGGGGCTGCGCGCGGGAATTGTGACATAACACATTTCCGTGTGTAACTCCTAAAATATACAAAACACCTCAATTCTGAGTGAATTTTAGGTGTAAACCCTCTGCGTGACAATACTTATCAAATGTTAGAATGGCCAAAAAGTGCCATACAGGTGTTGTAATTTCCAGTACTTTTCTTTTTAATTATTTTAAAAATATAAGGACTTGGAATTCAAGGGTGGGGTCAGTGAGTGACCCTTCCTAATTTTGGGTGAGAAATCCATTCCTGGAATAATATTTATGGATTTCTCACTCCTTACTTTGTGAATCAAGGTATTCTTATTTTTCATAGTTTGTGTTAATATTTGACAGTTTTTCTCTGTATATAGTAGCAAGCTGACACTTTGTTCTGAACCATCTTGTCCAACACAAAAATGAAGTCCAATCCAATTCTAAAGAAATATCCACAACAAACTCAGCTCTTAATTCTCAAAACCGCTTCAACTCTGATTAAACGCGCTGCTAAAATGGGAAACATAATCCAGCTTTCAAAACTCATTCTGCTGAAAACTGCTGGGAAGAATATCTGGAACTCAAACCAAAAAATCCTGTCAACAGATTCAAACAAAAAGCAAAAAAGAAGCCTGAAGAAGCACACTATTATTCCTTCTTCTGCGGGTTGAATAAGCAGGATGAGACTGGCTCCAATTGTTTCATCCTTGACAGTGGCTGCTCAATACACATTTTTAGGAACAAATATATGTTCTCCTCCCTAGTCAAACAAACCGGAAACAAACTTATTAAGACTGGAAAGAAAGGAGAAGGAACACCCATAAAGGGCCTCAGCACAGTCAATCTATCCATAGACGGAAGAAAAATCAACCTGGATGATGCAGCATGGGTACCCATTGCCACAGTCAATCTGATTTCACTAGGAGCCCTCCTCAACAAAGGGTTTTCTCTAAAAGTCAACAGCAAGGCTTCTCCCTCTACGTTTGTACTCACAAAAGGAAGAACCACGGTCTTCAATGGGGTAATGAAGAATAATTTGTTAACCATCAATCTCAAATCTCAAACTAAAGAACTTGCCTGTCTCATGAGTCTGGAAGAGGTTCAAAAACTTCATCAAACATTGGGTCATGCTAGTTTGGAACAAACCAAAAATCATCTTGGTTACAGCATTGGAAAAGAAATCCGCTCCAAATTCAAATGCATTGCCTGTATGAAAGGAAAAATCACCAAATCATCTTTCAACCAAGAACAACGCCGGGCTGAACAAGTTTTTGACCGCCTGCATCTAGATGTAATGGGGCCGCTCAATTCACAGAGCAAAGGGGGCATGAGGTATGTCCTCACTGTTGTTGACAACCACTTGGGCTATCTATCTGCTTTTCCCTTGCCAAGCAAGGACGCGGCTGCCAAAACCATCATCTTTGCCATTGAGAATGAAGCAAAGAAGAAAGTTTGGTTTCCAGTCAAGCTTGTTTCTGACAGAGGAGGAGAGTTTGTGAAAAACACACTATCAAGTTTCTTTAAATCAAAGTCAATACAGCACATAGTCAGTGAACCCTATCACTCCCAGCATAACGGAATAGCCAAGCAAGCCAACCAAACTATCATGGAATCTTTAAGATCAGTCTTTATTTTGGCAACAAATGTACCAAAAAGCTGTTGGAACGTGGTTATTCAGAGTTGCTGCCTTGCATTAAACCAAATACCCCAGGAAACCAAGTCAAGAAGTCCCTGGGAACTTATGCATGGAACGTCATTACCAAAGGATTTTTTAAAACCTGTAGGTACTGCGTGTGTCTATCTACTCAACAATACAAAAATTCCTTTGAAACTTAGCAAGAAGGGCAAGGAAGGTTGCCTTGTGGGCTTCAATCCTCAACTCCTCTCCTATAAGGTACTCACCAAATCAGGCAAGATTGTAAATACCAAACATGTTCTATTTCTGAAATCTCAAGTCACAAACAGAGAATCCATCCTGAAAAAAGATGAAGAAAACACTATCAGACCTCAACTGACTCCAACAGCTGTTCAAGAACCTGAACCAACTCACCAGGGGAGCAATTCTGGCTCCCCATTTGATGTCAAACCAGAACTACCCTTGGATAACAATCCAGATATTTCTTGCTCTGATAGCTTGGCATCATCTGTTCAAGAAATGTTAATTCCTAAACTTTGCAACAGAAGCCAACTCAAACCATTGGGGCGGCATGGTTATCATCACTCAACTTTACCGGCTTCAATTCATGATGCACTCATGGATCCCAAATGGATTGCGCCAATAAATAAGGAGTTGGATAAGGCAGAGGAGCTAGTGGTATGGGAGGACGCAGATGAATCCAAAGTCACCAATCTGCTTAACACAACCTGGGCATTCTGTTGCAAGCAGGATCTTCACACCGGCAAAACGGCTCTCAAAGCAAGGGTATGTGTGCAAGGCTTAAATCAACGCTATGGCATTGATTAGTTTGAAACTTTTGCACCTACTGGTAAGATCACTTGGCTCAGAGCTTTGCTAATCTACTTGGTCGACAAAGGACTTCCAATTCTCCAATTTGATGTGAAGGGGGCATTCTTGCACGCCCCCCTGGAGGAAAACGTTTATATTAGGACTCCTGTTGGCTCTAAAAGAAAGTCAAAATATTTAAAGTTGGTAAAATTGCTGTACGGACTAAAGCAAGCCCTGCTAAATTGGTACAAGACACTCAGCAAATGGATCATCAGCTTAGGCTTTACGGAAAGCAACTGCAACCCTTGCCTATACCATCATGAAGATGGGGTAACTTCTCCATTCTTTCATGTTGACAATTTAGTTTTGGTGGGGGAAGTGGATAAATTTAAAACTCTCTTCTTGAACAAGTTCAAGGACTCATCAGCTCACAAAGTGGACACATTGCTTGGGATGAAGGTTGAGAAAGACAAGAATTAAATCAGTCTTTCTCTCCCAAATCATATCCAAAATGGACTCAAAGAGCTGACCCTCTTGAATGCAAAACCTCTATCTAATCCATGCTTGACTGGCGCACATCTGGCACCAGCCACAGAAGAAGAGATAGCTAAGTTCAAACAACTAAATGTCAACTATTTATTGCCCATTGGAAGACTCAATTTCATAGCGACTTTGGCACAACCTGACATTAGCTTTGCATTTTCTAATCTGGCAAGATTCTCGGAGAACCCTGGAATACATCACTGGCACAAGGTCATTCAAGTGTGGCGTTATTTACTTAAGACCATTGACTAAAAACTAACTTTCAAATTGAGAAACAACTCCAACCATCTCATCACCTACAGCAATGCTACCTGTGGTGACAAACCTGTAACCAGTCTCTCTCAAACCGGCTTTATCACTCTCTTCAAGGGATCCCCTCTTTATTGGACAAGCCGGCGTCAGAGATGCATTGCCCTGTCGTCAACTGAATCTGAGTGTAACTCTCTATCTGACAGTCATCTTGAAGCTAGATGGCTGAATCATCTTATTTCCAAAGTATGGCGAACTACGTTTGAACCTCCAATGCATTTAATTTACAACAAGGTTTTGGACGACAAAATTAAAAAGTTTGGAACCAATTCACACGCTAAATACATTGATATTAAGCTCAAGAGCTTACAAAACAACTGGCAAAATAAACAGATTCAAATTAAATTGATTTTGTCTCATGATATGCTAGCTGAGCCACTGACCAAGGCCGCCAATGCAATGGCAGTCTCTAGACTGGAAAAATATTTTGCTTCTTAACTTATCACCACTGATAATGAGTCAAGCTGGCGTTTTGATTATTTGACATGATTTTTAATTGACTTCAATTCATTCTCTGCTGATTTCTTTCTTTGTTATCTTGTGTGTGTTGTTACTCTGGTCTCAGTATTTCTTTATTTCTTCTGCATTTCTTTTTTTTCCAAATTTTTTTCTGTTAGATCACCGGATCATGCACGCTCTTCATTGGCATGTCACAGGACGTTCATCACCAGTTACAGCCAATCTCTTATCCTACTACTCAAGAGAAGGTCCAAAAATCAACAAGAAGATCTATCCAGTCGACCACATTCAGAATCACCTGAACCAGTCCTCAAGATTGAAGATTCAACCTCCACACTGTTTGATCAAGTCCCAGCAGCAAATAGTATGTATCAGAATGGTTCAATCAACTCATTATCAGCGTCAACCTCATTTTTACTTCCGAACCAGTACTATGACTCAGGACGTCAAGATCAAGGGGAAGATTTAGATCAACTTCTTAGCGCTTAGTGCACTCAGTTCTACATAGTGTATTTAGAGGCCATCATCCTGCCTGTAAAACTGTGTTTTCCATTTTGTGATTAACTATTGCGTCTGAACTGTTTGACTTTACCTTCTTAACTTTTGTATTCTGTTTTTTTATTGATTTTGATTTTTTGATTGAAATAATAGCTAGGTCCAGGTTTTCCTACTCTTTAAATTTTTTCATGAGTGGGGTATCATAAAGGAGGAGATTCCATATTCATTTAGCCTCATTCCAATCCTGCACGTGAGGGGAGAAAATGGACTTTTGAGTGGGGTCTCATAGCCAGCTTACATATCAAGATAACGTGTCCAACACAAGAAGACCACAACTTTGCTTGCTCCAGCTACCACCACTGATCCTGGCTGAATCATCCCTACAAGATGTTTGATTTTGGAGCTCTCAAGGCAGGTTTCAATATCAATGTGGTGGACAATTTTTTCAACTCCCGTGCTGTGATCCTTGGGACCCAATTCTTCTGGAAGGATGAATTGTCCATTTTGGTCCATGATGAAATTGGGGTCTGCCAAAATGGGATGATTACATGCTCCTATGAGCTGGCCAAGATTTTTGAGGAGTGACAACCTCATTGGCTTGGATCCATCAGCAGGCAGCTCATTCCTGATCTTAGAATTGAATTGGTCCTGGAGTTGGCAGTAGAAGTCTTCTGCTGCAGGTGAGAGTGGTGTCTTGATGTAGTTGTCAGTAATACTGGGGAGATTTGAAAGCTCATCAACCTTGGTCCTTCAAAGGGTGGTGTGTTGGAGGACCATTTGTATTGGGGCAAAGTCCCCTGCTTTTAGGTGTGGAAAAAGGGTAGTTGCCCAGTCACTGTACTCATTTTCTAGACTAATGCCCAGGAAGCTAAGGAGAGAGAGGAGATCTGGAAGGCAGTTTTGCACTGGCGTTCCTGTGAGACAAACTCTACAATTGGTGGCAACCTGGGTGACCGCTTGGGAAAGCTTGGCCTTGTTATTTTGGATAGTGCTTTCATGCAAGTGAATTGCAGTCAGTTTGGTCCAAAAAAAATACTTGGGTAGGAAAGATGGCAAAATGAAGGTTTTATTTACTGTGCCTCATCCAAAATAATCCTGAACCGTTTTCTGGAGAAGATAATGGAGCGTGGGGTGTTGCGGTTGGCTTGCATTTTGTTGTATTCTGACGAAACCAGGTGATATGATGTGAGAATCACATCTGCATTTTCCAGTTGACAATCTGTGGTCTGGTGCCACCATTTTCCATGGTATGTGAGAAAATTGATGGCCTTTGACTGCGTATGCTTCATAATCTCTCTTTTGCAATTATTCAGGAGGCGTGGGGGGTTATCACCAGTGTGGCTTGATGTGGAGGTTTTTCAGGGGGGGATCCAGGGGAAGGCCATAGGTCCGGGCTTGCAGCAAGGTGGTTGCAATAAGTGAAATCAATTGTATTGTTTTACCAAGACCCATGTCATTGACCAGGATATATCCAAGTGGGGATTCTGGAATGTCCTCACCCCTTGCAAGAGCTATGCTCTGACCAGTGATCTTGTTCTCCCATAGTTCACCACAATCAATTGGGCTCTTCTTCCACAAAGCCAAGGCGGATGCAGCATGTGGTGATTCCCTATCAAGGAGGAAAGCAAGTCCTTGAGACTGATGTGGTAGCAATGGGGTTTTGATGATAGTGGAAGGAGGAGAAACAGGGTCCAGATCACACCCACTGGGCACCTTGAGTAGAGAGGGGTTGTTATGTAGCTCTTTGATAGCAGACGGGAGGTCTACAATTTCTGTGGCAAGGTTTGAAAGGGAAATGGAGTTGTGTTTTGCGCAATTGTATTGTGGAGGGCGTTCAAGGGTAATTAATGAGGAAAAAATGGAGGTGGTGATGGCCATGAGATCACGTTTGCTGCAAAATATCAATAATGCCAAATTGAATGTGACAAAAGGCTGGGAGGAGACATGAAGAACTTCCTCAAGAAAGATCTGTGAAGCTGTCTGGTTGGGAAATTCCAAAGGGCATTTCCCAGCAGGGCCAAATGATGTTTGATTGGGGATATAAGGGAGAAGGTGACTTGACAGGGGAAGTGGTAAGGATCCCACAGGTTGATCTAGGGTTGGGATTCTGAACACAAGTCTGCAATCTTGGCAAAGAAGGGAGACTCAATGAGTTGATGGGTTGGAAATGAGATAGGGAAGAACAGTTTCAGGAATTGAGGTGAGGGTGGTTTTGAGGAGGCCAAGACATTTAGCAGTAAAGGAAGCCATGGCTAAGGTTTGATGAAGTAATATGATGAGTAAGGGATTTAATAGACGGATGGATGTAATATATGGGAGATTTTGAGAAGAGCAATGATTGTGAGGGGGAAAAAAAGCATGTGAAGGTGAGTACTTAACTCTTTGAGCTGACCAGGAGGTGGCTCTGTGGTAGGAATTTGTGTCAGCACATGGCATAGTCTCATGCCAATGATGTACACCATTGTTGATCAAACTATATAAATTTCTTGAAATGAGTGGAATATGACGTCATTACATTCAGGGTTATGCAAATTATCATTGTGGAAGTATGCATAATGGGGGGAAGGTTTACGTCTCACTTGCGTCAATTGTGGTAAATGGTCTGCCACAGATTGATTTGAGAGTGTCTGATATCAACTTGTGTGCTGGGTGGAAATCTTACAGCTCCATTTTGGACAGATCTACATGGGATGAATGGAAAAGGATGCTGGTGAAGGAACCCAAAATGGAGTTGTACGCTGGGCGGCAAGCATACAACTCCTGAAAGCACCATGGTGCATAGGACATGATGAGGTTGTGCAATCCTGTGGCCAAGGTTCAGCTTGGCTTTTGAGTGCTACACAAGGGTTTGGGCATACAATAAGCTGTGGATCCAAACTGGCTTGATATGCCCACACTCTCATGAAGGAACCCAAAATGCAGTTGTACGCCGGGGGGCAAGTGTACAACTCCTGAAAGGACCATGGAGAATAGGACATAATGAGGTTCTGCAATCCCCTGGCCAAGTTAAAGCTTGGCTTTGGAGTGCTACACAAGGGTGTGGGCATAAAATAAGCTGTGGATCAAAACTGGCTTGATATTCCCACACCCTTGTGAAGAAACCCAAAATGGAGTTGTACGCTGGGCAGCAAGCATACAGCTCCTGAAAAAAAACATGGAGCATAGGACATAATGAGGTTGTGCAATCCCGTGGCCAAGTTCCAGTTTAGCTTTTGAGTGCTACACCAGGGTGTGGGCATAAAATAAGCTGTGGATCAAAACTGGCTTGATATGGCCACACCCTCATGAAGGAACCCCAAATGGAGTTGTACGCTGGGCGGCAAGCTTACAACTCCTGAATGGACCATGGAGCATAGGACATAAAGAGGTTGTACAATACCATGGCCAAGGTCCAGCTTGGCTTTTGAGTGCTACACAAGGGTGTGGGCATACAATAAGCTGTGGATAAAAACTGGCTTGATATGCCCACACCGTTGTGAAGGAACCCAAAATGGAGTTGTACGCTGGGTGGCAAGTGTACAATTCCTGAAAGGACCATGGTGCATAGGACATAATGAGGTTGTGCAATCCCATGGCCAAGGTCCAGCTTAGATCTTGAGTGCTACACAAGGGTGTGGCCATAAGACAAGCTGTGGATCCAAACTGGCTTTATATGCCCACACTCTTGTGAAGGAACCCAAAATGGAGTTGTACGCTGGGGGGCCAGAGTACAACTCCTCAAAGGGTCAGGGTGCATAGGACATTATGAGGTTGTGAAATTGGTGCCTACAAGGGCTCAACTGCAATTTTTTTGGCTTGTGAAAGGGTGTGGGCATAACTCAAGAGACACCTGTTTTGAAGCTTCATTTTGACACACCTCCTGGGGGGGTTGGCATAGATATTATGCATGTTGTTTTCTCAAGCTGCTTGCATAGAATTGCAAACAGATACAGTAGGGTGCAGGCATCTTGGTGAAAGACAACCTTCAAGCTTGAAAATGGTAGGCAACCATTGGGGCAAGCTAATGTTTGACAGGAATTGGGGAGAGCTAATGGTAGGGGACCATTGGGTCAAGCTAATGGTTGGCAACCATGGGGAAAAGCTAATGGTTGACAAGAATTGGGGTAAGCCAATGGTTGGCAACCATTGGGGCAAGCTAATGGTTGGAAACCGTTGGGGCAGGCTAATGGTCAGCAACCATTGGGGCAGGCTAATGGTTTGCAACCATTGGGGGAGGCTAATTGTCAGCAACCATTGGGGCAAGCTAATGGTTGGTAACCATTGGGGCAAGCTAATGGTCAGAAACCATTGGGTTTCACGCTAATGATTGATGACCATTGGAGCAAGCTAATGGTTGGCAACCATTGGGTTGCACGCTAATCATTGATACCATTGGAGCAAGCTAATGGTTGGCGACCATTGGGGCAAGCTAATGGTCAGCAACCATTGGGTTACACACTAATGGTTGATGACCATTGGGGCAAGCTAATGGTGGGCAACAATTGTGTTACACGCTAATGGTTGATTACCATTGGGGAAAGCTAATGTTTGGAAACCATTGCGGCAAGCTAATGGCCAGAAACTATGAGGGGAAAGCTAATGTTAAGGGATCATTTGTGCACGCTAATGGTTGGCAACCATTGGGGCACGCTGTAAGACTCCAAACAGCGCAGGTCGTTGGCAGTTCTGCGGAGGGGATAGGTGCTTTTTTAGGCTGCCCTCCTGAGTGTTACAAAAAATATTTAAATGTAACCAAGATCAAAGTCCAGAGCCTGGTAAACGGGGAACCAAAAGTAAGAGGATAAAGATTGTAGTGGTCGGTAGCTGGGAGACATAACTATCTGAGGCAAGATGATGTTGGGGAAAACTTGAATAGAAGGAGTCAAGAATTGTTCAGAGTTCAACAAGACAAGGCAATTTTGAGTGACAAAGCCCACAAGCTAATAGCTCTGGTCGTCAGCAGGAGCTTAGGAAAGATCAACTCAATCCCAAACAACCTCCAGGTTCTCAATGAACCTTCCCAACTCTCTGCAATCAAACGCTTGAAGGGTACCAGATAACTGTGGGTTGCTGCACAAGAACAAGCTAATTGTTTGAAGAAGCTCTAGAAGCAAAACAATAACTGATTCAAACAATAATAACCCAACACTTCTCAAGGGAGTCAAGAGTAGCGTGGCGGAATTCAACTTCAAAACAAGGGAAGGGAGGTTTAGCACTCCAGTTTTTAAGCTTAATAAAAACTCTTCAGTCACACCTGAATGGTTCCAGAAAGATAATCAAAAGATGATCAGGACCAGTATGGTCAGATAAAGGGCTCAGGAGTGGTGTAACACACTCAAGAATTTGATTAGACAAATTCTTCTTCAACCAGCAAAGCTATTGGTTGGTGATAAGGATCAAGGATCAAGGGTTTGAGTATGGAGGCTCAAGGATCAAAGGTTTGAGTATTGAGGCTCAAGGATCAATGGGGAATCATAGATATCTGATGTGATGATAGGATTATGCTCATTCCATGCTGGATCATTCCATGCTGCATCCTGTTCCAAAAGGCAGGGGAGAGCCCCTCCTTATATGGGAAGGAGGCCCTGTTAGACTATGTACAATGGATTCTACAAATAGAGCGGAAAAAGAAAGAAAATCAGGTCATCTTTCACGTCCGTCCGTGGTTAGGCGTGCGCAACAATACCGGAATCACCCACCCCTTGTCTGAAGGCGGAAGGGGTGGGAAAGGAAAATGAACCGGACTGCTGCGGTTGTCCGCGGGGGGTAGTCAACACTCTCCACCCCTTGGCCAAAGGCAGAAGAGGGTGGGAGAGTCCCAGGAAAGGTGACGGATGAAGTTTGTGAGAACGCGGATGGGTGGATAGGAGATCGGCTTGAGGAGATTGAGTAAATCCTGATGGGCATGAGATTGGCAACTGATAGATTGATTGAGGTGGGAGATTGATGGGTCTGAGGATTGGACAAGCGCTTGGAGGTGCGGTTGGGATGGGTTTGGTAAGGCATGGATGAGCGACGCGTGACAATGATGATGAGCAACAATGATGGACGAGCAATGTAAGACTCCAAACGGTGCTAGGCCGTGGCAGTTCTGTGGAGGGGATAGGTGCTGTTTTAGGCTGCCCTCCTGAGTGTTACAAAAATATTTAAATGTAACCAAGATCAATGTCCAGAACCTGATAAATGATGAATCAGGGAGTAGAGGATAAAGATGATAATGGTTTGGTAGCAATGGAACAGCACTATCTGAGACAAGATTATGCAGGGAAAAACTTGAACAAAAGAAGTTAAAGTCCTCTTAGAGTTCAAAGAACAAAAGCTGTTGTATGTAAACAACCCCCACAAGCTAATAACTCTGGTTGTCAGTAGAAGATTGGGGATGATCAACTCAAACCCAAGCAACCTCCAGGTTCTCAATGAACCTGCCCAACTCTCCGCAATCAAGCGCGTGAAGGGTACCAGATCACTGAGGGTGGCTGTACAAGACAAAAGCACAATTTTTAAGAAGCTCCGAAGCAAACAGTAACTGATTTTGAAGCAAGGATAACCTCAACACTTCTCAAAAGACTCAAGAATAGGCTGGCAAAATGCAACCCCCAAGAAAATAAAGGGAGGTATAACACTCCAGGTCTTAAGCTTAATAAGACCTCTTCAATCAATCGTGATTGGCTCCAGAAAGGTGATCAGGGATCAGGACCAGTATGGTCAGAGAAAGGGATCAAGGAGTGGTATAACACACTCAAAAATTCCACCAGATGGGATTTTTCTTCAACCAGCAAGGCTATTGGTTGGTGATAAGGATCAGGCCACAGAGGGGCTAAGACTCAGGGTCAAGAATGGATCAGGGGGCAATCAAAGATTGTCAGCTTGCTACTATTGCAGAGCAAGCTGCAAAAGTAACTAAAATAACAAAATAATAATAATAATACAACTAACCTAAGAAGGAGTAAGAAAACCATAAATATTATTACCAAAATGGATTCTCCATGCAAAATTAGGTAGGGTCACTCACTGACCCCACACTTGAAATCCAACTCCTTATATTTTTAAATAATTAAGGAAAAAAGAACCAAAATACTACGGCTCCAGTATTGAGCTTTTTGGCCAATTAAATATTTCACACACATTGTCATGTATAGGTTTCACACCTAAAATTCAGTCAGAATTGAGGTGTTGTGTATATTTTAGGAGTTACGGGCGGAAATTTGTTTTGTCATAATTCCCGCACGCAGCCACAGCAGCCACAGCACCCGCGCGCAGCTGAGATACAGCCGTGTCAACCTGTCAAGGTTGTGTACGCAGCCCTGGGCCTCTGACAAGTGTGCAGCCGCAGGACTACGGGCTGACATAGTGACAGGCGGCCCAGGTACCGTGTAAACAGGCTACAACATACACGGGAACTTGTTACATATGTAATAAAGGTTCCCGTGGATAGTAGACTGTCTAAATATACAAAATATTATATAAAAATACCTAAATAATCCTTACACGTATTTTTTATTTAATAAAATGCAAAGAATCAAGAATGTCAAAAATAAGACAATGACAGCTTCAAAAAATATATTAAAATACTTTGATATACTTTATGAGAATTACTATACGTCAACATTTTCGTGACATACTACGGAAGATAATGATGTAATAATATTACATGAATTCTCATGACTTATATTTTTAAGTAATTATCTTAAAAAATCAACTGGAACTTGTAGATAAAGAGTAAAAACAATATTATGACTTTTACTCCAGTTATATGATACATAATGAGAACTTACCTGACATCAAAATGTCCTTAGAGATGTCTAATAATATAATTATTATATGACTGGGGACATATACTAAGGATAATTAATTAAATAATACATAAATAGGACAGATTAGTGTTATTCACACGTCCTAATGTCCATTATAAGGTAGAATAATTTCCATACCCTAAGGAATTAGATGCTACCCGGGCTATAGCACCAAGGGCACATGACAGGCTACCCCTGGTTACCCTGCTAGCCTTAGTGTCCGTCCCTTTGAGCACCTACAATGCTCAGAAGGACCATATTGGGACTCCAAAAACTATAAATACAGAGCTCTTTTGAGGATGTTGTTGGGCAGAGACCCAGTAATATTCATATCCAGACGCCGTGCCAAGGTAATCAAATACTTATAAGAGATAAGTAAGTGATTTATGGCAATGTCTGATCAGTAATATCCATCTTCAAACCTCTTTTTATCAAATAAAACTGCTGAACAAACTTATAACCCCAGTATACAGGTTTAACCCATCATGTCAGCCATGAGACATGTATTGGTGTCCTATAGGCTGCCCAACTCACAAGTCTTGGTAGTATAGTGGTTAAGGAATGTCTTAGTACCCTTTGGAGTACCTAGGTAGTGTGTCAAGCCTCCATTAGTCCATTACATTTCCATATTTTTGACATATAAAGTTTCATATAATCATATTTTTATAGTATGTCTTAATATTAGAAATCATCCCATAAAACCTTGAAGGTTTATATTATAATTTACAGGAGATCTTATAACTTTACTCTAGATTACAATCCTCTGGAAGCATCCAATTGGATGTACAATTAATGTCCTTAAAGATTTCCCTCTGTGGAAACTATATTCTGTAATAATCCTTATCTACCATAACCCAGATTTTTAGGTGAATTGTAAATTATTTTCTAAGAACTCTCCTTCCAGCTTGTAGATAACTTTCAAGAAGTTAATCATGATGGAAAAGCGTACACTCAGAAGCTAGTAAACTCCCCTGGTGCAGATAAACTCTGTGGGAATACTTACCCAGAGTATACATATCTATTTGGATTAAGAATATCTAATAATATGGTTGTAATTCTTTGAACACCTGCTCTGATAGATCTACAGAGATTTAGAGGGTAATTAAATCAATTCTGAAGCCTTTAGAGCGTCCTCTTGAAGGATAATAAGTGACTGGGGTGATTCCCCCCCATCACTTTAAACTTCTGAGTAAATAAATTACAACCTTACCTCAAAAATAGACCCCAATGAGTATGTAAATGTTATTATACATTGGGGATTATTGCTTGGGGCTCTAAGCCACTGGAGACGAAATCTAGGACATTTGTGTACTCCCCTGATGATTCCCTGAGTCCCCCTGAGGACTCTTTCAATATAAAAGAGGAGGGTCTTGTCCCTACAAGACCTATTCCTCATTGTATTTCATAAAGCAGATAGTGCATATTAACAAGCCCATCCAACTTAGTCCACCAAGAGGATTGACTGGGGCCTTTTTATTCAACATCTTATTATATCATCAATCAAACAATCAACTTCAATTTCAAGTCCAAGGTCCTATTGGAGTTATAGTCCTTTTTAGGCTATCATGAAGGGTGTGAGCTTCCTTGTGTAAGCAAGTCTCCTTTGAGCTTTATTTATTAAAGCTAGGCCCCTTATCTCTTTAGAGGTTCAAGGTGTGGCTTTTTTACTCCTGATAACTTAATATCAGTTGAGTTTTTTATTGATATTATCAGTGTAATCATTAAAACTGATATTTGGCAATTATTATTATTTTTTGCAGGTATCTGCCACAGCTACTATAGCAATAGAGGCAATACTCTGACAATTGGGGGCCTCATCTCCTTTTGAACCAAATTTTCGACTTTTTGGCCTGTTAAAGTAAGAATTTCTGTTAATCAACTTGAAATTATATTTAAATTACAGGAAAATTCATAAAAACAAAAATATATATACTAAGAATAACCAAAAACTTTCGAAATTTGGTGTAAATTTTTTAGATTTTTGCTGAAGTGCTTTAAACACTTAAGTACTAGTTTGAGGTTTTCTCAGATAACCAGTACGATTGAATTTTTTTTTGATATAAAAAGTCATTTTTTTTAAAAAAAAAATAAATATATAAGAAATATATAAATAACATAAGTAAATTGACCAAAATTTTTGAAAATTGTTTTCTTGTTTTTAGAAAAACAAAATTTTTTTAAGCAAAGTAAAAACTTGGTGCTGTTTAAATTGTATAAAATCAAGAATAATAGTGAGTGTGGTTGATTGCAGAATTGTTTTTGAAGAATAAGAAAGAAAGCAAAAATAAACTTATAAAAAAAATTTTTTCGAAAATTGATTTTTTGTTTTTTATAATCTTTTGATCACAGAAAAACACTTGTAACTTGTTAAAGTTTTCTCAGGTCAACTTTGGGGTGAGTACTATCAATTCCAGAAATTATTTTTTTAAGAAAAAAATAGTAAGGAGAAAAAACAAAAAGAAAAAACATTACAATCAAAATTATATAAAAAAAAAGCAAATTCTTTAACAAATTTTTTAAAAAAAAGATTTTTTATTTTGATTGGTTTTTTAGATTGCTGAAGTACAGGAAGCGCTTAGCTCAATCGTTTGTTGCTCAGATTACCATTAAAGGTGATCGCCGAAGACAGTAAGTTTTTTTTTAATAAAAAAAAAAAAAAAGATAAAAAATAAATAAATTAAATAAGAAAAATCAGTACTGTGTTTTGATAATTTTGACACTGATTTTGTATTTAATTATGTTTACTAGGAGCAAGGGAGCTGACCTTGTGCCAGCTGGAGAGTTCAGACGCCAGAAAAGACAGCCCTCCACCAGGAGTGGCAAATCTGCTGACCTGCCACACCCAGAACAAGATGAAATATCTGGAAGCAGTGGCAGCAGAAAATGTGCAGAATCAGGCAACTTACCTGACTCAGGCTCTGGCAACTTACAGAGCTTTGCTGAAGATAATAGGAAGGTAACAACTGATGAGGGAGACATAAAACTGGGATCCAACAAAGATCAAGAAACCAATGATACCCAAATCAAAGGTAAAAAGATTGAGTCCAGTGAACCAGTCAGCATCAACCTCCCAGGTTCCCTTGGAGAGTCCATCCCACCCTCATCAAGAGAGAAATATTAGGATGAGAAAGAGAAGGGAACACAGGAACTCCATTTATGGAGAAATGATGAGGATGGCCAGGTCTCTCCAAGGAGGTTTTCAATTCTTGGAGGTGGAAAGGGCCAAAAGAATGAAGAAGTAATTTTGTCCTTAGATTCAGAAATAATGTTAGAGAAATTTTGTAATATTGTTTTTAATGAAACTCTACATATTCAAAAAGCAGTAGTAGATGCCAACCAATTTTGTATAGATGTTTTTGCTTCCATGGGTCATAAATATGATAAAATTATGACAACTAGTATGAATTTTAAATCTGTTTTGGCTGCCTCAATAAAATAATTAGAAGATGTGACCAACAAAACTATGGAGCTTGATTTAACTAAGGTGTATCATAAGGATTTGAAAAAGTTGGAAACAATGATAGCAGATTTCAATGAAAATGTAAAAACCAATAAATTATCCACTGAGGACATGAAAGAAAGCACTGATTCTTTGACATCAGCTGTTATACAGTTAAGCAATTCAATGGAGATATTGGAAAGTAAAGTAAATGATAAATTCACTTTACTTGAAAAAGAAATTTCCCTGCAGAGCTCTAACTCTAAAGAGTTATTTAATAAGTTTAGTAATAGTATAGCACAATTGAATGACAGACTGGATAAAAATATGCTAATGATCTCCAATAAATTGGAGGATACCAAACAGATAAGACATAGTGTACCAATTTTTCAGGATAGTAAGCAAGTTATGAGTAAAGACAGAGGTGAAGAAAAAATTTTATCACCTCATGAACAACCAGGAAACAATAGTGAGATATTTAAGCATATTCTGCGAGGTCTGCCCAAGATTAGTGAGTGGCCTAATTTCACAGGTGAAGGAGCATATGATCACACAGAATTCATATCTTGGATTGATACCTTGCAAGAAGATACAGGTTTACCTGATACTTTAATCACTAGCAGATTGAGTATCCTGTTTAAAGTTATAGCTTCAGATTGGTACAGAGATAGAAGAAATGCTGTTGGAGTACAAAGTTGGAGCTTCTGGAAAAAGGAATTGCACAATAAATTTGGTACACCAAATTGGAAAAGGAAATGTATGACTTCATCTAATAATTATAAGTTTGTACCTGGTGTCACTAGTCCTGCTAGTTGGGTCACAAGGCAAAAGAAAAGGCTAAGAGCTTTTGATCCAATGCTAGATCAAGATAGTATTAACTTTAAGCTTCTTTCACTAATGGAAAGTGAAATTTCTTTTGCTGTCAAGACAAGTATGAAAGTTGATGGTGACTGTTCTAACTTGATTAATATATTAGAGGACATAGTGGAAGATACATCTTTGGGGAGAAAGAAAAATTATCAAACCAAAGATAACAATTTAGTCAGAACAGAAAGGGAGAAAACTACTAATAAAAATCCTACTTCCAATACAGAGATATCTTGTTATACTTGTGGTAAAGTAGGACATACCTCAAGGGTTTGCCCACAGAAAACAAAGAAAGTGAATAACATTGGTAGTGAAAGTTCTAGTAGACAAGATAATTGTATTGAGGAGACTGAGTTGGATAGTTCCTTGGAAGATTATGATGAACCTATCATAGGTTGCATAAATTCCATCAGAACATATAATGAATTAGTCACTATGAAATTTTGTGATAAGCCTTGTAAGGTCCTACTGGACAGTGGAGCATACAAATCCGTGGTAAGAAGAAACTATTTGGATAGCTTCTTCCCAGATTGGAAAAAATCAGTTATAAATTCTCCTGCTATTAAATTACATAGTTGCTCTGGACCATTGATTTCTTTAGGGACAGTAAAAGCCAAATTATTATTTGCTTCATTTGTGTTCATAATTAAATTTGTAGTAGTTGATAATGCTACCATGAATTATTTCATAATAGGAAATGACTATATGAAAGAATATTCTTTCAATTTGTTTCACAGTAAAAAGTCTTCATATTTTACTGTTGGTAACAGTGTTAAATTCTATTTTGATCAAAAACAACTTGATTCTGTCAATCACCTTGGTAAAGATAATTTTTGTAATGAAATTATCAATGAATCTAAAATCAATTCCTCACTAAGTGACCAAGAAAAAAGTAGTCTGCTGAACACTTTATTTGACCATAAGGAAGCATTTGCTACTGTTGATGAACCTTTTGGATCCATTGTAGGTCATGATGTTAAAATAAATTTGACTATTGATAGGCCTTATCCGCCTGCCTTAAGGAAACATCCATTTCCTGCTAGCCCTAGGAGCAGAGAGGCGCTTAAAGAAAATATAAATACTTTGCTGAAATTAGGGGTCATCAGAAAAGTAGGGGCTAATGAAGATGTTGACATTACCACCCCAGTGATAATTGCTTGGCACAACGGTAAATCTAGAATGTTGGTGATTTTAGAGCATTAAACTCTTACACAACACCAGATAGGTATCCAATGCCCAAGATTGTTGAATCATTGATTTAATTACACCAAGCAAAATATATCACTTGTATGGATTTCTTGAAAGGGTTTCACCAAAATGTTGTACATGAAGAAAGCAGAAAATTTTTGAGAATAGTTTGTCACTTGGGCGTTTTTGAATATCTAAGAATGCCATTTGGTATCAAAAATGCACCATCTCATTTCCAAAGAATGATGGACACTGAATTTCATGAATAATTGATGCAGAATTGGTTAATCATAAATATAGATGACATTATTATATTTTTTGAGACATGGGAAGAGCATATGTCAAGGTTGTCAATTGTTTTGAAGAAAGTGATTAAAATGAACATGAAAATTTCTTTAAATAAGTGTTCATTTGGTTTCAATGAGTTAAAAGCCTTGGGACACATTGTAAACGGATTGTCCTTAGGAATAGATCAGAAGAGAGTGGCAGCAGTTTTGTTAAAACCTACTCCCAATAGTGTTAAAGAAATGCAAAGCTTTTTAGGATTTGCAGGGTATTACAGGTTACATATTAAGGATTTTGGTATCATAGCCTCTAGTCTTTATAAAATCTGCAGTCCCAATGTTTCTTTTGAAATTACCACAGAAAGAATGGACGCCTATGAGTTTCTGAAAAAGTGTTTAACAAGTGCACCTTTACTTTTCCACCCAGACCCTAAGAAACCATTTAAATTGTATGTAGATGCATGTATGGAAGGTTTAGGAGCAGCATTGCACCAAGTGCAAATTGTTAATGATAAACCAGTCGAAGGACCTATATGCTTTATATCTAGGCAACTTAAAGATAGTGAAAAGAGATATGTTGCGTCACAACTAGAATGCTTGTGCTTGGTTTGGGCCTTAGAGAAATTGTATCATTATTTGGATGGGTGCCTGTTTGAGGTTGTTACTGATTGTACAGCTCTGAAATCACTTTTGAATCTAAAGACACCTAATAGGCACATGTTGAGGTGGCAGATAGCTATCCAGCAATGGAGAGGGTGCATGACTATAGTGCATAGAGAAGGAGTAATACATAAAAATGCAGATGGGCTGTCTAGGCGGGCTTTAACCAATAACAATGATAATCCAGCCTATGACCCAGAGGATAATGTAGATACATTACCAATTATGGGCATTTCAATGAAAAATCTTGCTGAAAGCTTCTGGAACTCTGTAATTGATTCATATACCAATAATAAGAATACTTCTTTGCTCCTTGAGATATTGAAATCTAAGTCAAGTGCAAAAGATATGATTGAGGGATTAGATGCAGATTGGAAAAAAGGTTATATGGAAGGAAGGTTTGTCCTTTTAGATGGTTTGATATATCATAAATCTGCTCATTGTTTCTCAATAGTTTTAGTAAATGATGATCATATACAAATGATTTTGAGTGAATGTCATGATAATGTTTGTTCTGGACATCTTTCAAAAGATAGAACTATTGAAAGAGTTAAGATCCTAGCATGGTGGCCAAACTGGAGACAAATTGTTGGATCATATGGTGAATCCTGTGAAAGATGTCAAAAAGCAAATAGGTCTACAGGTAAAAGATATGGTCTGTTACAGACCATAGAAGAACCAAAAGAAAGGTGGCACACTATTAACATGGATTTTGTATCCGGATTACCTCCAGGAGGTAAGGATAATTTCAACTGTGTGTTAGTAGTGGTGGACAGATTCTCAAAGAGAGTTAGATTCTTACCATGCTACAAAGATAGCTCTGCAATGGACATTGCTATGTTATTTTGGAATAGTATTGTCAGTGATGTAGGATGTCCAAGAAATATTATCAGTGATAGAGATCCAAAATTCACATCTGAATTTTGGCGAATTCTTTTCAATTTGGTTGGCACTAAGCTATCTTTTTCAACAGCTTATCATCTGCAGACTGATGGTCTAGCAGAAAGGATGATACAAACATTGGAAGACATGATCAGGAGATATTGTGCTTATGGCATTGAGTTTAAAGACAGTGATGGATATACTCATAACCAAGTATCCCTTTTGCCAGCTTTAGAATTTGCCTGCAATTCCAGTAAGCATTATACAACTAATATTTCCCCTTTTGAATTAGAGAGAGGTTGGGTACCTCACATGCTAAAAGACATGTTGCTAAGTAAGACTATAATGCTACAACCTTCAGCTGAATGTTTCAGGGAAATGATGAACAAAGCTGAAACATGTTCTGGTAAGTGCATTAAGGATGAAGTAGAGTATAATAAGATTAGATGGACAAGAGCCATAGAGATCATGATTTCAAGATAGGAAACATGGTTTTGATTTCTACTGTTAATTTTAGTAAAATTTCAGGACATAGAAAATTAAAAGATGCTTTTTTTGGTCCATGTCAGCTTGCTACTATATACAGAGCAAAACTGTCAAATAGTAACACAAACTATGAAAAACAAAAATACCTCAATTAACAAAGTAAGGAGTGAGAAATCCATAAATATTATTACAGGAATGGACTCCTCACCCAAAATTAGGTAGGATCACTCACTGACCCCACCCTTGAATTCCAAGTCCTTATATTTTTAAAATAATTAAAAAGAAAAGTAATAAAAATTACAACACCTGTATGGCACTTTTGGGCCATTCTAATATTTCACACGTATTGTCACGTATAGGGTTTACACCTAAAATTCACTCAGAATTGAGGTGTTGTGTATATTTTAGGAGTTACACGCGGAAATGTGTTATGTCACAATTCCCGCGCGCAGCCCCGCATCATTACATAACCCTACGTACTAGTAGCAGAAGGTTCCTGCGTACTAGAGACCCGCGCGCAGCTGATTCTGCCACGCACGCAGCGGATCCTACCCTGCGCGCATCTGTACTAAATGATCCCCATGCCTGGATCAGTTGTGACTAATCTGACAACCAGGTACCGCTCAGAAGAGCTACAACCTAGTTAGGGTTGCCTAGTATATGTAACAAATGGACATATGCCTTACTAATGATCTAAAAAGATCAAAACTTAAATAAAATTAATGAAAATTAACTTTTAAACATTTCTTAATAATAAATCAAAGATCAAGGACTACCACCTAAATCACTGATTTTGATCTTTGAAGACCACAAAACACTACAAGAAGTGTTCATAAAAATTATTAAAAATTATCTACATGATCACCAAATGATGCCAAATCAGTAAACATCCACATCTGCAAGCTTCAAAATAATATCAATAGTACAAATGAAGGATGAGTACAGAATGATCAAATTTACGCCATAACAGATTAACAGATCCTGTGGCTAAAATAGTGCAGAATTCCAGCAGATCTAAGGACAGCGGATTGACAGAATCAAGTGGAAGTGCTAATCTTGCCCTGACTTGCTTGCCAGCCTCAGCCCACGAGCAGAACCCTCTCTACATGCCCTGAGAAGACCAAAATCACCCCAAAAAGGTATTTATACAGACCTCTTTGGATCCATTATTCCATCAGTTAATCAGTTACCAGGAATTATTTATTATCAATCAGACACCGTGTCATTGTTAATCAAGTGCTTATATGAGGATAAGCAAGTGATTTATGACTTATTCTGTAGTAGTATTATTTACCTTTATTAACCAATCAACCATTGAAGTTTAGTCAAGCAATCTACCCCATATGCTCTGAAACCCTTCCAATTATTCCAGGATTTTTGTGGTAAAGTGCTCAGAGTGAGTGTTACCCTTCCTGTCTTGGCCATTTGTGCTGTTAAGCCCGGCCACTAGTGGAATAAGTCCTTTCTAAGGCACCCATATTTATTCCAAGATTCTTAAACTGCCTAAGGAGGCCCCTTGAAGAGAGGTTGCTAGTCTGTAAAGATCCCCAGTAGTATAATACTATGGACCCTCTCTTATATTATATTGAAAACCATTTACTACCAAACCAATTAAACCTTGCAACTGCTCTTATTAAATCATTTATTTGAGCTTCTAAGCGTTTATTATTGGAATAATAATTGTTATTATCATTCCAGCATTTTTATCACTCTCTGTAGCTAAAGGACTGCAAGGTTCCTGGTATCAGAGAGCTGACAACTGGGGGTCTGGCAGGGAAATATCCTTAAATAATTAATTTTTAATTATTTATTCCTTGGAACAGTCTATTTATTTAAGTTAACATACTTATAACATATATTTTTGATCATTTGTTTCTCTAGTGGATCTTAAGACCAACAGAGAATTGATCAATTATTATTTGAACCTTCTTAGAAAGAAAAAAGAAGAAAAACTCCGTAACTTTGTCCCTGTCATTATGACTCCTGAGCAGCAACAGGAGAAATAGCTTTATTATAAACAGCAGGTTATAAAAGACAAAGAACAAGAGCTTGAAAGAATTATCAATTTCAATTCTTTATTAAGGCAACATAAGGAGTGGAAGATTTATCAAAGGAAGCTTTATATTTATAAACTAAATAACCCTGAAGACAAAGAAAAATCCAAAAATAATAAAAGTGATTATTTTTTAAAAAATCACTTTAACACGTAAAAATACAAAAAAATATTAAACTTATATTTTTTTGTTTTTATCCATCTCAGTGGATTTTGTTTTTGGTGATCTCATTGACCAGGACCTCCTAGAGGAAATCCCAGACAGTGTACCATTGGATTTACCCTTGGATTTATCCCAGGATCTGATTGGAACTCACTCAGACCCCATTGGAATACCCTCCAAGGATAGTT
Organism: Puccinia polysora; assembly: GCA_025617555.3. NCBI lineage: Eukaryota > Fungi > Basidiomycota > Pucciniomycetes > Pucciniales > Pucciniaceae > Puccinia > Puccinia polysora. Next base: position 22,216,249 of record CM062624.1, read on the forward strand.
GTGACCCCAATCAAGTGTTGGTACCTTTTAATTTAACTCTAAGTAAGTTAAAATATTTAAAAAAATTATTAAAAATATAAAACACACAAAAAATATTATTTTTATAATTTTAAAGTCTTTTTTCAAAAGTTTCAACAAAAGACTTACACATTTTTTTTTGGTGCTATGTATCAAAATAGGCGCAACACCCGTGCAACCGGTAGAGCCCCGTCATATGGATCTCTGCCCGGAGGAACCCGTGCAGGCAAGGACTCCAGTCACAAGCGCAATGAGGGGACTTGAACCCATGACCATAGCGTCACGCGGGACGACAACGGCGACTATTGCGGCCGCCAACTCAACCAACAAACCGTTGGAGAGCCATCCAACGCCCACCAGGTTATCCCAGGAGGGTACAGGTCCTCCTACGCCACCCCAGCTTGACTCAACCAAGGAGGAAAGAGTCAAAGTATTAGTGAAAGAGCACGTGAGTTATTGGGAACAATTCAGGTTGGCTCAGACCCAGGAGGATCAACCAGGTATGAGAAAAGCCATTTGTCAGGCAAAGAAATCTCAGATTTCTCTGCAAAGGTTGATCCCAAAGAAAGAAGTAGAAGGCTACGTGCAGAACTGGAATCCTTGGGATCAGTTAGCTTCCTTAAAGGGAAAGGACCCCAAAAAGAAGAGGTCCTCAGCCCATCAGAAGTTAAGGAACCCAAAGGATTGGGACAACATAATATCCTTAGCCCAGAAGTGGAAAAGGGTGTACCACAATTAAATGTAGAAGCTCTTAATAGCTTTTCTGTAAATGTGTCTCACAATTTTACTATTATTAGCCAATGCTTTGACAAAGTTTATCACCAATTGGACAAATTAAGTTTGATTATTTTTAGAGTGATTGATACTCAGTCTCAGATTATGAGAATTGATGAGTTGGAAATACAACAAATCAAGGATAGTATAAGAGCTAGTAAGTTGGACCTGATGAAACATATTGATGACAACCAATCAATTCTTCAGGAAGATATTCTTGCAACCATAGACCAGCTTAAGGAAGAAGTTAAGAAAACTAGTCCTACTCCTTCAGGTCATCTGACTAACAAAATTGACTTATTAAGCAACAAACTTGATTTAGAGTTAGTTATGATTAAGAATGATCTCAGAGATCTTAAGATCAACTCTACTAACTCTCCAGTCATTGACTTAGAAGAAACTAGACCTGCCAGGTTCACCAGTACTCCTAGTGCTCCTCCCAGAGCCAGGATAACTATGAATGAGTCTTTCAGACCCAGTCCTACTCCTGAAATGGAGAAGGCTTTGAAGCTACTTCCTCCCATCACTGAATGGCCTAAATTCTCTGGAGAAGGAGAATACAACCATGTCAGTTTCATTAAATTTATTGACTATACTCTTTTGTCCTATGAGCTCCCTGATGCAATAGCTGTGGTAAGATTGCCCAGATTATTTGAAGGAGTAGCTCTTGATTGGTTTGTCAATAAAAGAGAAGAAGTTGGATCTTTATCCTGGAATTCTTGGAAAGAATTGATCAAAGTGCAGTTTGGTACCAGGATTTGGAAAAGAAAGATGATGAAAACTTTCAAAACTTTCCAGTTTGATGCATCCAAGGACAAACCTCATAAGTGGTGCTTAGACCAGAAAAAGAGGTTGGACTGTTTTTATCCTGATGCTGATAAAGAAGAAGTCAATGAAAGACTCCTCAACTTATGTCCTGGAAAAATCAACCACAGTATAAGGTGTAGAATGCCTATGGATTCAGATCTTTCCACCTTAATAGGTGTATTGGAAGAAACTATTGATATGAATGGTTTTGATAAAAGGGTCAATAGACCTCCAAGGGAACAAAATACTAGGAACAGGGAAGAATATACTTCCAAAACTAAAGAATCCCCTGCTACTAATCCATCTACCTTGGAAGTCAAGAAGACTCCAGAATCAAAAGAAAAAGTATGTTGGAACTGTAACCAAACAGGACACGTAAAACCTGATTTTCCTCTACCTAGGAAAAGGATTAATCTTATTGAAGGAGAAGAGCATGACAATCCTGACCCTCACCTTGACAATACTGACGGATCACTCTCTGATTGTGATCTAATAATCACTAACCCTATCAATGTTATTGAAGGTAGTATTGAGTCTTCTCTGGACATAAATTCTGTTAATGAGGAATCTAACCTCCCTCAAAAATGAAATCCCAACATGAAGATTCACCACATCTCTGAGGCTAAGGCTTTTACTATAAAAACTTCTGCCGGTAAAATTTACACTTCAGGCAAAACATGCTATGCTACTGGTTTAATCCAAGATTCCCCTGTTAAGTTACTTCTAGACAGTGGAGCCTTTTGCTCTTGTGTTGGTTCAACTTATCTGGAAAAACAAGACCCAAACTGGAAACTGAACTTCCTACCAGTACCTCAGGCTAAGTTCAGCAGTTGTAATTCTGCACTCAATGCTGTTGGAGTATGGTCTTCTGATATCATACTCCCTCACTCTAAAGGATCACTCAAACTGAACATTGAATTTGTAGTGCTCCAAAATGGAGTATGTGATTATTTTATCCTTTGGAATGATTCTCTTTGCCTACATGGTATAAATGTATTCCAAAGCAAAGGTAGATACTTCACCGTAGGAGGAGACTGGAATAAGAAGTTCCAAATATGTCATGTCAATGCTCAAACTTCTGATTCAACTTATGAAAAACACTTAGAGAATTTCAATCAGGAATACTTCTCTCAAGCTTCTTTGAATTCCATTCTCAATGAAGAACAGAAACGGGATATCCTACAAGTATGCTTTGAAAATCAGAATGCTTTCTGTACCAAAGATCACCCCATTGGTAACATCAAAGGACATGATATGATCCTAACTCTAACTATTAATCCTCCTTAACCACCTAACCTCAGGAGACCTGCTTACCCTTCTAGTCCAAAATCCAGAGCTGCTCTGAAAACCCATATTCAAGAGTTGGTTGACTTACAAGTCGTAAGGAAAGTAGGCCACAATGAACAAGTGGATATTACTACCCCAGTACTTATAGCTTGGCACAATGACAAGTCAAGAATGGTTGGAGATTTTAGAATGCATAAAAAATACACCCAAGCTGATTATTATCCAATTCCAAGAATTGACCACGCTCTACATAACCTGTCCAAGGCTAAGTACATAACCACCATGGATAAGCTGAAAGGTTTTCACCAAATACCTATCAGCCCTGATAGCCAGATATTCATGAGAATTATCTGTCATTTGGGAATTTATGAGTATCTTAGGATGCCTTTTGGTATTAAAAATGCTCCTTCTCATTTTCAAAGGATGATGGACATAGTCCTAGGATTATTCATCAGAAAGGGATGGATGATGGTATACATTGATGATGTTATCATTTACTCTGATCATTTGGATACTCACATGGAGAAATCAAGGCTAGTCCTCAAAACCATCTCTGCCGTAGGATTGAAAGTATCAATGAAAATGTGTAACTTTGGCTATGGAGAACTCAAAGCCTTAGGACACATTGTCTCTGGACTAACCTTAGCTGCTGACCAAAAAAAGATAGCAGCAGTAATGAATAGGCCTATGCCTGAGAAAAAAACTGAACTCCTATCCTTCATCAGCTTCTGCAGCTACTATAGGAAGTATGTACCTAAGTTTGCTCTTCTAACCAAATGTCTGTATGAGATCTGCAACAACACCACCATGTTTGAAATGACTCATGACAGAGTCAAGAACTATGAGGAACTCAATATGGCAATGACTTCAGCTCCAGTACTGATCCAGCCAGATTATCCTAAACCTTTCAAACTCTACATAGATGCCAGCATGGAAGGGCTAGGAGCTGCTTTACACCAAAAAGTCATAGAGGATGACAAACCGGTGGAAAAACCTATACTCTTCATATCCAGACAAATTAAAGACACTGAGAAAAGGTACGGTGCAAGCCAAATGGAATGTCTTGCCTTAGTATGGGCTCTATGGAAACTCCATTATTACTTAGAAGGCCCCAATTTCACTGTGATTACTGACTGCAATGCTGTCAGGACATTGATGAACATGAAGACCCCAAGTAGGCACAGGTTAAGATGGCAGATAGCCATAGAACAGTACAGAGGTCAGATGACCATAGTTCATCAAGCTGGGACTAAACACCAGAATGCTGATAGTTGAGCAGGAATGCATTACCCAATGACCCAAGTAACCCTGATTATGATACAGAGGATAATGATATCTTCCCTATCCTTAACATTTACAGGTTGAACATTGAAGCTCCTATAATGGGAATCAACATTTGTGAACTGAATGAATCAATGTTCAACTCAATCAAAAAATCTTACAGTTCTTGCATGAATACTCTGATCAATATTATGGAAAGTACTTCTCCACCATCTGAATTGATCAATAGCCTACCTGAACCTCTTTTCAAACCATACAAATCCGGGAGGTTCACCATATGGGATGGTCTGGTATACTATAGGCATCAACATTCAATTTTCATAGTCTTAACTAAGGATGACCATATCAAACATGTTCTGGCTGAGTGCCATGATAACTGCTCATCTGGTCATTTGTCTGCTGATAGAATCTTGGATAAGGTTAAAAAAACTTCTTGGTGGGTTAATTGGAGAGACTCCACTATACAGTACCTTACCAGTTGTGAAACTTGTCAGAAATCCAACAGGACTACTGGGAAACGGTTTGGACTACTACAAAATATTGCTGAACCCAAGAAGAGATGGGAGATCATCAATATGGACTTTGTAACTGGACTACCACTAGGAGGAGCCCATTACTACAACTTAGTCTTGGTCATTGTGGATAGGTTCTCCAAGAAAACAAAGTTCCTACCTAATCACAAGGAAGAAACTGCTATGGAAGTTCCCCTATTATTTTGGAACAGACTCATTGCTGATGTTGGAGTGCCCAAGATTATTATCAGTGACATAGATCCTAAATTCACCTCTGAGTTCTGGAGGAACCTACATGATATGCTTGGAACCACCTTAGCTTTCTCTACCGCTTATCACCCTCAGACGGATGGATTAGCTGAAAGGATGATTCAGACCCTGGAAGACATGCTCAGGATATTCTGTGGCTTTGGACTAGAATACAAAATTCTGACGGTTATTGCCACGATTGTGTTAGCCTTTTACCTGCACTGGAGATGGCCTACAACAGTAGCAAGCACTCTACCACTAAGGAAGCACCTTACATAATGGAAAGAGGATGGATTCCTAGACTACCCAAGGATAACCTTAACCACCAGCTGACCAATATTCACCCTACATCACTTGATTTCAAAAACATCATAGATGTAGCAAACAAACATGCTGTTAAATGTGTCCAGGATTCTATAGAGTATAACCAGCAAAGGTGGGATAAAACCCATAAGGAACCTGATTTCAAAATTGGTGATAAAGTCTTGATCTCTACCACTAACTTTACCAACTTGGGTGGAAATAAAAAGCTTAGACCAGCTTTTGTTGCACCTTACACCATTAATAAACTTCATGGTAAAAATGCTGTGGAAGTAATCCTCAGTGATCAGCTTTCTGGGAAACATCCAGTCTTCCCAGTAAGCCTCATCAAACACTATCACCCAAGGAATGGAGAACATACTCCTTCACCTGCAATACCAGTTACAGAAGAACCTGAAAAGTACAAAGGTAAAATTAGCAAGATCCTTAAGGATAAGAAAGATAGGATAAATGGAAAAGATGTCAGACTCTACCTGGTTAGATACAAGGGAGAATCAGCTGATAAAGATGAATGGTTGCCTGAAAATAATATCCCTGACGGACCTATACACCTGAGGAACTACAGAGCCAACAGGAGGCATTAGCCCAAATTTTTTTTCATATATAGACATATCTTGGAGCAGGGTAATGTCAGCTTGCTACTATATACAGAGCAAAACTGTCAAATAGTAACACAAACTATGAAAAACAAGAATACCTCAATTAACAAAGTAAGGAGTAAGAAATCCATAAATATTATTACAGGAATGGATTCCTCACCCAAAATTAGGTAGGGTCACTCACTGACCCCACCCTTGAATTCCAAGTCCTTATATTTTTAAAATAATTAAAAAGAAAAGTAATAAAAATTACAACACCTGTATGGCACTTTTGGGCCATTCTAATATTTCACACGTATTGTCACGTATAGGTTTTACACCTAAAACTCACTCAGAATTGAGGTGTTGTGTATATTTTAGGAGTTAAACGCGGAAATGTGTTATGTCACAATTCCCGTGCGCAGCCCCGCATCATTACATAACCCTACATACTAGCAGCAGCAGGTTCCCGCGTACTAGAGACCCGCGCGCAGCTGATTCTGCCACGCACGCAGCGGATCCTACCCTGCGCGTATCTGTACTAACTGATCCCCGAGCCTGGATCAGTTGTGACTAATCTGACAACCAGGTACCACTCAGAAGAGCTACAGCCTAGTTAGGGTTGCCTAGTATATGTAACAAACGGACATATGCATTACTAATGATCTAAAAAGATCAAAACTTAAATAAAATTAATGAAAATTAACTTTTAAACATTTTTAATAATAAATCAAAGATCAATGACTACCACCTAAATCACTGATCTTGATCTTTGAAGACCACAAAACACTACAAGAAGTGTTCATAAAAATTATTAAAAATTATCTAAATTATCAGCAGATGATGGAAAATAAGTAAAAATTCACATCTGAAAGCTTTAAAACAATATCAATAGTACAAATGAAGGATGAGTACAAATGAAGGATGAGTACAGAATGATCAAATTTACGCCATAACAGATTAACAGATCCTGTGGCTAAAATAGTACAGAAATCCAGCAGATCTAAGGACAGCAGATTGACAGCACCAAGTGGACGTGCTTATCTTTCCCTGAATGGCTTGCCAGCCTCAGCCCACGAGCAGAACCCTCTCTACGTGCCCTGAGAAGACCAAAATCACCCCAAAAAGGTATTTATACAGACCTATTTGGATCCATTATTCCATCAGTTAATCAGTTACCAGGAATTATTTATTATCAATCAGACACCGTGTCATTGTTTATCAAGTGCTTATATGAAGATAAGCAAGTGATTTATGACTTAGTCTGTAGTAGTATTATTTACCTTTATTAACCAATCAACCATTGAAGTTTAGTCAAGCAATCTACCCCATCTGCTCTGAAAACCTTCCAATTATTCCAGGATTTTTGTGGTAAAGTACTCAGAGTGAGTGTTACCCTTCCTTTCTAGGCCGTTTGTGCTTTTAAGCCCGGCCACTAGTGGAATAAGTCCTTTCTAAGGCACCCATATTTATTCCAAGGCTCTTAAACTGCCTAAGGAGGCCCCTTGAAGAGAGGCTGCTAGTCTGTAAGGATCCCCAGTAGTATAATACTGTGGCCCCTCTTTTATATTATATTGAAAACCATTTACTACCAAACCAATTAAACCTTGAAACTGCTCTTATTAAATCATTTATTTGAGCTTCTAAGCGTTTATTATTGGAATAATAATTATTATTATCACTCTCTGTAGCTAAAGGACTGCAACGTTCCTGGTATCAGAGAGCTGACAGTCCATTTTTGGTAAAAGCACTTGATGTTAAGAATGCAGTGGAGGTTATTTTAAAAAAAGAATTTGACAGAAGACATCCTACCTTTCCAATTAGTCTTGTTAAAAAATTCATTTAATTTCCTCATAGAAATGTTCCTTAAGTTGTGATACCACCAATAGAACATGCTAGTGATGATATGCTGCATGAGAACTACAACATAAATTCATTAGAAAAGATGGAAAAAATGTAAGATTGTATCTAGTGAGGTTCAAGCATAAGTTGGCGGATAGTGATCTATGGCTAGAGGCTAAGGACATTAAAAATGCCAATATTTTTTTAAGAAGATATAGAGCTTCCAATAGATCTAAAAATTTCTCATAGAGTAATTTTTCTTTTGGAGGTGGGGATTGTCAGCCATGAGACATATAGAGATGTCTAACTGTCGGCACAACTCATATTTCTACTTAGTATAGTGGTTGAGGAATGTCTCTTTTATCTTCCTTCAGAGCACTGAGGTTGTGTGTTCAAGCCCCCATTGAGTTACTGCATCAATAGTATTGATTATTTTATAACCTTATAAAACATTATATATTATATTTTTATAGTATGTTTTTAGCAACAGAAATCATCACATAGAACCTTGATAATTTAAATCATAAGTTATGGAAGATATTGTAACTTTGTTCTGTTTTATAATCCTCTGGATGCGTCCAATTTGATGCACAATGAATTTCCATAAAGATTTCCCTCTGTGGAAATAATATTCTGTAATAATTTCCATCTACCATGGCCCATATTAGGGTAAATTATTATTAACTTTCTATCTACTCTACTTCCAGCCTGTAGATAACTTTCAGGAACCCAAAAATTCTGGAAAAGCTTATATACAGAGACCATTAAACTCACCTGATGTATAAGAACTCTGTAGGATTAATTACCCAGAGTGTACATACTTATGTAAATTAATTTACATCTTCTATTATGGTTTTAAACCTTTTAACACATGCCTAGATGGATCTATTTAGAGTTATGTAAGGAGATATACTGATTCTGAGGCCTTGGGAGCGTCCTCAGGAAGGAGAATAAGTTTTGGGGTAACTTACCTTTCCTTTCAAGCTTCTGGATAAACATGTTACAACCTTACATTGAAAATACGCCCCAATGAGTGTGTTTTTACTGTTAATCATTGGGGAAGATTACATGGGGCTCTGAACCATTGGAAAAAAAATCAAGGAAAGTGGTGTACTCACCTGATGATCCCCTGAGTCCCCTGAGGACTCCTGTTAAAAAAAAACAGGAGGGTCTTTCCCCTGTTAGACCTTTTCCTCATTGTAGTATTGTATAAGATATTGTAGAAGTTAACAAGCCCATTAAACTTAATCTCAAGAATAAGATTGAATGGGGCCTTTAAATTTAATATGACATCAACCAAAAAATCCAAAAACCAACTCCAACTTTGAGTCCAAGGTCCTTTTTGGAGTTGTAGCCCTCTCTGGCTACTATAAAGGGTGTAGACATCCAGGTGTAAGCTAATCTCCTTTGAGCTTTATTAATTAAAGCCAGGCCCCTTACCTTTTTTAAAAAAGGTTTAAGGTGTGGCTATTGTACTCATGATACCTTAGTATTATTCAAGTTTGTATGGTTTAAGCCATGGGTAATGTTAAATTCATGGCTCATTGAGCCCTGTACACGGCTCTTTGAGTTGTGTACATGGCTCAAATTGACCGTGTGGCATGCTACACGCCTCAAATGGGCTGTGTGGAAGGCTACATGTCCCATTTGAGTTTTACAGCATGCTAAACAACTAAAATCAAGTTATGTAGCCTCCACTAAATAATAAATAATAAATGATAAATGATAAATGATAAATAATAAATAATGAATAATGAATAATAATAAATAATAAATAATAAATAATAAATAATAAATAATAAATAATAAATAATAAATAATAAATAATAAATAATAAATAATAAATAATAAATAATAAATAATAAATAATAAATAATAAATAATAAATAATAAATAATAAATAATAAATAATAAATAATAAATAATAAATAATAAATAATAAATAATAAATAATAAATAATAAATAATAAATAATAAATAATAAATAATAAATAATAAATAATAAATAACAAATAACAAATAACAAATAACAAATAATAAATAATAAATAATAAATAATAAATAATAAATAATAAATAATAAATAATAAATAATAAATAATAAATAATAAATAATAAATAATAAATAATAAATAATAAATAATAAATAATAAATAATAAATAATAAATAATAAATAATAAATAATAAATAATAAATAATAAATAATAAATAATAAATAATAAATAATAAATAATAAATAATAAATAATAAATAATAAATAATAAATAATAAATAATAAATAATAAATAATAAATAATAAATAATAAATAATAAATAATAAATAATAAATAATAAATAATAAATAATAAATAATAAATAATAAATAATAAATAATAAATAATAAATAATAAATAATAAATAATAAATAATAAATAATAAATAATAAATAATAAATAATAAATAATAAATAATAAATAATAAATAATAAATAATAAATAATAAATAATAAATAATAAATAATAAATAATAAATAATAAATAATAAATAATAAATAATAAATAATAAATAATAAATAATAAATAATAAATAATAAATAATAAATAATAAATAATAAATAATAAATAATAAATAATAAATAATAAATAATAAATAATAAATAATAAATAATAAATAATAAATAATAAATAATAAATAATAAATAATAAATAATAAATAATAAATAATAAATAATAAATAATAAATAATAAATAATAAATAATAAATAATAAATAATAAATAATAAATAATAAATAATAAATAATAAATAATAAATAATAAATAATAAATAATAAATAATAAATAATAAATAATAAATAATAAATAATAAATAATAAATAATAAATAATAAATAATAAATAATAAATAATAAATAATAAATAATAAATAATAAATAATAAATAATAAATAATAAATAATAAATAATAAATAATAAATAATAAATAATAAATAATAAATAATAAATAATAAATAATAAATAATAAATAATAAATAATAAATAATAAATAATAAATAATAAATAATAAATAATAAATAATAAATAATAAATAATAAATAATAAATAATAAATAATAAATAATAAATAATAAATAATAAATAATAAATAATAAATAATAAATAATAAATAATAAATAATAAATAATAAATAATAAATAATAAATAATAAATAATAAATAATAAATAATAAATAATAAATAATAAATAATAAATAATAAATAATAAATAATAAATAATAAATAATAAATAATAAATAATAAATAATAAATAATAAATAATAAATAATAAATAATAAATAATAAATAATAAATAATAAATAATAAATAATAAATAATAAATAATAAATAATAAATAATAAATAATAAATAATAAATAATAAATAATAAATAATAAATAATAAATAATAAATAATAAATAATAAATAATAAATAATAAATAATAAATAATAAATAATAAATAATAAATAATAAATAATAAATAATAAATAATAAATAATAAATAATAAATAATAAATAATAAATAATAAATAATAAATAATAAATAATAAATAATAAATAATAAATAATAAATAATAAATAATAAATAATAAATAATAAATAATAAATAATAAATAATAAATAATAAATAATAAATAATAAATAATAAATAATAAATAATAAATAATAAATAATAAATAATAAATAATAAATAATAAATAATAAATAATAAATAATAAATAATAAATAATAAATAATAAATAATAAATAATAAATTATATGGAGTAGTGTATGGGCCCCCATGCTTTGAGGGGCCCTAAACAACTCCCACAGGCCGTATGGGGCCCCACACGGCTCCCACACGCCTGGAGCCTTGAATTTTACATCACCCTTAAGCCATTGCTAAAGTTATTAAAGTCATTAAAGCTGATTTAATTCAACTTTTGTCTTAATTTGCAGGTATAACCAAAGCCCTTGTGTGCAATAGAGGTTATAACTCTGACACATTGGAATAGAATTTAACAAGGTATTGAACAAAATATCCAACTCTGGAAAAGCCAAACACCTCAACAATCATCTCCAGCTCACCAGGTTGAAAACCCTTACCAAGAGAAAAATTTACCTCACAATCAAATCAATCAAAAACTTCACCCAATTAGATTTACCCCTATCATCAATCATCCATCAGCCAAAATCAGATCATGTCTATCTCAAGGTGCTTCCATTTCAATCCAAGAGAGCTCCCAACCCAATATTTGAGGTGTGAAACTCATTGGAATTCTTAGATCCCTAAATCTCAGCCTCCAAGAGATTTGGAACTGAAATCCTTTCAACTTGTTTCAAAAACCTCCATTCCATCTTATACCCCTGGAATTACCCAGAGGCCATTACCACCTTGGAAAACTACACATGCAAGATTCTGACTACTTTCAAGAACCTTTCCATACTTATCTGAAATACCACACCCAAGGAAGACTCATTGCTCTAGAATAAAAAAAATTCCTTGTCTCCACCACACCACCTGAAATCATGAACCCCCTTCCTGGTTCTCTCCCCCCCTTTTTTTTTTTTGATTTGATTTGTTGGTGATGTTATTTCCTTTTGGCCAATTTGAAGATATCTGATGAAGAAATGAACTGAATCTGAAATCGATTTGGCACAAAAGCTGAGGACTGATAAAAGCCATGATATAATTAGATCACAATGAAGTGGACAACTGAAATAAGGAGATGAGAAATACCAATGGGATGAGGAAGAGAGACAGAAGTATAGGAGTATATGTAGAGTTTGTGATGGTGATGAGGACTCAGGTTGATGGATGATGAGGTAACCTGTGTGGTAGGACAATCATGAGCTATTGTTCCAGAGTGTCAGCACAAGAGGCTTGAGTCTGTTGAGTCAATAGCAATCTCACCAGGCAGATAGCCATAGCATCCGTTTTGCAACTGAGGTTGGGTTGAGATTTGAGTTGATTACTGATGTTGAGTGGTGGGTAGGTTGATGACAATGTGTTTATTGAGTTGAGTGGTTGAGGATGATGGGAGTGAGAATGATAGACACAAGAAAGAGAGAATAAAGGAAGAAATTAAGAAGGACTAATGAAGAAGAAAGATCACAAGGAAAGAAAGCAAACAAGAGAGATCAAGAGCAGAACATTGAATCAGAGATCAGGCTTGTATTCTTGCCAGTTGCAAGAGGGTTCCCAGAGCGCGCAGTGATGCCCCGCAGATGCTGGTTGTCATTACTGCAAGTTAGTTTTATCTTTGTGAGGGTTTTTGTTGTGGTAACTTTAAGTGATTATCTCTCTCTCAGGAGTGGTGATTCCAACGATATCAAATTGGTTGTTACAACCACTAGACTCATCAAATGCTATGCAAAGATCCTAACCTGAGGGGAGGGAGTACCCATACCAAGTGTAGAGGCATGATGGGCTGTGTCTGTACTTTTTACCTAAAAGAGAAAAGAAAGGAAAATAAAATAAAAAAAAATTAATAATTATGCAACAGGTTTCAGTCACATGAAACCATCCACTGTACCATGTGGTCTTAATGTGTGCTGAGACATGTAGTCAGGGTCAACCAGAGTCTGACTGGGTGTTTTGAGTTAGAATATGTATATAATGCAACACAGTTTTTCAGGCCATGCAAAGATCCTACCATTCCCAGTAAAGGAATTCAATGGATCTGTTGAGTAACTGAATGATTATTCAATTTGTATTGACCAAAGAGGGCTAAGCCAGTTGCATCATCAGTATAGAAACAGCAAAAGGAAGGAAAGACATGAAGAAAGAAAAAGATAAAGAAAACAAACATCAAGCACGGAAAAGCTAGGAGGTGCGGTGGTTGAGTAGGCTGGATCAGACACTATGAGAATATTAAGGAACACGACAAGGATGACTTTGAAGAGGAGAATATTAATAGTTAGATCAGACATGTATAGAGTATTTGGCAATAGATGATTGTCTTACCAGTCAGAGCATGATGAAGATTGAGTTGAAAAGATTAAGATTTGAGTTGAGAAGGAGCAAACGAAAAGAAATAAAAAAGATAAAGAAAGAAAAGAAAAGAAGAGAAATAAAAAAAGAGATTTGATCTGATAATGAGTAGTTGTGTTGAGAGTCAAGATGTGACTTGAGTTAGGTTGAGGTAGTTGTTGGTTCAGAGATCCTCCAGCATTGCCCGCAGGTACGTGATCAAGCGAGATAGAAAGGAAAGAGAAGAACAGGGAACATAGTTGTGAAAGACAAAGATAGGTTTGTGACAGTGATAGGGCCCGCACCTATGTGGATGTGACAGTAAAGAATAGCGTGACCGTAAGAGTACGGAGGCAGAATTATTTAACAGGATCAGTAAACCAATTTTATATATACATATATATGTCGTAACAGAAGAAATCTTTATCTTCTGCTTCTTTTAATCCAAGTTTGGTTTAAGATCGTGCACGATGTATGTACGTATGTGTATGCAAAGAAGAGGGAATACAAGGCTTTTTTGTGATCTTACTGTCTCTGGTATATGGGTCTGCCAAGCCGGAAGCTGCCGAGTTGGATATTGACCCTTAAGGCACGAGTACAGGAAAGGGAAAGAAGATAGGAAAGGAACCAAAAAAAAAAAAAAAAAAAAAAAAAAAAAAAAAAAAAAAAAGAGCAAACGAGCAAAGACAAATTGAAAACAAATCCAAAAGAGAGACAGAGAGAGAAAAAAAAATAGCACTGAGAGGATCAAGAAGAAAAGTAGATGGGATGGTCGAAGGTTTGGCCAACCTCATACAATCACATCACAGGAATCAAACCTAATTCATACTTACAACAAGGTTCAAAAAAAAACAGAGTCGTGTTGCCCAGTATCCGCTTGGTTTGGGGTGACTTAGTCTGTTGAGAGCGGGAGGATGAGCGAAAGTACTCAAGTGCGGTCAGAGAAGAGGAGAACCCTAGAATCTGGTTGTCAAGGGAAGAAGGACACTCATCATGACTAGTAGTCCCCAAGTCCCCCTGTTCAAGGAAGTCATACTGAGTCATCCGAATGGGGTAAGAACTTCAGATGAGCGGATTCTCAGTCCTCTTACGAAATTTCTCAAGTCCATCCATCCCATCAGTCTCATCAAGTCCAGACCACCCACGATTCAGTTGACCACTGTTGGGTTCATTTTTATTATTATTATTATTATTGATTTTGGGAAAGAAATAAAGATATCATAAGATCACTTGGGATCATCCTTTCATAATAGGTTCATGATACTTGGATCGATTCCAAGATCCAAAGATACAGAACCAAAGACAAGAGGAAACTTGATGAGAGAAACCTTGGGAAGGCAAACAAAGACTGAGAACCAGAAGTTTGAAAAAAAAAAAAAAAAAAAAAAAAAAAAAAAAAAAAAAAGAGGAGGAAAACGTTTTTGAGAGGGAAGGAGGATGGATTTGAGATCGATCGATTCGAGTTGGGAGTGGGGGTCTTACAGTTCTCGATCGGTGAGATAGATTCGAGGGATTATGAGAATCGAGGTTGGAATCGAGATCGTTGGTGAGTTCTGAAGCTCGGTTGTACTGGTTGCAAGAGCCGGCGCGGTGATCATCGATCGATCCTAGTGAAGTGACTCAGCAAGCAACCAGGCTCAGGCTCAGGCTCAGGCTCAGGCTCAGGCGCCCTGATCATCATGAAGAGGTGAGTACGATTTACTCGAGGATGATGGAGTACGACCGTCTCAGGTTTCCCAAGTCGATCGATCGGTCCCGCCTTGGAGCGATCAAGCTCGCAAGGTCTGAAAGCTTGAGTAAGAGAAAGAGAAGAGGTTCGCTCGATTGGAAGAGTCGATTCGATATCGTCTCCAAGGACGATCGTATGGATGACCAGGATTAATCCTAGTCGAACATCAACTATAGATCTATCGATTCGATCGAAGGAGTCCATGGACTCATGATGACCATCGGTCGATTGGAATCGATCGTAGAACCCCCACATCTTTGAGAATCTGCCCAGGATCCATCCTTGATCCTTCCACGTTCTGATCATCGAGGTGGGTAGCTATCGACAGATCGGTAGTCTGGACATCCGATCAGCCATCGAATCAAGTCCTACCTACCTACCTACCTACCTACGTACTCATCCTACTTTAATGTCCCCAACTCATGATCCAAGTATCACGATTTAAACCTGACTCGATCATCATCAGTCTTGGTCATTATTCTCGATCGAGTCTCTCTCTCTCTCTCTCTCTCTCTCTCTCTCTTTTTTTTTTTTCTTTTTTTTTTCTTTTTTTTTTCTTTTTCTGGAGGTGATAAACTACAAGCTTAAAGTGAATCTTGACCTCGATCGATCGAGAGTGAGTGACTTGATGATGATGATGATGATGATGATGATGATGATGATGGTGATTATTTTTTCCGGGGCGGGGGGAATTCGTCGTTGAGGGAAGATTTGTGGTTGCCTATCCTTTGATATCCCCTACGATGGTCATCATGATACCTACTTATGTACCAAGCCTACAACTGGAACGAGGAGGGGTGGTACTTTGAGCTCTAGCTCGTTGGCTCATTCATGATCAGTTTAGCCATTCGGTCGAACGATCGTTTGAGTCAAGTTAATCTCAAGATTAATTTATTTACTTCCTTCAGTTTGTCGATTAAAGATACTTTGGACAAAGATTTACACGGGTGTGAAAATTATTAAGGTTTTGAATATTTTTTCAAGTTTGTATCAGACCAACCGAGTCTCTGGATGGTTAATTCGATCAGTTTGGATCGTGGTTCATGTATGCACTCGTTCGATTCAGCAATCCCTCATGATCACGAGGTTCATCCTATCCAAGCGTCTGATTTGATCCTAATTCTCTTGCTTTCTTCTTCTCTCTCTTTCTTGTATTCGAGTGACGAAGAAGAATTTCTAATAGAGTGAGCAAGAAGAATTTTTTTTTTTTTTTTTTTTACATCATTGCATGTATGTACGTAGTATGTATGTACATACATAGCTGCAGGACCGGGTGCCCGGTGATGATCAGTGGCCACCCCTTTCTTCGTTGGCATTCTTGTTGACTCTGCATGTTCTAATGGTGCGTGCATATTTATTGACTTCTAGATCATACCTACTCGGTCGATACACCATAATATTTACATCTCTTACATCCCCCCCCCAAAAAAATAAATAAATATATATATATATATATACTGTGCATACATTCGTAATCGCCCTTCGCAAGATGCATTCAAAACTCAAATCATGATTCGAGGGGTGGGGTCTCGTGGGGGAGGGGGGGGGGGAGTTGGTCCCTTCTTTCGGCTACACCACTCCCTGTCGTTGACTCGTCCAGGACGTCGAATTCGGGAGCTCTCCGAGAATGAGAGAAATGACTCGATGCGGTTTCCGGTCATGAGGAGGAGATCGTGAGTGTTTCTGGTGAGTCTTAGGAGCAGGCTCAGACTCTCCTCGATTTGTGAGGTTGGATGACACGATTTGGATCACGTGGGTGTGATGTGAGCAAGTATGTACGTACGTATTCGTTCATACGATGGACGACGACCCACGGCATGGATCCAAGCAAGGTCGAGTAGCACCCAGATATGCAAGCGTAGTAAGATCATGATGGCTACTATAGTAGTTATAATTAGTTAGTACCCATCCGCCACCCGGCGACAGCAGCTACCCACGTGAACCGATTCTTTCTTTCTTTCTTTGACTTCTTTACGTCAGACCGCTTTAGATTGATGTTTTCATCCACAAGACTGACTGGATCGAATTAGGGAGACGATTATCGATCTTCGGATGTAGATATCTAGCTACCTAAAGACTTCTTCGTCGCGATACTGTAACCGACCAGAGTTCACACTGATGATCGAAGTGGTGTGGTGACGATCTAGAATGTGATCATGATCACTCGTGCCATCCGCTCGAAATCTTCTATCTCTTGTCAACGGAATGATGAAACCAAGGAAGTTAAAGAATCTCTCACTCGTCAAAGGAACGATGCTCGTTACTATCCCATCCTCCTGGGTGTTATCATCCAAATCTTCTATGGATTCATTATAAACTAAATAAATATTTATCAAATCGCCCGCCCGGTGGGTGCGCCGAGACTGACTAGTGGGTGTGGTCGGGAGACGCGTGCATGCATATATGCATCTGTATTCTCGATACTTCCGCTGGATGCGCATGCCTATCTATTAGATAGATACATACATCCATAATACATACATCCATAATACATACATCCATAATACATACATCTATAATACATACATCCATAATACATACATCCATAATACATACATCCATAATACATACATCCATAATACATACATCCATAATACATACATCCATAATACATACATCCATAATACATACATCCATAATACATACATCCATAATACATACATCCACACTTTTACATACATCCATAATACATACATCCACACTTTTACATACATCCATAATACATACATCCATAATACATACATCCACACTTTTACATACATCCACACTTTTACCTTCATCGTCAGTTACCCGACACACCCACACCCACACCCCCACACCCACACCCACACCCACACCCACACCCACACCCACACCCATAACTGTAAGGATTTATGTATTCATGATCCATACATCTCCCTCAGTGCTCATGATCGATCGATGACACGGGCTCAAGTTCATTGAACGGCGAGCGAGTGGTTCTAAGCTGAGCTACTCACTCGGCTGAGCTTAGGATTCGTGATGAGGATGATGGTCTCTGGGGCAGAGGCAGAGAGCTCAGAGGGATAGGTTGTAGATATGTATGGTATCATACATGTATGTGCCTACAGATCCACAACAAATATTTATTTACATTCGTGGTATGGTACCCTGCAAGCATTGCACACTGGCTATCGGCTATCCTGTATCCCGTCCTCTAGAGAGAGGCCTCGGCTAAGGCTGGCTTCCTTTTCCTTCGCTGGCCCTACGCCCCCTTCGTCGGGCCTCATGATGATATTATATATGTTATCTAAGTGACTTACCCCCACCACATATCTACACTCTCGATCTCATTCTAGTCCATCTCCTTGTTCGGCGGCGCTCAGCGCTCTCATCCGTCTCCAGCCGCACCCAACCAGCCAGCTGACAGCTAGCTTGTCTGACTCAAGACCCTGTCGACATCCCTCACTCAACCTCATCAACCCTTCCCTCCAATTTCCGGTCTCTCGCTTCCGGCCCTCCGGCTTCCGGCTTCCGGCTTCCGGCTTCCGGCTTCGGTCCCGGCCACGCTAGCGTGCCACCCGGCAGGCCGATCGATCGCTAACTCCAATCCTTCGCTTCTCTCGTCTCTCTTCGTCTTCTTCTCTCGCCCTTCACTCCCTACACCTTCCCCTCCACATCCATTCCCATCCCCTCCGAGTTCTCTTCGTCTTCATCTCATCCAATCAGCTCCACCCTTCCCGCTCCTCCTCGATCACGCCAGACTGGTCCACTCCCACCCGTACCCGCACTCAAACTTCATCAGAGCCCTTCTCCTCCGGTGTCAATAGCCCTCATGTCATGTCCTTATTCCTCGAGCCTGACGGTCTTCTAGAATATATCTTACACATACATACATCATCTGTCGAGACCTCCCAGCCCAGGAATCGTTCATCGATCCGCGTCTCTGCGTGTGAATGATGGAGATGGGGATGCATCAGAATCGGAGGTTGTTGATGATAGAAAACAGTCAATCCGAACGTATTCCGAAGATTCGTGGATGAGACGATCATCATCATCATCATCATCATCATCATCATCATCCCCATTAATCCAATTTAGCCAGCCGACTTTCTTGACTCGGCCTGGAGGAACGAATGACGACGCGATCTATCCCGACAACTATTACATCCTTACTCATTAACACCCAACTCGCTCACAGGTGTAGTAGAATCACATCACCCACAACACCCCGACGGTCGATTCTCACCATCCGATCATCATCATCATCATCATCATCATCATCCCAATGTCAGTTCTCCGTCATCACCCATCAGTCTCTGTCCCTTGTCTGTCCCAAGACGTCAATCCTGTAGGCAAGCAAGATCCCGCACGAGTTGATCGATCATCTCGATCTCCGCTACCCGAGTATCATTAGAATCTTACTTATTATATTACGACGCTACCTGGATATTATTTATCATCATATCAAATCGGTTTTTTTTTTTTTTTCTTTTTTCTTTTTCTCTCTTCTCTCCCTCCCTTTAACAAATACCCAAAGCAAACACAAGACAAATGCCATCATCAACTATCCCCAAGTCCCCCCCCCCCTCCCTCCACCACAAGTATGACTTGATGATTCATTTATCTCCTCTGCTCGCCTAATCCGTCTGATTTTAAAATCGTCCTCAAAACTCTCCCCCCTCGAATCCTATCATCACCGATTCGGATGCCTCTTGGATAGTTCAATCCTCCGATCCCCGACCATCATCCACCTCAAATATCAAATCCGCTCGACTCCCTCCAGCCCTTCATCCCCCGCCCCCCATCGGACTCGCCACTCGATCCTCCTTGACCCAGTTCCATCACGCCTTGTACCCTCCACTACCCTCCTCCCAACATTATTCATTCACACCTTCACTCGATCCCAACTTGACATCCTCGCTCGTTCTTTTATCTCATGTTGTTGTTGTTGTTTATTCGCAGAAAAGTAAAGATAAATCAATATAGATAGACACCTATACTTGCACCATCCCATCAACTCGTCCTGTGTGGTGGAGATCCCCCCTTTGATCGGTACATCCTGGCGCGCCCATCGCCCAGTCCTACAACTTAATCTTGAGATTCGTCGACATCCATCGGCCCAACCGAATCATCGGATCGCGAATCCCTTCGATCCTCCATCATCCTCCATCCTGTCAACCTTGTATCTTATTTCAATCGTAGAAAAAAAAAAAAAAAACTTAATAAATAAACGCAATCGAAAGTTGTTCGATCCAATCGGAACCCTCGAGTAACCCTACCTCCCCCACCAAGATGCACAGGTTCGTATATCTGAAACTCAAGGGTAAAGCCCAACTCGATTCTCATCGCTCGCCAGGCAAACACTCCAAGGTTGCCGACAAGACCTCAGGGAACGATGATCTACCCGTGCTCGAACTGTCCCTACCCGACTGCAAAAGCTTCAGAGCATCGGTCATCCTGGTCAGTCTCACTGCCTCCTCGTCCCTCAAAATCCTGACAATTTTCCCAGCCTCGATTTCTTCCGCTCCCTCGATCCTATTTAGCGTTCCTGTCTGCAGCACATCCCCATCCATACTCTTAGACGTCATCCTATCTTTCACTCCGCTGCTCTGTTCGATTCAAGTTTCACTTTTTCCTTCCGTCCTGACGCGTGGAGTCATCTGTACTAGGCCTGGCCTCTCTCTGCTCCCCCCACGGTACATTCCGTGATTCCTGACAACCCCAGTGATCTGTCTCACTCTCATCACCTGGCAATTACCCTCACGAAAGACGGCGTGCAGGCCCGTCTAGCGTCTCTCTTTCGGAACTCGTTCGGGCAAGCGACCTAATCTCGAATGTCGCTCCGTCATCCATCCCCTTGTGCCGATAGTTCCCTTCGCACCCTTCATCTTCAATCTTGGCCATGTTCTCCTTCATCCCGTCATCCGTCTGAGCGTGTGCCCCAGCCAATCGTCCCTCAACCCGGGACCCTATGGTCATCACACATCCATTCTATTCTCTCGATTGGGATTTTATCTACTTCACAAGAGATCAATCTCCAAGCTCTCCTCTATCCTATCCCCCAGGCGTCTATCATATCTGCTCGTCTCCTGAATGGTGTCGATGCGTCCTTTCCTGTGCATACATACATGCATCCATCCATCGCTCGTTACGCTCCTCTCCTCACAAAGTTTTCCTTGAACCCCAACCGGAAACCGTCGAGCGTTCACGTTCAGTCGGTTGCTGAATGCCCAGTTCAAATCTAAACTCCCTGATCAGAGTTCCCGGGCATTCAAAATCCCCTGAGCATTAGTCTTTCCACTCCCTACTGATCACCAAGATCATCATATATCTCCAAGTGACTCATCATCGAATTAGGAGAACGCATATCATTCAAGTCATTAGCATTCCGACTCACTCGAGCGTATTGTGTCTGTGTTTGTTCGAGCCAATCAAAACAAACACGTCCCGCGTATCAATCATATCATTCATTTGACCTTTCAAATACCCCTTGCACTCATATCCTCCAAAACTCAATCACGATTTGCATCCACCCAAGCATTTCTTCTACCCTTATTTTATTCTCCTTTCCCCCATCATTCTCAAAGTCATATCGTCCTAAGATTCTCACGCATCCCAGGACCAACCCATGCTCTGTAGAACTCTACATTCATATCCGTTTCACAATCTATCCAAGTGATCCTTCCAATCCCATACTCGCCCACTCCTCTCTAACTTCTCCCATCGCTTATTCACATCACAATCATCTAACCATTACATTCTCGTCATCCAGCCGGATCTTTCTCGACGATTTACTCTTCTGCGAACCAACGGTGAACTATTGTCCATAGATAACTTCCAGCAACGGTTGAGGTACGTCTACCTGTTAGAATCTGTAGCTTGAATCCCACCTTCATCCTGAGCAACACTCGATCTCCTCCACAAAGATTGAATCACACCAAGCAACATGCTGACTTGTTTCGGAATATCCCGCTTGATTCCTCACTGATCTTGGTTGGTTCCTTCTCAACTCAGGCACGAAAGGGAGACCGGATACATTACCCAGCAGGACGAATCGATTCTGTTGCAACAATATCGGCAGCAATTCCTCAGTGAGGAACAATCACAGGGCTCCCCTGTAGCTCAACGACTTTCACCCACCTCCTCCCATCGTGAAAACTCACCCAGCCCTACTTCACCTCGCAACCAGAAGCCTTCATCCATCGCCGTCAACGGACTGTTTTCCGCTGCTACTTCCGTACGCGACGCCGCATACATTCGCAAGGCTCAAAAGATGTCTAGCCCTACTCGAGTCTCATCGGCCGTTCAATCCAATGGGCATTCCGTTGTTAAGACGCGCCCTAAGGATTCTACCATTTCCGATACCATCCAGGTAACCTCCAAAAATTCGACGACATCCACTGACTTGGATCGTCAGTTTGAAACCGGTCCCGATCATCACATCCATCCACATCCTTTAGTTTCTGTCGATGAGGAATCGGAAGGTGATGGTACTGTGGAGATCGAAGTCACCGCTACTCAATTACATCGACTTTCTCGTACCATGAATCGCATTCTGGGATCTCATCTCGATGAACATCCAAGGGCTATACCCCCATCCTCAGATTTGGTCGATCATGACGCACTTGTCGAGTCAGCTCATTATACCCCCTTCCCCGCTCGTTTCGTTCATCCCAACTCCGGTTCTTTTTCCTTACATGAGGCGGAGGTCCGCGTTCATGAGGAACTCCTGAAGGCCCTACCTGACACGTCTTCATCACCTAAGGTTCAATCTATTGATCACCGTCTCGACGAAGGCCTGGCCTCACAAGAGGATGATCAACCCTTCCTTACCCCTGATGATGCCGACCCATCGCTTTCGGAGGGACACTCACGAACTTCGTCCCCTATCTCGGCTACGCTTTTCGAATCTATCTCCAGAAGTCAGTCGTTTGATGAGGGCCTTGGATTTATCGATGATCCAAGTCTTTGCGATGGCACTTCTGATTTCGAATTCGGCTCTTCGGATCGGGATGAAGTCCTCGAGTCGTCTCTACCCGCCCTGGATCGAGAAAAGCTCCTCTCACTGTTTGGTCTCCATTACGAAGAGCTCCTCTTCGTACAGGAATTGCTCTCTTCTTCTACTTCCGCCCCTCTTCACCCCACGAAGCATATCCAGGGTCAAGCCCATCTCTCCTCCCACGATAGTCCGATCTCGCCGCTATCCACGCAACCTCCAGGGTCCGTTGCCCAACCTCTCGAGCAAGAGCTGTCTGTATCGACTTCTTGTCCTGGTAGCGCAGTCGAACGACAAAGTTCCCCCCATAGCCCAGATTCCAGCTCTCAGTTGATCTCTACCTGCAGTCTATCTCACCCTTCTCCCAAACCGAAGACTGACGTCGGAATTGGGTCTTGCCAGAAAATGAGAGCACCTCGTGGGATTGCTGATCGCCTGCAATCTCCCACTCTATCATCCAACGGCTCTCACAATCCATTTCCCATCCTTGTTTCTCCCTCCTCGACTGAAAGTCCCGATGGATTTTCCTTCCCCTTAACGCCGCCCAATGATCCATTTGCTAGATCTCCCAGGATCGGCCAAATTTGTATCCCATCTCCTCCAACGAAATCAGGTAAGCAATACATCTTGATAGGAAATGTTTGAGTCGTTCATCTTGCCGAGCACATCACAGCGCCCAACATTTTTCTCAAGACTCGGCTCTAATTTTTTTTTTTTTTTTTTTTTTTTGTTTCCAATGCTCAACTTATCCCAGCCTCCAACCAGATGCTATCAGACTCAGCTCCCGGTGCAACCGATCCCCCCCATTCGAGACAGTTTCATTCCCGCAACGGCCGTCCAATACCTACAACCATCCTCTTTAGGGATGTCGAGGCAAAGGCCGTTGCTGCCAATTTCGCCTTGAATAAGATTCCTACTGCTGGGGTCGAAGGGATCGTCAAACCTAAAAAAAGTTTTTCGCGGAAGAAAGTTATTTCTATTACTCAGATTGGTGCGCCGAAGCTTGTCTCGGCCTCGGCGAACTTGCCCGGACTTCTGCTTGAAGAAGCAGGTGATGAGATAAACCCACAGCTTAGTCACCAATTAACTAAGGGTAGCTCGAAAGGTGGTTTTAAGCTCAGGTTGAAGAAGAAGAGGCCTTCAGAACCAGGATTGCATCGTCCGACCAACCTTGAAACTTGCGAGCCCCAGCCCCGCGACGACTTCAAAACTATCAAAGTTGCAGAAAGTACTCCTAATCTACGCGAACTCATATGGAACCCTGATCCGCCTACGACGGCCCTCGATCAAGCCCACCTGTCGAGCTCTCCAAGTCGGAATAGCCGCCATCGTTCGCGTGATCAGACCGAGCTTTCGTCCTCGCGGAAGCCTCAAGGTGCATTCACATCGCTTCGCAAGTTCATGGGCCGGCGAAGGAAGTCATCTGCCATCGCTGGCGATGTGGATACCCAAAGCCCTTTCAATTCAGTCCATACATCATACCCTGGCTCTCAAGTAAAAGACTCATCCCTCGTGCAAATCGGCAAACATCAAACCGAGTCTTGTATAGAGAGTGATGACGCCGGGGTCTGTCCATCCTCAGCCTCTAAGGTTTCCTCATCTCACTCAGTGAGCCAACCCATAACCGATCCAGGTTTGACTCCGGTAGAGTGTCGATCAGGTCATCAGCAAGGTGAACTTGGCGGCTACTTGAAGCCTCCATTCATTCCGAAGCCATCACCTCATGCTCAACCTAATCAGTATTCTGCCGATGTTCCAGGTCAAGCTTTAGGTTCGCAAGAGGAAGCCTATTCGACCTCCCGTACCAGTGACTCATCAGGTCTCAAAACAGTCGACCCATTGGACGACATACATTTTGATGATGATCCCTTCAACGCGCACACCACATCATTCGGATTATCGGCTCACGTTGCTGATCATTCCAGAAGTCACGTAGTTCCCGACCCTTTAGATAGCCCAGGACGATCCAATGTATCCAATCACGACTTGCCCCCGGTTCACATTATCGGCTCGATGGATTCTGATGATCTTCTGCATCCACAGCCTCAATCAAGTCCCGCTAGGTTTCATTCACCCGGAGGACCGGTCGGGAGGCAAACGGGTGAAGTTGATGGAGATTCTGCATCGAACCTGAAGGTCCCTGCATCTCGGACAACATGGTTAGAAGTCAAACGAGGTTCTCAGGTTGAGAATCAGAGTGACTACGCTTCCTCGATCCTTGATCTGTACGGATGCGAGTCATCATCGTCTCCCTCGAGTCGACGACGGTTCAGTAGCCTGAGTGTCTACAGCGTCGGAGTGGATCTATCGACATCCAATTCGGCCCGAAAGCCTTCGAACTCTCTCCTCAGTCCTCTACAGGCGATGTCGAGTCGGGAAGTGCAACCTCCATTACCCAGGTTACCGCTGCTAACGGCGACTAAGACGGAAGCTGACCGACATCCTAGCGTCGAACAGAACGAAGTGATGGCGATGGTGCAACGACTCCAAAGCTCGACTCGATACTCTAGATTCGACGATCCTGTCAGGCTATCATCAGATCTCAACGAGGGTGATGGCGACGAACGTGAGACGAGGAGCTCGTTTACCCAACCTTTCGTCGTCTCGGGCGACCAGCATCCTCATCATCCTAACCCTCATCCGAACCAGTCGAGCCACCACTCGAGTCCCAAAGCTTTTCGTGGTGCTCGAGATGCCGTCGTTGATGATGATGATGATGACGAGGCCGCAGTGTGGAAACAAATCTTGGAAGGATGAATCGAAGACTTGAGAAAAAAAAAAAACCATCCTTTCGTCGATCGACTGGTCTCTTCTCCCTCTCCTTCTCCTCCCCCCTAGCCTACGCCTAGTGTTTTCCCTCCTCCTTCTTCTTCGTCTTTTTTTTTTTTTTTTGATTTCATCCCCTTTGTATTACTACTACTTGCGCCGTTCGTGTCATGATCTCTTCTTGTTTGTATTCCCCCCCCCTTCGATATCGCTCATCAGCTCTCCCCCTCCCCCTCCCCTCAGATCTCCGCCAGTCGACTCCGATTGGTTCTGGGAGAATCGTTGAGTGACGGCTCAGACGATTCGGGGGGGGGGAGGCGGTCTTTTTTTTTTTTTTTTTTCTGGCTCAAGACTTGAAACGAGCTCGTTGATACGAAGAACTTTGGATTTCTCGTTCTTCAGCTTGATGACCTACCTCCGAGATCGTGTTGAAAGTTCATCATTGTTTTTTTTTTTTTCTTCTTCTTCTCTCTCTCTCTCTCTCTCTCTTTTTTTTTTTTTTTTCTCTATCATTATCAACTCCTAGTAATCTGTACTTCTCACCTC
Organism: Puccinia polysora; assembly: GCA_025617555.3. Classification (NCBI taxonomy): domain Eukaryota; kingdom Fungi; phylum Basidiomycota; class Pucciniomycetes; order Pucciniales; family Pucciniaceae; genus Puccinia; species Puccinia polysora. The sequence goes on from CM062624.1 coordinate 22,242,877, forward strand.
TCTCTATCACCTCTCCCTCTACCTCTACCTCTCTGTGATCATACCAACGTGCCTCTCTCTCTCTTTCTATTTCAAAAGGTCTGAAGAACGATCCGATGATCCTGTCAACAAAAAAAAAAAAAAAAAAAAAAAAAAAAGAGAGAGAGAGAGTGAATACGATTCTGTTGTGATGAATTAGAGAAGGACCAAGAGCGGAGGACGTGTTTGATTGGAAAGAGGGCGCAGGTGACCGACCCAGGCCGGGGGAGGTAGAGACGTGAGGGCGGCTCGAGTAATCGTACGACGTCGTCGTACGGTGAAGTAGGCATGGGTGTGATAAGGGTTTGCGTGGACGTGGGGTAGGGCCTCGTCGGCCAGCCGACGGAGGGAGTGTCGTAGGTTGAGAAAAGGTCGGACGGGTGAGCGATGTGGACTGATTGGTGGGGTGGGGTGGGGTGGGGTGGGGGGTGAGGTGAGGAGCGGAGGAGGGACGAGAGGAGAGAGAGAGAGAGAGGGTTTCAGACGTCGATATCGAGCGAGGGAGGAGTCGAGCGAGCGACGGTTTTGAACGATCGACGAATACGAACGTACCCTACCGTAACCGTAAGCGTAACCGTAACCGTACCCTACTTACTCCTTCCTACTCGTTCTCTTCCGTCTCCACATCCTCTTCCGTCCCTCTCCAAGTCACTCTTCATCTCTCCTCCTCCTCCTCCTCCTCTTCTTCCTCGGCTGGCTGGAGTAGTGCGTGGGTCTGGACAGGCTGGCGTTGGTGCTGGTGGGTAGGTTCAACACATTCCATTCCATTCCATTCCATTCCATCCCATTCCATCCCATTCCATCCCATGGATGAGTTGAGAGGAGATACGTACCTACCTACGTATGTATACCTCCTATCTTGTCCCCAAATTCGATCCATCGATCCATCCGATTCGATTCGATTCGATTGCCTTCTTTGTTGATCATGTAGAGTATAATAGCTGAGAGAGACTGAAAAAGATTGAATCGTTAAATTTTTTTTTTTTTTTTTTTTTTTTTTTTTTTTTTGGGGGGGGGGGGGGATTATGTGTGGGGTACGTGCAGATGATGATGATGATGGTTAATTTTTTTTATTTTTTATTTTTTATTTTTTTTCACGCCCTTGGTTTGGTTTTTAGGTACATAAAAATACTTAGGTTGATGCAACCCCCACATCCGGCAAAGTAGTAAATATTTTAAGAAATACTTGAGAAATCCATCCAGTTTTTTTTTTTTTTTTTTTTTTTTTTTTTTTTTTTTGGGTCGAAGGGGGGGGGGGGGTTATTTTGAATTCACAACCAGCTTACCAATTGAAGAGCTTCCAGAAATTTCTGTGGGAGATATCTTTTGGTGAAATTTTTTAGGCTACCACAGATTGAAAATCAAACCAAGGGGAATATACATATCAACCAAACACAACTTTTTTTTCATTGATTTTTTGTTAACATGTGGCCTCAAGATTCTCTTGAATTTTGTTTTGCACACCTTTAGAAAAAAAAAAAAAAAAAAAAAAAAACAGTAAAATAAACATGATTCTGAATGTTGATGAGGGGTTTGAACCCCTAAAATATCAGTCACAAAAAGGGTGTATCAAAGTTAGCACAAAACCACCATTAGAAACCCACCTTTTTTTTTTTATTTAACCAAACCCACCATTTTTAATGGCAGGTTTCACATACCCCTGAACTGGTGTATTTCAAAAAGGTTGATGATAAATTCACAACTCAAATGAGTTTGTGTGGCATGCTTATACACAACTACATTTGAGCCATGTAGTCTTCACACAACTTGAGTGTTGTCATGCGGCCTCCACAGGATGATCTGGTGTTGTGTGGCACAAAGCCCAACCACACTCAAGTTGTCTGGGGCTCTAGATGACTAAAAGTCTTGTGGGCCAAAGATAATAATAATAAACTAAATCAAAATATGATAAAAACAGAAATCAACCAAAAAAAAAAAAAATTGAAAAAAGTTTGTTGATTTTTTGGTTAAAAAAATAATAATAATAATAATAATAATAAAAGAAATAAAATGAAAATGAGTAAACAAACAAAAAAAAAAAAACTGAAGAAAACCAAAATACCAAAAATTGAATCAACAATGAAATAGTCTATGGAGCAGCCCTAAAGTATAACTTCCAAAAAATACAAGTTCAACCTGACAGGCCCTAAAGTAAAAACACCCCCCCCAAAAAAAAAAAAAAGTTCAACTTGTGTTAAGCTGATCCCATCACAAGAAGTAAAAAAACCCAAGTTGAACTGACTTACCCATCAAATCTCATTCAAAACACTCATCATAATGATCTTAACTCAAAACGCTCAACATGATGATATTCAAAATTTGATAAGGCTTTAAATTAATAGAATCACAAGATCAGCATGAGAACCCAAAATCCAACTGATGAAATTAATCTATAAATTAGAATTCAACTCGAGTTGATCTTTGAGGTGATCAACCCAACCAGTGAATTTTTTGCAAATCATGGAACCTGGTTTGGACACTATGGGCAGGATTTAAATCACATCTAACTTAAGTACAAGCTGGACCCAATGGTTATTGTTAACAGAGCAAATGAACTTAGGATCTGATTGTACTTTGACACCGATCTTCAATATAGGAGTAAAAGTACAACATGAATCCAACAAAACAAAACATATTGGTCTTCCATAAGTATCAGCTGTTATTTGACCCATGTCCAAATTTGAAAGCTACTTTGAAGTTGGAATCTTTTCATTGATTTCAATAACATCAAGTATTTTGTCTATCTTTTCAACATCTTTACTGCCACCAAGGATCCTAGAATTGAACCCCTTATTTTTTTTTTTTACTCAATGTTTCCATTGTTTCTTTTGGTACTTTAAACCATCCATTCTCATCAATATACCCAAGTAATTTAGCAATCACTCTAAATCAAAAATTTCCATCACCCACTGGATCCCAAACCTAACCCAAGAACTTATCAATCAAATGCCTGAGAAATTACATAAGTTCTTGGGTTAGGTTTGGGATCCAGTGGGTGATGGAAATTTTGGATTTAGAGTGATTGCTAAATTACTTGGGTATGATGAGAATGGATGGTTTAAAGTACCAAAAGAAATGGTGATTCACTTCCTACAATCAAAGATTAGTTAGCCAAAATTCTAATCTCATTAAAGGAATCAACCATCTCTGATTCCAACAGAAGGGACCCTAATGAACTTTCAGTCCCTTCAACTGAGCTATGGAATTCAGATTAAGAGCCATCCTTGAACTACAGAAATCATTTTCCCATCATTTCATTAAACCCAAAAAATGAACATTTCACAAAATACAACATTTAAAATCTTTTGTATTTTCTTCTTTGGTATCCTTCTAATTCTATTTTCCCGCTTAATTTGCTTCTCAACCTTTTCAAATCTAGAAGGATCTCTCTGGGTATCTTTCAATTTCAGATGTCCCCTGCTTGATTGAAAGACTTTAGGTTTAAGTCTTGGCTTTGATTGATATTTTGAAGTCTTCTGAATTAAGTACTTCAACAGCCCGCAATAATCTTGTTCAAGATATCCCAAGATCATTGCATTGAGCTTCTCATTTAATTGATAATTTTTTAGAATTTCATCATTATCAAAATTTCAAAATTCAAAAGGATCAAATATTAGTAAATTAGGAATCATCATTCAAAAACCATTTATCAAAAAGCATTAATCAAAAAAGTGATTTGATCAATCAAACTATCCAACTTAAACCAACTTACAGAACTAGAACTGCAAGGGTCATAATCCAAACTCCACTGAGGATGAACATCCTCAGCCAAAACAGATCCTCTTGATGCTACTAGGTCACTGATTTGGTGGGAACAGGGCAAACCCATAGTCTTGGAGTATGACTTGGTGCACACTTCTCCATCATGGTTCTGATTTAATTTCTCAATTTTTCTCCACAAAAAGTTTAATTGCCTCTAAAGAAGACTTGTATCCCATTGTTAAAAGTTCAGTTGGAAGAACTATTCTCATCTTTATTTGAGATTTGTAAAGGGAAGCTTGAACCAATTTAATTTGATTGGAAAATGTTCCATCTAGGGTTTTCAAAGCATCCAAAACGTTTCTAAAGGGATTTGCAAGGAATTGTTTGAGAGTAGCATGGGCCCCTTCCACCCAAGACATGGGATTATTTCCAAATTCAGGGTTTTTGAAATTCCAAGCCATTAAAAACATCTCTTTGATACAGAAGATATTATTATCCATATACTCAAGCACATCCTCACGTTCTGCCAAGAAACAATTCATACAAGTCATAATGTAAGCAACCCAAAGCTATGAAGATTAACAGAAGAAGCAGTGATTTGGCCCTTACTCTAAGTTCTGCATCATTGACCTCTGCCTCCTCCTTGGTTTTTGAGGCCCCATTCTTAGCCCACAGAGAAATAAAGCTTTGCCACCCTTCAATGTCATCATTAAAGCACACCACTTTACAGTTTGCTTGTATGTTTTTAGGAAATTTCCATTGACAACACTGTCTTTTAGACTCAGGGAAACTTTGTTCTATAGCACAAATCAGAGATTTTTCACAGCCCATCACAAAGACTTTAGGAAGTCTCTCAGGATCATGAGCCAACTCCTCTAGTGCATTGAGAGAACAACCGTATAAATCAAAGATTTCTCTTGTTCTTGTTATAAAAACAAGAGCTTTTTTTGAAAGTCTTTTGGTTGGCTGTAATTCCTACAACATGCAATAGGTGGATGTTTTACTTATTTGTTTTATAAGTAAAATTCAACATTGAAATATGATGGAATTTTTTGGAAAGCTTTAACAAATTGGGGTTTGCCAAGAATAGGGCCTCCAAGTGTCCCTCTCCACTGAATTTGGCTTGATGAACCCAACCTGAATCACCAAGTTGTTCAAAGAAGGGCTCCATAACACTTTTTCCCTTGAGTTCTGCAAGCTTTACCTTTTTCTTAGTGTCATAGATTGTTTGGTCATCAACATACTCCCCTGCCATCATTCTTTCTCAATTTTCTTTTGGTTTAAGGTGTATTGAGACCATCATTCATGCCTTCCATTCAATTCTCTAAGGCCACCCCAGAGATTCTCCTGAGTTGAGGATGCACTGAGGGGTGTGGAGATGGTTGATGATTATGTTGATACTTTCTGAAGGATATTTGCCACAAGGGGTCTGCCTTTGTATGACTTGCATGGATTAAAAAATTGCACCCAACCTTCCATGTGTGATTTTGCCTTGTCTGTTTGGTGAGCAATTTCCCAGAGTAGGAACCATGTCTATCACAGGCTAAATCCACATATTTATCATTCTTTGAGTTGAAAACAGTCAAATCATAAACATGCTTCATTTCCCATGTTTGACAATAGTTCTCCGCCTCTTCCCTAGTAGGAAAAGCTCTCAAAGGAGGTGGGTCAAGTGGATCTGGCACCAATTAAATGGTTATGTTACAGTTTCATGGTTATATCGATGGCATGCACTCCATCAGTTTCAATCAAATTAAATCAGCCAAAGGCCAGAGTAACATAAAATGTGACTCACTACCAGATTTCATATCCATTTTTGAAACATTTTGTTCCTCAATTGTAAACCTAGATGAGGATGTAATTGGGGCTTCCAATATTTCATTACCCAAATCATTTTTTTACACAGATTTTTTAAGGGCTCTATTGATGTAATCCTTCATTTCAGCCATGTATCAATAAGGAGGGCTTGCCACTGTTCCCATAAATTCAGTATTCAATCCAACTTTCAATTGAAAAACTACAAAGTTTTCTTGTTGGAATTCTTGTCATCTGATTGTTTTGCCTGAATCTTTAGTGTATCTCAGTATGACTCATCACTCTTATTTTTATTATTTTGCTCTTGAGTGTTCATCTCCAGTATGTTATTTATTCTATACTCATTAGTTATAGATCAAGTATCATCTCTATGTTGAATCCAAGTGGCTCTCTTGCATATTAGCTCATGAGTGTTCTTGTCCAGTGGCCTCTTTATATTTTGCTAGTTAGTCATAATTCTAGTGGGCTCTCTATCTTGAATCCTTGATGCTCTTCCTATCTCAATTCAGCCTGAAGTGGTCCTCCAAGTTTTGCGGACTCTAAATGGTCTGATATTGAATACTCATTACATCTATTCATTACACTTTTCTCCCACTTGTCAGCCATCATGTATTTAGTCTATTTATACTGATGCTTTATCAAGTGGAATTTGATCATCTGTTCTGTCTTACTTTGAACCGGAGTGCCCCTCTCTTGAATCCCTAGATCCGTTCCTCTTGACGTTACAAAGACTTCATACCATCTTCTTCAACCATCTCACCGGGGCATCTAACTTAAACTTCAACATGGTTAAAATCCAAAAGCTTCCCTGAGAACTTTCTTCCTTTTGCTTTTCTGTCTCCGCCATCATCATCTGTTTGCTCCATCATCCTTATTGACCTTGCGCTCGCTTGGTCAATCATAAACTTAGCTTGTTGTGCCCTTGCCGTCAATTTGGTCTCACCTCTGGTTGCAACTCGATTGCATTCACCTCATCTTTATCAACTCCAATTGCCTCCTTGCCCTTTCGCTTCAAGTTGCTCAGTCCTTCAATTCTCACCTCGCTCAAAAAATCACTCCCTCATTGTCAATGTCACCAGTTTGCTCGGTCAATTCATCAAGTAGCAACCTTGCAATTGTTTGGACCATAGCTATCTTAACCTTTACTACTCCCTCAACTCTTCAAGCCCCTACCTTGCGCTTGTTTGGTTGATCCATTAAGATTGGTTTGCTCGCTATCTTAATCCGGCTCTGCGTCATTGCTCCCCCATCCTCATCAACCTTGCGCTTGCTCAGTCAATCATCATCTCAACCTTGCGCCCTCATCGCTTCATCATGTTTGCTTGGTCAATCTATCAAGTACTGGACCTTGTGCCTCTTGGTCCTATTGCTATCCTTGCCCTCTTCCATTCATCTCTCTTTCTGTTCAGGTTGCTACCCTCTAAAAGTCTTCTATCCTCATCGGTCACTTCACTCTTTAAGCCTTCATCCCCCTAAAGCTTCAGGCAAGGGGGCGTGTTGGAATTCTTGTCATCTGATTGTTTTGCCTGAATCTTTAGTGTATCTCAGTATGACTCATCACTCTTATTTTTATTATTTTGCTCTTGAGTGTTCATCTCCAGTATGTTCTTTATTCTATACTCATTAGTTATAGATCAAGTATCATCTCTATGTTGAATCCAAGTGGCTCTCTTGCATATTAGCTCATGAGTGTTCTTGTCCAGTGGCCTCTTTATATTTTGCTAGTTAGTCATAATTCTAGTGGGCTCTCTATCTTGAATCCTTGATGCTCTGCCTATCTCAATTCAGCCTGAAGTGGTCCTCCAAGTTGTGCGGACTCTAAATGGTCTGATATTGAATACTCATTACATCTATTCATTACACTTTTCTCCCACTTGTCAGCCATCATTTATTTAGTCTATTTATACTGATGCTTTATCAAGTGGAATTTGATCATCTGTTCTGTCTTACTTTGAACCGGAGTGCCCCTCTCTTGACTCCCTAGATCCGTTCCTCTTGACGTTACAAAGACTTCATACCATCTTCTTCAACCATCTCACCGGGGCATCTAACTTAAACTTCATCATTTCTCACTTTTGAGTCAAGAAAGATCAAGTTTTGTGGGATGTTCGTTTGCAGTTTCACTTTATTTTCAATGATTTTGTTTGCAGTTTCAATTTTTTTTTTTCAATGATTTGGTTTGAAGTTTCAATTTATTTCACTTTAGATTCACTTTAGTGTCACTTTGGGATCCCTAGGTGTGATACAAAAGTCCCACATAGTATGGCTTGATCCCAAAATTTGTGTTGATGCAACCCAAATGTGGTCCAGGGGGTCCCAAAAATTCTGGCACAACCCCCGGGGGGGTTTTATACCCCCAAAAATGCATCAGAATCCATTTAAAGGGGGTATACAACCCCCTGGGGGTCACACTTTGTGGAAATCAGAAGAGGACTTCTCCTTTAATGGTTCCCAAGTGTTGATGTTCTGACCTTCTCTAATTTCTTATCACCTCAGTTCTATTTTCTACACATTTCTTTCTTTTATTTTCTTTCTCTTGTCTCTTTTGTACTGTTTTTTTTTTCCACTCACAATTACTTGTAAAAGGGCTGTCTGTTTCTCTGCGTGGGACACTTGTGTTCAACTCTGCGGTGCACAATGCTTGCGCACCGCTGCCAATCCTTACCTCGCCGCCTCTAAGACTTCATTGCTAGAGGACCACTCAACATCACCAAGATCAACAATATATCATTGCAACAATTATTGTGCAACTCAATCAACCAAATGTGATAATCTTGCCATCAATCAAGATCAATCAACCAACTCAATCAACCATTCAAGAATCCCCTTCTTTTAACTCTCAAACTCTTTCTCATCCAAATCATTGTACATTCAAGACTTGCAGCCATTCCAACCACAGTCAGTAAAACATTCACCTGACAACTCATCAATCAATGCAGGAACTTACTCTCCCCTTCTTAGTTCCCTACTCACTATCTATTCAAAATTGGCTTTGCACTCCCTCATCTGACTGCTTCTCATCAAGTCCCATCTCTCTAATGTTTTCATATTAGACTTGTCCGCATCAGTCAGACTTTCCTCTGTTGGTCACTATTTATCCTATCATTCTTTCTACTTTGGTTTTTTAAACTCATTCTCATTCTTATTTGTGACTACATGAAATAAAGCTTGGTCTTGGTTTCCAATCCAAATTTTCACACAGTTAAAAGCCTGCGCCAATCAAACAATGGATTGACTGGGGACCTCATCCACGCCAGGACCAGGGGGGGACCATACCAACTACAAATCCTTGGAAATAAAATCTCTCATTGAATCCACACCTCTGCTAACAGCCAATAACTATAGTATGTGGAGGAAGAAGTTTGAAAAGCTCTTCAAACTATGTGGAATATTCAACATCATGACTGCCAATGACTCTACCTGTCTGGACAAGGACACAAACCAGGAATTTGTAGCTCATATTCTTGCCAAACTCAATGCAAACTCCTACAACAATATCATTGATGACACCAACAAAGACAATGCAAAATTGATCTGGATATTCACACAAGAACACTTTGCATCATACCAATATGCAAATAGAGCTTGAGTCTTCAATGGGTTCCTACATCTCTCAATGGAAACTAATATCAAATTGTTTGTAACTACCATTAAGATACATCTCAAGAAGATGACCAAGGTTGGCATCAAACTCCCTCCAGAAATAGTTGCCTATCTAGTCCTCTTCAAGTTTCCTGCTTTGATGCAACAAATGAAGTTGCAAATCATGCACTCAACCACCTCAATCACTTAATCCAACACAAAAACAAATCTATTTCTGAAGGAGAGCAAGCCAAGCCCATGAATGTTGTACTATACAGAGGACCTTGATGTGAAAAAGGCAAGCACAATCCGGCAGTGACTTCCCATCCGGCCAGTTCATGCTGGTTTGAATTTTTGGGACTCAAGCCTGCCAAAGCTCACAATTGCAGATCTTGGAAAGGCAAACCTAAGGCAAAGGATGAAGCTCACTTCTACAGTTTCTTTTTTGGACTCAGCTTTACTGTATCGTCAGAACCAATGGATCAATGCCCTTTCATTCTAGACTCAGGGTGTTCAATCCATATGATTGTTGATTGGGACTCTTTAACTACATTTGAGAAGAGCAATGGAACCAAAAGAATTTAAACTGGAAAAAAAGATGCTGCCATTACAATTGAAGGAAGTGGTGTAGCTGCTTTGGCCACAAAAGATGCTAATCTGCTTCTATCCAATGCCACCTGGGTACCAGAATCTATGGTGAATCTGATCTCATTGGGTGCGCTCATGGGTCAAGGGGCCAATCTCCGTGTTGACAGAAACAGGAATCCCAAAACTTTCAGACTTACCTCGGATGGTACTTTACTACTTTCCAGTTCTATTATCAATAATCTGTTTGTGATCAACATGGCTACCACAAACCAAAAAAGCTCTTTCTGCTCTGATGAAAAACTATATATCATTCATTTATCTCTAGGTCACGCTAGCTTATCTAAAATGGAGAAGTTCCTCAATGCCAAACTCCCCAAAGCACAGAAAGCCTCTTTTGAATGTCTAAACTGTGACAAGGCCAAGATAACTCAAGCCGCTTTTAATCATCAACAGGAAAGTGCTGGTAGCTGCTTTGAGAAGATTCATCTAGATCTCATTGGACCCATCAACCCAGCATCAAAGGGAGGTTTCCATTATGTTCTCACTCTTGTCAACTCTCACTCGGGATATTTGGTAGGTTTTTCTCTCAAATCCAAGAGCAATAGCGTGGATGTTCTGATGTTTGTGATAGAAAACCAACATAGGAAAACCGGTCAATACCAAAAGGAAGTCTACTTGGATGGTGGCGGTGAATTTGTTAACAAGAAACTAGAAAAATACTATCAAAACCACCATATCAATCAAGTCACCAGCAAACCTTAGCACTCACAGCACAACAGCCAAGCGGAGAGAGAAAATCAGAAAATGATGGAAACGGTTTGAGCAACCCTGTTTGAGTCAAACATTCCCAAATCTTGCTGGCAAAAAGTTGTTAAGAGCTGCTGTCTGATGTCAAATAAGATCCCCAAAAAGAAAGGTGAGGACTCTCCCAGGAAGAAGATGCACCAGAATCAACTTCTGAAGGATTATATCAAACCAATTGGATCCAGGTTAACCTACAGGATCAATGACACAGAAATCAACTCTAAAATTAGCAAGAAAGGGGCCCCAGGACTGCTACTGGGTTTCAATCCATCCCTACTCTCCTACAAAATAATTACTCCATCCGGCAAAATCATTGACACCAAGCACGTTAAATTCAATCATCAAAATCCAACTTTAACCCTATGTGTAGATGACACTTCCAACAGAAAACAATTCACTCACCCAAACGCAAATCAAGCTCCTGGTTCTAACACGCTCAATCAGATGCCGGCAAATACTTCCTCTGATCCACCACCCATTATGAAAGAAGAATCCAATGCCAATAGCTCAGGAGAGCCCTTGGAATCTGACTTGATAGTTGAAGAGAATTTGAGGCCAAATCTGAGAAACCAAGAGGCTTTGTCTAAACCTGATTGCTATGGATGTCAGCTTGCTACTATTGCAAAGCAAGCTGCAAAAGTAACAAAAATAACATAAAAATAATAATAATATAATTAACCTAAGAAGAAGTTGGAAAACCATAAATATTATTACAGAAATGGATTTTCCACCCAAAATTAGGTAGGGTCACTCAATGATCTCACCCTTGAAATCCAACTCCTTATATTTTTAAATAATTAAGGAAAGAAAGACCAAAATACTACGGCTCCACTATTGAGCTTTTGGTCAATTAAATTTTTCACACGTATTGTCACGTATAGGTTTCACACCTAAAACTCAGTCAGAATTGAGGTGTTGTGTATATTTTAGGAGTTACAGACGGAAATGTGTTTTGTCACAATTCCCGCGCACAGCCGCGGCAGCCAATGCACCTGCGCGCGGCTGAGATACAGCCCTGTCACTCCATCAAGGTCGTGTACGCAGCCCCGGGCCTCTGACAAGTACGCAGCTGCGGGACTACAGGTTGACAGAGTGACAGGCGGCCTGAGAGGCTTAGGTACCGTGTAAACATGCTACAACCCACAGGGGAACATTCTACATATGTAATAAATGTTCCCGTGGATAGTAGATAGTCTAAAAGTACATAATATTATATAAAAATACTTAAATAACCCTTATACGTATTTTTTATTAAATATAATTCAAAGTACAAAGAATGTTGAAAATAAGACAATGACAACTTCTAAAACTATATTAAAATACTTTGATATACTTTTATGAGAATTTCTAGACATCAATATCTTCGTGACATACTAAGAAAACTAATGATGTAGAAATATTACATGAACTCTCATGACTTATATTTTTAAGTAATTATTTTAGTACATCAACTGGAACTCAAAAATAAGGAGTAAAATCAATATCATGACTTTACTCCAGTTATTTAATAAATAATGAGAACTCACCTGACATCAGGATGTCTGTAGAAATGTCTATTTAAATAATTATTAAATTACTGGGAATATTTACCAAGGATAATTAATTAAATAATACATAAATGGGACAGATTAGGGTTATTCACACGTCCTAATATCTATTATAAAGTAGAATAATTCCCATACCCTGAGGAATTAGATGCTACCCCTGCTATAGCACCAAGAACACGTGACAGGCTACCACTGGTTACCCTGCTAGCCTCAGTGTCCGTCACTTTGAGCCCCTGTACCCCTCAGAAGGACAATATTGGGACTCCAAAAAGCTATAAATAAAGAGCTCTTTTGAGGATGTTGATGGGCAGAGACCCAGTTATATTTATATCCAGACACCCTGCCAAGGTAATCAAGTACTTATAAGAGATAAGTAAGTGATTTATGGCTAAGTCTGATCAATAATATCCGTCCTCAACCTCTTTTTTTATCAATTAAAACTGCTGAACAACCTTATAACCCCAGTATACAGGTTTAACCCATCAGTGCACATCTCAAACAGATACCCAAAAGATTTAATAATATACCAGTGAGTTTTATTATCCTTTCTATGTTGTGGCAGCTTGGTTACAAGGCCCTGCCACTCCACTGTGTATTTTATATACATATTATCTTTGGGTAGAATATCATTTAAACTAAAGAGCCCAAAGTAACCAGGCCTACATGATTTCATACTGAAATCCCTGAAGAGAGGTTTTAAAGATCCCCAATATAATTGTGGCCCCTCTATAAAAATATTTAATAATCAATTTATTCATATTGATTTAAAACAATAAACCATAACCAAACCACTTAACCTTGAAACAAGCTTAATACAAATATTTTACGGATTTTTTGCTGCATTTATTAAATAATATATTTATTATTTATTCTATCACCTCTGGTAGCTAAAGGACAGCAAGGGTCTTGGCATCCAGGAGGCTGACAACGGATTTATATCTGAAAAACTTCCAAAATTGTTAGCGGAGGCCATGACAATCCCTTGATGGAAAGAATCAGCTTTAAAGGAATTCAAAACAATCAAAGATCAGGAAGTTTGGGAAGAAGTCAATGAGAAAATAGTCACCAACCCGCTCAACACAGTCCCAGTCTTCAAGATTAAACAGAATGTTCATGGCAAAGCCCCAATTCTCAAAACCAGATTGTGCGTGCAAGGGTTCAATCAGCGGTATGGACTGGACTACCTAGAAACCTATGCCCCTAAGGGCAAAGTTGCGTCTTTGAGGGCAGTTCTTACATACGTAGCCAAAATGAACCTGGAGATGCTCCAACTGGATGTCAAGGGGTTGTTTCTACACTCCAAATTGAACAAACAAGTCTTTATCAAAATGCCTGTTGGTTTGGACCAAGGTTTTCAGGAGTCTGCGTGCAATCCATTTTTGTATATTGGGGACAAAAAAAAGGTAATATTCTTTCAAGTTGATGACCTTCTTATTTCCGGGAACATCAATCAATTCAAAGAAAAATTTCTTTGAAAATTCAAACACTCATCCGCACACCCTCCTAATACACTCCTTGGGATGAAGATTGAAAGGAAGGATGGCTTAATTCACCTCTCCCTACTGCTACACATCAAAAAAGGGCTTGAAGAACTTGAACTAAAAGGCAGTTGACCGGTATCAACTCCGCTTACTCCTGGTCTTCACCTTGGAACAGCTGGAGCGTAGGAACGGGAACTTTTTCTGGCTCTCAATGTGAACTATTGCTCTCCCATTGGCCAACTGAACTTCATAGCTGGTCTTGCCATGCCAGATATCAGCTTTGCTGTTTCTAGTCTGGCTAGACACTGCGAGGAACCCGGCATCAACCACTGGAAAGAAGTCCTGCGTGTCTGGAGATATCTGAATGATACTAAAGACATGATGCTAACACTTGGACCGCAATCAATTTCAAATCAACTGGTGTGCTTCAGCAATGCCACATGGGCGGACAATCCAGAATCTAGGGTATCTCAGAGCGGTTTCATCTGTTCCTTCAGGGGCAGTCCTCTTTATTGGAATAGCAGGTGTCAACAATCCATAAAGCACTCCTCAACAGAATCCCAATGTGTTGCAATGTCAATCTGTCATCTGGAAGCACATTGGCTTCAACAACTGATCAAAGACATCTATTGGTGTTCATTCAAATGCCCACTCAATCTAATTGACAATAAAGGACTTGATGATAAAATTAAGAAGTTTGGATCCAACTCCAAAGCAAAACACATTGACATCAAGGCCAAAATTCTACCTGACTACTTCAAACAAGGTCTTATTGAGGTCAAACTGATCCCATCACAGTAAATGACTGCTGACGCTCTGACTAAACCTGCAAACAAAACGTCAGTCACTAGGCTTGTAAATGCCTTCAGCTCTCTTTTCCACTGATATCCAAGTTGTGGGGGCATGTTGATGTTCTGAACTTCTCTAATTTCTTATCACCTCAGTTCTATTGACTACACATTTCTTTCTTTTCTTTTCTTTCTCTTTTCTCTTTTTTGATGTTTTTTTTTTCAATCACAATTACTTTTAAAAGCGCTGTCTGTTTCTCTGCGCGCAACACTTGTGTTCAAATCCGCGGTGCACAATGCTTGCGCACCGCTGCCAATCCTTACCTTGCGGCCTCTAAGACTTCATTGCTAGAGGACCACTCAACATCACCAAGATTGACAATATATCATTGCAACAATTATCCTGCAACTCAATCAACCAAATGTGATAATCTTGCCATCAATCAAGATCAATCAACCAACTCAATCAACCATTCAAGAATCCCCTTCTTTCAACTCTCAAACTCTTTCTCATCCAAATCATTTTACCTTCAAGACTTACAGCCATTCCAACCACAGTCAGTAAAACATTCACCTGAAAACTCATCAATCAATTCAGGAACTTACTCTCCTCTTCTTAGTTCCCTACTCACTATATATTCAGAATTGGCTTTGCACTCCCTCATCTGACTGCTTCTCATAAATTCCCATCTCTCTAACTTTTTCATATTAGACTTGTCCACATCAGTCAGACTGTCCTCTGTTGGTCACTATTTATCCTATCCTTCTTTCTACTTTGGTTTTTTAAACTCATTCTCATTCTTATTTGTGACTACATGAAATACAGCTTGGTCTTGGTTTCCAATTCAAATCTTCACACCAAGTTTGGAAGTTATTGATCACTTGCCTCTGTAAACCCTGAGTGCAACTGTTCACCCTACAACTGAGAGATAGAGAGATGAGTGTAAAGAGTCCTTCCAACCTGATGTGATGATCCAATGATCCATATCCCATCTGTGTTGCCTGCCTGCCATTACATCCACCCAGTTTGTTTTTCTCATGACATGGCCCTTGCGCTGCGCCCAACTCATAGCCGCCCGTGCATGTCCGCATCTGCCCAACGCGCCATTCCAGATATCCAAGGTACATCCGCGCAATCCATCCAATCCAATCCAATCCACCCCGCGTCTCCAGATGCCAAGCCCAATTTGACTTCTGCTGAGCCCACAGCATGGCTTGCTGCGGAAAAGCTGCACCCATTGATGAGCGTGCAGCACGCAGCCCATTCCAACTTGCATCTATAAAAGACCACCACAACGTGTTTGAGACAACTGGGGGTTGCAAATTTTTGAAACAACACATTGGATGCATGTGGTCAGGTGTATGCGCCCCCACACATCCATTGGGCCATGTAGGGCCATACACAACTCCCACACACTTGGGAGTTGTGAATTTATCATCACCCATTTCAAAATGGCTGGTTTCATGAAAATGGCGAGTTTCAAACAACAAACCCGCAATTATCATCCATCCACCATCCATTTCATGCAAAAAAACCATCCACACCTCCACCTCATAAAATGTATACCAATCCCATCTCCATTGCATCACACACATCTCATCTCTATTGCTTCACATCTCCATCACATCACACACATTGCATCACATGCAAAACACCCATCCACACCTCAACCTCAGCAAATCCATACCAATCCCATCTCCATTGCACCACACACATCTTATCTCCATCAGATCACACACATCCCATCATAATCTCATCACCCCACATCACATCACCATCTTTCTCAACATGTCCAATCAAACTTCCCAACAGCAAGTTGAAAACACAAAAAAGCTGAATGAACTTTTTTTATTATTTGAATCTGATTCAGACTCTGATTCAGAATCAAATTTTAAATCAAATTGGTTAGCTTTGAATTCTCTATTGGAAAAGTAATACATGGTTCCACAAAGACACACTCTCCACAACCCTATGTGTGAAAGGCAAAAGCTTCATCTACTCCACAACTTAAGCTTGCAGCAAATGTTCCAAACTTTATTGCCTTCATTCATGAAACTTTTGGAGATAATTGAAGGCCACCAAATCTTCCAGAACAATTCTCAGAATCCTCAACAAAATCCAGCTATCCAACTGGCCATTGCTCTTTTGAGATTTGGATAAAATGTAAATGGAGAAGCAATTCATTGATTAGAAAATCTATTCTCAGTTGATTATGAAACCATTGACTTATTCAACAAAAGATTCATGATTGCTATCCTATCTTTCACTTGCTCAGTCCTTTGTTGGCCAAAAAAAGAAGAACAAAAGGAGATATCTCAAGTAATGGAGACTGAAGGCTTTCCTGGTGGCATTGGTTTTGTTGATGGAACCACTATCCCCTTGAGTCAAAAACCCAAGCCAGATGGCAACCAATATTTTGATTGGAAAAAAAGGCAATCAATTCATTTCTTTTAAAAATCCTTTGATAAAAAATTTTATAACACACTGAGCAAATCTGTTTTATCTGTTTGTATAGATACTCTGTATCACTACAACTTGTTTGTGATAAAAAAAAAAATTTCATATAAATCCATGATGGCCTTCCAGGTTCTTGTCATGATTCATGTGTTTTCAATTGGATGCGCATTTCCCAACAACCAGAGAACTACTTTGACCTTGATCAATACCTTCTGGCTTATTCAGCTTACGCCAGTGGGAAATATGTGGTTCCAGAATACCGCAATGTTTCATCCAATGATCAAGCCAAAACTGATTTCAACTATTATCTTGCCCAATCACAAGTTTGGATTGAGCATGCCATAGGGATCCAGAAAGGAATACAGGCCAGCTTATGGGAGATGAAAAAACAGCTTCAAAATTCCAAAGAAATGAAGTTTCTCATCAACTGGATCATCACTTGTGTAATCTTTCAAAGCCTTCTTTCCAACATTAAAGATGAATGGGAAGAAATATTTGAAGAAGATATTCCCAATCCTCCTTTGAGAGAGCAGATTCTACCACTCACACTGGCTCACTTTGATGAGTAGCTTTTGGTTGTTAAATAGATGAAATATCACCTCACACAATTTTTTTTGTTTTGGTTGTTCAAGTCCCAGGCTGACTTGGGTTTTTTTATTTTTTTTTGGTGGACTTGGACAAAAAACAGAACCAAAAATTTCAAACCACCCACCTCACCCAACCAAACCACTGGTCCACTCCTCCCTTCTCCTCACCAAACCACCTCACCCACCACCACCACCTCCAAGTTCATCCAGTCATCCTCCTCCTTATCCAGGCCCCTTACTCTTTGCTTGGCTCCCCAGGTAAGCTCCCCCCCTCCTCCTACTTGATTGATTGGTGCTGACCTCCCCCCCTCCTCCTCCTTTTAGAAGGTTGTTCCTTGCTTGGCACCTCTGGTAAGCACCCCCCCCACCCTGCTCCTCCTCCTATTTGTTGATTGATTGGCAAGCAAAACTTTTTTTGCTCATGGTTTGATTAATTGATTGAACAAACCACAAAAAAAACAATTTTTTTTTGTGGTTTGGTTGATCAACCAAACTTCAAAAAATCAATAAATTGTTTGAGGTTTGATCAATCAATAAAACCGTGAGCAATTGATTGATTGATCAAACCATAAAAGATCTATTGACTGTTTGCCATTTGATTGATTGTCCTTCCCCCCCTTCACCTCCTTCCCCTCCTCCCTGATGATTAAAAAGGGGACTGATGGGGTTTTTATTTATTTATTTTTTTTGTAGGAGAATTCACCAGTATTGTTTTTTTATTTTCTATGTTGATTATACCGGACTAATGAATTTTTTTTTTGGTTTTTGATTCCATGCAATGAAACACATGTTTCCACCCCTTGCTCCATCTACAACTGCCATTTTTCCTGCTGTCCAATTCTTCTCCCACCAAACTCAAAATGCCAAAAAATCACTTGAATCCTCTCTTGATCCTCACCCCAATTGAATTATTTGGATGGGAGGGAACAAGATGGGAGGGAACAAGAGGGGAGGGAACAAGATGGGAGGAAATGATTTGATAAGCATACAGAGAGGTGGGAAGAATAGGGCTTTTCAGAAAAAGAGGGCTCAATACAAAGATTTGGAAATATTATTGGAGATCAAAGAGGGAGGGATCAATAAACAGGTTGTGTGGTCTGAGCAAAAACTACGGCCTTTGGATCTTTATCCTGCCATCACTGCTGAAAAAAGAAAAAAATTTCAAAAACCCTTGCCTGAAAAGTTTGAACAGGCCAAACAGAAGATCAAACAGTTCCACTTCTTCTCCTCTGGAAAATTATTTGTTCATGATCAATCCAATCATGAGGCTCCAGTTGCAATAATCAAATTTTTCCCTTTGAATAAAATCTCTGAGAAAGATAAGAAGGACATCAACTCAGTCACAACATTCCTTCACCAATCCAAAAATTTTGTCAACATAGTTGGTCCCTCAAGATCTTGGGGTGGGAAAATTTGGCCAATGGGATGGCAAAAATTGATGCACCCTTCTGAAATTTTAGGATACTATTTGAAGAAAGCAGCTATTCAATCTTCCCCCCAGGAGTGTAAATTTTTGAACCTTAGGTCTTACAATGCGTCACAAATTTTATGCCAAATTTTCAGAATATTAGCCAGAATGGCACAAAATTCCAACCATGAAACCATGCTGGAAAAAAATATCCCCTCTTTCTCTTCATTGCAATTTGGATCCCAGCTCACTCCTTTTGACTGTGCCCCCTGCATCACCTTCACTTAAAATTCCTTATACAATTCTCCAAACATTGAAAAGGGTGACATCTCTTCCTATTCCTTTCTACTGGTGGTTCCAACCAAAAAATCAAATGGCCAAATTATTGACAACAAGGAAAAATATCAAGTATCCAATGGCCAATTCATTTTTCCTGACTTGGTTTTTGGCATTGATTTCAAACAAACAGGTATTGTAAAAATGGTTTGGGAAGCAAACAAGTACAAGCACTGTACTTTTCCTGCTGTGGAGACTGCCACCCATAATAGGATGGCTATGTCTATGCAAATTAACAAGACTAATCTAAACACTTTCAAAGACTTGAAAAGCGGTCAAATATACTCTAGAACAAAAAATGTAAATAAAAATAAAAATAAATTTTTCATTTGTGGGGTTAAAAGTAGGCTCAAAAATTGTTGTTTTTGAAAATAATTTTTTTGTTTTTATTTTTAAATTTTTTATCAAAGCAAATATATTTACAACCCAAGCAATTGAGTAATTTCCTATATTTCATCCACAGTTCTACTGATACAAATACATGCCATGGCTACTGATAACCTATCTTTTTTTTCCATGGCTAGCCTTTAACTCTCCTTTTTGAGTCAGTCTTCCTGTTGATCCTTCTCCTTTTCCTCTTTTTGAAACTCCTGCTCAGCCTGTTTCATTTTCCACACAGCATCCTACTTTTTTTGATGAGCCAAACTCTCAGCTTTCTGCTTTTGACAATCCATAGCCAGTTGAAAATCCCACTTCTCCTTTTCAAATTGAAGTTTTTCAGATTCAATTTGTTATTTCACTGTTTTTTGGAGGGGAATAGGAATGAGCTTGATTTTGAAAGCAAGGAAAATCAAATGCGCTTACTTGAATCCTGCTTCTCTATGATCTCCTCAAAGCAAGAAAAATTTGAAGTGTCTCTCCTCTTTTGATGGCTATTGGGGTTGAATTTGATGAAATTGGAGGCCTTTTGCTTTCCCTTTTCAGAAGAGTTTTGTGTGGGAATGTCATTGCTCTGATTTGAAGGGGATGTGGTAGGCCCCCATAAGATAAAAGAGCTTGGTTACTTAATTGAGCAGATGTTGATTGTAGTTGCAATACAGGAATAAATTTCTTGTCATTGGCCAATTTGTTAATTTCTTCCATCCCAGGAAGAGAGAAATCCAAAGAAGGAAGTGAGGGGTGCAAGGAAGGGTTTGAATTGCTGATCAATTCTGATGTAGACGTGATTTGAGCTGGTTCTTTTGGAATATCCTCCTCCACATCAGATTGGGGCCACTCATAGGTTTCATTGGGATCATTATTGCTAGGCTGAGCATCCACAGCCAGGTCCTCAGCATCAACTGAATCTGATTTTTGGGAATAAAAAGAGGCTAAAGGGGTGGTATTGGCCTTCTTTCCAAATATTTCATCCATTTGAATATAAGGAAAAATGGAGTCCAACTTATCAACCACCAAGTTGATTCCCTTTGCTTTATTGGGTTTGGTGATACCAAAACCAGTGGAGATTGAAATTGAGTGGGCTTTTTGTTACTTGGTTTGATAGTTCTTGAATTTCTCCCACATCTGTTTGGATGGAGGATCCAGAATACCTTTGGTTTTATTCTTCAGTTCATTGGCCATCAGGAGATAAACATTAACCTTAGAG
Source organism: Puccinia polysora (assembly GCA_025617555.3). NCBI lineage: Eukaryota > Fungi > Basidiomycota > Pucciniomycetes > Pucciniales > Pucciniaceae > Puccinia > Puccinia polysora. Next base: position 22,263,576 of record CM062624.1, read on the forward strand.
GATGGAGGTCATCCAACTTGTTTTTGATTTTTGGATTCAAATCAAGTGTCATAGTTGGAGGAAATCTTGATCCAGTTTACCAGGATGATGTGATCAGCTCAATTGAGCTAAATTGAGCCTTTGGAAGCTGAAGGGGGAGGATTTTTTGATGTTGAGTTCCTGGGGGATGTTTGCTTTGGTCCATTGGATTGGTTAGTGGACTTGCCGGATAGGTTTGCTGAGGGGCCATTTAAAAAGAGTAAGAGGGATGAAGGGATGAAGCAATGAAGGGATGGAGGGATGTGTTTAGAGCAGTGTAAGACTCCAAAAGGTGCTGGTCACATGAAGTTCTTTGGAGGGAAAAGGTGCTTTTTCAGGCTGCCCTCCTGAGTGTTGCAAAAATATTTAGATGTAACCAGAATCAAGGTCCAGAACCTTGTGAATGAGGAATCAATGGGGAAGGGATAAACTTGATAGTAAAAATTAGCTACGGGATAACACTAACTGAGGAAAGATGTTGTGGGAACAGACTTGAACAAAATAAGTTAGAGTTTTCTCAGAGTTCAATAGAAAAAGGAAGTTTTAAGTGACAACACCCACAAGCTAATAGCTCTGGTTTTCAGCAGAAGCTTGGGGATGATCAACTCAAACCCAACCAACCTCCAGGCTCTCAATGAACTTTTCCAACTCTCCGCAATCAATCACTTGAAGGGTACCAGATAACTGTGGGTGGCCGTACAAAACAAAGCAATTTGTCTTATGAAGCTCTTGAAGCAAAGCAATGACAAATTTAAACAAGAATAACCCAACACTTCTTAAGGGACTCAAGAGTAGTGTGGAAAAATTCAACTTAAAAGAAATAAAGGGAGGTTTAACAATCCGGGTTTAAAGCTTAATAAAACCTCTTAGTCAGACATGGCAAATTCCAGAAGGAGAATCAAAGACTGATCAAGACCCATATGGTTGGGAAAAGGGATCAAGGAGTGGTATAACACCCTCAAGAATTCAACCAAATGAATTCTTCTTCAACCAGCAAAGCTATTGGTTTGTGATAACGGATAAGGCCACAGAGGGGAAGATCAGGGATTTGAGTTTGGAGGCTCAAGGATCAGAGGGCAATCACGGATATACCTTGGATGAAAATGGTGATGAATTTCTCAGATAAGGGGGGGGGGAGATGGACTCACTCCCCATGGATTTATTGATTGATACAAAAAAATGGGTGATTTGTGGAAAAAGTAGGGGAGAGCCCCTCCTTTTATGGGCAAGAGACCCTGTATACTATTTACAAGAGAATGACACATATGAGAGCGGAATTTTTTGTTTTTTTTGTTTTTGTTTTTTGTTTTTTTTTTTAAGATGGAAAAGAAATGAAAAAAAACAATAACAAGAATTGCAAGGGAATGGTTGAAATATAATAAAAAGAAAAAAATAGACAGAAGAAAAAAAAAGGCCCTGAGGAAAGCAAAAAGAAACAGGTGAGCTGGGCATCTGCGGATGACTGATGAGCCGCGGGCAACAGATGTGCCGTGAGGGCAAATGAAGAAAGGTTGCAATGGTAGATTGAGTAACTGGAAACAAGCAAGTGCAAGTGTCAGAAATCTGGCCAACAGATGAGCCAAAAGACAACTGTGGGCGGAGGAACTGCTGTTGGATGTGAGATGAGGATGAGGATGAGAAAAGGGGGATGTAGCAAGCGTGAGGGAGTTTGGGATCAACCCTGAGATGAACAATAACAGCAAAATGGCTTCAAGTGCGGTGAGGATGACAATCATTGCAGGTCTTGGGATTGGTTTGAAGGTTACTATCTAGAGTTGTTGGGTGATTGGCTGAGGAGCTGATCTTGGTTCTTGGTCTCCTCTTAGGCTTGGATTGATTTCCAAAGCTGATCATCTTTGAGTTTGCTTGTTGGATGATCATCAGATGTTGAGATTGATTGTGAGCTTGAATGATGTCAGCTTAATAGATTCCAAGGACCTTACTCCTTCTAGCTACTAGAGTTAATAGAAAGTTTGGAGTAAGGATAGGATAAAATTCCAGGTATATGATTTGGCTAAAAGGGGTAAATTTATTTATATATTTATAAAATAAATTTGAATGGAGGGGCCAAGTCCTTATTGGATTTTTTGAGCCCTCCAGAAAATAGGTATATGTCTGTTTGGGGCAATATAGGAGCAATTGTGTTGCCTGTGGAGTTTACAAGGACTCCTTTCAAGAAGGGTGTGTGTAATTTCCTTGGGGGTTGGGTTATGCAAAACCTAAAAAAGGGGTATAAGTCAGCAGGATCACTTACTAGGTCTAGATCCGGACTTATTCTTCATTGATGGGCCACTATGCAGGCATTCAGGGTGGTGGAAGTTGGTACTGGGCCAGGCTGAATGGCTGGTTGTTGATTTTTTCCAAAAAGTAGGTATTCAAGAGTTTTGGTCTATAATTTTTTCAGAAAGTGGTCCATGATCAAACACTAATTTCTTATAAGGGTTTGATGGCTTGAGGAAGAAAATATCTGAAGTAATAATGACTATATGACTGGATGAATGAGCTAGAAATGGCTGGGGGAAGGGCCTTTACTGATATTGTTTGGGTCCCCTCATGGTACAGTCTTTTTACCAGCCAAAAGAGGGTGACCCAGGCTAGTGCTGAGGACAGGGGACCATCAGTGTGCTCTTGTGGACCTGCTCTAGCCACCAAAGTAGTATGGAAAGCCCTATGTCATCATACTTGAGGCTTGATACACTTTTCTGTGCCCTTGATGACCTCACTGTATTGACCAAAGAGGTAGTATTAATTAATATTTTAAAATATAAGCCAGGGGCTTGAAAACATGCTCTGGGGACCTTATTCTGAAGGATGATTTTGATTATGAGGCTATTCTGCCCATATTGGTGTGTTTTGCAGTCACTCAATCAGGTAGTACACCCCTAGTTGTGACTAATTATGTACAGTATTGTCACCAGGGACACAGGAGTGTGTTGTATCAATGTTTAGTGTCTTGTGAGCCATCTAGCACAAAGCTAGGCCTATTTATATCCTTAGTACACACTCTCAGGGTGTTACAGTAACCAATGTGTACCCTTTTTGGTCCAAATCTTTCAAACAGGTCCTATTACAGGGGCCCTGACAACCTTTAGTATAGTTCCAAAAAGGGTGCAGGGCCCAATTTTTCCAGAATTTTGGTTGGTTTGGTCATTTTCATACTGTTCTCCACCACATGATGGCGTTCTTTGGGCCCCATGTGGTGTGGAACAAGGCTGTAGGGTGTATAGGTGGTACCCTACAGCCTGCTTCTGTTTTTGGGAGAGGGGGGGCTGGCTAGTGAGCCAGCTGGTTGCCTTGCACAATGGCCCAGTCAGTTGCTAGGGGCCTGCGCAAGGTAGTTGGTTTACTACTCATGGGGCTGGAAACAGGTAGCAACCACTGCGTGCGGTAGTCAATTGACTACCTGCAGGCTGGTTGGTAGCAACTACCCGTGGGTTAGTTGGTAGCAACTGCCTTGCGCGGTAGTTGCTGGCTAGCAACTACGTCAGGATTGCGCATGGTAGTTGCTTGAATGCTTGCAGAGATGGCCCGTGCTGTAGCTTGATTGCACGGTTGAGGAGGGTCTGTGGCTGCGCGCAGGGTTATGGAAGAAACCTGCCTCTGTCCATAACTCCTGAAATAGACATAGTTATGGGTTTCTGACCAAATCTTTGGTCAGAAACCCATACCTGCAGATGTGATGTGGGGGGTACACGGGTGTGTAAGGTTTCTACCTGAAGGAACTGGAAATGGGGGGTGGCGCCAGTGGGTGACCAAACCTAAATTGACGCCAGGAACTCATTTCTGAGATAATATTCCTCTTTTTCTCATTACTTAGTGGTTTTTCATTCCATTTTTTTTTAATTTGTTATTTCTGCACTTTTTACTTTTTTTATTTCTTTTTATATATATTTGTTGTTATTATTATTATCATTATTTATTACGTATTTTGTTGGAGGATTTAGTAAGTTGGTTCTGAATAGTAGCCACCTGAGATCATCAATATTCTCTCTCATTGATTTTTTCTTGAAGGAGGATTATAAGGAAAAGATTAGATAAAAATAAATATCATTTTGTTTGGTTTTAAAATTAAATAATGCAACAATTGATTACTGTTAATTTTTTGATATTTGAATCAAATTAAAATCTTATGGGAAATTTAGGACTTTCTTTGTTCATCATAACTGCTCATTCAGGTTCCTGGAGTAGCAAATCTTGACATAAAATATCTAATTTATCTTTGGAAAAGTATTGGTGTTGTTGTAGAATTTAAGCATGGATCTGTCACACGACCACCCCACGTACTATAGGGCAATTCTTAGATGATTGTGAGCGCCAAGGAATGCCAAGTGCGAGGGCAAGTTCAAATAGCAAGAACCAGTTGCAAAGTGCAAACTTGGTTATGCCACTCAACAAACGGCGAGATGAATGGAAAGTGTTCCAAAGAAGGAAACTCAACCTGAGTCCAATGTGATAACTAGGTTGCAGAAAAATGCAAGAACGTATGAAATTAACTAACTGAGGAGACAATCATCAGGAAAGGGGATAGCCCTTATAAGGTAATCCAAAGTGACTAGATACAACCTGATGATGAGCTAACTACAGGTGAAGCGGTGAGGCAATGAATGACAGGAACGGAATAGGAAATGAAGCAGTGGTATAGATCCAAGGTCTTAGCGTAAGTGCGAGACAATAGAATCTGAGCGTACATTTTCATGACAAATTGGGATAAGAGCGAGTGACGTTGAAGGTAATGCAAATGAGAGGTAATAGTGTATGCAGGGTAGGGACTAGTCCGATTGCGAACTATACAGTAGTGATGGCTTGGTTAGATGTAGATGCAAACTAACAAACAATGCATGACTGAAGATGGAATTCCAAGGCTGTTGATTGGCCAGGGAAGGAGATTGGATCTCATAATGAATGGTTGACTGGTATGGAGTTAACTGCGAAGTTTGCAAGTATATACTGAGTTGGTCGCCAAGATTGGAAGGTCAGCGCAAGCCAGAGGAAATAGCGGATTGCACCATTGATGTTGTGCTTTATTTGTGTCACGCTTTTAGACTGAGGTAGATGGTACTGAGGAGAGGACATGTCAAAGTGGTGAAGACAATAATCCTTAAGTGCGAAGCGTGACAGTTGCCCGGGTATAAGGATGCGAGCTCCTGCAAGCGTTCAGGTAAATTTTCCCATTGATCTCAAGTTGTTTAATTCACTGTATACCCTATACTTTACTTAATTCATTACCCAATAAATTTTTTTATAAATTTTGTAAAAATGTCGTCATCCTTATCCCGCCGTTGCGAAAACTGTATTTGCCGCAACAAGCGTTGTATTCCCAGTACTGCCGTCCGAGGTCTTCAAGGCAAATGCAAGCAATGTCGACTTTGCAAGGTGGCGTGTAATTTCCCTATAAATGTCGAGTCGACCGTTGAGGGTCCTTTGGAATCATTGAGGGAGATGCAAAGTCGTAGGTCTGCGCCAAGGGTCAATTACGAAATACCACCATTGCCGGAGATCAAATACTTGGGGACACGAGTTCCTGGTGAGTACTAATCAGGAATAACTAATGAACTTGAAATAGTAACTGATTATTTGCTTGTTTTCTAGTGTTGCCTTGTTTTTGAAGATATACTACTAATACACCACTACCTTACTGGGGACCATCGACTGAAAACCCGGGGACCCATATGAATGCCAAGGTGCAAGGTGAGGTATCCGGTGCAGAACCGGTAGGAGTTATCACCGAGGAAGAAAGGGAGGAAGAAAACACAGCGGAACAAGAAGAGGAAAATGGAGGAAACAGAAGTGGAGAGAATGAAGAGGAAGCGGGTGAATTGGAAGAAGGAAATGAAGGAGATGGAAGGGAGGAATTGACTGGGACGGAAGGAATGGAGGGCCAAGGCAAAGCGGATCCGGTGCAAGTCGTATTGCCGGTCAAAACGGATGCAAGGCGCCTGACGGACAATATCAGAGAAGGCACGTTGGGTGGCCAAAGGAACAGAGCATATGAAGATCTCTTGGAGGAAGGTGGATGGAATGCGCAACCGAAGCAAGCTTGGGTTGCGAGGTGCGAGGAGATCTTCAAGAGGCACATCGTAACGGAGGTACTGGTACTTCAAAGAATGTCTGCATTTATTAATGATGAAGACCTGGATACCTTTTGGTCCATGGTTGCGGAATTGAAGGCAAATTGGGAGGATGCAGAAAAAGAGATAAAAGAAACCTTGTAATTTAATGTATATTATTATTTTTTTTTTATATATTAAAAAATTTTATTATTATTATTATCATTTTATTTTTTTTTAAGAATAAGTGGAGATGAAGGGAAAATGAGAAAAGAACAACACAGTGAGATGGAGGAATTAACTGATGAAATGATAGTGAAATAAGATAAGTTTTAATGGGATGGATTGAGTAAGATAACTGTGGAATGAAATGAAATGGGATTGGATGGGATGAAATTTGGAGTGGAATGGAATGAATTGGATGGAATGGAATGGAATTGAATGGGATAGAATCATGATTGCCAAGGTTTGCGAGGGTAGCTTGCATGGAATTCTCGAATCAGATTGGGTGAATTGCAAAGGTGATGGGCTGGTTCCCACGAGGTGCAATCTTTGTCGGACTGGAAGCCAGACCATTCAACAAGGTATTAAAGTTTTCCTTTGTGTAACCTGGAATCCAGAATACGGCTTACTTCCCACTCTTGATGATTGAGGACAGTGATTGGTTCAGGAGGGGCATGAGTCTTGCCCGGGTATAGGACTCAAGCTGGCTCTAGGAGAGACACATGAAAGACCGGGTGGATACCTTGCCATTTCGCAGGTAAAGTAAGTTTGAAGGCATTAGGGGAGATGACTGATTCTACTTTTAAGGGGCCAAGCTTTCTTTTGGAGAGTTTGCAAGTTGGGCGAGTACTGCAAATGTTGCAAGCATTGAGCCATACTTGATCTCCTACTGCAAAGGTTGGAGCCAAAGTGCAAGATTGGTCTGCTTGCTCCTTATAGCGCTGGTTTGCTTTTTCAAGGTTGGTTCAAAGTTGCGATTGAAAGGATTGAATTTGTTCAAGGTAATTGGTAGCAGGTTGAGAAGGTGCTACGTGAAGGGAAGAGAAAGTTGGGTTTCTAACATAAAGAGTTTGGAAGGGCGACTGTTTGGTGGAGGAATGAGTGGAGTTGTTGTAGGCAAATTTGGCTAGTGGGAGCCATTGCGACCAGTTGTCTTGTTGATAGGCAACATACATTCAAAGATATTGTTCGAGAATCTGATGAACTCGCTTGGTTTGCCCATCCGTTTCCGGGTGGTAAGCCGTTGATAAATTGCGAGTGATCTTCAAATGTTGGCATAGCAAGGTCTAGAAGCTTGAGACAAACAGAGATCCACAATCACTAACTATATTATCAGGGAGACCATGTTTTGAAAATACATATTCTATGAACAAGTTAGCCAAGTCTTCTGAAGAGGCCGTCACATTACTGCGTAAAAATAAAGCCATCTTTGAGAAGCAATCTACTATTACTAGAATAGCATAATATCCCCTAGAAGAAGGTAATTGAGAGATGAAATCCATAGAAAGCAAGTGCCAAGGACGAGGCAGAATTGGAAGTGGCTGGAGCAGCCCATACTTCCGGTGTTTCAAGGACTTGTTACGATTGCAATCATAGCATGCGCTAACATAGTCTTTTACTTCTTTGGTCATACCAGGCCAGTAGAAGTCTTGTGCAATCAATTGGTAGGTTTTATCCTGCCCAGAATGACCAGCAAGCGGAGAATCATGCCGTGACTCAAAGATATCTAACTTAATGCAAGAATTATCTGGTACTACTATACGATTATCATAAACTAAAAAGTCATTATCATCTATACTGTAACTACTATCTAATAAGTTTGCACTTTTGCAAAGTTTGATGCACTTGGGGTTGTCGCGTTGAGCTTGTCGGAGTTTGGAAGACAAATCTCGTAAGCAAGCAATGATTGAACTGAGTTGGGCAGATTGGGTTGAGAAGAGTGTCCTAACGTTTTCAGGGTTGTTTTTGGCAAAGGTGCTCCCCCCCCTGGGCAAACATTGTCCTGGCGTGATAAAGCATCAGGAACTACCGCTTGTTTCCCAGGATGGTACGTGATTGTAAAGTGGAACTTGGAGAGGTATTTGGCCCATTGCGCCTGTCTACGTGTGAGGACTTTTGAGCTCATGAAATACTTCAAAGAATTATGATCAGTTAAAACCTCAAAGGATTCCCTAAGACTCAAAAGGTATGAACGCCATTTCTTCAAGCAGTAAACAATTGCGAGAAGTTCCTTTTCATGAATCTCATAGTTAAGCTCTTCAGCGAGCAACTTGCGAGACTCAAAAGCTACGGGGTGAAAGAGAGAAGTGGAAGGAGAAAACTGCAAGATGACTCCTGCGATTGCATAGTCGCTTGCGTCTGTTTTGACAATAGTGCGAGCTAGCTCGTTGAAGTGAGCAAGTATTGGAGCAGTAGTGAACGCTTTCTTCAGAGCTTTGAACTCCAAAGCAGCTTGTTTGGTAAAAATAAAAGGGGTGTCTTTTTGAAGAAGGTTAGTAAGATTCACGGTTTTTTTGGTGTAACGCGCAATAAACCTTCTATAGAAATTACTGAAACCAAGGAAAACTTGAAGATATTTAAAGGAAGAAGGTGGGTGCCAGTCCAATATGTGTTTTATCTTGGCTGGGTCCATTGATAGTCCTTGCTGCGAGACTACAACACCTAGAAAATGAAGAGAAGAGGAATGGAATTTGCACTTGGAGGCTTTTGCAAACAGGTCATTCTTGCAAAGTTGCTGTAGCACCTCTTGCACATGTGCAATGTGATCTTCGAGGTTTTTTGAGTAGACCAGTATATCATCAAGATATACCATGAGGTATTTACCTACAAGATTGGAAAAAATGTTGTTGACAAAATGTTGAAAAGTGGAAGGAGCATTGCAGAGGCCAAAAGGCATGACGGTATACTCATAGCTGCCAAACCGGGTTTGCATCACAGTTAAATACTCATGACCTTCCTTAATGCAAATTAGGTTATAAGCACCTCAAAGGTCTAACTTCAAGAAATGAGTAGCTCCATGGAAGAGGGTAAGGAGATGTGACATAGGCGGTACTGGATAGGCATTCTTCCGGGTTACCTGGTTCAGTTTCCTGTAGTCAACACAAAGGCAAATTCCGCCGTCTTTTTTTGGTACAAATAGGAAAGGGGAACCGGTGTTTGAATTGCTTGGTTGAAGAAATCTTTTTGCTACATTTTCCGCAATGTAGTCTTGAAGCACAATTGATTCTTGCGTCAAGAGAGAGTAAACTGGTCCTGGTGCCGGAGGTGGGCCAGTAAGTTCAATCTTATGATCATAAGGACGGGATGGAGGCAGCTTATCTGCTTTTTCAGCTGAAAAGACGTCAGCAAAGTCATGATAAACCAAAGGTAAAGACTCTCAAATGATTTCTAAATCTTCAATCTTGTCATCTTCGAGCACCGGGTTTGAGGTGCTCGCATGGTGCGAGAGGATTAGGGAGCTCAAAATACACCTTTTGGTTGGTGTCTGTTTCTCTTCAAAGGAACAGGAAAGAGGTAAGCTGGATAGGTAAGCAATAACTCCTAAATCTGAAGAGGGGATTTGAGAATGAAGGTCAGGATATTGCAAATCTCCTGGCGGAAAAGTGTCATCCAACTCAATGACAGTGTCAGATAGGCTGTTTAATTCCTGATTGACGGAAAGGTTAGCGTTCTGGGGGTGCAAGGTTTGAAGGTTAATTACTCCTTCTTGCCAATTCACATCCGGATTCCAGTAAACTAGGAAATCATGGCCTAGAATGGTATCATCCATTCCGGATATAGCCAAGACAAATAAATCCCATTCAAAGCTGGGGGAATTGGAAAATGCAAAGGTCCATTTTGCCTTTTGGGAAACCCAATAAGACGGTTCAGTTGCACTACTTGCTAGATAGATGGGAAATTTATCTATCTCGGAACGCGTAAGATTTTTGGAAGTGGCAAAAGATTCACTGATGAAGGAAACATTAGCGCCGGAATCAAGTAATACTTGATGAGGAGTGTTGTCAGAATGGAATAGGATAAATCTTGAACTTGGAGCACCTAGTGACTTGCAAGTGCAAAGATTTACTCACGGTGATTTAGATAATGTGTAGTTTTCCTTGCGAGTATCAGAGAAACTACAAGCTAATTTTTTGACTGCTTAGCCGCTTCACGCGCTAACCGCTTTGCACAGCTGTCCACATCATGTTTACCTCCAAAATAAATACACAGCCCGTTCTTTTCCCTTTGCAGTTGTTCCTCACTTTGAAGCATCCCGGTTTCCTTGTCCAGGAACCTTGGAGTTTTGGCAACGGCTTTCCCTTTTGAGTTGGAGTTCAAAGTTGGGGTTGGTTTGGATGGTTTTGGGTTCCTCGTGTTTTGCTTCAAGGAGTCGTCCACCTTTGGAGCTGAGGTGGATGATCCATGGTTGTTTTGCCAAGAGCGATTCTTGTCATGATAGCCATTATCAAGCTCAATCACTCAATCGATTAGCTGCTGAAGCAAGGTTGTCTTATGACCCCCAACTGCGAGCTGTTTGATTAAGCGTGCCGGTAAACCCTTTTGGAAATGGAATAGAAGAGCGGCCTCATTCCACTGGATGCAAGACTGCAAGGTTTGAAAATGAGAAATATAAACGGAGGCTCTACTATTCTCCTTCATAACTAAACTATTAAGTTTGTATTTGGCATTTTGAACTTCATTGGGATCGCCAAACAGGGTGAACAATTGTTGCTTGAACTTGTCCCAGTTGTTGAGAATACAAGTGGGACTGTCGTTGGATAAAAGTTTGAGGTACAGTTTGAACCACTGCAAGGCTCTACCTCCTAAGAAGGACAAAGCATACATAACTTTATGTCTATCGGAAGGGAAATTGTTGGAGTTGTTTGAAAAGATGATTTTACAAAACTGTAGGTAGGATCTAAGCTTATGAGGGTGTTCTCCTGTAAAGTTATCAGGTTGTTTCATGCCCGGAGTGCGAAAACTAGGAGTGCTTGGACTAGATTGCTGGGCACCATGAGTGAGGGCCTGGATCAATGTTGAAATCAGGGTTGGAGCATTGGGCTTGAGAGCAGTAGTGCGAACCCCTGGTCTACCACGAGTCAAGGTTTCATTGGAAGAATGGTTGGAGTCTGCGAATTCTGCAAGAGGGTCCGTTGGAGCATCCTGTGGAGGAGCCCAAGGATCATCTAGAGGTTCCACAGATGGTGATTTGGAAGGAGGAACTGGATCTAAGGGTTGTTGGGCCCAAGGAGCGCTGGTTTTCCCTACCCGATGAATCTCATCATTGTAAGGGGCAAGGGAAGCGTTCCCGGTTGAGCAAGTACGTGATATTGAGAAAGAAGAAGTCTACTATAGGTTGGCAAGCTACAATAGATGAGTTGAGTTAGTTAATTTACTGTCACACAACCACCCCACGTACTATAGGGCAATTCTTAGATGATCGTGAGCGCAAAGGAATACCAAGTGCGAGGGCAAGTGCGAATAGCGAGAACCAGTTGCAAAGTGCAAACTTGGTTATGCCACTCAACAAACGGCAAGATGAATGGAAAGTGTTCCAAAGAAGGAAACTCAACCTGAGTCCAATGTGATAACTAGGTTGCAGCAAAATGCGAGAACGTATGAAATTAACTAACTGAGGAGACAATCATCAGGCAAGGGGATAGCCCTTATAAGATAATCCAAAGTGACTAGATACAACCTGATGATGAGCTAACTACAGGTGAAGCGGTGAGGCAATGAATGACAGGAACGGAATAGGAAATGAAGCAGTGGTATAGATCCAAGGTCTTAGCGTAAGTGCAAGACAATAGAATCTGAGCGTACATTTGCATGACAAATTGGGATAAGAGCAAGTGACGTTGAAGGTAATGCAAATGAGAGGTAATAGTGTATGCAGGGTAGGGACTAGTCCAATTGTGAACTATACAGTAGCGATGGCTTGGTTAGATGTAGATGCAAACTAACAAACAATGCATGACCAAAGATGGAAGTCCGAGGCTGTTGATTGGCCAGGGAAGGAGATTGGATCTCATAATGGATGGTTGACCGGTATGGAGTTAACTGCAAAGTTTGCAAGTATATACTGAGTTGGTCGCCGAGATTGGAAGGTCAGCGCAAGCCAGAGGAAATAGCGGATTGCACCATTGATGTTGTGCTTTATTTGTGTCACGCTTTTAGACTGAGGTAGAAGGTACTGAGGAGAGGACATGTCAAAGTGGTGAAGACAATAATCCTTAAGTGCAAAGCGTGACAGGATCATTCACATCTTGGTTTAATAGAAAGCAAATTTGAATGGCTTTGAAACTTTTTTTCAAAGGCAAGAATTTGGAAAGATTAGGTCCCTTGAATTTGTGGATGTGTGAGATTGAATAATAGTTATCAAAATCTGAATTTCATAAAAAAAAAAATCATGAAAAATTAATATTGAAATAAGTAGGTAAATTTTGAAATAAATGACTGACCAATAACTTTTTTTTTATCTTTCAAGGTTAGATGGCACTTGAGAAGCCAAGATGATGGGGCTTTTGAAATTCATCAAATGCAGAGGGAGATTGATTGTGGAGTGTTCAACACAAACCATCATGATTCCTGGGATTACTCTACATTAATGAAATTACCTCCATGGGTGTGCCCACTTTAAAAAACAGTCTCAAGACTTTTGTCTACCCACTGTACATTGGCAATTTAGAGAAAAAAATAATTTGAACAAAAAATTGTTACAAAACTGAGGTTGTACAGCAATATGCAATGAGAATCATTTTGGGGGTTTATATGCAAAAAACAAATAAATAACATCTGTCTTATTCAAGCAACACCCACAATCTTATGAAGCTAAGAAGATTAGGAAAAAAAAGGGGGAATATTCAATAAAATTCATCTTCTATCTGCTTACCAGTATAGATGAGTACACAATTGCTAAGAATGAATTTAAATTAGCAAAATTGTATTTTTACTGAATGAGGTTTGGATAAAAGCTCTCAATCCAATCTTGTTGAAGAGAAATGATTGGATTGGGACTGGCTTGAGTTCTTTTTTAAAAACTACATACAAGTTCTGTGATATATTTTTCCTTTGAAATCTTCTATTTCAGCTAAGATGACATAATTGTGTTCCAAAGTATGTATTAAATTTTTGAACATTCTATTTTCTATTTCTGATCAATAATTCAAACTTTGAATACTGAAGCAGTTACCAAATTTGGGCCAGTGTTAATCTTATGCACAAGCTTTCAGCATTAGAGTTAGTTTTTCAGCACAAAGTTTTTTTTCCATGTCAAGAACTTCAAAGGAATGGTTAGCTTTGTGTCTCAACCCATTTTTTTAACTTCACCTTTCCTCAATGATGTGAAACTTTTATCAACTACAAGAGCTCCAGCCTCAAGGAACAGGTTGATTGACCCAAGGCAGTAAGAGCATCTACCCTTGTCTCAATAAAATCCTCAACAACTTTGACAAGTTGTTGAGGCATGCAAGAGTGGATAACTGTTGAAACCCAATTTTGCACCCTTGTTGCAATAAATCAGGCCTGCACCACAGTCATCAAGCAGTTGGTGAGCAGGTCCCACCATTGTTGCTTCTGTAAATCCATGCTCAATAAGGGTTGGGACCACCCCCAAACAGGGCAAAAAAACAGTTGTTGGATGATTTTGAGTTCAAAAAAAAAATGAAATCAATTAAGGAGAATGTAAGATGGGTGGGTGGTTGTTGATGGAAGCAATGAAGTTCAAAGGGAGGAGGGGAGGTATGGTAGGGTGAAGTTATGGAGGGGGAGGGCTAGGGGCAGAAGGATTACAGTGGGGCTTGACAAAATTTTGCTTGTTGAGCCTCAACAAGGATCCATAAATTTATGGATCCTTGTCAAGGATTTTGTCCAATTGACAGCTATTGAGCCCTATTGAGTGCACAATGGTGGCTCAATCCAAAAAATCCTTGATAAGTCTGCTTAGAGCATCCACAATTGTTGCTTGATAACTCCTTGCTAGTTCAAAAAAAAAATAGTAAGCAAGGGCTTTAGCAAGTGTGAGGTGCAATTGTAGCTAACAAGGGTCAACCCGCAATTGTCCACCCCTCCCTCAACAACCGCTTGCCACCACCAGTTGACAGGAATATTGGAGGGGGAGGGGCAAGAGGTAGGGGAAGGGGGATATGGGACTAACCTCGGATGGATACTCTGATGGTTGGACCTTGATGATGATGGATGGGTGGATGTGGTGGAGTTATGGAGGGCGCTGTAAATCCTGGCAAGGGTTGGGGTTAGCACGCTCGATAATTAGTTTTTGTAACTTTGTCGATTTTTGACCAAACTTATGGAGCTTGCTACGTAGCGAGGTCCTATCTAGGACACGATTGCGGCTTGTTCTTGGTCAACTTCGTCAACGAGCGGGTTTAGCGAGACGATGGTGGATGCTCCTTATCGACGCCGACGACTTATCGAGACGGTGGTAGACTGGGCAAGCCTCATCTGCCACCGTCGGGGGTTGTGAGCGCATGGGCTGCGCATCCTCCGACTGGTTCTTCGCGCTGCGCCCGCCTGCCCGCACAACCACCCCGCTGCCCTCCACCGCCCACCGAGGACTTCCCGGGAGGCTGCCCTGCCTGCTCACCGCCCATCGCCCATCGCCCACCGCCCACCGCCCACCGCCCACCGCCCACCGCCCACCGCCCACCGCCCAGCGAGTTTCCTCCTGCCCAAGCCCGACTCAGACTGAACTCAGACTGAACTTTTTTCTTATCTCGTTCAACCTGAGAATCGACGAGAGAATGTCTTATCACCAAGCGCCTGCAGCACTCGAGCGTCAATACTACTCCGACGAAGAGGATGACTTCTACGAACAGGGAGTTGAGTTTGCCGATTCCTATGAGTCTGTCTGGTTGCTCCATTCATGCCCCTCCATCATTAATCGATCGATCCACACCATATCCTCCCAGGTCACAGATGCTCAGATCCCCCTTGGAATGAGACAAGAGGGATACGGCGAAGGTTATAATGGTAGGCGGTCGGAATATCTTTCACCTTGATGTTGATGAAGGCACTCAAGAAACCCTTCAACTCTCTGCTCGCCTCCCCTTTTTCTGTAGATCAATATATCCAACAACAGCAGTTTCTACTAGCCCAAGCCGCTGCAGCTGCTCAGCAACAAGCGCAAGAGGCCGCGGTTGCCCTATCGGCGGTCCCGGAGCCTGTTCGCAAGGTCAGCCCGCCTCCTTCAGTTTTCGTTTTTCGTTTGCTTGGGACTAATTACATACTGAGAAAAACTTTGATCGAATGATGTTCATCCTTCCAAAAAATATCAGTACATCGTCTACCTACACACCACCCTGCTTTCTGCAAACCCTCAAGAAATCTTTGCAGCCTACGAGGGAGGTTGGAACCGCTTGACGGAAAAGTTTTATCAAAAAACCGAGTGGCCCGAAGCTGATATTATTGCCCCCTTGGTCAACAATGGTCCGTCCATCCATCCGTCTTTCACATCTTCGTTTATCCTTTGCTTGAAGCTGACCAACGAACATGTGTTCCAATTGAACTTGACCGACTTTTGACAGACGAAGTTTTTCTCTTGTTTTACCGAGAACTCTACTACCGACATGTCTATTCTCGTTTGCATCCCGATATCGATGACCGATTTCATTCTTACGAGAATTATTGCTCGATATTTAATTACATCCTCAACTCTGAAGGTCCCGTGCCGTTGGATTTACCAGTTCAATGGTTATGGGATATCATTGATGAATTCATTTATCAGTTCTCATCCTTTACTTCTTGGAAAGGTAGAATGGGTAAGAAAACCGAAGAGGAAATTCAGTTGATCGCCGAAAATCCCCAAGTAAGGATAGCCAATTCATCCAATATACCAGCAGCTTTGCCTAATTGCCTTTGTTTCTTCTCGACAGGTTTGGTCCTGTTATAGTGTCTTAAACGTTCTCTATTCACTAATCACCAAGTCCAAAATTCAAGAGCAACTGGCTGCAACGCGGAAGGGTGAAGATCCCGAGTATGTTGGATTGAAAACTGTCGAGGTTTATGTATGGAGATCGGCACTAATACAGTAATACCTTACTTTCTTTAAATTTCTATTGTGGAAAAACAGCGCGATTGGTGGTGAATGGGGCTCTCGCCCTCTGTATCGCATGCTCGGTTATTTTTCCATCATCGGTTTACTCCGCGTTCACGTACTCCTCGGAGATTATACTCTAGCCTTGCAGATGATGAACGACATTGAATTGAACAAGAAAGCTTTATTTACTCGCGTCAATGCGGCTCATGTTACGGTTTATTATTATGTGGCGTTTAGCTATATTATGCTTCGTCGATACCCGGATGCCACTCGATCCCTCACTCACATTCTTTACTTCCTACAGCGATTAAAAGGCTACCACACCCGAGGTTACCAGTATGATGCGGTCAGTTCTACAAACTCAAGCGTTGCAGACTTGTCGCCCATTGTATCCTAACCATGCCAGTCCTTTTCGCTAGATCAACAAACAAGGTGATCGAATGTATGCTCTCCTGGCCATCTGTCAAGCAATATCTCCTAGTAAAATAGATGAAAGCCTTTCGACCACCATGAGAGAGAAGTACGGTGATCAGTACAGCAAAATGTTGTCAGGAGGGGAAGTTTCACTCGCTAGCTTTGAAGAACTCTTCACCTTTGCCTCGCCAAAATTTTTGTCACTTTCTGCCCCTCCCTACGATCGACCCGAACTTCTACCTCAATACGTTGCTAGTAGTAGCCCCAGTGAAAATCCTACCGCACACCACCTGAAACTTTTCATTTCTGGTATCAAAAACCAGCCTCTGAATCCCAGTCTTCGAAGTTCTTTGAAACTCTACACCACCCTTAGTGTCGACAAACTCGCTGGCTTCTTGGGGGTTGACGAGGAAGATGTATTGGAGAGCTTGATGGTACTCAAAGGTTCCATGCGTAGTGTCAGACGGCCTGATGGAGACTCCGGTTTGATGGAGGGCAAAGAGGTAGCACTTGGTGATATGGATTTTGCAATTGATGGCGTAAGGACTTTGATTTAATTTCGCGACGGATGTTGCCCCGGCGGCTGACCAGTAGTTCCTTCAAACCCAGGACATCGTGGAAATCACCGAAACTAAACCCGGCCGACGATTCAATGAGTACTTTATCAGACACACCGACAAGGCTCGGGCGATGTATGAGCAGTTAATGGCACAGCCCCTGCCGATACCACCCAAGACATCCGGTGGCACTAGCAACGGACCTCAAGAGAAGCCCCCGATCTGGGTTACGCGCATGAATGGTTCTGCAGTAAAGGCTTGAGTCCTTGGATCTTCATCTTGCCAGTGTTTTTCATTTTTTTCTGTAGTGGTCGTTTAGTGTCAATACGATTCTAGTCTTCCAATCTTTTGAGGATACTTCGATTGGATGATGCCCGTTTCCGTTCCGCTCAGCGTTCTCGATTCGTATCCTCGTCTCGAAACTCTGGCCAAGCTGGTAACTCTGCCTTAGCTCATTCCAACCATTGACTTTCAGATAAGTCAGGATGGATTGAAAAACGACTTTCATAAGCTGAACATGATGCAAGTCCCCCCCCCCCCACACACACACACAAAAAAAGTTGTTGGCCGACGGGTCGCTGAAAAGCTACCTTAAATTAATCGGGTGCAATTTCTAGCTTGTACAATCTCATGATCTTGGTTTCAAGAGGATTCTAGAGAAACCTCATCACTCTAACTTTGCACTTAGGTCCGACGGAGTGTCTAAGAACAGGTGTGGGCGAAAAAATTATGATAGAAATTCCTGAGGTAACGGAAGGCAGAAAATTTCTACAGTCAGGTGTTTATTTTTACAGTAGGGTCCTAGGATCAAACTTCACCCAAGAGTAAGACCCCCAGTTAGTTATTGATTATCTAAGCTGGACATCAAGCGGTTTCTTTTTTTCGAGCTGGGTGACATAAGAAAACCTTGAGTTTTTTTTTTTTTTTTTTTTTTTTTTCCTTGTATTCGCGTTCGCATTCGCATCAAATGAAACAGTGATGTGGTTGGATGGTTGAAGTGTGGCCACCATCCACTCAAGTTAGCAGCCGGAGGATTCAGAGATGGATGTGATCAAGTTGATGATTTGATTTGAGACCGGTAGGTGGTCGTGCATCTTTGGTCGTCCAAACGTTTCCAGCTCTTTGATCAATAAGACTTAGGAGGATCGTGAGTGGGAGGTAGACTGGATGCTCTTAGTAGTAGGTTGCCCAGTCCGAGTCTTGACTGGGACCTACCTGGTCAGGCTTTTAGGGGAAAACTGGATGGTGGGTGGCCACTGCTGGTGTGCAAGCAGGGATGGGCACAGGCGGACTCGACTCACAGCAGCTTGGGGAGAGATTACTGGAGGGACTCTAAAGGGAGCAGAGTGATTGATAGGGTCAGGAGGAATGTGTTGGGATGACACCTGGTTGGATGTATTGCCAATAGGAAGTCGACTGGTTTCTTGAGGAAAGTGAAGACGAGGAGGAAGAACCAGAGGCCAGTAGTGTTCATAGACAACAAGGGGTGTGGAGAGAGCAGGAAGGGTGCTGGGGGAGCAAGGTAACCAGTGTATGGACTACAAGCTCAAGAGAATGAGAGAGGGAAGCAATCAGGTATGGGGACTGGTAGGTTGAACAAGATCAGAGTGGGAGATCTAGGACAGGTTGGCTACCTTGGGTGAGGCTCTCAGGCCAGAAGCTGTCTGAGTTGGAGATCTATGCACATATGGAGGATGTATGGACAGTGCTTGTGTGGGTCAGCACACCATGTACTATAAGCCAGGAGATAGTATCAGATCTACCATGCAGGCAGGGATGTGTGTATGTACTGTAGATACATGAGGATTGCCCCAAGGAAAAAAAAAAAAAAAAAAAAAAAAAAAAACCAAGAATGAGGTATGGGATGGATAGATTGATTAAGGTCAGAGGATATGCAAGCCTGAGAGATTTGTATGAATATTAAATGTGGAGAATCCTGGGTTATTTACTGAGTGTGTACTGTAAGGAACACTCTTCTTAGGAGAGATGTTCCTCTTGAGTTGAGGGGGTTGAGTGACAAGTGTGAAGATGACCAAGTTGGAAGTTGGAGAAAGACCGAGGTAGAGACTCCTCTGGGATTTTATAAAATAAAGGTAGCAAATAGCTTGCTGGCAGTCCTTGAAGGGGAATTTAGTATTACTTCTACTCCTTTGGAGTATTAGTATATACTAAGAGTGGTTTTGAATTGCCTGCCCTTCTAGTACTATAGTAAGTCTGCACAATAATTTATTTAAATTAATGGCTGGTTTCTTTGAGACTTAATATAGGTCTCAGATCAGACCTAGATTAGTTATTAATTGTTATTGGTAGGGTTTGTTGAAGAATGGACCAGATGTATTGGGTTATGGGTTATTTACTGATCAGATATATTTGATCTTAACCAGTATCCCAATATTAAAGGTTTCAAGGGTTTATCAAAGGGATGGTTCAGGAGAGGACCCAAGGATGGGTTTACCTACAGGGGGCTGGGCAGAGGAAAGGTTGGTAGTTTCTTTTTGTTGTGCTCTCTTTCTTTGTAAGGGTTATTTATTAACTAATGGGTGGGGTTTCTTTAATATGGTGCTGAATATCTAGTTCACAGAAGAACCCTTATTCAAGCACCTATTGGGTGGTTTAATTGGCTAAAGATGGGTAATAACTTGGTTTCTGATTTCTTGTTTCCTTTTATAACTGATTCACTACTAATATTTTATCTGGGTAGGTACCACAGATAGATGGGTGATAACTAGGCCAGATAGCATGAGATGGGATGGTATGAGATGTGCCAGATGGCATGATGATACAACTTGGATAGGGCAGAGAGGCCCTCCTTAAATAGACAAATCCTACCTCAGGGGGTGCTCAAGGCTTCCCCTGAGGGATCTCCCTGTTCTGGTGAGGAACAGTGAGATACAGTTACATGAGACATTTCTGCTGCTTGGAAAAAGCTTGTACAGTTACATGAGGCATTTCTGCTGGTTGGGAAAAGCTGGTACAGGGGTTTCATGCATGCACAGCCCTGCATAAATTGCTGTGAAGTGCAGATACAATGTATTCCTGTGCAGTACTAATGGTTGGTCTGGTGCTACTTGATTCTCCCTACATGTGCTGCTGTTCATTCCCTGGTGATTTGTTTGGTTCTGCATGATCTTGACTGCCTGCATATATTGCTGTGTAGTGCTGTGTTTTGTTGTTACTGCATGATTCTGGTAGTTTGTTTGGTATCACATGCTTCTGACTGCATAAATTGCTTTGTGGTGCTGAGGGTTGTTGGTACTGGTACTTTGTTTGTATCACATGCTACTGGCTGCATAAATTGCTGTGTGATGCTGAGGTTGTTTGGTACTGTATGGTTCTGGTAGTTTGTTTGGTATCACTTCCTCCTGCATATATTGCTCCTGTATACTTCTGCACAGCCTTCTGTATGTATGCTTGCTTATTTGTT
This sequence comes from Puccinia polysora, assembly GCA_025617555.3. Taxonomy (NCBI): domain Eukaryota; kingdom Fungi; phylum Basidiomycota; class Pucciniomycetes; order Pucciniales; family Pucciniaceae; genus Puccinia; species Puccinia polysora. Next base: position 22,284,072 of record CM062624.1, read on the forward strand.
TGGTCCTGGTTGAGACTGGTTTCACTTTCTCCTGCCTGTACTGTTCCTGTATGCTTCTGCACAGCTTTGTGTATTTATATTTGCTTGTTTGGTTGGTTCTGGACTGGTTGCACTGCCTCCTGGATCTGTATACTGTATTCTGGATGAGGTGACTGGATCTGGCATGCTGTACTACCTCCTGTGTCTGTATGCTGTATTCTGGATGGGGTGACTGGATCTGGCATGCTGGATGAGGTGACTGGATCTGGCATGCTGCACTACCTCCTGTGTCTGTATGCTGTATTCTGAGTGAGGTGACAGGGTTGGTGTATGGTTCTGGTGTTGAGGGTAAACTTTTACTGGTATGTAATTGAGGGTTTGAAAGGTATGTCTTTATGCCTTCCACAGAGCTGTGACACCTGGTTGGGTATGAGTTTGCCATAGTTGAAAGGTTCTTGGGCTGTATCTTCTAATCCATGAGGGTTAGAGGGGTACTTTGGCTGAGTGACTATAGGTTATTTGTGATGTAGAATCCATTTCTGAGGCTACTTTGAGGGTTTGAGCTGTTGTTACACTACAAAAGTGAGTCTGATGGCTATAGGACAGGTTTGGTCTACCACACCAAGCAGTTGATGACTCCCAAGAGTAACTTACTCATCAACTAACCTTGTAGTGTGGGTGGGTGGATGGCTTGGGATCGGCCACCTGAGTTCCAGGGAGTGACTGACTTGTCCTTGCGTGGGAAGATTGAGGCACTCCAGGGTGAACATCCATCCAATTCCTGGGTTGAGTGATCTCTAGCCTCAAGGAGGCCCTCACTGTCCATCCATCCCTTGACCAAAACCTGTCAAGAAAAAAAAGAAAAAAAAAAAACCCCAAGTCTCAGCCCAACTCAAAGCTCTATGATGGAACCTCAACTAATCAAGATTGCTTGAATTGTCCACTCAGAGAGTAAAAACTCCTGCTCAGAAAGTCTCAAGTGAATCAGATTTGCATCCAAAAGTTCATTTCATTTTAAGGGATATTTCAAGCTGAAATCAAGGGTTTATTTAATAAGTTTGAAGAGATGTGGTCAGTGTGGCCAACAAGTTTTGATATCCATACCCTTGATGTTATGGATCACATTTATTGAGAACTTAAAGAGCCTGTCAGTCGTAGTTTACCAATTGTTTTTTTTTTTTTTTTTTTTTTTTTGAGAGAGAGAGAGAGGAGTATAAGGTTTTGAGAGTAACCATGATTGGATGTGATGAAAATGGAATGTTGAGGCAATGGTGAACTGGTTAACTTCCAGGAAAGCTTGATAATGAACACCTCAGATGAACGTTCATAGACTGTGCTAGTAGTAGAGGTTACAAAGACAAGAACCAAAATTCTTATTGGAGGTAAGATTAATGATCCTCATCAACCTTCCACTCATCATCTCATACCAACATGAATAATTCACGTCCCAGTCCTGAGGTATGAAACCAAGGATCAATCAAATTCTAGTCACCCCATGACATAGACCGTCTGACTCTGGATTCAAAGCTCATCAAAACTTTGTGGTGTCATACATCCCTAGAAACTACAAGGGTATCAAAGCAAGAAGTGCCTAAGACTAGTGCAAGACTTGTTTTCTTCTTCTTCTTTATCTTTCATCTTGGATACCAGTATGATTGGTGTTAGGTTGGTACTTACATATACATCATTGGCTTCTTCTTTATTTCAAATTGTGTGCGTGTGTGTGTTTTTTTAGTGGAAGTTGGTCCTGGTCCGTATTAGTGACCCCTCCCTCCCAAAGGTCTGTGACATCATGAAGAATCAAAAGGAGAGGATGAAGAAGGCTGAAGACCAGAAGGAAGAAAGCAGTGATGTGCAAGCCACTCGATTCAAAATAAGAAACCAAGCGTCATCATCATCATCATAAATCCCCCCCTCCCCCGAAAAAAAAGTTTGAAAGAAATCAAAAAAGTTCATGAAAGGTTTTAGTCCAAGCCCGGCAGCTGGATCATCCAACACACCTTAGTCACTCAACAGAAACACCTGAATTCCTTCCAGAGTACTTGATCGTTGGAAGCGGTACAAGCTTTGTTCTTCGTAAGATCCATACACTCCCTTCCGCCACCCTCTTCTTCTTCTTTTTTTTTTTGGAGTCACATGAAATCCGTAGCTGAACCAATTAGGGCTGGCTGGCCGATAGCCATCCGTGGCATCCAAGCCATACAAATGGCGGATGAGAGTAGATATCCCGTTGCCTACTTCTTCGTCCGAAATCAAACGGTGGCCAATCGAGCGGTGTTCATTCCTTTCTCTTCTTTTTTTTTTTTGTCAGGTCAAGTTTAGTTCTTCAAACGCTAAACTCGGAAGAACGTGCTACTTCGTAGACGAGAAAGAGAGAGAGATAGATCAAAAAAAAAATCTTGCAAGCGAGCAACGAGCTTTACGTTTATGCTTTGTTTTGTTTCTACACTCTATTGACCTCCGTCTGGATTTCACCGGTACAAAAATTAAGCATTACAACTTGAGAATGCTTAGCTTTTTTTTTGCCATCTCTTCAACATTCTCTAGGAGTCAGACGAGTGAACTGGTTTAATATGGACATCTGTCTTCAGTTGGCACCAGCAAATCTAGACCTGCCCGACATAGGTTTCCGTAGTAGCATGATCGCCATCACACTCGTCACGGCTGATAATCCATACCTGAAGGGGGTACAACGAGAGGATAGGAAACGTTGGAAAGAATCCACAGATCAGTTTGGGATTGAAACTTGGGCAAACAGAAGCAACAGGACGATCTGAAGTTGAAAGATTCATGAGGCTTGGTGGATTCTTACCAAGTCGCGATGTAGGTCGCATGCATGTTCCTTAACGAGATTTGGGGTGATCTTCCGATCGGAATCCCTTTGGAGACCATTTCTTTCAGTTTTCCGCTGTTGGCATCTGACAGTAACCAAGATTTTCCGAATGGAGAAAGAAGCGTCAGACGGTCTAATAATCCTTGGGCCTGAAAATGAAAAAAAAAAACAGATTTTTTTTTTGTTACAAAACCATGAACTTGTTTACATGTGATGGCATCCACGAGAACAGGTGAAGTGCCCAAATGATCGGCAATCTGCTGGATATCAACAAAATACCATTGATTCGAGTGCTCTGAATTGTTGGGCTGAAATATCGATTTTTTCTCTTGTTTACGAAGCATTCCTATGACCTCTACGTCAGTTGTTCCCTGGGAGGAAGAGTTTAAGATCGATGGGTTAGAAAAAGTTTTTTTTTTTTTTTTGTCTCTCTTCGGGTTGTACCTAGGGAGTAACAGAAACAGATAATTTCCAATCAGGAGGTCAAAAGATACCCACCACACTCTCAGGCCTAGAGGGTGACTGTTTGAAGTCACGTTTGATGAATCCACGGTTGACCAGGATTGGATCACCGCCGTGATGGCTGTAAAATGGTGTGATGAGGTGATAGCCCAATTCTGATTCCCGGGTCTTTGATTCGATCAAGATTTCCTTCGAATGATCGAACCGACCTCTGAGTCTAACTTTCCGATACTCAAACTCTGGGATCACCTTGGGGCTTTCGAGTGCAAGAACGAGATCAATATGGGTTACTACGAAAAGTACGGAAGGTCATCGTTCCCCCAAAGTGAAAAAGTGATGGCGCGCGGCGGTGTGATGGAGGGATTCGAATGACGAAACGGCTGGGCTCAACTTGATACGTTTTGGGAGCTCGATCGGTTCGAGGGTCATCTTAACTTCTAAATCTTGAATCAGATCACGCTTCCAACTCAATCGTTGGACTTGCCAAGTGCCTAAACCAAACGTCAAGATAGGAACCGAGATCAAGACGATCGTCATCGGGGTCCATCTTCGATTGACACGTGCTTTCCAATGGGACGTATCCAAAGGATCCCGAAAGCCACGATTAGATGATGTCGATCCTTGAGTTCTCGACCGAGTAAATTGTCGGTAGATCCGAAAACGAGCCAGTTCAGGAGAGTGATGGGATGGCGGATGAAGTATCCGATGGGTGCTCGAGAAATTAGGACAAGTCACTGATGGTCTGAGTGGAACCATTGGAATGGCCTATTGGATAGGCTGAGTGCAGGCAGAGCTTGAGGACGAAGGGATGAAGGATCAGTAGGATGGCTTGGAGAAGCGAGACTGATGCTTGATTGGACTTACCGGGGTGGCGAATCGCGATGGCGATGGCGAAGACGAAGACGAAGACGAAGACGAAGACGAAGACGAAGACGAAGACGGACGGCGTTGGAGATAGATAGATATATGTATCTCCGAGGGGAACGTTGCTCAGGCGCGTGTCACGTGTTGTGGCTTGGCCTTCACCACCCATGTGACCCATGGTCGGGGCAGTCGCAGTCGCAGTCGCAGTCGCAGTCGCAGTCGCAGTCGGGGGTTTGATTACGTAAGCAATCCATTGCAGCCCCACCCCATTCATCATGAGCCTGTCCCCCGCCCATCTCCAACCTCCTGCTAGACGAAGATTTGCTAAGTATCATCTCGATTCAGTTCATCGACTCAATCGAATCCTATCCATCTCTCTCGACCGGTGCTACTTCAATATTCGATCGACATCCATCCACTCCAACCTGGTCGATCTCCCTGGGAGAAATCATCGTACCCTATGGCTTCCATCAAAGTGGGTCGTTCCATCTGCAACAAAAATTAACCGGGCCGGATGCGATGAGACTTGTGTGCTGAGACAAATTCCCAATCCAATTTCGACTGTCTCGATCGTGGATCGATCCTCACAGGTCTTTTCATTATTGATTAAGACCCTCAGCAAGCCTATCGCAAACCGGATCAAAATTAGTGCTCAGGTTGAGTTTCTACTCTTGGCTTTTATTCCCCCACCCCATTTCTACTTATCATTTTAACCAGTTTTTTCCACTGCCTCCTCACTATCCCTTCTCGCTAGAACGAGTACCCCGATCGCTTGTCTATTTTATTTATTTCCCCCCCCCCCCTTTTTTTTTTTTTTTTTTTTTTCGTTTTATTATAAAAAAAATAAAATAAAATATGATCCTAATATGATGGTGTGCACAGGAACACCCAAAGTTTGTTCATTCAGAAAATGAATTCCTTTCTTCATTCAACGCTGAAGCTATACCTACCTTGCACTAACATGATCTATTGGGGGTTCCTACATCATCTTCATCCTTAACCCATCGGACTCGCAACTACTTCCGATTAGATTTCGTAACGTGTGTGTCGAGATTGCTCAATCTTTGCATCGATACGAAACTCGCTTGGCCGCTGGAATCTTCTCCAATTCCCAACCAGTCATCCGGCCGCTAAGGTCGGTATCACATCCTTACAGCTTATTTCTCGAGCCGCCTTTTGTTTGTTCATGGTGATCTACTTGGGAACTCCCTCGGTACCTCCACTAATGCTTCCTGCAATTTTTTTCTAAAGTGACACAAAAGCAATCCAAAACGGTGCGAACTTCTTATCAGAAGCTTTCTTATTTTCGGTCGCGGTTGCTTTGAGTATGCTCTTCCTACTTCGTTTGCCGGTTTTTTTTTGTTTTGTTGAAAAACGACCACCAGGGATTTGGACATCTTTCTATAAAGATTTCAAGTGGATTGGTCATCCTCAAGGGGAAAAAAAAACTCACTACGTCAACGTGTTCACTATTTCTGCTCACCTTCATTTGCCAACCTCGACGAATATATTCACTTCCAACCAATCAGTCGTTGCCGAGAATCTGAGAGGAAGAATTCAAACTGCTCATAGACGGGATGCGGTCGATGATCGTCTCACCGAGCTCGAAAGCTTTTGCGCAAACATACGGTTAGTAACTGGCGATTCATTTGTGATGCTACACCTTACGTCAACCTTTTTCTTGAATAAAAAAAATAGAAGGTACAAGAAAGAGGTGAACTTTGATGTCCTGATTCCAATCGTACCTACGCTAGGTCCGAGCAGATGGCATTAGAGGAAAAACTCTGGCCTCTAATTCTTTGGCACGATGAAGCTCAAGTGCCCTCTCAACCACCCGAACCACTTACCCTTCGCTTACGTTCCCAGCCGTCTAAGATGAAGGAGCTCGATAATGAACCTTCGACAGGAGTCAATGATGAGGGCACGATGTCCCCCAAAGCAAAACTTGCGTCAGGACCTCGTTTGGTCTGAAGCTCAACGTTTTCTTCTAAGGAAAAAACTAAAATAGTAAAAAGATTACGTTATATGGGCCCGGAGAGATTTTTATGCAATGTAAATACACCTGGGCAGGGCTTATTTCCCAATTCTTTTCGAATTAATTGATAGCATTGCTCACTTTAACCTACAGATGAGGAACCGAAAACAAGGACAGGATTTTCGTTTAAAAGGTTCTTCTTTTCCCCTCAGTGTCCATATTCATCAGCTTGGATTCCCAGGAATTTCTTGGCTACCTTTGTGTATGTAGGTATGTATGTATGAATGTACGTTGAAGGAAATGCGAGCGGCGTTAAGGAGAAAGTGATTACTTATGTCCTCCCAAAGAGAAAAAAAAACAATAACAACGTATAAACCATTCAACTTGGTGCTGCAGGATACGCGTTTTTGAACCTTGCAGATCTTCATCATCGAATCGTCGTCGTAATAAATACGTCTGTTGAAATTCACATTTCCTTGGTAGTTCGCTCCTCCAAGATTCGGCGGCGTTTCGGAGAACCTTTGCAGTATGGCTTTGCGACTGGCTGGCTTCAGTCTTGCTTCGTATGTACATATGTACATACATACGGCTTGCCGAATCTCGAGATCTTCAGGAACAAGTCTACCAAGAGCTAAAAAGAAAAAAAAAAAAAACAGAACGGTAGGGAGTCAGATGGAAACATAACTTTCCACCAGGGCGTCCAAGCCCGACGTTCGAAATCTCTAAATCGGATCGATCTTGACGTGACCGAGGTTAAGATTTGTGTACATACCTCGAGAAGTCGTGATTGGGTAGGTAGGTTTGAAGAAGTGAGAGGATGGATGGATAGATCATGAACAAACTGAAGTTAATATATGGAAACATCATCTGATCGGCCCAGATCATCGCCCTGCATGCACGCTCTCCCAGCTACCCGGTGACACCTTCGCAGCCAACTATATTGTTCCCAAGTACCTAAACTCACTCTAGCTGCTACAAATGAGGGAAGTCAAAGATGAAGGGCTTAAGTAATACTCCAAGTGATGAACCGAGTTATAAATCGTTTGATAAAAACAAAACAAACAAATCATTAAAGATATCAACTTATTTGAATAAATATATATATATATATATTATTATCTTGTAAGTTTGAGGTACTTATAGTCTGCCTCAACCTGTTCTTATTATTATTCTTGCATGCTAGGGATCCTTTTAGATGTCTCTACCACTTTTGGATGTCCAGCTATGTACCTGTTGCTATCCTGGCCAAGCAATTATTGTATGTCTGGTACTTGAAGTCTACCAGCAACTATGACTCCTACATGTCACTTAACCTTGACTCATAAATCTCATCCACCATAACTATTGTGATACTTCTTATCACATCCTGTCCCTCAACCATTTCATCTTACCAGATCAATTATTGAATATTCTTACTGTTCAAACACCCAACTTGTTGTTCTCTAGTTTACCACAAATACTCTTTCATTTCTGATCCCTTCAATGAAATCAATTAGATTCCTCCCTTTCTCATCCAGGCTCACTCACTGAATCCCTTCTGGACCCCCTAAGTCAGATTGTAACCTCCTCTGTCACCTGCCTCTCCTCTCCACCCCCTTCTTAATCATCTTCTTGAGCATATAATCCAAATGAGAGAATTTCAAATTTCTTTGAGTTCATTTAAGCCTCTGAGAACAAGAATCTTGCTTTGGACCACTAGTGGAATCAATTGTGAGTGCACGTTGCTTATCAAGCATCCTTCCAAGATAATTTATTTTTTGTTCCTTGGGTAGGTATGAGAAACCTGAGTAGGATCATCATAGGATGACTTGCTTGATTTATGCAATAGAAACCTAGACTCTTCACTATTGATTTACTCAATTCAAACCAGTCAGGATAGTGCTCAAACTTGGGGAGTTGTTGGAAAGTTTTTAATCAATATTAAAAACAATAAATCACTTCAAAGTGTCCCAAAAGATCTCAGGGTTTCCAAAATCACTAACCTATCATGAATACTAATAACAATTTGAGCTTATTATGGGAACAATTTATCTAAGAAGTTGATAATGCATGATTTGATCAATGAGGGGTATAATGTCCTAGATGGTGCCTCTGCGTATGTATAATTGTTTTTGGTCATATAATGCTATAAGGGCATAAACAGCCATTTGAGTTGGAAATGGCCTTACACTAATTCCAAGGTACCTACCATGGAATTATCCCAACATGTTCTTGGTCCCTTTGTTTGTGTTTTTTCAAGTCTGGTTATAGTATTAAAGAATCTTTGGCTAGGTTCTATAAAGTCTATTGGTCAGTTTAGGAGAATTATCCTTCAGGAATACAACATCTTTCACTAGAAGCTTTTTGAATCTGTCAGAAGGCTCAAAATTCATCTTCTCACAAATAGAATGGGTTTCAGAATCTAGTATGAATTCAATTTTCAGTGAGTTTAGAGGGAGGAAAAGGGTAGATTTTGGAACTGAAACCACAGGTTGTAACATGCTTTATGATGAAAGATTGAATTTTTTATCCTTCTCTTCTTGGGATCATAATTACATTTTTTTTTTGATTGTAAGATTTTCCTTTTACAATTTAATAATTTTCCAAGACATGCTACTGTTCTTGTACTTGTGATTGCATTTGTTTTGATTGTAAAGTTAGTCTTTTTACAATTTTTCAATTTTCCCAATCATCTTACTATTCTTGAGCTCTTGATTGCCTTTTTTGATTGCATAGTTTTTTTTTTTTTTTTTACACTTTCATAATTTTCCAAATCATCCTTCTCCTCTTGGAATCATGATTAAATTCTTTGAGTGTAAATTTATTTTTTCCTACTTTCATAATTCTCCCAATCACCCTGCCAGATTTTAACATGCCAATGTGGTTTGGAGAGTAACTAGTGGTAATGATGAAAGCAATGTGAACTTCTTTCTTCATCCAGATGTATAGAGTCACTTTTACCAGGCTGAGATTCAGGAAAACTATTTTTGAACTTCCCTTTAGCTGTGCACAGGAATTTGTATGAATATTCAGGTGCTTTTGAGGTATTTGGATTCCCCCCATGTCAATCAAAACCAGACTAAAATAACTCAGCAACTCAAAGACTTAAAAAAAGCTTTTGTTTTTTCAGAAATAAATGAAGAAAAATATTAAATTTAAATGGAATACACATAGAACTAGATGATTTATAATTGTGGAAAAGGTGAGGAGAAAAAAGAAATTTTAAAAGAAAAAATCACTCAAATGGATGCAGTTGAACTGCAAAACTCTCCAATACAAAATTTTTGAAGCTCCCACTAATTAAAAATGATTAAAATAGGTGAAAAATGACTGATTATCAAAGCTTTTACAATGTAAAAAAATGAGGCATGTTTAAATAAGAATGAAAGCTTCAGAAAACACCTTATCATTTAAAATTTCTCATGGTGGATGGATTTTTTTCTTGTCAAAGTTACCTAAATTTTTCACAAAATCCATGGAATAAGAAATTGAGGGCAGTGGAAGATTAAAAATTTATTTTTTTGAGGTTTATTCTCAATTACTACTTTTATTTGATTTGATATGAATGATTTTTTTAAAAAAAAGAAAAAAAAGAAAAATATATAACTTGATTTATTTCTGGCTGGTTTTTTACCATTTCAGCTAGCTCTTAATAGTTGAAGGCTGAAATTACCATGATGAAAATGTTTGGTTTTAAAGTGATATAGAATAGAAATCAAGGGAAAGTTTAAAGCATGAAATAAATACATTACCATTAGAATGAGTACTTCAGAATATATGGAGTGGTATTTTGATATATTTCTAAAAAAATCTAAAAAAAAAAATAGATAGGGTGAGTATTAATCCCTTCAAAATGCATAAGTCTCTAATTATTGAGAGCGACATAAATTACTGAAGAAAAATAAGAATAAAAGTAAACTATTTGACATGAATTAAAATAAATAAATAGAATTACTAAAAAGTTGATAGAGGAAAAATTCATTGAGAAACTTTATTGAAAAAATTGGTTTTTTGTGACTAGCTAGTATGATCACCATTTATTGTTCCCTCTTGAAACTCTTGATAACCTCAGCAATCTTCCTCCTTTTTTTTTAATGAGTTTTTAATCAAAATACTCCTCAAAAACAAGCAATCAAACTTATTTCAATCAAAATTCAGGTTTTCTTTATGGTTTTTGAGTGATTTTAGACACTATGTTTCTCAAAATAAATATAATTTTTTTTGAGGCCTGAATGCAGTAGAACTAATTCAAAAAAAGGTCCTCCTAAAGTAAGTTTTGTAGGATAGGAGCAGGCAAGCTATATGGAAGAAGCAACCTGTGAGAATTCAATCCTACATCTTCTCTACCTTTAAAATTTGCAAAATCAAAAGATTAACCAAGAATATATTAGAAGTTACACCATCTAAGCCCAACAGCCTTTTTTTAAATATGTTTTCAAAGAAGGAAATCAATATAGGTTTATTTGTGCTCTGAGAAAAGCATAAAAAATGAAACAAAAATTGAAATACAAAGAATAAACAATTAATTCCAAGAAGAATGAATGCTGAAATGACCTGTGTTGAAAAAAAAGGGTTGTTTTGATACCTCAAACTACATGTATATATTTTTAACCCTTCTAAAACTCTGTAAATGATTCATAAATTTTCTGAAATAAATTGTGAATTTGAAAATATTCTATTTGAATCATGTGAGCTGATCCTAAAACTGAAAAGGATTAATTAAGAATTTTATTGGATTTTTATTTGATGCAATAACTAGTACAGCAAGTTTTCAAAAGAAAATTTCATCACTCACTCAAGGTTTAAAACCAAAAAAAAGGGAAGTTTATTTGCAGCCTTTTCTGGATTCATTTCAGTTATTATAGTCCACTTTGAAACTCCAATTCCTGGAGTATCCCTGATGATATGATAAAACCAGAAATCTATGAATAAAGGTAGAAAATCTTCAATCAATGAATACAAAATCTTCAGCCATCAAGTTTTTAATCAAGCTGCAAGATTCCAGAACTGAAAATAGAATTGAAAATTGAGCTCTCCATGAAAGGCTTGGCCCAATATTGGCAATTTTGATAAAGTGATCTAGATATCATTGATTTGAGGTAGTTCTTTTACCCAGGGACTCAAATAACACTTTTTGAAGAAGAATTAGTAAGCAATTTTTGAAAAAAATGGAAAACCTGGTCTCAAGGACAATCCCTACTGATATTGAGGGACAAAACATCTCAATAGGCCTATCACTGCCCAATTATGGACATTGTCCCAATATTGATATCAATAAATTTTCCTGCAAACAATTGAAAATTTGTTATTAAGATTGCTTCATATAAAAATAATTCAATATTTCTTCCATTGCAAATAGTAGCTAGTAAAAACTTAGCTCCCTAGAATACAATAGTCTTAAAAAAATATAAAGGTAAATATGAATATCAATTCTCAAAAAATTGTATCCTTCTACCATTCAGAGAAAGCTGAAATATTGTGAAAGTATCAAGAAAATATACAAATATTTATCAGGGTGTATCAGAGTTACAAAAACCCGCCATTTTTTAATGGCAGGTTTCAAACCCACCATTAAAAATAAAAAAACCCACTTATTTCACATCAGAAAGGTCAGAGGTACCTGGAAATAAGTGGGTTTTTCAAATAAAGTATTTAAAGGCTTCCACCACCTGTCCACATCATACACCCCTGGCTTCCCACCTCCTTCTAACTACAACCTCATTGGAAAAAGAATTTGATTCATCACTCTTCATCTCTTCATCACCATCCTCATCACTTCATCACTCTCATCACTTTATCACTTTCATCACATCCAGCTAACTCTCATTGGATCACTATCCTGATCAGTTCATCACTCTCATCTGTTTATTGATTTCATCACATCCAGCTAACTCTCATCAGATCACTATCCTGATCAGTTCATCACTTTCATCTGTTTATTGCTTTCATAACATCCAGCTAACCATCATTAGATCACTATCATGATCAGTTCATCAATCTCATCTGTTTATTGCTTTCATCACATCCAGCTAACTCTCATTGAATCACTTTCCTCATCACTTCATCACTCTCATCACTTTATTGCTTTCATCACATCCAGCTAACTCTCATTGGATCACTTTCCTCATCACTTCATCACTCTCATCACTTTATTGCTTTCATCAAATACTAACTCTCATTGCTTTATACCTCTTTTCACTTCATCACTCTCATATCTTCCTATTCTCTTTGGTTCATCAATCTCATCCTCTCATCAAATAATCACTCTCACCACTTAAACACTCTCATAGACCTTCATCCCTTCATCCCTCTTACTATTTTTAAATGGACCCTCAGCAATCCTCCCCCTGAAAGTCTACTAAACAATCCAATGGGCCACAGCAAACATCCCCCAGGAACTCAACATCCAACAATCCTCCCCCATCAGCTTCCAAATGCTCAAGTCAGCTCAAAAGAGCTGATCACATCATCCTGGTAAACTGGCTCAAAATTTCATCCAACTACAATGCTTGCTTTGGATCCAACAATGAAACACACGTTGGCCAACCTCCATCCTCTAAGGTCAATGGTTATCTCCTGATAAAAAATGAACTCAATAACAAAACAAAAGGCAGGCTGGATCTGTCATCCAAACAGATGAGGGAGCCATTCAAGAATTATCAAGCCAAGTAAAAAAAGGCCCACTCCATTTTAATATCCACTGGCTTTGGTATCACTGAATCCCACAAAGCCAAGGTAATCAACTCAGTGGTTGATAAGCTTGACTCCATTTGTCCTTTTTATATTAAAATGGATGAGATATTTGGAAAGAAGGCCAACATCACCCCCCTAGCCGCTTTTGATTCCCAACAATCCAATTCAGTTGATGCTGAGGACATGGCTGGGGATCCTCAGCCTAGCAATGGCGATCCCAAAGAAGCCTATGATTGCCCCCATCCAATGCCAAGGAGGATATTCAAACACAATCAGCTCCAATCATGTCTAATTCCGTGTTGATTGGGGAGTCAAAACCAAGCTTGGATCCCTCCCCTCCTTCTTTTGAATGCTCTCTTCTTGGGGTGGAAGAACTGGAGAACTTGGCCAATGAGGAGGATGTCATTCCTGTATCACCATTGCCATCAAAATCTGCTCAAGTAAGGAACCAATTTCTTTCCTCTTCTGTCCAGTTAATCCTGACTGATTTAGATTTTAAAGAAACAGGCTCATCCATTCCTGAATGGCCAAAAACTCAAGCCAATGGGGCCTCCAACATCCCCTTCAAATAAGAGAAATGATGTTCCCACACAAACCCTCTCTGCAAAGGGAAAGCAAAAGGCCTCCCATTCAATCAAAATGAAACCCAATAGCATTCAAAAGAGGAGAAAAACTTCAAATTTTTGGGGCTTTGAGGAGATCATGGAGAAGCAAGATTCAAGTAAGCCCATTGGATTCTCCTTGCTGTAAAAATCTAGCTCATTCCTATTCCCCTCTGAAAAACAGTGAAATTGCCAATTGAATCTGAAAAAATTCAGTTTGAAAAGGAGAAGTGGGATTGTCAACTGGCTATTGATTTTCAAAAGCAGAAAGCCAAGAGTTTGGCTTATCAGCAAAAATGGGATGCTGAGTGGAAGTTGAAACAGGCTGAGCTAGAATTTCAAAAAGAGGAAAAGGAGAAGGATTGGCAGCAAGCGCAACTGCAAATGGATAGGGAACAACTGGCAACAGAAAAAAAAGGATAAGTGGTCAGTAGCCATGGCATGCATTGGTAGCAGTAGAACAGTAGATGAATTAAAGCAGATTAATCAAATGCTGGGCTTGTAAATATATTTGCTTTGATGAAAAACTTAAAAAGAAAAAAAAAATCATTTTTGATTACAACAATGCTTAAGACTAGTTTTAACCCCACCAATAAAAAACATTTTTTCTTTTTATTTATGTTTTTTTTCCTGGAGTATATTTTCCCACTTCCCAAGTCCCTGCAAGTGTTTCTAGTCATTTTTTTTATTTGCATTGAAATTGCCATTCTTGTATGAGTGGCAGTCTCCACAGCAGGGAAAGTAAAGTGCTTGTACTTATTTGCTGCCCAAACCATTTTAACTACACCTTTTTTCTTGAAATCAATTCCAAACCCCAGGTCAGGAAAAAAAAAGGCCATCTGATACTCCATATTCATCTGTAGTTTCAATAAGTAGTCCATTAGATTTCTTGGTTGGAACTGCAAGTAAAAAGGAATACTCAGAGATGTCACCTTTTTCAATGTGAGGTGAGTTTTAAAAAGAGTCAGATGTGAAGGTGACATGCAGAGAGCATTCAAAGGGAGTAGGCCAAGAACCAAATTCAAGTGATGAGAAGGAGGGGATGCCATTTTCCTTCATTATTTCATGGTTTGACTCAAAGGGAAGTCTGGCCAAATTGCAAAATGTTTGTCCTAAAATTTGAGAGACTTTGTCTGCCTTAAGATTGAGAGAAGCATACCCTTGAGGGGAAGATTAAATAGATGATTTCTTCACATAGCGTCCAAATAACTCAAAGGGGTCCATAAATTTTTGCCATCCAATTGCCCACATTTTTCCACCCCAAGATCTTGAGGGACCAACTGTGTTGACAAATTTTTTTGACTGGTGAAGGAAAGTTGTAACAAAGTTGATGTCCTTCTTGTCTTGATCAGAAAGTTCATCCAATGGGAAAAATTCAATTATTGCAACAAGACTTTTGTGATCAGACTTATTGAGAACAATTACTTTTCCACGGTGGAAGAAGCCAAATTGCTTGATTTTCTGCTTGGCAAGTTCAAACTCAGGCAGTGAGGGCTTTTGAATTTTCTTTTTGTTTTCAGTAGTAATTGCAGGATACAGATCCAAAGGTTTTAGTTTGTGTTCAGACCATACAGAATTTTCATGGATGCCCCCTTCTGTAAGTTCCAAAGAGATTTTGGAGGCCCTCATTTGATCCCTCTTTTGCTTCAAAGCCCTCTGATTGCCACCTCTCTTTATGTTTGTCACCTCATCTCCTTCCATCTTGTTCCCTCCCAGGCAAATGCTCTGCTTGGGGTGAGAATCAAAAAGGGATTCAATTTAGAGTATAACATTGTGAGTGGGGTGGGAGAAGGGATGGCATTAAAGGAAAAGGGGTCAAAGAAGGGTTACAAAAAAAAAAAGTCAGTCACATGATCACCAAAAAAAAACCAAAAAAAAAAAAAAAAAAATTACTGGGAGTGATTGTGAACTAATTGGGTTGGGCTTATCAAAAAAAAAAGTTACATCATCAAAAAAAAAAAAGTCACATCATCAAAAAAAAAAAAAAAATTATTGGGGGCAAACCAATTGGGTTGGGCTGAGTTGGCAAGGGGGAAAGGTGCCCAGCGGCAAGGCAAGGGAGGGATCAAGGGGGGGGGGGCGGACCAAGTCAGCAGTGGGGCTGGCAAGCAAGGGGAGATGGGGGCCAAGGAGGGCTTGTTGGCCGCAGGGCCAACAAGCAAGGGGAGAGGGGAGGAGGCCGGCAAGCAAGGGGGGGGAGGCAAGGAGGCAAGGAGGCAAGGGAGGGGGGGGGGGCCAAGGAGGCCAGCAAGGCTGGGGGGAGGCAAGGAGGCAAGCAAGGGTGTGGGGAGGCAAGGAGGTGGCAAGGGTGTGGGGAGAAAAGGACGCCAGCAAGGGGGGATGGGGGGCAAGGAGGCAAGGAGGCCAGAAAGGGTGGGGGAGGCCAAGGAGGCTGAGTTGGAGGCAGGGCCAACAAGCAAGGGGGGAGGCAAGGAGGCCGGCAAGCAAGGGGGGGGCAAGGAAGGGGGGAGAGGGGAGGTGTTGGTGAGTGAGTGGGAGGGAGTGAGAGGGGGTGAGAGGGAGGGAAAAGCAAAATGAGGAGGAGGGAGGGGGGAGCTTACCTGGGGAACAAACCAAGGGGGGGGGGCTGAAAGGGGATGGAGGTGGAGGAATCAACCTATGAGCATCGGATGATGGAGAGGATGAGGAGGAGGGGGGGAAGCTTACCAGGGGAGCCAACCAAAGGAGGAGGGGAGGTGGTGGGTGAGGTGGAGGTGGTTCGTGAGGAGGAGGAAGGAGTGGACTGACTGGTGATTTGGTGGGGTGAGGTGGGGGGTTTGGAAGTTTTGAGTCTGTTTTGTCTAAGTACACCCCACCAAATGAGAGAAAAAAATACCAACTCAGCCTAGCAATCTTGGGTGAACAACCAAAACCATTTGTATAAGTCCACCCCACCAAATGAGAAAAAAAAACAAGTGAGTCAGCCAATTAATCTTGGGTGAACAACAAAAATCAAAAAAATTTGGTGAAGGGATTTTTTACCTAATTCATAATCAAGCATTACTCATCAAAGCAAGCAAGGGTAAGAGGAAGAATCCGTTCTCTCATAGAAGAAGATGAGGGACAAGATGAGAAAGGGATGACTTGAGGCAGTTTAAGACTCCAAATGGTGCTAGGCCATGGAAGTTCTGCGGAGGGGAAAGGTACTGTTTAGGATGCCCTCCTGAGTGTTAAAAAAATATTTAAATGTAACCAAGATCAAGGTCCAGAACTTTTTAAGTGAGGAATCAAGTAGTAGAGGATAAAGTTTGATAATAGTTGGTAGGAATGGAACAGCACTATCTGAGGTAAGATTCTGTGGGAGATATTTGAACAAAAGAAGCTAAAGTTTTTTTAAAGTTCAAAAGAAAAAAGCTGTTGTATGTAAACCATGACCACAAGCTAATAACTCTGGTAATCAGAAGAAGATTGGGGATGATCAACTCAAACCCTAACCAACCTCCAGGTTATCAATGAACCCACCCAACTCTCCGCAATCAAGTGCTTGAAAAGAACCAGATAACTGAGGGTGGCTGCACAAGACAAAGCACAAGGTTTTTGAGAAGCTCTAAAAGAAAACAGAAACTGATTTGAGCAGGGATAACCTCAAAAATTCTCAAGGAGCTCAAGAGTAGGCTGGCAGAATTCAACTTTGGAATAAAAGGAGGTATAACACTCCAGGTTTTAAGCTTAATAAAACCTCTTCAATCAAACGTGATTGGCTCCAGAAAAATGATCAAGGGAGGATCAAGACCAGTATGGTCAGAGAAAGGGATCAAAGAGTGGTGTAACACACTCAAGCATTCCAACAGAAAGAATTCTCTTCAACCAGCAAGGCTATTGGTTGGTGATAAGGATCAGGCCACAGAGGGGAAAAGAATTAAGAATTAATGGATAAGGGGGAAATCAAGGATATACCCAGGATAATGATGATGAATTACTATGATACCTGGGTGGAAATATGCACAAACTCCCATGGATGATTAAAAAAAAGTAGGGGAGAGCCTCGCCTTTTATGGGCCATGGGTCCCTGTAGACTATTTAAAAGTGATGACACAGATAGAGCGGAAAAAGACAACAATTGAAAAAAGTTTTTTTTTTTGATTTAATTGATGATGAAAGATAGTTAAAAAATCATAAAAAATTCTAAAACTTTCCACACTGGCCCAAGGTTTCCAGATTTGGTCACCACAGCGGATCTGGAATATCATCTTCAAATATTTTTTCCCATTCATCTTTGAATTTGGCCAAAAGATTGTAAAGGATTACACAAGTGATAATCCAGTTGATGAGGAACTTCATATCTTTGGGATTTTGAAGCTGGTTTTGCATTTCCCTTAAGCTGGCCCATCTTCCTTTCAGGAATCCTATGGCATTCTCAATCAAAACTTGTGATTGGGCAAGATGATAGTTGAAGTTGGTTTTTCCTTGATTGTTGGAAAAAACATTCTGGTATGCTGGAACCACATATTTCCCACTAGCATAAGCTGAATTGGCCAGAAGGTATTGATTGTGATCAAAGTAGTTATTTGGTTGTTGGGCAATCCACATCCAATTGAACACATATGAATCATGACAAGAACCTGGAAGGCCAGCATGGAGGGATATGAACTTCTTGTTGTTATCACAAACAAGTTGTAGTTCCACAGAGTATCTAAAAAAACAGAAAAAAATTATTTGGCCAGTGTGTGATCAATGGTGTTATAAAAGCAATTGGAAAAGATATGAATCAATTGACTTTTTTTCTGATAAAAATAGTGGTTGCCATATAGCTTGGGTTTTTGACTCAAGGGGATGATGGTTCCATCAACAAAACCAATGAAACCAGGAAATACTTTGGTTTCCGTTACTTGAGATATCTCCTTGCGTTATGCTTTTGTTGGCCAAGAAAGGAATGAGCAAGGGAAAGATAGGATAGCAACCATGACTCTTTTGGTGTATGAGACAATGGTTCCAAACCTGACTGAGAATAGATTTTAAAATTGATGAATCACTTCTCAATTTCCATTTGATCCCAATCTACAAAGAGAAAAAGACAGTTGGATAGCTGGATTGCATTTAGGATTCCAAGAATTTTTCTGGAAGATGTGGTGGTCTTCAATCATCTCCAAAAGTTTTATGAATGAAGGCAATAGATTTTGGAAAAGTTGCTGGAAAGCAGCTTAAGTCAGGGAGGAGATGAATCTTTTGCCTTTCATACATAGGGTTGTGGAGAGTTTGTCTTCTTGGAACCATGTATTGCTTTTGTAATAGAGCATTAAAATCCAACCAAGTAAATTCCAAATTGGAGTCTGAATCTGAGTTTGAATGGCAGTCAAATACTAACAAAAGTTCCTTCAGCTTTTTTGCATTTTCAACTTGCTGCCAAGAAGTTTGATGAGACATTTTGAGAAAGATGGTGATTTGATGTGTGGTGATGAGATGATGATGGGATTTGTGTGAAGATGGAGATGTGAAGCAATAGAGATGTGAAGTGATGGAGATGGGAAGCAATGGAGATGAGATGTGTGTGATGTGATGGAGATGGGACCGGTATGGATTTGCTGATGTGAATGGTGTTTTAGATGTGATGGATGGTGGATGGATGATGATGCATAAATGGACGGTTTAATTGCGGGTTTGATTTTTGAAATCCACCATTTTCATGAAACCCGCCATTTTGAAATACACCAGTTAGGGGGTATGTGTATTTCAGAAACCCACCATTAAAAATGGCAGTTTTGGTCAAAAAAAATGGCAGGTTTCTAATAGTGGGTTTGCTAACTCTGATATGCCCTATTTAAAAAATCACTAAAGAAATATAATCAAGCAAAATAATAATAATTTTCAAAAAAAAATAAAGACAAAAAAATTAACAATCTCATAGAAGGAGTTGGAAAACTGGAATTATCAATGTAGAAATCATCAGGTGAAAAATTCCAGTACATTCCAGCATGTGCCTCCAGTAAATGTTGATTTTAGTACAAGAAATGAATCTGATTTAATTGAAAATTAACCAACCCGCATATATCCAACATAAAAAACATCCAACCCTTGCCCAACCATGATTAAATTAATTTCCAATTCTGATACAACGCACATGCATCCCAGGTGTAAATAGATCCATTAGTTTCAAATTTCAAGGCAACCAAATTAAAAAAATGTGCAATTAGTACAGTACAAAATGAAGCATACTTATGAAGACTGATCATCTTGGTGGTGCAAATAACAGGGCCTCATTGTCTTCTATTGTGTACAAAAATATAAATCTGTCTTTGTATCTATCCTGTTGTTTTAATTTACTGACAAAAATATTCAATTTGGAATTTAAAATACTGGGTGGGGGAATGAATGAACTTCTTCATTGAGACAGGAAGATCATTTTGAAATTTTGGATTCAAAATTATTAATGCAAACTATCATTTATAAATTTTTTTTCTAGCTGAAAAGATTAAGAAATGAATTTGAAATGTCTCACCTAATAAAAATTTCACCAATTTTGAAAAATGGTGTCAGGAATAATCAAACAAAAAATTAAAATAAAACATAAAATTGATTTATAACCAGTGGGATGCTTGGTAAATAATTTCAAAGCATAAATCCACTTGCATTGTCATCCTGAGAATATTTCATCTGTGAAGCACTTCTTTTTTTTGCCAGATATTCAATCTTTCAATTTTTCTCTAAAAAAATGTTAAAAATAATTTATTGATTTCTTTCAATCCAGGTTTGTGTGTGCCAAGTATTCATAAAAAAAATGTTTACATAATTTCACCAGCTTGATGGAAAACCACCAAAAAAACTGTTGGGTGAAGCTTTGATCACTAAAAGGAAAACCAAATTTATTGTGATTTGTTGTTGGAAAGGGAGATGCTTTGGAAAGGTTCTGGGGGACATTTGATTAAAGATGGAAAATTGATTTGGGCATGAATGGATGTCAAACATCTTTTAAACTGATTATTGAGAACCAAGTGCAATATTTTCAACCGGGATAAATCCATCAAACCTGGGTTGTATTTATATCTTGAAGGGGCTGCAACTAAATAAAAAAATTTCAAATACCTTGAATCTGTTTCCCCTTTTTTCCAGGTGAAAATGTTTAACTTTTTCGTCCATATTATATATAAATGCAGAAAATATCATAAATCTCAGGAAAAGTGATTGGTGCATAATAAAACAACCAAATTACAATAATACAATATTCTAGACCATTCATCAGTTTGAAAAAAATTCCCAAGGTTGGGTTAAGGGTAGGAGCCAGCAATTTCAAATAGTTAAACAAGAAACATGATATTTGATAAATTTAGAAATACTGTATTACAAAAACAGACTGTGCCAGATATTTCACAATGTATTGATCAAAAAGCAGATTCTGATGATTCAATAAAAAAACCAAGAGAAGATTTCACTCCATAAGAAAAATAAGGTTTATAAAGTGCATATGGTGTGTAAAGCATGCCTGGGCGCCTTTCCAAGTTCAAATTGGCGTGGGGTGTGGTGACCAATCCGGGAAACCTTGTGAATTATGGAAGTTTTTGATTTTTTTTAAATTCCCTTATCCATCAATACAACTTCAAAAAAAAAAAATTCCAGAATGACTTCCTATTTCAGTTTCCAATTATCAGCTTTCCTTTCTCCTAGTTGTCTAGGAAGATCTCTCAGTGCCTAGACCCCTGTGCCCGGTGTTCAATTCCTTCTTTCTTCACTCCTCATCCTTCAGTTTCCTATTTTTTTTCTTTTTTTTCCAAACGCCCGCGTGGATGGTCATTGAGCCCAATCATCATCATCATTGTCATTGTAAACTCATTCCTATTGATTGCTGTCATCAACCAATGAATGCAAGCGTTTCTCCCAATTTTTGGTGACCATAAACCAATTGAACCATCACCACCTTGACCTCCACACCTCATGCAAGATTCCTCCTCTTTCAACTATCTCAGGTCATCAAGCTTATGCTTGAACTCCTTGATTGAACCCCTCAAGATTGTCCAAGCAACGCCTCCAACTGAAAAATCTCATTGGCATCAGAAAAAAAAAAGAAGATTGCTGCCAAAAACATCAAAACCCGCTGTCCTTTGCGGTTTCCAACCAAGAGCACGAACAGATCATATCTTGCTCACTCCATTTGGCCATCCCCCATGGTCATCTACTTGCATCCAACAATGATCCAAACCTACAAGAAATCTTGGATGCACTCAAGGATGAGGCCTATGTCAAGGATTGGACCAATGATGAATTCTTTGGTCAGATTGTCAAGAACAGTCATTGAGATCATCACCATTGTCACCATTGATTGAACTCAATCCTCAGTCTCATCTTAAAAATCAGGTTCACCACCTTCATCCGCCCATCAAGTGATTGATCAACCATCCAATCCACTCCAACAATGGATCATCTTCTCTCCCAACTCATCCTCAGGATCTCACCTTCAATTTGACTGACATCACTGTTGCCATCCATCTTCTGCAACCGCTTTTGCCGCCCTGCAACCACTGTTGCGGATGATTATCCCCAATATTGCTCATCTGCCAACTTGCGGATGTCCATCCGCTTCCCTCTGTCATCTGTGATGCGGGCTGGCTGCCTTCCTGCCATCTCTTTTTTTTTCTCACATGTCCCAATCATCTTTGTTGTTTTAATTTCCAATTTTCCGCATCATTTCATTTTCTAAGTAAAAAAAAGAAAAAAAATCAATTGTTGTCTTTTTCTGCTATATCTGTGTAATCACTTGTAAATAGTCTACAGGGACCCATGGCCCATAAAAGGAGGGCTCTCCCCTACCTTTTTCTAAGAATCCAGGGGAGTGTGTGTGTATGTTCCCCCCTGTTATCATAGTAATTTTATCCTAATCCTCATCCTGGGTATATCCATGATTGACCCTTGATCCTTTGAGCCTCCATACTCAAATCTTTGATCTGTCCATCTGTGACCCTGTTCCTTATCACCAACCATAGCCTTTCTGGTTGAAGAGAATTCTGTCTGCTGGAATTCTTGAGTGTGTTATACCACTCCTTGATCCCTTTTTCCAACCTTACTGGTCTTGATCCTTCCTGATCATCTTTCTGGAGCCAATCACAATTGATTGAAGAGGTCTTATTAAGCTTAAAAAATGGAGTGTTATACCTGCCTTTATTCTTTAAAGTTGAATTCCGCCAGGCTACTCTTGAGTCCCTTAAGAAGTGTTGGGTTATTCTTGTTTGAATCTGTTATTGCTTTTCTTCTAGAGCTTCACAAACAAATTGCTTTTGTTTTTTTCAGCCACCCACAGTTATCTGGTACCCTTCAAGTGATTGATTGTGGAGAGTTGGGCAGGTCCATTGAGAACCTGGAGGCTGGTTGGGATTGAGTTGATCTTTCCTAATCTTCTGCTGACAACCAGACTTATTAGATTGTGGGCGTTGTTACTTGCAACTGCCTTGTTCCATTGAACTCTGAAACAAACCTTTGACTTATTTTGTTCAAGTATTTCCCTTCACAATCTTGGCTCAGATAGTGTTGATTCCTTTGCTACTGACTATTCCCAAAACTTATTTCTTACATTGATTCCTTATTTACAAGTTCCTGGACCTTGATTTTGGTTACATTTAAATATTATTGTAACTCTTAGGAGGGAAGCCTAAAACAGCACCTTTCCCCTCCACAGAACTTCCTGCGGCTTAGCACTGTTTGGAGTCTTACATTTGGTCCCCTGGGCCAGGATCAAACCAGAAACCTTGGGATTTAAAGTGCCAACATAATTAACATTTGGAATCAAACTTCAAAATCCAATTTTTTTGCTTTTCTTCTCTGTTTCTCTCTCTCTTCTCAGATCTGATCCGTGGAGGCAACTTATCCTAGAAGAATTCTGTTATTTTAAATGGCATCTACTTGTACTCCAACCACCTCTGCTCAACCAAAGATGCTCAAGATCAAACCTCATAACAAGAACTTTGGGTTCAATGGGGTAAATGTTGAACGGTTTTTGGACTCTTACAAAATGGCTGCTGAAGTGGATGGAGCAAGCAAATACCATATGGCCTACCAGTTACAATTCTTTATCTCCTCTGATGAAGTTATGGAAGTAATTGAGTTGTTTGAAGGATTTGAATCCCATGACTGGACACTTCTGAGGGAGGCAATGTTGTAAAATAGATGTATCTTGGTTTACTTTGCAGGATTTGGATGGTCTTGTCTCTCAATTGATCTTGAATGGTGGTGTCTCTTCAGCCTCTGACTACCAGTCTTTTAGGAAGTCTTGGGACCCTATCCAAAATTATCTTATCCAAAAAAATCACATTGATTCAGTGGACAAAGTTTGAGCACAATTCTTCCAATCTTTTTTGTTGGCTTTGCAGGAAAGGATTAAGAACAAATTGGTAAAATATGGATCTATGATAACCACCAGGGAAAATTGATTCAAGCTCCCTGTTTTCCTTATCCTTAGGAGTACTGTGGATGAAGTTATGAAAGGTCAAAATGATTTAAATTTTGAAAAACCTAGAACCACTGAACCAGTCCATGCTCCTTCTTTTAAAGAATCCAAAAATATTATGAATAAGATGATGGCAGATAAAAGAACTAAAGCAGATCCTAATTCTACTTGAGAACATACTACTTTAGACAAAATAACTAAGATGCTTTGAGCTTTTGAAAACAAAATAGATCAAAAGATTTCTTTTCTTGTTACTCCTAAACCCTCTACTTCTGTCCCTAAATCTACCCTAGTCTGTTACTACTGTCATAGGGAAGGCCATGGAACTGGAAAATGCCTGGAACTCCAGAAAGATATAAAGGAAAAGTTTGTGGAGCAGAAGGAGAACAATTTCTTTCTTCCTAATGGTGCACTGATCCCTTTCAATTCATCTTTCCCTATTTGTCATGTGGTGGCCTCTTATCAGCCCCCACCTCCAATGAAACCATCCCTTGCTTCTTTTGATTTACAATCCTCCTGTGGTACTCTTCAACCCTGGTATCCTCCAGCTATCTCTTCCTCCAGTCTTTCTGGGATTACTTATTGATCTGATCCAGCCAGGAAATGATATGAGCAACCTAAACTTCACAAAGCTCCTTCCTTGCCAAATTCAATTCTTAAAAAACAAGTCAAACATTGATCCTCACCTGAGCCTCCTTCCTCTGATGTAGAAGACATGGAGGTGGAAAAGGAGCCCCTCATGGAAAGGTTTCCAGATCACTCAGATCCTCCTCTCTCATCCAAGTCACCTCAACTGTCAGCTTGCTACTATCTACAGAGCAACCTGTCATAGAAACACAAAACTATAAAAATAAGAATATCTAAATGAAAAAATGAAGGAGTGGGAAATCCATAAATATTATTAACGAAATGGATTCCTCTGTCAGCCTGCTACTTAGCACAGAGCAACCTGACAAAGCAACAACAATAATAATATTAAAAAAAATAAAAAGAAAAAAAAATAAATAAATAAATAAAATTATTATACAATGAAGGAGTAGGAAATCCATAAATATTATTGCAGAAATGGATTCTCCACCCAAAATAAGGTAGGGTCACTCACTGACCCCACCCTTGAATTCTTACTCCTTATATTTTTTAATTAATTTAAAAGAAAAAGGTAAATGACCACTGCACCAGTATGGCACCTTTTGGCCATTTTAATATTTCACATGATATGTCATGTATAGGTTTCACACCTAAATTTCAGTCAAAATCCAGGTGTTCTGTGTAGTTTAGGAGTTACACGGGGAATTGTGTTTTGTCACAATTCCCACACGCAGCCCCGCGTCCCTACAGCGCTGGACTCTTGCGTACGCAAACTCCCGCACGCAGCCCCGCGTCCCCACAGCGCTGGACTCCCGCGTATGCAAACTCCTGCATGCAGCCCCGCGTCCCTACAGCGCTGAACTCCCGCGCAACTGAACTCCCGCGCAGTTGATCCCTCCCCCGTGCAGGTAATCCCGTGACATAGTCACGCGCGCAGCGGATCAGTCCCCCGCGCGCATCTGAGCAGCGGATCAGTCCCCGCGTGCATCTGAATGGACTGATCCCCGTGCCTAGCCTGCAGTGATCAGTCTGACAGCCAGGTACCGCTCAGAGGAGCTACAATATAGTAGGAACTACACTACATATGTAAAGCTACCACACAAGCATAGATCGTAGTTTAAAAACCTTAAAAGTCAATTAAAATTAGTTATTATCTAATTTTTAGAATTTTTTATTAATTAAATAAAGATCCGGACTCACTACGTCATGAGCTGATCAGAACCTTCAAAGACCACAAAACTACACAAGGAGTGGTCGTAAAAATTATTAAAAATTACATACAGGATCAGCAGAGGATGGAGAATCAATAAACATCCACGTCTGCTCACTTTGGACCAGTACTTGCAGTACAAATTGAGGATCAGTGCAGGATCAGCAAAATGACTAATCTATTGATTAACAGATCCTGCAGCTAAAAAGGAGCTGTTCCTTGACAGATCTAAGGCCAGCAGGCTAACGGCACCTTGAGGACGTGCCAATCTTTTCCTGACTGCCCCCCTAGCCTCAGCAAATGGCTAGTACCCCTTCTAGAGGCCCTCAAGCACCCAAAAAAAGAATATTGAAACAGGCTCTTTTTGCCCTTCTGTTCCCAATCAATCAGTTATCAGTTATCAGAAATATTATTATTATCAATCAGACATTGTGTCATTGTTAGTCAAGTGCTTATCAAGAAGAAAGCAAGTGATTTATGATCTAGTCTGAAGTATTATTATTATTTTCTAAATAACTATCAACAACCAGAAGTTTTAACCAGCCACCAACCCCATCTGTTCTGAAGCTTCTTACCTGAATCTTTGCAGGATTTCTGTGGATTACTTCCCAAGTAAGTTGTTCCCTACCTGCTCTGGGTTTGTGTGCTGTTTTGCCCGCCCAAATTAGTGGATAAGGCCTTAGAAGGCACCCATCTTCATTCCAAGGTTATAAAATGCCTAAGGAGGCCCCTTGAGGAGAGGTTGCCAAGTCTGTAAAGACCCCCAGTAGTATATTGCTGTGGCCCCCCTTTTTATATTATATTTAAAATATTTATAACCAAACCAATTAAACCTTGCACTTGCTCTTACCATACTATTATTGGAGCTTTAAAGTATTTATTCTTTGGAATATTATTGCTCCAAATTCTTTTATCACTCTCTGTAGCTAAAGGACTGCAAGGTTCCTGGTATCAGAGAGCTGACATCCTCACCCAAAATTAGGTAGGGTCACTCACTGACCCCACCCTTGAAATCCAAGTCCTTAAATCTTTAAAATAATTCAGAAGAAAAGTACTAAAAATTACAACACCAGTATGGCACCTTTTGGCCATTCTAACATTTCACACGTGTTGTCACGCATAGGGTTTACACCTAAAATTCACTCAGAATTGAGGTGTTGTGTATATTTTAGGAGTTACATGCGAAAATGTGTTATGTCACGATTACTGCACGCAGCCCCGCATCATTACATACCCCTATGTACTGATAGTAGCAGTCTCCCGCGTACTAAAGACCCGCGCGCAGCCAATTCTGCCACGCATGCAGCGGATCCTACCCCCCCGCATCTGAACTGACTGATCCCCGCGTCTGGATCTGTTGTGACTAATCTGACAACCAGGTACTGCTCAATATAGCTACATCCTAATTAGGGTTGCCTGGAATATGTAACAAGTTGACATATGCATTAGTAATAATCTAAAAGTATCAAAACTTAATTAAAATTAATAAAAATTAAGTTTAGTAAATTTTTTAATAATAAATTAAAGATCAAGGATTACCACGTAAATCATTGACTCTGATCTTTGAAGACCACAAAACACTACAAGGAGTGTTCATAAAAATTATTGAAATTATCTAAGTGATCAGCAGATGATGGACAATCAGTAAAAGTCCACATCTGTTCACTTTACAGCAATACTAATAGTACAAATAAAGGATGAGTGCGGAATAATCAAATTTAAGCCATAATAGATTAACAGATCCTGTGGCTAAAATAGTACAGAAATCCAGCAGATCTAAGGTCAGGTGATTAACAGCACCAAGTGGAAGTGGTAATCTTGCTCTGACTGGCTTGTCAGCCTCATCCCATGAGCAGAACTCTCTCTACGCTCCCTGGGAAGCTCAAAATCACCCCAAGAAGGTATTTATACAGACCTCTTTGGATCCATTATTCCATTATCAGTTTACCAGAAATTATTATTATCAATCAGACACCATTTCATTGTTAGTCAAGTGCTTATGAACAGTCTAAGAAAGTGATTTATGACCAAGTCTGTAGTATTATTATTTATTTCTTAAAACCAATCAACCCTTGAAGTTTAGTCAGGCAATCCACCCCATCTGCTCTTAAACCCTTCCCATTAGTGCAGGATTTTTGTGATAAAGTACTCAAAGTGAGTGTTTCCCTGCCTGTCTAGGCCAGTGTGCTTTTATGTCCGGCCATTAGTGGAATAAGCCCTTTTTAAGGCACCAATCTTCATTCCAAGGTTTTTAAACTGCCTAAGGAGGCCCCTTGAAGAGAGGTTGCTTTGTCTGTAAAGACCCCCAGTAGTATAATACTGTGGCCCCTCTTTTCTATGAATATTGAAAACCTTTCATTACCAAAATAATTAAACCTTGCAACTGCTTTTATTATATTATTTATTTGAGCCTCTAAGCATTTATTTTTGGAATAATAATAATTATTATTATTCCAGTATTTTTATCACTCTCTGTAGCTAAAGGACTGCAAGGTTCCTGGTATCAGAGAGTTGAAAACTGGGGGTCTGGCCAGGAAATATCCTTGAATAATTAATCTTTGATTATTCATTTGCTGGACCAGTCTATTATTTTTAAAAAATAAGTTAAAATACTTATAACATATATTTTTGATCATTTGTTTCTCTAGTGGATCTTAAGACCAATGGAGAATCAATCAATTATTATTTTTATCTTCTTAAAAAGAAAAAAGAAGAA
This sequence comes from Puccinia polysora, assembly GCA_025617555.3. Classification (NCBI taxonomy): domain Eukaryota; kingdom Fungi; phylum Basidiomycota; class Pucciniomycetes; order Pucciniales; family Pucciniaceae; genus Puccinia; species Puccinia polysora. The sequence continues at coordinate 22,312,342 of CM062624.1, forward strand.
AAACTCCGTAACTTTTTCCCTGTTACTAGAACTCCTGAGAAACAACAAGAGAAATTGCTTTATTATAAACAGAAAGTTATAAAGGACAAAGAACTTGAGCTTGAAAGAATTATCAATTTCAATTCTTTATTAAGGCAAAATAAGGAGTGGAAAATTTATCAAAGGAAGCTTTATATTTATAAACTAAATAATCCTGAAGATAGAGAACAATCCAGAAATAATAAAAGTGATTATTTTTCTAAATACATCATCTTGCCACTTAAAAAAACAAAACATATTAAACTTATATTTTTTTGTCTTTATCCATCTCAGTGGATTTGGTTTTTGGTGATCTCATTGACCAGGACCTCCTAGAGGATGTTCCAGACAGTGTACCCTTGGACTTACCCTTGGATTTATCCCAGGATCTGATTGGAACTCACTCAGACCCCATTGGAATACCCCCCAAGGACAGTTGTGATCCCAACAAAGTGTTGGTACCCTTGAATTTAACTTTAGTAAGTTAAAATATATATAAAAAAATTATTAAAAATATAAATACACAGAAAATATTATTTTATATTTTTAAGTCTGTATATCAAAGGTTTTGACAAAAGACTTACTCATTTTTTTGGTGCTATGTACCAAAACAGGCGCAACACCCGTGCAACAGGTAGAGCCCCATTGTATGGATCTCTGCCTGGAGGAACCCGTATGCGCAAGGACTCCAGTTGCAAGCGCAATGAAGGAGCTTGAACACGTGACCATAGCGTCATGCAGGATGACAATGGCGAAAACCATGGCCACCAACCCAACCAACAGAGCGTTGGAGAACCACCCATTGCCCAACAAGTTATCCCAGGAGGATACCGGTCATCCTATGCCACCCCAGCTGGACTCAACCAAGGAGGAAAGAGTCAAGGTATTAGTGAAAGAGCACATGAGATATTGGGAACAATTCAAATTGGCTCAGACCCAGGAGGATCAGCCAGGTATGAGAAAAGATATTTCTCTGGAAAAGAAATCTCAGATTTCTCTGCAAAGTTTGATCCAAAAAAAAGAAGTAGAAGGCTACGTGCAGAACTGGAATCCTTGGGATCAGTTAGCTTCCTTAAAGGGAAAGGACCCCAAAAAGAAGAGGTCCTCAGCCCATCAGAAGTTAGGGAGCCCAAAGGATTGGGACAGCATAATATCCCTATCCCAGAAAGGGAAAAAGGTGTACCACAATTAGATGTAGAAGCTCTTAATAGTCTTCTGTAAATGTGTCTCACAATTTTACAGTTATCAGCCAATATTTTGACAAAGTTCATCAACAATTGGACAGATTGAGTCTGAGTATTTTCAGAGTGATTGATACCCAGTCTCAGACTATGAGAATTGATGAGTTAGAAATACAACAAATCAAAGATAGTATAAAATCTAGTAAGTTGGACCTGATAAAACATATTGATTATAACCAATCAATTCTTCAGGAAGATATTCTTGCAAACATGAACCAGCCCAAGGAAGAAGTTAAGAAAACTAGTCCTACTCCTTCAGCTCACATGATTAACAAAATTTATTTACTAAAAAACAAACTTGATTTGGCGTTAGGTATGATTAAGAATGATCTTAGAGATCTTAAAGTCAATTCTACTAACTCCCCAGTCATTGACCTGGAAGAAACTAGACCTTCTAGGTTCACCAGTACTCCTAGTGTTCCTCCCAGAACCATGATAACTAGGAATGAATCTTTGAGGCCCAGTCCTACTCCTGAAATAGAACAGGCTTTGAAGTTAATTCCACTCATTACTGAATGACCTAAATTCATCAGAGAGGGAGAATACAAGCATGTCAGTTTCATTAAATTTATTGATTATACCCTTGCTTCTTATGAACTCCCTGATACAATAGTTGTGGTAAGATTGCCCACAATATTTGAAGGAGTGGCTCTTGATTGGTTTTTCAATAAAAGGGAAGAAGTTGAATTTTTATCCTGGAGCTCTTGGAAAGAATTGATCAAAGTACAATTTGGTACCAGGATTTGGAAAAGAAAGATGATGAAAATTTTTGAAACCTCCCAGTTTGATCCATCCAAGGACAAACCTCATAAGTGTTGCTTAGACCAGAAAAGGAGGTTATACTGTTTCTACCCGGATGCTGGTAAAGAAGAAGTCAATGAAAGACTTCTCAACTTATGTCCTGGACAAATCAACCACAGTGTAAGGTTCAGGATGCCTATGGACTCTGATCTTTCTACCCTGATTGGTGTGTTGGAAGAGACTATTGATATCAATGGTCTAGATAAGAGAGTCAACAGACTCCCCAGGGAACAAAATACTAGGAACAGGGAAGAGTATACTGCCAAAAATAAGGAATCCCCTACCACTAATCCAAATACCTTGGAGGTCAGGAAGACTCCAGAGTCAAAGGAAAAAGTATGTTGGAACTGTAACAAAACAGGACATGTAAAACCTGATTGTCCTCTAACTAGGAATAGGATTAATCTTATTGAAGGAGAAGAGTATGATAATCCTTACCCTCACCTTGATGATACTGATGGATCACTTTCTGGATGTGATTTGATGATCACTAACCCTATCAATGTTCTTGAAGGAAGTAGTGAGTCTTCTCTAGACATAAATTCTGTTAATGAGGATTCTAACTTACCTCAAAAATGGAATCCCAACATGAAGATTCACCACATCTCTGAGGCTAAGGCCTTGACTCTAAAACCTTCTGCCAGCAAAAGTTTCACTTCAGGCAAAACATGCTATGCTACTGGTTTAGTTCAAGGTTCCCCTGTTAATTTACTTCTAGACAGTGGAGCCTTTTGCTCTTGTGTTGGTTCAACTTATTTGGAGAAACAAGAACCAATCTGGAAACTGAACTTATAACCCGTACCTTGGGCTAAGTTCAGCAGTTGTAATGCTTTTTTCAATGCTATTGGAGTATGGTCCTCCAATATCATACTTCCTCACTCTAAAGGATCACTCAAACTGAACATTGAATTTGTAGTGCTCCAAAACGGAGTATGTGATTACTTTATCCTTGGTAATGATTCTCTTTGGTGGATGGTATAGGTGCATTCCAATTCAAGGGTAGATAATTCACCATAGGAAGAGACTGGAACAAGAAGTTTCAAATATGCCATGTCAAGGCTCAAACTTCTGATTCAACTTATGAAAAACACTTAGAGAGTTTCAATCAGGAATACTTCTCTCAAGCAGCTTTGAATCCCCTGCTCAATGAAAAACAAAGACAGGACATCCTACAAGTATTCTTTGAAAATCAGAATGCTTTCTGTTCCAAGGATCACCCCATTGGTAACATCAAAGGACATGAAATGATTCTGACTCTAACCATTAAGCCTCCTTACCCACTTAACCTCAGGAGACTTGCTTACCCTTCTAGTCCAAAATCTAGAGCTGCTCTGAAAACTCACATCCAAGAGTTGGTTGACCTACAAGTCTTAAGGAAAGTAGGAAATAATAAACAAGTATATATCTCTACTCCAGTAATTATAGCTTGGTATAATGATAAGTCAAGGATGGTTGGAGATTTCAGAATGCTGAACAACTACACCCAAGCGGATTATTATCCAATTCCAAGGATTGACCATGCTCTGCATAACCTATCAAAAGATAAGTACATCACTACCATGGACATGCTGAAAGGTTTCCACCAAATACCTATCAGTCCTGTTAGCGGGAAATTCATGAGAATTATCTTTCATTTGGGAATTTCCGTGTATCTAAGGATGCCTTTTGGTATAAAAAATGTTCCTTCTCATTTTCAAAGGATGATGGACAAAGTTGTAGGATTGTTCATCAGACAAGGATGGATGATGGTTTACATTGATGATGTTATCATTTACTCTGATGATTGGGATACCCACCTGGATAAAGTAAGATTAGTCCTCAAAGCTATCTCTGCTGTGGGATTAAAAGTATCAATGGAAAAGTGTAACTTTGGTGTAACTTTTGTTATGGAGAACTGAAAGCCTTAGGACACATTGTCTCTGCACTAACCTTAGCTGCTGACCAAAAAAAGATAGCAGCAGTAATGAATAGGCCAATGCCTCAGAATAAAACTGAACTCCTATCTTTTATTAGCTTCTGCAGCTACTATAGGAAGTACTAACCAAAGTTTGCTCTTCTAACCAAGTTTCTGTATGAAATCTGAAACAACACCTCCTTGTTTGAAATGCCCCATGAAAGAGTTAAGAATTATGAGGAACTCAAGATGGCCATGGCTTCAGCTCCAGTACTGATTCAGCCAGACTATTCTAAACCCTTCAAGCTCTATATAGATGCTAGTATGGATGGGCTAGGAGCTGCATTACACCAGGAATTCATAGAGGATGACAAACCAGTGGAAAAACCTATACTCTTCATATCCAGACAAGTCAAGGATACTGATAAAAGGTATGGTGCAAGCCAAATGGAATGCCTTGCTTTAGTATGGGCTCTGGAGAAACTTCATTACTACTTGGAAGGAACCAAGTTTACAGTGATTACTGACTGAAATGCTGTCAGGACTTTGATGAAAATGAAGAACCCTAGTAGGCACATGTTCAGATGGCAGATAGCCATAAAACATTACAGAGGTAAGATGACCATAGTTCACCAAGCTGGTGCTAAACACCAGAATGCTGATACTTTAAGCAGGAATACGTTAACCAATGAACCAAGTAACCCTGCTTATGATCCAGAGGATAATGATATCTTCCCTATCCTTAACATTAACATGTTGAAATTTGAAGCTCCTATAATGGGATTCCACATTTGTGAATTGGATGAATCCTTGTTCAACTCAATCAAAGAATCTTAAAATTCTGGCATGAAAACTCTGATCACCATTATAGAAAGTACCTCTCCAACATCTGAATTGATCAATAGCCTACCTGATCCCCTCTTGAAACCATGCAAGGCTGGAAGGTTCACCATATTGGATGGTCTAGTATACTACAGGTGTCAACATTCAAATGTTATAGTCTTAACTAAGGATGACCATATCAAACCCATCCTGGCTGAATGCCATGATAACTGCTCATCTGGTCATTTATCTGCTGATAGAACCTTAGATAAGGTTAAACAAACTTCTTGGTGGCTCAATTGGAGAGACTGCACTATTCAGTATGTTACTAGTTGTGAAACTTGTCAGAAGTCCAACAGGACCACTGGGAAAAGGATTGGTCTACTGCAAAAGATTGCTGAACCCAAGAAAAGATGGGAAATCATCAACATGGAATTTTTAACTGGACTACCGCCAGGAGGAGCCTATTCCTACAAATCAGTCCTAGTCATTGTGGATAGGTTCTCCAAGAAAGCAAAGCTTCTACCTAATCAAAAGGAAGAAACTGCTATGGAAGTTGCCCTATTATTTTGGAAAAGACTCATTGCTGATGTTGGAATTCCCAAGATCATTATCAGTGACAGAGATCCTAAATTCACCTCTGAGTTCTCAAGAAATCTTCATGACATTCTGGGAACCACCTTATCTTTCTCTACAGCTTATCACCCTCAGACAAATGGCTTAGCTGAAAGAATGATTCAGACCCTGGAAGACATGCTCAGGAGATTCTGTGGCTTTGGTCTAGAATACAAGAATTCTGATGGTTATTGCCATGGTTGGGTTAGCCTTTTACCTGCACTAGAGATGGCCTACAAAAGTAGCAAGCACTCTACCACTAATGAAGCACCTTACATACTGGAAAGAGGATGGATTCCCAAATTACCCAAGGATAAACTTAATCACCAGCTAACAAATATTCATCCTACATCACTTGATTTCAAAAAAATGATAGATGTAGCAAATAAATATGCTGTTAAGTGTGTCCAGGATGCTGTGGAGTATAACCAACAAAGGTGGGATAAAACCCATAAGGAGCCTGATTTCAAGATTGGTGAACAAGTCTTGATCTCTACCACCAACTTCACCACCTTAGCTGGAAATAGGAAGCTTAGACCAGCTTTGGTTGAACCTTTCACCATTAATAAACTTCATGGTAAGAATGCTGTGGAAGTTGTCAGCTTGCTACTATGTGCAGGGCAACCTTTCATAGCAACACAAAACTATAAATACGAAAATATCTAAATGAACAAAAGAAGGAATGAGAAATCCATAAATAGTATTAAATAAATGGATTCCTCACCCAAAATTAGGTAGGGTCACTCACTGACCCCAACCTTGAAATCCAAGTCCTTAAATTTTTAAAATAATTAAAAAGAAAAGTTACAACACCAGTATGGCACCTTTTTGCCATTTTAACATTTCACACGTGTTTTCAAGTATAGGGTTTACACCTAAAATTCACTCAGAATTGAGGTGTTGTGTATATTTTAGGAGTTAAATGCGGAAATGTGTTATGTCACAATTCCCACGCGCAGCCCAGCATAATTACATACCCCTACGTACTCATAGTAGCAGTCTCCCCTGTGCTAGAGACCTGCCACAGCCACTTCTGCCACGCACACAGCGGATCCTACCCTGCGCGCATCTGAACTGACAGATCCCCGCATCTGGATCTGTTGTGACTAATCTGACAACCAGGTACCGCTCAAAAGAGCTACATCCTAATTAGGGTTGCCTGGCATATGTAACAAGTTGAAATATGCATTAGTAATGATCTAAAAAGATCAAAACTTAATCAATTCATAAAAGTTAAGTTTAGAAAATTTTTTAATAATAAATTAAAGATCAAGGATTACCAAGTAAATCATTGACTCTGATCTTTGAAGACCACAAAACACTACAAGGAGTGTTCATAAAAATTATTGAAATTATCAGTGTGATAAGCGGATGATATACAATCAGTACACGTCCACATCTGTTCACTTTAAAGAAATACTAATAGTACAAATAAAGGATGAGTGCAGAATAATCAAATTTACGCCATAATAGATTAACAGATCCTGTGGCTAAAATAGTACAGAAATCCAGCAGATCTAAGGTCAGGTGATTAACAGCACCAAGTGGACGTGCTAATCTTGCTCTGACTGGCTTGCAAGCCTCAGCCCATGAGCAGAAATCTCTCTACGCGGCCTGAGAAGCTCAAAATCACCCCAAAAAGGTATTCATACAGACCTCTTTGGATCCATTATTCCATCATCAGTTTACCAGGAATTATTATTATCAATCAGAAACTGTGTCATTGTTAGTCAAGTGCTTATGAAGAGTCTAAGAAAGTGATTTATGACCAAGTCTGTAGTATTATTATTCATTTCTTAAAACCAATCAACCCTTGAAGTTTAGTCAGGCAATCCACCCCATCTGCTCTTAAACCCTTCCCATTATTGCAGGTTTTTCGCAATAAAGTGCTCAGAGTGAGTGTTTCCCTTCCTGTCTAGGCCAGTGTGCTGTTATTCCTGGCCATCAGTGGAATAATCCATTTCTAAGGCACCCATCTTCACTCCAAGGTTCTTAAACTGCCTAAGGAGGCCCCTTGAAGAGAGGTTGCTTTGTCTGTAAAGACCCCCAGTAGTATAAAACTGTGGCCCCTCTTTTATATACATTTTGAAAAAATTTTGTTACCAAAACAATTAAACCTTGCAACTACTCTTATTGTATTATTTATTTGAGCCTCTAAGCGTTTATTTTTGGAATAATAATTATTATTGTTATTCCAGTATTTTTATCACTCTCTGTAGCTAAAGGAATGCAAGGTTCCTGGTATCAGAGAGCTGACAACTGGGGGTCTGGCCAGAAAATATCCTTAAATAATTCATATTTGATTATTTATTCCTTGGACCAGTCTATTTTTTTTAAAAAAAAAATAAGTTAAAATACTTATAACATATATTTTTGATCCTTTGTTTCTCTAGTGGATATTAAGACCAACGGAGAATTGATAAATTATTATTTGAACCTTCTTAAAAATAAAAAAGAAGGAAAACTCCATAAATTTGTCCCTGTTATTATTACTCCTGAGCAACAAAAAAAGAAATTGCTTTATTATAAACAGCAGGTTATAAAAGAAAAAGAACTTGAGCTTCAAAGAATCATCAATTTTAATTCTTTATTAAGGCAACATAAGGAGTGGAAAATTTATCAAAGGAAGCTTCATATTTATAAACAAAATAATCCTGAAGATAAAGAAAAATCAAAAACTAATAAAAGTGATTATTTTTCTAAAAATATCATCTAGCCACTTAAAAATACAAAAAAATATTAAACTTATATTTTTTGCTTTTATCCATCTCAGTGGATATGATTTTTGGTGATCTCATTGACCAGGACCTCCTAGAGGAAGTCCCAGACAGTGTTCCCTTGGACTTACCCTTGAATTTATCCCAGGATCTGATTGGAACTCACTCAGACCCAATTGGAATACCCCCCAAGGACAGTTGTGATGCCCTTGAATACAACTTTAAGTGAGTTAAAAATATATATGAAAAATTATTAAAAATATAAATATACAAGAAATATTATTTTTTTATATTTTTAAGTCTTTTCTTAAAAGGTTTGACAAAAGACTTACTCATTTATTTTGGTGATATGTACCAAAACAGGCGCAACACCCGTGCAACAGGTAGAGCCCCATTGTATGGATCTCTGCCCGGAGGAACCCGTGCTTACAAGGACTCCAGTTGCAAGCGCAATGAGGCGGCTTGAACCCGTGACCATAGCCTCACGGGGGACAACAACGGCAACAACCGCGGCCACCAAATTGACCAAAAGAGCTTCGGAGAACCACCCATTTCCCAACAGGTTATCCCAGGAGGATACTGGTCCTCCTATGGCACCCCAGCTGGACTAAACCAAGGAGGAAAGATTCAAAGTATTAGTGAAAGAGCATGTGAGCTATTGGGAACAATTCAACTTGACTCAGACCCAGGAGGATCAGCCAGGTATGAGAAAAGCTATTTCTCTGGAAACAAAATCTCAGATTTCCCTGCAAAGGTTGATCCCAAAGAAAGAAGTAGAAGGCTATGTGCAGAACTGGAATCCTTGGGATCAGTTAGCTTCCTTAAAGGGAAAGGACCCAAAAAAGAAGAGGTCCTCAGCCCATCAGAAGATAAGGAGCCCAAAGGATTGGGAAAGCATAATATTCTTAGCCCAGAAGTGGAAAAAGGTGTACCACAATTAGATGTAGAAGTTATTAATAGCTTGTCTGTAAATGTGTCTCACAATTTTACGGTTATCAGCCAATGTTTTGACAAAGTTTATCAACAATTGGACAGATTGAGTCTGAGTATTTTCAGAGTGATTGATACCCAGTCTCAGACCATGAGAATTGACAAGTTAGAAATACAACAAATCAAGGATAGTATAAAATCTAGTAAGTTGGACCTGATGAAACATATTGATGATAAACAATCAATTCTTCAGGATGGTATTCTTGCAACCATGAGCCAGCTTAAGGAAGAATTTACCAAAACTAGTCCTACTCCTTCAGCTCATCTGATTAACAAAATTGATTTACTAAACAACAAACTTGATTTGGAGTTAGGTATGATTAAGAATGATCCTAGAGAGCTTAAAGTCAATTCTACTAACTCCCCAGTCATTGACCTGGAAGAAACTAGACCTGATAGGTTCTCCAGTACTCCTAGTGTTCCTCCCAGAACCATGCAAACTAGGAATGAGTCTTTTAGGCCCAGTCCTACTCCTGAAATAGAAAAGGCTTTGAAGTTACTTCCACCCATTACTGAATGACCTAAATTCTCCGGAGAAGGAGAATAAAACCATATCAGTTTCATTAAATTTATTGATTATACCCTTGCTTCTTATGAACTCCCTGATACAATAGTTGTGGTAAGATTTCCCAGAATATTTGAAGGAGTGGCTCTTGATTGGTTTATCAATAAAAGGGAAGAAGTTGGATCTTTATCCTGGAGTTCTTGGAAAGAATTGATCAAAGTAAAATTTGGTACCAGGATTTGGAAAAGAAAGATGATGAAAATTTTTGAAACCTCCCAGTTTGATCCATGCAAGGACAAACCTCATAAGTGGTGCTTAGACCAGAAAAAGAGGTTAGACTGTTTCTATCCGGATGCTGATAAAGAAGAAGTCAATGAAAGACTCCTCAACTTATGTCCCAGACAAATCAACCAGAGTGTAAGTTGCAGGATGCCTATGGATTCTGATCTTTTTACCCTGATAGGTGTGTTAGAAGAGACTATTGATATCAATGGTCTAGATAAGAGAGTCAACAGACTCCCCAGGGAACAAAATACTAGGAACAGGGAAGAGTATACTTCCAAAACTAAGGAATCCCCTGCCACTAATCCAACTAACTTGGAGGTCAAGAAGAATCCAGAGTCAAAGGAAAAAGTATGTTGGAACTGTAACCAAACAGAACATGTAAAACCTGATTTTCCTCTACCTAGGAAAAGGATTAATCCTATTTGTCAGCTCTCTGATACCAGGAACCTTGCAGTCCTTTAGCTACAGAGAGTGATAAAAATACTGGAATGATAATAATAATTATTATTCCAGTAATAAACACTTAGAAGCTCAAATATATGATATAATAAGAGCAGTGGCAAGCTTTAATTGGTTTGCTAATAAATGTTTTTCAATATATTATAATAGCGGTGCCACAGTATTATACTAATAGGGATCTTTACAGACTAGCAACCTCTCTTCAAGGGGCCTCCTTAGGCAGTTTAAGAACCTTGGAATAAAGATGGGTGCCTGATAAAGGACTTATTACACTAATGGCCGGGCTTAACAGCAAAAATGGAAAATATAGGAAGTGTAACACTCACTCTGAGCACTTCACCACGAAAAATCTTGGAATAATTGGAAGGGTTTCAGAGCAGATGGGGTAGATTGCTTGACTAAACTTCAATGGTTGATTGGTTAATAAGGGTAAATAATACTACTACAGACTAAGTCATAAATCACTTGCTTATCTTCATATAAGAATTTGATCAACAATGACACAGGTTCTGATTTATAATAAATAATTCCTCTTAAATATGCTTGAATAATGGATCCAAAGAGGTCTGTATAAATACCTTTTTTGGGGTGATTTTGAGCTTCTCAGGGCACATAGAAAGGGTTCTGCTTGTGGGATGAGGCTGGAAAGCCAGTCAGGGCAGGATTGGCACGTCCACTTGGTGCTGTCAATCAGATGTCCTTAGATCTGCTGGATTTCTGTACTATTTTAGCCACAGGATCTGTTACTCTGTTATAGCGTAAATTTGATCATTGTGTACTCATCCTTCATTTGTACTATTGATATTGCTTTAAAGCGGGCAGATGTGGATGTTTACTAATTTTCTATCACCTGCTGAACATGTAGATAATTTTCAATAATTTTTATGAACACTCCTTGTAGTGTTTTGTGGTCTTCAAAGATCAGGGTCAGTGATTTACATGATAATTCTTGATCTTTGATTTATTATTAAAAAATGTTTTAAACTTAATTTTAATTAATTTTATTTAGGTTTTGATCTTTTTAGATCATTAGTAATGCATATGTCAGTTTTTTACATATACTAGGCAACCCTAACTAGGTTGTAGCTCTTCTGAGCGGTACCTGGTTGTCAGATTAGTCACGACTGATCCAGACGTGGGGATCAGTTAGGGGGTAGGATCCGCTGCGTGCATGGCAGAATCAGCTGCGCGCGGGTCTCTAGTACGCAGGAATCTGCTACTACTAGTATGTAGGGATATGTAATGATGCGGGGCTGCATGTGGGAATTGTGACACAACACATTTCCGCGTGTAACTCCTAAAATATACACAACACCTCAATTCTGAGTAAATTTTAGGTTTAAACCCTATAGGTGACAATAAGTGTGAAATATTAGAATTTCCAAAAAGTTCTGTACTGATGTTGTAATTTTTAGTACCTTTCTTTTCAATTATTTTAAAAATATAAGGACTTGGAATTCAAGGGTGGGGTCAGTGAGTGACCCTACCTAATTTTGGGTGAGGAATTATTTCTGTAATAATATTTATGGATTTCTCACTCCTTATTTTTTTTAATTGAGATATTCTTATTTTTTCATAGTTTTGTGTTGCTATTGACAGGTTGCTCTGTACATAGTAGCAAGCTGACACTATTGAAGGAGAAGAGTATGATAATCCTGACACCCACCTTGATGATACTGATGGATCACTTTCTGAGTGTGATTTGATGATCACTAACCTTATCAATGTTATTGAAGGAAGTATTGAGTCTTCTCTAGACATAAATTCTGTTAATGAGGATTCTAACTTAACCCAAAAATTGAATCCCAACATGAAAATTCACCACATCTCTGAGGCTAAAGGCTTGACTCTAAAAACTTCTTCTGGTAAAATTTACACTTCAGGAAAAACATGCTATGCTACTGGTTTAATTCAAGGTTCCCCTGTTACGTGACTTCTAGACAGTGGAGCCTTTTGCTCTTGTGTTGGTTCAACTTTTTTGGAGAAACAAGACCCAAACTGGAAACCAAACTTATTACCAGTACCTCAGGCTGAGTTCAGCAGTTTTAATGCTTCTCTCAATGCTGTTGGAGTATGGTCCTCTGATATCATACTCCCTTACTCTAAAGGGTCACTCAAACTGAACATTGAATTTGTAGTGCTCCAAAACGGAGTATGTGATTACTTTATCCTTGGTAATGATTTTTTTTGCTTGTATGGTATAGATGTATTCCAAAGCAAGGGTAGATACTTCACCATAGGGGGAAACTGGAGCAAGAAGTTTCAAATATGCCTTGTCAATGCTCAAACTTCTGATTTGACTTATGAAAACACCTAGAGAGTTTCAATCAGGAATACTTCTCTCAAGAAGCTTTGAATCCCCTGCTCATTGAAGAACAAAGACAGGACATCCTTCAAGTATTGTTTGAAAATCAGAATGCTTTCTGTACCAAGGATCACCCCATTGGTAACATCAAAGGACATGAAATGATTCTGACTCTAACCATTAAGCCTCCTTACCCACTTAACCTCAGGAGACCTGCTTACCCTTCTAGTCCAAAATCTAGAGCTGCCCTGGAAACTCACATCCAAGAGTTGGTTGACCTACAAGTATTAAGGAAAGTAGGACACAAGGAAAAAGTAGATATCACTACTCCAGCAATTATAGCTTGGCATAATGATAAGTCAAGGATGATTGGAGATTTGAGAATGCTGAACAACTACACCCAAGCTGATTGTTATCAAATGCCAAGGATTGACCATGCTCTGCATAACCTGTCAAAAGATAAGTAAATCACTACCATGGACATGCTGAAAGGTTTTCACCAAATTCCTATCAGCCCTGATAGCCAGAAATTCATGAGAATTATCTGTCATTTGGGAATTTATGAGTATCTTAGGATGCCTTCTGGTATAAAAAAGGCTCCTTCTCATTTTCAAAGGATGATGGACACAGTTCTAGGATTGTTCATCAGACAAGGATGGATGATAATTTACATTGATGATGTTATCATTTACTCTGATGATTGGGATACCCACCTTGATAAAGTAAGATTAGTCCCCAAAAGCATCTCTGCTGTGGGATTAAAGGTATCAATGAAAAAGTGCAAATTTGGCTACAGAGAACTCAAAGCCTTAGTACACATTGTCTCTGGACTAACCTTAGCTGCTGACCAAAACAAGATAGCAGCAGTAATGAATAGGCCTATGCCTAAGAATAAAACTGAACTCGTATATTTTATTAGCTTCTGCAGCTACTATAGGAAGTAATGACCAAATTTTGCTCTTCTAACCAAGTGTCTGTATGAAATCTGCAACAACACCACCTTGTTTGAAATGACTCATGAAAGAGTTAAGAATTACAAGGAACTCAAGATGGCCATGGCTTCAGCTCCAGTACTGATTCAGCCAGACTATTCTAAACCCTTCAAGCTCTATATAGATGCTAGTATGGACGGGCTAGGAGCTGCATTACACCAGGAAGTCATAGAGGATGACAAAACAGTGGAAAACCTATACTCTTCATATCCAGAAAAGTTGAGGATACTGAGAAAAGGTATGGTGCAAGCCAAATGGAATGCCTTGCTTTAGTATTGGCTCTGGAGAAAATTCATTACTGCTTGGAAGGCACCAAGTTCACAGTGATTACTGACTGCAATGCCTTCAGGACTTTGATGAACATGAAGAACCCTAGTAGGCACATGTTAAGATGGCAGATAGCCATACAACAGTACAGAGGTCAGATGACCATAGTTCACCAAGCCGGTGCTAAACACCAGAATGCTGATAGTTTAAGCAGGAATACGTTACCCAATGACCCAAGTAACCCTGCTTATGATCCAGAGGATAATGATATCTTCCCTATCCTTAACATTAACTTGTTGAACATTGAAGCTCCTATAATGGGAATCCACATTTGTGAATTGGATGAATCCTTGTTCAACTCAATCAAAGAATCTTATGATTCTGTCAGAAAAACTCTGATCACCATTATGGAAAGTACTTCTCCACCATCTGAATTGATCAATAGCCTACCTGAACCCCTGTTGAAACCAAACAAAGCCAACAGGTTCACCATATGGGATGGTCTAATATACTACAGGCATCAATATTCAAGTGTTATAGTTTTAACTAAGTGTTGAATTATAAGTCCATAAGCTCTCAACCTATGTTTCCAGACATGTCACAAGATGTCTCCAGAATCAACCCTTATCCCTCTCCAAACTAAAATTCCCCGCTTCCTTTGATTCCGACTCATGGAAATCCTCCTTCTCATCCACCCAATTCCTCTCATCCAACCAATCCCCTTGATTTTCCACTCTATCTATCACACGTTCTTGTTGCCTCTCTTTGCCTCCTATACCTTCCCCTTTGGTCAAATTATTAAACTGGTAACATTGCCCAGACCTCACTCAAACACTGCCACCTTCCGCTCAAAGCCATTTGGGCACTTTACTCTTCACCTCCAATCCATCACCAATCCCCTCAATCAAAGCGTATCTAGTTTGGTATGATTAAAAACCAGTCTCCTTCCTCCTGTTATGGCTTTCTCATGGCTGTTCAAGGTGGATACTGGCTCTCTACTACCCCTGGTCCTTCCTAGTCATCTTGTACTCCTGTTGTTTTTGTCTCTTTCATTATCTTGTTATCCTGGGTCTCTTATTCTTGAAAATCCAGTGTCAGTCTTGGTGTTTTTGTCTGAAATTAAAATTGTCAAATTCTTGTCACTAAGGATGAACATATCAAACACGTCCTGGCTGAATGCCATGAGAAATGCTCATCTGATCATTTATCTGCTGATAGAACCTTAGATAAGGTTAAAAAAACTGCTTGGTGGATCAATTGGAGTGACTCCACTATCCAGTATGTTACAAGTTGTGAAACTTGTCATAAGTCCAACAGGACTACTGAGAAAAGGTTTGATCTACTGCAAAAGGTTTCTGAACCCAAGAAAAGAAGGGATATCATCAACATGGACTTTGTAACTGGACTACCACCAGGAGGAGCCTATTACTACAACTCAGTACTAGTCATTGTGGACAGGTTCTCCAAGAAATCAAAGTTTCTACCTAATCACAAGGAAGACACTTCTATGAAAGTTGCCCTACTATTTTGGAAAAGACTCATTGCTGATTTTGGAGTTCCCAAGATCATTATTGGTGACAGAGATCCTAAATTCACCTCTGAGTTCTGGAGAAATCTTCATGATATGCTGGGAACCACCTTAGCTTTCTCCATGGCTTATCACCCTCAGACGGATGGCTTAGCTGAAAGAATGATTCAGAAACTGGAAGATATGCTCAGGAGATTCTGTGGCTTTGGTCTAGAATACAAGAATTCTGATGGTTATTGCCACGATTGGGTTAGCCTTTTACCTGAACTAGAGATGGCCTACAACAGTAGCAAGCACTCTACCACTAAGGAAGCGCCTTACATACTGGAAAGAGGATGGATTCCTGAATTACCCAAGGATAACCTTAACCAACAGCTAACAAATATTCACCCTAAATCACTTGATTTCAAAAACATGATAGATGTAGCCAATAAACATGCTGTTAAGTGTGTCCAGGATGCTGTGGAGTACAAACAACAAAGGTGGAATAAAACCCAAAGGAGCCTGATTTCAAGATTGGTAATCAAGTCTTGATCTCTACCACCAATTTCACCAACTTATCTGGAAATAGAAAGCTTAGACCAGATTTTGTTGGAAATTTCACCATTAATAAAATTCATGGTAAAAATGCTGTGGAAGTAATCCTTAGTGATGAGCTTTCTAGAAAAAAACCAGTCTTCCCAGTAAGTCTCATCAAAAACTGCCACCCAAAGAATGGAGAATATACTCCTTCACCTGTAATACCTGTTGCAGAAGAACCTGAAAAAGACAGAGGAAAAATTAGCATGATCCTTAAAAATAAAAAAGAAAGGATCAATGGAAAAGATGTCAGACTCTACCTAGTTAGATACAAGGGAGAATCAGCTGATAAGGATGAATGGTTACCTGAACACAATATCCCTGATGGACCTATACACCCAAGGAACTACAGAGAAAGCAGAATGCATTTACCCAGAATTTCTTTTCAGATATAGACATATCTTGGAGTGGGGGAATCTCAGCTTGCTACTATGTACAGAGCAACCTGTCATAGCAACACAAAACTATAAGAATAAGAATATCTAAATTAACAAAAGAAGGAGTGAGAAATCCAGAAATATTATTAAAGACATGTATTCTTCACCCAAAATTAGGTAGGGTCACTTCCTGACACCACCCTTGAAATCCAAGTCCTTACATTTTTAAAATAATTCAAAAGAAAAGTTACAACACCAGTATGGCACCTTTTTGCCATTTTAACATTTCACACGTGTTGTCACATATAGGGTTTACACCTCAAATTACAATTCCCGCGCGCAGGCCTGCATTATTACATACCCCTACGTACTCATAGTAGCAGTCTCCCGCGTACTAGAGACCTGCGTGCAGCCAATTCTGCCATGCACGCAGCAGATCCTACCCCGCGCACATCTGAACTGACTGATCCCCGCGTCTGGATCCCTCACAACTAATCTGACAACCAGGTACCGCTCAAAAGAGCTACAACCTAATTAGGGTTGACTGGCATATGTAACAAGTTGACATATGTAATAGTAATAATCCAAAAAGATCAAAACTTAATTAAAATTCATAAAAGTTAAGTTTAGTACATTTTTTAATAATAAATTGAAGATAAAGGATTACCACATAAATTGTTGACTGTGATCTTTGAAGACCAAGAAACACTAAAAGGAGTGTTCATAAAAATTATTAAAAATTATCTACATCATGCGCAGATGATGGAAAATCAGTAAAACTCCACGTCTGTTCCCTTTAAAGCAATACTAATAGTATAAATAAAGGATGAGTGCAGAATGATCAAATTTAGGCCATCATAGATTAACAGATCCTGTGCCTAAAATAGTAGAGAAATCCAGCAGATCTAAGGTCAGGTGATTAACAGCACTAAGTGGACGTGCTAATCCTGCTCTGACTAGCTTGCCAGCCTCAGCCCATGAGCAGAACTCTCTCTAAGCTCCCTGAGAAGCTCAAAATCACCCCAAAAAGGTATTTATACAGACCTCTTTGGATCCATTATTCCATCATCAGTTTACCAGGAATTATTATTATCAATCAGACACCGTGTAATTGTTAGTTAAGTGCTTATGAAGATTCTAAGCCAGTGATTTATGACCCAGTCTGTAGTATGATTATTTATTTCTTAAAACCAATCAACCTTTGAAGTTTAGTCAGGCAATCCACCCCATCTGCTCTGAAAACCTTCCTATTGTTGCAGGATTTTCAAAATAAAATGCTCAGAGTGAGTTTTTCCCTTCCTTTCTATGCCAGTGTGCTGTTATGCCCAGCCATCAGTGGAATAAGCCCTTTCTAAGGCACCCATCTTCATTCCAAGGTTCTTAAACTGCTTAAGGAGGCCCCTTGAAGAGAGGTTGCTTTGTCTGTAAAGACCCCCAGTAGTATAATACTGTGGCCCCTCTTTTGTATTATATTGAAAACCATTCATTACCAAACCAATTAAAACTTGCAACTGCTCTTATTATATTATTTATTTGAGCCTCTAAGCATTTATTTTTGGAATTTTTATTATTATTATTATTCCAGTATTTTTATCACTCTCTGTAGCTAAAGGACTGCAAGGTTCCTGGTATCAGAGAGCTGACATCAACCTTCTGATCCCATCTTAGTTCCTGCTTCACCTGATCATCCTCGATTCACCCAGCCCAAAGTTTGATTTGAAAGGGGAATCTCAAAGGACCACCCCAATGCTGTGGAAGAAGTATTAAAGAAAATTTCTGATCTCAAAGTTCCTGATCTATCTGTGGATGAACTCCTGTAAATCTCTTCATCTGTTGCTGAAGGGATGAAGAAATGGGTCTCTTGTTGATGTGTGGAGATTGGTCCTGACAAATTAAAGGTCTCCTATGGCACTTTGATAGAGGACTCTGGTGGAACTAGTCCTTCTTCAGATTCCAATCTTTACTCCTATCCTCTTGGTTTCCTCCCCTGTTATCTTGGGACTCAGCTAAATTGTTTCTCCTCTTGTGGACTCTGGATCTCAGATCAACTTAATTTTGGATGCTATGGCCTGTAAACTCAAACTCAGTCCTAGGGTCAGCGTGAATTCTGCAGTCTATGGGATAGGTAATCAATCTTGTGAACTGTTTGGTAATACTGAACATGTCCCAGTCAGGATTGGTTGAAATATTGTTGGAACCTGTAATTTTTGGATCACTTGTTTGGAAGGGCCTACAATTTTGGGACAACCTTTCTTGATGGATTTTGGTGCTACTCTGATGTTTTCTGAGCAAGTTGGGGAGAGAATTCTTCTCCCTGATGCTGATGGTAGAAAGATTGAAGTTCCTCTTTGCTCTTTTGATTCTGGTTTTTGGGAAAGAGATTTTCCTGGTCATTCTTCTAAATCATCTTTAAAGGGAAAGCAGAAATACAATTGTAATTCCTCTCATTTTTTATGGTAATAGTTGATCCTACTGAAATTTATGGTTCTTTTCAGCCTCAGACTTCAACTCAAGGTTCAACTGTCATCCCCAAGGATTATTTTTCATTATTTTCATCTTTTTCATCTAAACTAGAAAATATCAAAAATAAAAAACATGTCAAAATAGAAAAATCCAAAAATATTTCTTTTCCTTCTTTCTCTGGATCTGTTGTGTCTTCTTTTCCTTGTACTCTTAGGTCTGATCAATCTTCCCTCAGTTCCAGTTTGCATCTCCATAATGAGTCTAAACTAGATCCTGATCTCAATTCTATTCTTGGTGGTTTTGGTATGGAGGAATATGGGCTTCAGTGGAGGCAATTTGGGGTATAATTAAGTCCTCCCAATTGTGCACTGCCAGGGAAACCTTCTACCATCATTTTTGAAACCCTACCTTGTGCCACACATGTAAGAAACATATTATCTCCTGGTTCTCCCTTTATGGAAAATGCACCCTTTGAGGATATTGCAGAACATTGGACGTGGAAAATGTTGGAACTTGGACTCAGGTTTTGTAATCAAGTCTCACTGGTCAACTCTTGAAGGAAACAAGAACTTCTCTTGTTTTCCACCAAGAACAAGCCAGTTACCAAGAAGGTCCAACCAGTCAACCAGCCCATGCCTCTCAACCTCAATCCTCCTCTTATGCGTCCTTCCTTATCTTGTGATCCTTACTGTGGTCTTCCTCAATCTCTTACCAGTCCCTTTGTGCCCAATGGTCAAGTCACTGAAGAAATTCTGAAGGTGGTCAACTTTGGTCCAGATGAATGGCTTCTTCCTGATGAGTTAAATTTGATCAAAAATTTCTTATCTCTAAGGGAAAAATCTATTTATTTCTGTGAAGAAGAGAGAGGTCTCTTGAAATAATCCTATGGCCTCCCTTATATTATCCCTGTAGTTGAACATGATCCTTGGCAAAAGAAGCAGATCCCTATCCCTGCTGCTAAAGTTGACAAATTTATCAAGTTGGTCCAAGAACAAGTTTGTACTGGCCTATATGAGCAGTCAACCTCTAGTTATTCCAGCCCTGTCTTCTGTGTCCTCAAGAGTAATGGTAAACTTAGAATAGTTCATGATCTCCAACCTCTTAATAAATTTACTATTAAAGACTCTGGTATTCCTCCTGCTACTGAAGGATTTGTTGAATCTTTCTCTGGGAGAGCTTGCTATGGTCTAGGGGACATTATGGGAGGCTATGAAAACAATCTTTACATCCTATTTCTCACGCTCTCACTAATTTTTATACTCCTCTTGGTTGATTTCAACTCACTCAATTGCCTCAAGGTGCAACTAATTTGGTTGTAGTCTATCAGGCTCAGATGATGTGGATCCTACAGGATGAAATCCCTGATCATGCTGGTATCTTTATTGACAATGGTGGAATCAAAGGTCCAGTTTCTGACTATGATAATGAGATCTTACCTTGGCATTCAGGAATTTGTTGTTTTATTTGGGAATATTCTACTAATTTGGAAAGGATTCTATTTTGAATTGAGGAATCTGGCCTTACTGTCTCTGGATCCAAACTGGCTGCTTGTGTCCCTTCCCTGGAAATTGTTGGTCATGTGGTCTGCAAGGAAGGAAGAAGGATGGCACCAGCCAAAGTCAACAAGATCATCTCTTGGCCTACTTCAATCAATCACACTGAAGTTAGGGGCTTCATAGGTGTTTTCACTTATGTTAGAATCTTTATTCCATCCTTATCCAAAATATGTGCACCCTTACATTGTCTAACCAGGAAAGATTCTGAATGAACTTGGACCCAAGATTGTGAACACTCTTTTAAGTTGCTGAAAATGATGGTTGGAAAAGATATAGTTTTGAAAAAGATTACTTATGGACCTGGAGCCGACAAGATGAAGCTGGCTGTTGATTCTAGTTATAAATCCGTTGGGGTTATCCTTACTCAGGAAGATGAAGATGGTTGGTAACGTCCTGCTCTTTATGAATCTTTGCTATTTTCAGATGTAGAGTCTAGGTAATTTCAGCCCAAATTGGAACTTTGTGGTGTGGCTCAAATGATGAAGAAACTTCAAACTGTTCTCTGGGGCCAAAATTTTGAACTGCAAGTTGATGCTCAATCCATCATTGAGATGATCAATGATCCCAGCTTCCCCAATGCTCCTATTACTTGTTTGGTGGCCTTTTTCCAGATTTTTTTCTTTTGATATTGTTCATAGGCCTGGGAAATCTTTCACTATGCCTGATGGTTTATCTTGAAAACCTCTTGGAGAAAATGAATCTGATGTTGGAACTGATTTCAATGAAGAAGAACCTTTACTCCAACCTTTCTTCTCTTTCTCATCTCAAGATTATTCTGTCTTTCAAAAAGTCTTCTGGCTTAAATTAGAGCAGTACCTTTTTACTCTCCAAAAACCTCCTGATCTCTCTGCTAAAGAATTTCAATCTCTTAAAAGAAATTCCTCTAATTTCTTTGTCCAAGACTCTAGGCTTATGAAAAGAGGAAATCCTTGTGCTCTTATTGTTGTTACTATCCCTTCCAAACAAGATTCTATCCTTGAAAGTCTCCATGAAGGTTTTGGTCATTGTGGGGAAACCAAAAGTTATTGAAAATTATCCAAAAAGTTCTGGTGGCCATCTCTGAAGAAATCCGTCTCCCAATGGTTCAAGAGTTTTGAAATTTTTCAAAAATGTGATCTTAGGCGTCCAGCTGAAATTAGTTATCCCACTGGGGAGTCCACTGTCTTTGGAAGGATTGCTATGGATTTGGTTCATATTAAAGAAGGTGGTGCTAAGTACCTGATTGTGGCTAGAGATGATTTTTCTGGATGGGTTGAGGCAAAGTATCTTAAGAATATTAGCTCTGAATCAGTGGCAGCTTTCATCTATGAGATCTGGATGATGCATTATGGCGTGGCACAATCCTACTCTACTGATGGCGGCCCCAAATTTGGTGGCAAAATTGCTGAAATGATCCAATCTCTTCCTAGAAAACATTGAGTGACTACCCCTTATTATCCTGAAGGGCAAGGCATGGTGGAACAAGGACATGCTCCTTTGAAGGCTGCACTTGTTAGGCTTGCTGGTGAAAGTGGCAAGCATTGTTGCAAATTACCTCCTCTTGTTCTCTTCTATGATTGAATCTCAAAAAAAAAGGACTACTGGCTACTCACCTTATGAAATCATCTTTGGCCAAAGAGCAGTTCTTCCTCTGGATCTGGAAATGAAATCTTTGATGGGTATCCCTTGGGACAAGATGTCCTCAACTACTGATCTATTAGTTGCTAGATCCAAGCAACTGGAGCAAAGTGAAGATGTTCAAGATTAAGCTTATCAGAATATGATGAAGTCCAGAGCAAAATCAGTCCAGTATTGGGAGGACAAGCACTCCAATTGAACCAGGGACTCCCTGAACCCTGGTGATCTAGTTTTAGCTTATAATCAATCTTTGGAGGTTTGATGGGGCAAGCTTTTCTCAAATTGTTGGAATGGTCCTTATTGGGTGGTTCTCCAAGTTAGAGGTGGACCTTATGTTTTGGAGGAGCTGGATGGTACTCAAATGGCCAGAAGGTTCTCTGCTGATCAAGTCAAGAAGTTTCATTGGCCTGGAGGAAACTTGTCTTAGAAGTAAGTCCTCCCAACTGTGCACCACCAGGGTTATTTGCTGCATTTTTGTTGTAAACTCTACTGTATGCCACATATTTGAGCACCTGGGACGCCTTCTGTGTTTTATCTCTACCAATTTTAGGGCTCTTTTGGATGAATCAAGATATTTTCCAACTTTTCAATCCCTCTCAAGATCAAGAAATGGCCAATTTTCTGTTCAATTTCTTTGTATTTTTTCTCCTTATATCTTCAAGTTCAAAGATGCAGACTTGGGAAAGTCTGTAAGTTGGAAAGAGATGTGGTGATCAATCCAGTGATGACCAATCCGGGACACCTCATTGATTATGGAAATTTTTGAATTTTTTTTTACATTCCCTTATCCATCAATACAACTTCAAAAAAAAAATTCCAGAATGACTTCCTATTTCAGTTTCCAATTACCAGCTTTCCTTTCTCCTAGTTGTCTAGGAATATCTCTCAGTGCCTAGACTCCTGTGCATTGTGTTCAAGTCCTCCTTGCTTCACTCCTCATCCTTCAGTTTCCTTTTTTTCTTTTTTTGCCAAACAAACCTAACAATTGATTGCACAAGACTTCTATTGGAATTGTATTACCAAGGAAGTAAATAACTATGTTGATGCATGCTATGATTGCAATCATAACAAGTCCTCAAATCAATGGAATTATGGGCTGGCTCCCGGTTGTTGGTGACCATACACCAATCCAACCATCACCACCTTGACCTCCACACCTCATGCAAGATTCCTCCTCTTTCAACTATCTCAGGTTGTCAAGTTTATGCTTGAACTCCTTGATTGAACCCCCTCATTCCTATTGATTACTACCATCAACCAATGACCGCAAGTGTTGCTCCTGGTTGTTGGTGACCATACACCAATCCAACCATCACCACCTTGACCTCCACACCTCATGCAAGATTCCTCCTCTTTCAACTATCTCAGGTTGTCAAGCTTATGCTTGAACTCCTTGATTGAACCCCTCAAGATTGTCCAAGCACCGCCTCCAACTGAAAAATCTCATTGGCACCAGCAAAAACAAAGAAGATTGCCGCCAAAAATGTCAAAACCAGCCAGCCTTTGCGGTTTCCAACAAAGATCACCAACAGATCATATCTTGCTCACTCCATTTGGCCATCCCCCATGGTCATCTACTCCCATCCAACAATGATCCAAACCTACAAGAAATCTTGGATGAACTCAAGGATGAGGCCTATGTCAAGGATTGGACCAATGATGACTTCTTTGGTCAGATTTTCAAGACCAGTAATTGAGACCATCACCATTGTCACCATTGATTGAACTCAATCCTCAGTCTCATCTTACAAATCAGGTTCACCACCTTCATCCGCCCATCAAGTGATTGATCAACCATCCAATCCACTCCAAAAATGGATCATCTTCTCTCCCCGCTCATCCTCAGGATCTCACCGTCCATTTGATTGACATCACTGTTGCAATCCATCTTCTGCAACCGCTGTTGCAGCCCTGCAACCACTGTTGGGGATGATTATCCCCGCTATGGCTCATCTTCCAACTTGCGGATGTCCATCCGCTGTGGTAGTCCAAACCTGTCATATAGCCATCAGACTCACTTTTCTAGTTTAAAAACAGCTCAATCACTGAAATTAACCTCAGAATTGGATTCTACATCACAAATAACCCATAGTCACTCAGCCAAAGTACCCCACTATCTCTCAGGGATTAGAAGATACAGTCCAACAAACCTCCAACTGTGGCAAACTCATTCCCAACCAGGTGTCAAATCTCTGTAGAAGACACAAGACATACCTTGTAAACTCTCAAATACATGCCAGTAACAGCTTACCCTCAGTACCAGGACCATACAGCAACCCTGTCACCCCAACCAGAATACAGCAATACAGATACAGGAGGCAGTACAGGTAGTTCAGCTCCTATCACCTCACCCAGAAAGCAAGCATATATACATATAGGAGGCTGTGCAGATATGTACAGGAACAGTACAGGCAGGGGGAAGTGGAACCAGTCTCAACCAGGACCAAACAAATAAGCAAACATACGTACAGAAGGCTTTGCAGAAGTATGCAGGAGCAATATATGCAGGAGGAAGTGATACCAAACAAACTACCAGAACCATGCAGTACCAAACAAGCTCAGCACCACACAGCAATTTATGTAGTCAGAAGCATGTGATACCAAACAAACTACCAGAACCACGCAGTACCAAAAAACCTCAGCACCACACAGCAATTTATGTAGTCAGAAGCATGTGATTCCAAACAAACCACCAGTAACAACAACCCACAGCACTACACAGCAATATATGCAGGCAGTCAAGACCATGCAGCACCAAAACAAATCACCAGTGAATGAACAGCAGCACATGTAGGGAGAATCAAGTAGCACCAGACCAAAAATCAGTTCTGCACAGGAATACATTGTATCTGCAATTCACAGCAGTTTATGCAAGGCTGTGCATGCATTAAAACCCTGTAACATCTTTTTCCAACCAGCAGAAATGCCTCATGTAACTGTAAAAGCCTTTTCCAACTAGCTAAAATGTCTCATGTAATTATAGCTCACTGTTCCTCACCAGAACAGGGAGAACCCTCAGGAGCATCCTTGAGCACCCCTGGGGCAGGATTTTCTATTTAAGGAGGGCCTCTATGCCCTATCCAAGTTGTATCATCACCCAAAAAAATCATCACCCAACTCATCACCCATCTCATCATCACCAATCACCCAACCCATCCCCTACTCACCTCATCAACCCATCCATGTGTGGTACCTACCCAGATAAAATATTAGTAGTGAATCAGTTATAAAAGGAAACAAGAAATCAGAAACCAAGTTATTAACCATCTTTAGCCAATTAAACCACCCAATAGGTGCTTGAATAAGGGTTCTTCTGTGACCTAAATATTCAGCACCATATTAAAGAAACCCCACCCATTAGTTGATAAATAACCCTTACAAAGAAAGAGAGCACAACAAAAAGAAACTACAAACCTTTCCTCTGCCCAGCCCCCTGTGGGTAAACCCATCCTTGGGTCCTCTCCTGAACCATCCCTTTGATAAACCCTTGAACCATTTAATATTGGGATACTGGTTAAGATCATATAGATCTGATCAATACTTAACCAATAATCCAATACATTTGGTCTATTCTTCAACAAATCCTACCAATACCACAGTTAATAACTAATCTAGGTCTGATCTGAGACCTATATTAAGTCTCAAAGAAGCCAGCAATTAATTTAAATAAATTACTGTGCAGACTTGCTATAGTACTAGAAGGGAAGGCAATTCAAAAACACTTTTAGTATATACTAATACTCCAAAGGAGTAGAAGTAATACTAAATTCCCCTTCAAGGACTGCCAGCAAGCTATTTGCTAATTATTTATATAATCCCACAGGAGTCTCTACAATTGGTGTCCCAACAGTGGCCTGTTTCCTTCAGATTTGATTAGTTATTAAAACCAAGATTGGTGCAATATTAGCCTCAAGAATTAACTCAACATTCAGAAGGCAGAAAGAAGAAATCCCTACCAGATAATTGAAGACCTCAAGGACCAACTCAGAGGGATTGAAGATAATAACCAAGGAGCCCTATCTTCAATAATCAGGATGGAGAAAGAACTGCAAGACAAAACCAGAATAACCAGTGGATCCCAGGATAAACCAGAGGAAGACCAGGAAAGAAATCACAATCAGCCAGACCCTGGAGAAGAAGCAATGGGAAAAATTGAAAAAATTTCCAAACTCATAAACCAAATTCTGGAAGAAAGAACAGCACAGGGAATTCCAGAAACCCCATACACCCAACCAAGAACCAGATTTCAGACCCCAACCCCAAGATCAGCATATGGAAGAATCCCAGCAGAAACCATGTAAGAATCAACAAACCCCTCCATCAGCCCAGGAATAAATAGACATTCCCAACCTAGAGAAGAAGGAATAGGAATTACTAGGATCGAATATATTGAAAGAAACCCAGCCAGAAGACCAGTCCAGGATAACTCAATGATAAACAATGATGACCAAAATTGAGTATTATTGGATGGAAAGAAAGTGAACCTGGAATTTGATGGGACAGAAGTAGAACAGTTTATTAAAAGAGTAGAGAAACTGGCAAGGATCCAGAAGGCAGGAGGGATAGATATAGCCCCAAAGTTACCTTTTCTAGTACAAGACAAGAAGATCAGGGAGTCTATTGAAGACATGGAAGGACATGAATATGGCGACTGGGACCTTTTGAAGAAGGAACAGAAAAGGAAATGGGGCACAGCTACCCCCCATAGGAGGTTCAATGAAGAGTCCATACCAAGGCTGCTCAGACATACCCAAGAGCAGGGAGGCATCAAGACTAAGTATGACTTCAAGAAGTTTATTGGAAGCTATGAGGAGATGGTTATTTACTTCATCAGAATGGGTTATGACAACACCAACTGGGAAAGTGGAGAAAACCTCTGGAAAGCCCTGTCCACTGATATTAGGAGGGAATTTAACAGAGAATTGGCCCATGCAGGAAGAATCAAGATTGCAAGAGATGGAAGATACCTCCCACCAGATTTGGAGACCTTGAAGGAATTTGTGGAAATGACCTTGGCCTTATGGGATGTGGATGAAGAAGAAATCCCTAAACCTACCATCAAGAACTTAGTGGAGACAAAGAAGGAAGTCAAGTTTCAGCAAATGGGAATTGATGAGCTCTTGAGGATGCAGGAAGATGTTGAAAAACTCACTATGGCTCTAAACCAGAAGCAGGCACCTCCCCACTTTGATAGGATCAACCAGGGAATGGCACAAAAATACAGACACCGACTTCCCAGTGCAGGACCCAGATGGCCAATCAGATGTTACTATTGCAAGGTTGAACTCCATACCCAGGTCAACTTCCCAGACTTGACTGAAGACATAAAGGCCAAGAGGGTGTTTAAACAAGGGCCCAATTATTACTTCCCAAACAGAGAACCTATACCATATAGCCAGAAGGAAAGTTTCAGAGATCAGGTCAAGAGATTCTCAGAAGCTCAACAAGTCCCAAAGCTGGAGGAACCTCAGAAGCAGGAAGAACCAACCAATGTTGCAGCATTCTTGAAGACTGGAAATTGGGAAGCTTGGACACCACCAGAGGTAAATATGAAGGAATATAAAGTTAAATGGGGAATGAGAAGATCACAAAGGTTGGCTGGAAATACACCAGAGAAAGATAACACCCAGGAGGCACCAGTAGTAGACCAGGGACCTTCAGCACCAACTAAAGAAAAAGCTTTAGAACCAAGGAAGAGGAAGCCAAGCTATCCAGGAGCATGGGTGGAAATGGATCAAGATTCTGAAGATGAAGAAGAGCCCCCCAAAGAACCTGTCAAGGAACCAGTAACTTAACCTTTGAAAAATAAACCAGTAAAGTCAGAACCAGTGGATACCCAGGAAGGAACCAAGATGGAAGAAATTTTGAAGAAGAAAATATAAAAGCAGAACTTTAACCTTACCTTGGAGGAGCTCCTCTCAGTTGCACCAAATTTTTTCCAGCAGTTAAAAGATATGACCCCTGAAGGAACCTTGGATTTGAATAAAGCCTCTAAATCAATAACCAGCAAAAACAGTAGAAGGATAAATGGATGTCAGCACCACTTTGAAGAATATTCAGATGATGAGTACCCATGCTACATAGGCAACAATATCACCTATGCTTGTCCATTGGGATTCATTGATATCTGGATCAAAGGAAAGAAGATCAAGGCCCTGGTGGACACTGGTGCTGAATTAAATGTCATACCAGAACACTTGGCAATCCAGAAAGGCTTGGTGTCCAGAGAATTGTTCATGAAGGTTACAGGAATTGGAGGCCACTCTACCCCACTAATTGGATTGGCTGAAAGAACAGTATTTGAAATAACACCTGGGGAACCAAAGTCTGCCCACTTCTTCATAGCCAAAGGATCAATTCATACAGTACTTAGAAGACCCTTCTTAGTGGATCATAAAGTCAGGCTG
Source organism: Puccinia polysora (assembly GCA_025617555.3). Classification (NCBI taxonomy): domain Eukaryota; kingdom Fungi; phylum Basidiomycota; class Pucciniomycetes; order Pucciniales; family Pucciniaceae; genus Puccinia; species Puccinia polysora. The sequence continues at coordinate 22,340,780 of CM062624.1, forward strand.
GAATTGTCAAAGCATAAAGGGGAAGTTTTAAGCTATGAGATAGCAGGAGGGGAAAGGTTATGCATCCCAATTTGTTCACCAGATCAAGCTGGATGGCAGGTCACACCACCTAGAAGACCCATGGGTATGAAAAGTATTACAGCAAACTTAGAGGAAGAAGAATCCTGGCACAGTGGACAGAACATACCAGAAATATGCCTTGAAGACTCACCAGACCCCTGGGAAAATAACACCATCACCCCTGAAACACCAGTAGAAAGAGGGTGGGAGGAGGTTTTGAATAAAAAAGAAGCTGAAGAAAACCTGGAAATGTTTCAACAAGTATTTGGAGGATTCTGGACCAACCTTGAAGACATGGAAGGAACCAATTGGGAAGAATTACCTGGAGCAGGATTGGACAACTCAGAATTTATAGAGCTTCTTGTTAGAGTATGATTAGACTCTACTTCCGTTTTTTTCACATCCCCACGCTTTGACCCCCTTGGATTCAGAACCCCCGTGCCTCTCCAACTCTCTCGACCTCCGCGCCTCATCCTTTCCTAAATAAAGACCTGCTCCTTCTCACCTGACCCAGCCCCAGACTCAGCCCACTTCTCCAGTCCGACAACCACCTGCTAACCTCTCTCCCATCCTTTCCACGCTCCCCTTCTCAACTTCACCCATCCTTCCCGTCTATTCGTAAACCCAATCCAGGTACAACCTCCGTCATTGACCCATTAGCCATCCAGGAGGAGCAACCCCCACTCTCAGCCCGACCAGGCAGTAAGGATCACAACACAAGGTCGTACAAGGTAACCTCATTGCCCTGACCTCTTGTCTCACCTGTTCTTTGCTTGTCCAAGTACTATTTGCTGTCCTCATCCGCTAATTGTTTTCTTACAATATTGTCTACAAGTTGTTACCTCAAGTTCAATTCATTATCTGTGACTGCAATAAAGAGCGCTTATTCTCTCATGGTAGCAAGAGACAGCTCTTGGTCAAGATAAAAGAAAAACCAAATAGAAAGAAAATACTCAGATACAGCAACCAAAGGTTTACCCAAGATGACAGAGAGGTACTCAGAGTCGAGCTTGAAAGGAAAATCCATCCAGATCCCCGATTCCGATGAAAGCTCAAAGGAAGACTACTCTAGCAAGATCCGGATTCTGAAGCTCAATTGCCATAACTGGCTGGACTGGAGGAACCGACTCAAGAACGCACTCATTGGTAAAGGACACAAAGAAATCCTTGACCCCGAATGGATAGCCCTCAACAAGACTACAAAAACATACAGAAAGAAAAATGCCCTCGCCATCAACATCCTATACCAATCCGTCAATAAAGAACTCCTGCCATGGGTGAAGGAATCACAGAACGACTTCAATCTAGCTCTTGACGCACTGGCAAAAGCATGTGGAGAGAACTTGGTGATAGTCATCTGCAACCTCCTGGTCCATCTGGTAAACCTCACATACGAACCCCAATCATCCCTTTGAGAACATACCTCCAATTTCAAGGACGCATACGTAACCCTTAGCGAAACTATAAACGCCCAGCCACGTCAAGATAGGATCATGGAGGTCTCTACTGGAATGGCCGCCGCTTTATACCTGAAGAGCCTCCGCCTAGACAGCTCCATATCAAGTCTGGTACAATCACTATACAACACTTGACCGTTCGCCCTAAACAAAGTATGTGACCGTATCATGCTGGAAGACGGGAGACAAGAGTCAAACACTGCAGAGTCGTCATATTTCTCCTCACAACCTCAAAACCATAAACCCCCCAGAGGCTGGTTTGAACAACGAAAAGACCCTAGACCTCCAATACTGTCCTCCAAACCTTGTCCAGCCGCGCCCACCAGAAAGAACCCCGCGACCAGCAACCTAACCAATAAGATCAACCATATTATGGACCTACTCAAGCTAGCTAAAGCGGGATCACTAAACTCCATAGAAGACAATGAAGACCTTGACTCCCGTGACAAAGAGGTAAACCAGTTGTCCAAACGCGACTCCGACCCGGATCAATCTGGGTTCCTTGTTCAAGATGACGCCTTATATACACTCACGGACGAGGGATCCAAGAACAAACTTTTGTATGACTCTGGTGCAACCAAATCTACCGTGTCCAACCAATCCCTACTCACCAACATACGGCCCTATGTGAAAAAAATGAACACCTACGGCGGACAGGTGACCATCACGCACGTAGGCTACCTAAATCTAGGAGGAGTGGACATATATCCCGTTTACTATGCTCCCTCAGGACCGCGGAATCTTGTCTCTGCGACCCAGCTTGAAGACCACGGTTTACGGATAACACACACGCACCGCAACATACTCATCAAACTGGGAAATAAAACGATATACAAGTTCCCCTGGGTAGGCAACCTATACGTTGCTAACCACAAACCCTTCTCATCTACCATCAACTCCGTATCAGACAACAAACCTGTCGAGGACTGGCACGTAACGTTGGGACACCCGTCTGACAAATATCTTAAACGGTTCCTCCAAATAAACAACATCACCAACTCCAACCCCAACCACTCCTCAACAACCTGTGATGTCTGCAAGCAGTGCAAGTTGAAACAATCATCTCACTCTAATCCCATCCCCTCCGCGACCAGACCCTTTGCAAAACTTCACCTCAACGTCCTACAGAAAAATCCACCTTCTCGGAATGGCTACCAATATATCCTGGTCTTTGTGGACGACTACTCGCGGTTCAACTGAATCTACCTGATTAAACATAAATCGGAAACCGAGAGGAAAATAGTTAGTCTTGTCAACAAAATCCACAACCATCTGGGAACATACCCGGCAACGCTGCACTCTGACCGAGGCGGTGAGTTCTCATCCTCGACTCTTACCAGCTTTCTCTCTGCTAAAGGAATCTCTGTTGAACAAGGCCCCGCGAACTCCCCCCAAACAAACGGCATTGCAGAACGTTTCAACCACACAATACTTGTCAAAATGCGCTGTGTACTCGGGCACTCAGCCGTCCCAATTGCATACTGGGATGAGGCCGCTCGATACTCATCAATGTTGATCAACATGCTTCCGTCAAAGGCTCTTGGCTGGAAGTCCCCGTACAACGTGCTTCAGCGGGAATCTTCCTTTATCGAGCCGGCGCGGGACCTATTCACCCTTCTTCCCTTTGGCGTTAAGTGCTTTGTGCACCATCAATCCCCATCTAAGGTGGCACCCCCGTCAAAGCCGGTCCTCTTCCTGGGGTACAAACCCTTATCCAATGCCGGTCGATTTCTCAACGTAGACCGCCGTTCCACCATTGTCAGCCGCGACTTCACCTTGTCTACGGTCTTGTTCCACTACAATAATCCTCTGTCTGTAAAGAAACCTCCCCACTCCCTACCCCTCTCCTCGCGCCCACCTCTCTCCCCCTCCCCGAGCACTTTCCATCTATCCCTCCCACCCAATGAGCCAAGCAGCCGTCTCCCCAGCTTGCCTCATTCCCCAACTCCTGCCCCCCTTCCCCAATCTCCCCCCCACCTCACAACCAACCATCCCCTCTGAGCCCGCCAAACCACCGCCCACCCCCTTGGTCTTGTCTCCAACGCTGGGTGATCCAGGTTGGCCGATCGCCTCCAAACACTACGCTTTGGTTCCCCACTATGATGTAGCACCACAAAACATTACCAGCGACATCTCCACCGCCAACATTCAACCTGGCAGGCGCCGAGGAAACACGCAAGCGGAACCCCCCGGCGACAGCCACCCCAACAATGAAACCCCCAACAAACTTCACCTGTCGGAACCGGTAACGGTTGAGGAGGCTTTCTTGGACCCCACCGAAAAGCCTTTCTGGATTGAGTCAATTTCAGCCGAGAATGCGTCCATCCTGGCCAAAAATACGGGAATGTTGGTACCTCCGCCCTCAGACGATAAAGTGATTGGTGGAATGTGGCGCCTAGTCCCGAAGAAGAACGAGTTTGGTGAAGTCGTGCAAAGGAAGTCTTGATGGGTGTGCTTTGGCAACCACCAGGAATTCCCACGACACTACCGGGAGACTTACGCCTCAGTGGGTCGGAACAAATCTTTCAAGTTCTTACTTGCCCTGGCCGTTCAACGTGCCCTCCCAGTATTCCAGTTTGATGTGGAGACGGCATTTATCTACGGTGACATTGACTCCACGGTCTACGTCTCGCAGGTATCTGGCTTCAAAGTACCCGGCAAACAGGATTGGGTCTGGAAGCTCAACAAATCCTTGTACGGGACAAAACAGGCACCTCGGTGCTGGAGGCTGAATCTGGTCAACACGCTTGCGACACTGGGTATGTCCCCCTCTACCGGTGATGAATCTCTCTTCCTCAACAAGGCTTGCACAATGTTCCTGCACATACATGTCGATGACGGCTTTCTGGTTGGTTTTGATTGCGCTGAACTGGTTGGATTCTTGGACAGACTTGGCAAGGAGTACACCATAAAGACACAGGAACGGCCGCGCCAACATCTGGGCTACACCCTTGATTGGAAGGAGGATGGCTTGTTACTACTTCATCAATTGGATTTCTGCAACAAAACCCTGGTTGAATTCAACATGAGTGACTCAAATCCAGTCAAGGCACCCGCCCCGATGGACTTCCATAAACTAATTGCCAAGGAATCCCCACCTTTCAACCCGGCAATCATGCAAAAGGCCATAGGGATGTTAACGCATCTATCCATCAACTTGCGACCGGATATTGCCTTCACCACCAACATTCTAGCACAATTTTCCGACAAACCAACCAAAATCCACTGGAAGATGGTAAAACACCTCCTCTGATACCTCAAAGGCACACAAACCATTGGTATACTCTACTCCAAATCGCCCAATCCTACCAATGAACTGTGTGGCTGGGCAGATGCTGATTACGGCACATCCCTTGTCACAAAGAAATCAACCACCGGCTACGTCGTAACGCTGTACGGTAACCCTATCAGTTGGACCACCAAAAAGCAAACCATTGTTGCTCAGTCCACTACCAAAGCAGAGTTTGTAGCCATCAATCTGTGTGCAAAACAAGTAAGATGTTTATCCATGCTTATCAGTGGCCTTGGAATCCCCTTATCCAAACCCACCATAAAAAACAACAACCAAGGGGCTAACTTCCTAAGCCGTGAAGCCCAACTCAACCCCAACTCCAAACACATCAAAATCTGCTATCAATACCTAAGAGATCTCGTCTCCAAATCTCTGATCTCCGTGACTCACGTACCCTCCAAAGACATGATAGCTGACATCCTCACCAAACCTCTTGGACCAACCAAAGTCAAAATTGCTCTCACCCAGCTACATCTATCACCAGCCTAATCAAGGAGGAGTGTTAGAGTATGATTAGACTCTACTTCTGTTTTTTTCACATCCCCATGCTTTGACCCCCTTGGATTCAGACCCCCCGTGCCTCTCCAACTCTCTCGACCTCCGTGCCTCATCCTTTCCTACATAAAGACCTGCTCCTTCTCACCTGACCCAGCCCCAGACTCAGCCCACTTCTCCAGTCCAACAACCAACTGCTAACCTCTCTCCCATCCTTTCCACGCTCCCCTTCTCAACTTCACCCATGCTTCCCGTCTATTCGTAAACCCAATCCAGGTACAACCTCCGTCATTGACCCATTACCCATCCAGGAGGAGCAACCCCCACTCTCAGCCCGACCAGGCAGTAAGGATCACAACACAAGGTTGTACAAGGTAACCTCATTGCCCTGACCTCTTGTCTCACCTGTTCTTTGCTTGTCCAAGTACTATTTGTTGTCCTCATCCGCTAATTGTTTTCTTACAATATTGTCTACAAGTTGTTATCTCAAGTTCAATTCATTTCTATACTCAATTCATTATCTGTGACTGCAATAAAGAGCACTTATTCTCTCACTTCTCAACAATCAATTGGCCAATACCTTACTCTACCAAGGGGACTGGCTTTCTCATTATGGACACATCCCTTGGGTAGTCAGAACCAGCCTTTATCATGGAGAGGAATGGGCCAGATTATGTATTTAAAACTTGATCAATATGCATAAGGTCATCCCATTTGAGGTATGGTGGTCAGGCCAAATGGATAAGTAGTTTTGATCTTTATTGATGCAGCAGTAAGCCTTCAGTTTTTTTGAAGTGCTGAGGGAATGGGTGGGCAATTTTCATTTTTTATTCTCACTGTACAACATATGGTATCTAAAAAGAAAAGGGAAGCAAAAAAAGAGGTTCAGTACTTTTTCATGACTCATCTTACTTTCACTGCAAAAAAAAAGAAAAAAAAAACTCACTGATGTTAAGTCCAACTGATGAATTTTTCCTCCCAACATTAAATATAATATATATGTTATATATAATAACAAAAAAAATATTTATAGCTGCTTTTTTTCTTCTCAATGCCAAAGCCCTGGTTCCTTTTTTGATGAGCTGAGGGCAAGGGTGTTACTGCAACACTGTATTATTACTTCATTATAAAAAAAAATTGTTACAAAAAGATATATATATATATATATACTAAATACAAAAGAATATATATATATATATATATATACAAAAAGCGCATATAAAATTGGTTGCTAAAATGACCCCTAAAAAAAACCCCTAAAAAAATAATACCCTTTGTTAGTACTTATTTCTAGTAAAATAAGGAGAAAGCTCGAAGGAGGAGGCTCACCAACTAACAAGCCCGACCGGGCCCCCAAATTAAAGACTGGCCCCACGGCAATCAAGACAAAGGGAGTAGCTACCGGCTGCGGAAAGGGAGGCACGATTCACCCATTGATTTATTTTCAACAAAAAAAAGCGGTCAGAAGATGCCCTAGCGACAAGAAGGAAAAAGGGGGAAGGAACTCACCAAAGCGATGACGAGGATGTTTTTTTGTGGACGGAGGGGGGGGAAAGAAGGCGCTTGTTGGCCCTCCTTAAATAGACATTGAGGGAGGGGAGGACCTCGCTCCCAACCGCCAAACTGCCTTTACCGCAACTACCCGCAATCTTGGGAAAGTCCGAGCGGCAATAGCGGTCGTCGCGGCAGCAGAAGCACCCGCCGATCGGAGAAACAAAAAAAAAAAAGAAAAAAAAAAAAGAAGAAGAAGAAAGGGACAGGGACGTACTAGTAACAGTGGCAGGCATTGAGCTCAACTCAAATATGATCCAACCGAACCTTGATCCCTTCAACGGTCTGGCGGAGATGGGAACCCTTGGGGAGACTAACCATCAAGCACCAGACAGCAAAGTGGACGGCCTCGAAACCGTTGGCAATTCCATGAGGGAGTCTAGGCGGCGGAGGGGGAACAACCAGAGGACCCAACGTTGGAACCACAATTAGGGGGCAAGCCAGAAAGGGAACGGACAGTGGTACACAAGTTCCCAGAAGCGGTACTCGGCTGGGAGACGTTGACAACCTCGAAGGAAGGACCAGAACCGGGGTTGGTGAGTAGGTGAGACTTGATTGACTTAGGGGATGACGGGACGTTTGTGGGGTCGGGACGGGAATCCATTGACAAAGGAGCGGCCTGGTTGCTGGGCAAATCGGGATTTGAGCGGGCCTCAGATGAGTCCCCTGCTAGCGGTTCAGGGGCGTCCTTTGGCCTGGCTGAGTGGGGGTCCTTGGACTTGCGTTTGAACAACCGGCTCGGGGGGACCACAACCACGGAGGCCTTGGAGTCCGTATCGTTGTAGCGTGGGGATTTGGCAGGCATCTGCACGAGCAAGGAAGGAGCAAAAAAAACAAAAAAACAAGTCACAATCCCGTCAGCCATTTGGGTCACAGGGAGGGATGAGACGGGGTGAGAAACAACTCACCTTAGATGGAGTGACGAGGAGAAGGGAAAGAGGGAGCAGCGGATGATGAGGGCGGGGAGAATCTGTCAACAAAGACCGCCCTTTAAATATTTGAGGACCCACCTAGAGAAGAGGTGGTGGCAAAAGAGAGAAGGGGCAAAACTCACCCAGGACCAGCGGACCACCCCAACGCTCATGGGCGACTATAAGCACAGCGTGATTGAGGAAGCGCGGCGGTATCCTAATTGTGATGCAAGATAAATTAAAAAAAAATAAGAAGAAGAAGAACCAAAGACGCAATCACAAGCAAGATAGATTAGCAAAAAAATAAGGGAATGAATAGGATTGACGAAGCAAGGTCAGACGTACTACAACCAAACCAAAAAGCAAGGAGGGACCCCAGATCTGCGTAGCACGTCACTAGATAAGAAGGAACAAGCGCGGCATCAGTAACCAAGATGAATTAAAGGAAGGAAGGTGACAGGCAACTCAAAAAAAAATGAATACGGACCAGCTGACGCGCTAAGGAAAGGATGTATCGACGATCGGACTAACCAAGTATAGGAAAGAACCCACCCTGCAGACGCCAAGAAGAAGGAAGAGGAGCCAAAGGAGGGGAAGGGGGGCGCGAGCATGACAAAGCACATGATCAGAAATTGGGAACCAGCCAAATAATTGAAGAAGGAAATGAAAAAAGAAAAAGAGGCTTACCTGTACTTGCCGGCAATGTAAATCCTTACCTGTACAACTAAGCGGTAAGGTAGACCGGGAAAAGCCGATCAGCTCGGACATGGAGAAGAGCAACTGACTTGCGGAGCGCCCCCCCCTTCCGCGCCGCTAGGAGGCGCCCCCACAAGGGAAGCAGCTTCTCGCGCCAGGGGCGCGGGAGCAAGGCTGCAATTTTATTTGCCATGGACAATTGCGGGACTGGCAAGCTCCGCCCTCAAGAACAATAAAAAGACATGATAAAAATAATAAATAAATAAAATAGTAGCAGTAATAAAAGTCTTAAAAAAAAAACAATAGATAAGCTAAATTAAAAATAAAATAAAATAAAATAAAATGATCAATCAATCAACCTGAATCTACAACACTCACTTCAGCCGCCGGCAATGACTCCGGGCCCCATTTTTTCTGAATGCCTGCATTGGGTAAAGAAGGGGTTACCCTCATCATGATCTACATATGCAAGATAAAGCACAAATAAAGTCACAAGTAGGGCGTCAGCACGGGAATCTGGTCAGAGACAAGTCAGGAGACCATGAATACAGAAATAAACAAAGCAAAAAAAATATACAGGAATAGAAGAATGATGGCTTACCGATTAATTGAGCGCCTCGTACCTTGTCGTGATCCAAGATTTGTGTTGTAGTGGATCAAACCCGACTACAGAATATCACAATTGGGATATCACATAACCCGTGACATATGTATATAGTATAAAAAGGAAAGCCCGCGCGCACATGAGAAATATACCTAATGTGTGATTCCGTCCCTATTATCTTACATATATTTGAGCTATCCGTGTCTACAGGTTAAAAGCCTGCTCTACCCGTTACCGTTATCACGTATCCGTTACCGTTATCACATATATATCTTTATAAGAACCGTTCCGTCATCCAATCTACCTTAATCGACCGTTAATAATCCAAACAGAGCTACTCGAGTCTACAGTAAATATCAAGTCAAAAGCGTCCTTCGTCCGTATTATATTATCAACTGTTTTTGCCTACTCTGAACCCTCATTGGTCAATTGTCCGTACTGTCAATGTGATCCGTTCAACATCAGACAAGAATAAATCTCCAACCATAACCGTTGTATGACCAAGCCCTGCCGCAGGAGAGGACGACCTGGAAGACCTGGTGTGAACCCTGACAACAAGGAATTGATTACCAATTACAGCAAGATGGAACCCGCCAAACCGGAGATGACCACAACCCATTCCATGAGCACGGCGAGGGCAAAATTCCTTGCAAATCCTACCAAATACGTGGCAACCGTTGAGACTCTACGACGCGATGGAAGCAACATCGACAAATGGATTGGCGGAATAGATACGATTGGCCTGCTGGTTTTTGGCAAGTCAAGTTTTTTGTCTGATATCAACAACCTCAAGGCGTTGGATCATTTTGAAAGTATCTCCCTGCAAGTTTTCTTTACCCTAACCGTCAACCGAGAACTCAAAACGCTTGTGTCCAACCAACCAACAGCTTGGGAAGCGTTTGACACCGTTCAAAAAAATTTTCAACTATCCAGCCGGACTCGCCAAGTGGAATTACTCAGCGAACTGTTTTTCAAATTGACCACCATGGAAGGATCCGTCTCGTCACTCCTCACCCAAATCTCAAATATCTTTATCAAATTAGGGCGACTTGGCTGCCCGGTCCCAAATCCTCTGATTTCATTAATCATGCAAGTCCTGACCCCTCCGCCGCCGGGGACGACAAGGTCCCAACTGCTGCAGATCGTTGGACCACAACTTGATCGCCTTGAAAACCCGAGCCCAGCCAACACGCAATCGATCTTGACGTTGTTCTATAGTGAGATCACTCGGGGAAATGCAGCCGATAACCCGTACACCATCAACACCGTCAATCCTTATACTTGGCAATGTCCTCAACCAAGCCAGCCACGGGCTACTAGCAATTGTCCGTCGCAACCGAGATTGCTTTACCACCAACCAACCCCCGAGGACATCCAAGCTGCTCAGAACAACATCAACAGCGGTAACCGTCCAGTACCCCCAGAAGTGAGGAATCGTCACGGCGGCTTGTGTGCGTATTTTTGTTCTCCCGACCATTGGCAATCAGAATGCCCAATCCTTTGAGTCGACGCAGGTTTACCCCCGCCCGGTGTATCACGGGACGGCCCTCCGCATCTCAACAACCAACCTTATTGTGCCACATATCGCCCACAACCCCAACAAATTAATGTGGTACAATCCCAAGATGTGCCGGTCACCAACGGGGATTGCCCCAATCAGACCGTGATCCAATCCGTGAGTGGACCTAACACATTGGTGATTGATTCTGGGGCAACCTCTACGGTGAGTGGCCACTTTTCTTCTTTTCTTTCTTACTTTCCTTTTCCCAAACCGTTATCCCTGAGGCTAGCGAACCCTAACGCATTGTTGTATGCTGCGGGCAGAGGGACGATTTGACTGTTGACAACCCAGTGTGGGGGCCCTGGGGACCCCCTACTGAATGATGTACTGTATTGCCCCAATATGCAAGGAACGCTCCTGTCCCTAGGTAATCTCATTGAATCAGGATACACGTCCCATTTCTCCAATTGTAATATTATTCTATCTTCCCCTTCCCATATTATCACCTCTGAATACAAAGATCGTACGTGGACCGTCAGTCGAATAAACCACCCAGACCTTATACCGCATGCTATCCGTACCTTGTCCCTGTCTCTTTCACCCCCTTCCGTTTTTTTCTCTTCCCTATTATTATCACTGCGCCCTTGGACATGTATCGGATGACATCGTCAGGCAATATCTAAAAAAACACATACCATCTTTCGACATCAAGTCCTGGACCCCTTTCATATGCGAACCGTGCAAGATTTCGAAAAGTATCCGTTGTAGAGACTCCTGAGGGATTATGTAAATGATTTAGCAAATAGCTTGCTGGCAGTCCTTGAAGGGGAATTTAGTATTACTTCTACTCCTTCAGAGTATTAGTAACACTAAGAGTGGTTTTGAATTGCCTGCCCTTCTAGTACTATAGTAAGTCTGCACAATAATTTATTTAAATTAATGGCTGGTTTCTTTGAGACTTAGTATAGGTCTCAGATCAGACCTTGATTGGTTATTAATTTTTATTGGTAGGGTTGTTGAAGAATGAACCAGATGTATTGGCTTATTGGTTAGTGGTTGATCAGATATGTGTGATCTTAACCAATATCCCAATATTAAAGGGTTCAAGGGTTCTATCAAAGGGGTGGTTCAGGAGAGGAACCAAGGATGGGTTTACCCACAGGGGGCTGGGTAGAGGAAAAAAAGGTTGGTAATCCCTTTTTGGTTGTGCTCTCTTTCTTTGTAAGGGTAATTATTGAGTGATGGGTGGTTTCCTTTAATTTGGTGCTGAATAGCTCAGGTCACAGAAGGACCCTTATTCAAAGCACCTAATGGGGTGGTTTCAATGGTTGATGAGGTTATAAAATTGGTCTTTGACTTCCCTTTTTCTTTATTGTTACACTGACAATCTCCTTTTTTTTATATCTGGGTAGGACCACAGATGATTGGGTGGTAATTGGATGATGAGTAGTTGATGAGTGGGTGGAGCTCCTGGATGGTGGATGATGATGGTGATGGTAGTGGGGATACAACCTGGATAGGGCAGAGAGGCCCTCCTTAAATAGAAAATCTGGTCCTCAGGGGATGCTCAGGGCTGCCCCTGAGGGTGCCCTGGGGCTTCCCCTGTTACAGTGGGATACAGGTACATGAGACATTTTAGCTGGTTGGGAAAATTTAATACAGTTAAATGAGGCATTTCTGCTGGTTGGGAAAACCTAATACAGTTACATGAGGCATTTCTGCTGAATGGAAAGAGGTTGTACTGGGGTTACATGCAGGCACTTGCCTACATTAATTGCTGTGTAGTGCTGGGTTGAATTTGTGCTGTGGTGAACTGGTACTGGTGGGTTGTTTGGATCTACATGGTCCTAGCTGCCTGCATATATTGCTGGGTAGTCCTGTGGTATTTTCACTGGTGGTTTTTTGGTTACACATGGCCCAGACTGCCTGCATAAATTGCTGGGTAGTCCTGTGGTGCCTGTACTGGTGGTTGTTTGGATCTACATGGCCCTAGCTGCCTGCATATATTGCTGGGTAGTCCTGTGGTATTTTCACTGGTGGTTGTTTGGTTACACATGGCCCAGACTGCCTGCATACATTGCTGGGTAGCCCTGTGGTGCCTGTACTGGTGGTTGTTTGGATCTACATGGCCCAGACTTCCTGCATACATTGCTGGGTAGTCCTGTGGTGCCTTGTACTGCTGGGTGTTTGGTTACACATGCTACTGGCTGCATAAATTGCTGTGTGGTGCTGAGGGTTGTTGGTACTGGTAGTTTATTTGGTATCACATGCTACTGGCTGTATGTACTGGTGGTTGTTTGGTTACACATGGCCCAGACTGCCTGCATACATTGCTGGGTAGTCCTGTGGTGCCTTGTACTGCTGGTTGTTTTGGTTACACATGGCCTTGCTTATGGTTCTGAGTATACAGGTGAGGTGATTGGTTGTATGTTTGGTTGAGGTGTTATGTTGGGATGTTACTGGTATGTCTTTAGGGATTCCAAGTATACCCATATGGCCTTTCACTAGTTTGTGATACCTAGGTGTGATATGAGCTGTCCACAATTTATTTTGGCTGTATCTTCTAAACCATGAGAGATAGAGGGGTAGTTTGACTGGGTGACTATGGGTTATTTTTGGTGTAGAATCCATTTCTGAGGTTAAATTTATGATTGGGATTATATTTATACTAGAAAATTGAGTCTGATGGCTATAGATTAGGTTTGGTCTACCACACCATTGGCGTGAATATTTTCCTGATACAATTCCAAAAGTCAAACCCCTTGATTTGCTGGTCACGGACGTACTGGGCCCGTTAACCCCCAACTGCAATGGTAACCGTTACCTACTCACTATCCGCAACCACGTTTCCACTTTCATCTTTGTCCATGCCTTCAAAGTCCGTTCCGAAGTACCCAAATTGATCTTGTCGACCGTCCAATACCTCAAGAACCGACTAGGATCAGCACCGATGCACATCTAATCGGAAAATGCAAAGGAGTACCATACAAAATCACTCACCGATTCTCTGGAATCACTTGGTAAGAAACCAATATTCACGTGTCCATACACACCGGAGCAGAATGGCAAGGCTGAGAGGGTCAACCGCACGCTAGGAGACATGGCCCGAACAATGCTAAAATATGCCTGACTCCCCGACAAATTTTGGTCCTTTGCTTATCTACACGCCTGTTTCATCCATAAACGTATCCCGAACTCGCGATCATCCCATAAGACACCTACCAAACTCCTCTATAATGCTCCTCCGACCGACATCACCCTTTACCCATTTGGCTCCATTGGCATTGCGCACATTCCAAAAGGAAAACGGTTGAAACTCAACAAAAGGGCCAAGCGTATGGTTTTCTTAGGTTTCCAAGATGACAATTGCGGATACGTGTTTTGGAATCCACGGTCATCAAGCTTGACACACACTGACGTCGCCAAGTTTCCCAAATCTATCCCCAAACCTTTCATCTCAACCCCGACCAGTCTTGACTCCATTGACCCCACGCTCCAATTGATAAACCTCCGGCTTGGTGAGACCCCGACCAACGAGATATGTCATGCCCAAGACTCCTTCATCCTAGAAATTCCCAATCTTCCCAACAACAACCTACCATCATCCGTGTCACACGCACTATCCAAAAACTTGCGCCACATATGGGGACCGCCCCTACGAAAAGAGATAGACCAACTATTTGACATGGATGTATGGGAGGCCGTTGAACGGACCCTGGGGATGAAGGTGATTGGTGCTAAGTATGTCTTTGCATTGAAACGGAAACTGGATGGGACCATTGACATGCCAAAGGCACGTTATGTTGCTAAAGGTTTCCGTCAGAAGCTAGGGGTTGATTGCTATGAAAAGTTTGCGCCTACCGTGTCTCTTTCTTCTCTATGTCTTCTGCTGGCCCTTGCGATCTCAAACAACTGGATCATCAATAGTTTTGACATATCCGCAGCCTACCTCCATTCCCCAATCGATGAGCTTGTATGCGTTGAACCACCCGTCCATGTCTGTCCAGAACTAGCAGGTATGGCAATGCATCTAAAAAAATCGCTATATGGCACAAAGCAAGCAGCAAGGTGCTGGTGGAAATTCTTCAAATCCCTCCTTGACGATTTAGGATTCACTGGTGATTGTATTTAACAAACTGTCTATTTATACCAAAAAGGCACGGCAATTGTGGCAATATGGCTCCATGTCAATGACGGCCTTGTCGTAGGAAACAATGCTGTCACCTTATCTGAGCTGCGTCAAAACATGTCTAACCGTGTGAAGCTAAAATGGCAGGAGGGATGCGATTGCATCGTGGGAATCAATCTTGTAACTGTTGGTAATACCCTGTACCTAGCTCAACGCCTACTAGCGAATCAAATTGTCCGGAAGTGGTCGCTCCTCAAATGCAAAAAACTCATACAAATGGCTACCATATTACCGGAGAACGAGCTTCAAACGGAAAAATCAACACCCGGTGTTGACACGGACCTTTATCAATCTTTCATTGGCTCGCTCAACTATCTCGCTTTAGGTTCTCAACCAGATATATCTTACGGTGTGAACTATCTATCTCGGTACAACAAATGCCCGACAGTCACGCATTGGGAGGCCCTCCGCCATCTTATCCGGTATGTGAACTTGACATCTCATTACAGATTACAATTCCAACCATCCAGTACCTGTCTCCAACTATGGACAGACGCAAGCTGGGGGGATGAATTCCATTGGTCAACTTCCGGTTTCTTGATCTTACTAAATGGCTGCCCAATTTCCTGGTGTTCTAAGCAACAAAAAACCGTGGCAACGTCGACTTGTAATGCGGAATTTATATTGATTGGAATGGCAGTAGAATTTTTTATCTCCTTACATAATATAGTCCTGAATTTTTCTCCTTCTATTTCCTCTTCTATTTTTTGTGATAACTGTGCGGCAGTGCTAGTGGCAAATGACAACGGTTTGTGGTCAAGGACGCGACATATATCACGAAATTTCTTTTTTACCAATGATACGATCCGACAACTGCAAATTAATGTCAATTGGGTAAAAAAGGCAGATCAACTGGCCGACGTGATGACTAAGCGCCTTGAGCCTAACAAACAAGATAGTTTCTGCAAAAAATTCTTTTCTGACTTTATCACATCTTGACTTTTTTCCTCTATTACTTGTGTTTCCTCAATTATTGTTTAATCTTGTTTCTTATCTTCTATAGTCTGGTTTGTAGGGGGGTGTTGTAGTGGATCAAACCCGACTACAGAATATCACAATTGGGATATCAAATAAACCGTGACATATGTATATAGTATAAAAAGGAAAGCCCGCGCGCAAATGAGAAATATACCTAATGTGTGATTCCGTCCCTAAAATCTTACATATATTTGAGCTATCCGTGTCTACAGTTTGCATGACCGCCGCGAAGATCAATATGTACAACCGCCTCGCGCGGCCCCTCACCTCTTTTCTCCCAAAAATCCCGCGCACCTCGCGCGCCCCCTCCGCTTGTCAAAAGCCCATGTCCGCCCGCAACCAAAACCAGCGCGCATCCGCAAAAAAAGGAAACAGACCGCCATCAAGACTGGATCCAAAAAGGGGGTATATATATAAAAGAATACATAAACACAAACAAAGGTAAATATATAAAAAATACATATATACATATAAAAAAGGGGTATATAAAAAAAATAAAACAAAATAAAATACAAAATACCAAAAAATAAAAATAAAAATAAAAATAAAAAAAAGAAGGGTGCATGAAATAAATAAAAAGGCTCCTAAGCAGGAGCCTAAAATGCTAAATCTATTGTCACAAACATAAAGCTGACAAATAAGACTCCTAAGCAAGAGTTTAAACTGCTGATAATAAACAAAAAACAAAAAATTAAAAATTAAAAATAAAACAAAAGGAGTAAATGAAAAAAAAAGAAGGGAGGATTTATAAAATAAAAGAAAGCTCCTAAGCAAGAGCCTAAACTGCTGAATTTATCAAGAAAATAATAATAAAATACAAAAAAAGAGAATGAATGAATGAAAATATGACTTTTATCAAGAAGATTATTATTAATGTAAAAAGATTTCAACCCAAAGAGAAAATGGAACACTGGGAAGAAGGAAGGACCTGAAGACATCAAGACTGGCTTAACTTAAAATTGGACCCAATTGAAGACTTCAAGATGTGTCAAGGTATAAAGGAAAAAGGAATCAATTAATCTTCAGCTAGAACTGTCTGAATGAAGACATTATAGTAGGTTTCAAAGGACAAAGTTATCTATCAGTTTTGAATAGATGCAAACAGGATGTCAAGGCTTGAAATTCAACAAAATAATTTAGAGGAGAATAGGAAAGATTTAGAGGAAAATAATCTGTCTTTGGCCATGAAGTACCACAGTATATGGAGAAGGGGAAAGAAGATTTAAATTCAGGGAATCAGTTAAATCCAAGGAATCAAAAAAAAAGGAAAATGCCAAAACCTGTCTTTATCCAGAAGAAACCTAGTATAATTCAACAATAAAGAAGAATGGAAAGGATTTAATTGTACTTTCACTTGCTACATGGGCACAATCAAGAAAGAATTAAGAGGAGAAGATTTCAAGATAAAACAATCAAGATTTCAACAGGACCAACTGGATCACTAGGATTCTCTGGACCTTTGCTTTATTTGAAATGTGATTATTAGTTTTTTTATGCCTCTCAAGATCAATACCACTAAGAAGAAGAAGAAGGAAGAAGAAGAAATAAGAAGAAGGAAGAAGAAGGATAGGATGTGGAGTCTGATGTCTATGGACAGGAGTGCTGTGGACAGGATTAAGTCTGGGGGGGATGTGGTAGTCCAAACCTGTCCTATAGCCATCAGACTCACTTTTCTAGTGTAACAACAGCTCAATCCCTCAAATTAACCTCAGAATTGGATTCAAAATCACAAATAACCCATAGTCACTCAGCCAAAGTACCCCAATATCTCTCAGGGATTAGAAGATACAGTCCAACAAACCTCCAACTGTGGAAAACTCATTCCCAACCAGGTTTCAAATCTCTGTAGAAGACACAAGACATACCTTGTAAACTCTCAAATACATGCCAGTAACAGCTTACCCTCAATACCAGGACCATACACCAACCCTGTCACCCCAACCACAATACAGAAATACAGATACAGGAGGCAGTACAGCTAGTTCAGCTCCTATCACCTCACCCAGAAAGCAAGCAAATATACATATAGGAGGCTGTGCAGAAGTGTACAGGAACAGTCCAGGCAGGGGGAAGTGGAACCAGTCTCAACCAGGACCAAACAAATTGTCAGCTTGCTACTATGTACAGAGCAAAACTGTCAAATAGTAACACAAACTATGAAAAATAAGAATACCTCAATTAACAAATTAAGGAGTGAGAAATCAATAAATATTATTACAGGAATTGATTCCTCACCCAAAATTAGGCAGGGTCACTCACCAACCCCACCCTTGAATTCCAAGTCCTTATATTTTTAAAATAATTAAAAAGAAAAGTACTAAAAATTACAACACCTGTATGGCACTTTTTGGCCATTCTAATATTTCACACGTATTGTCACGTATAGGGTTTACACCTAAAATTCACTCAGAATTGAGGTGTTGTGTATATTTTAGGATTTACACGCAGAAATGTGTTATGTCACAATTCCCGCGCGCAGCCCCGCATCATTACTTAACCCTACCTACTAGTAGCAGCAGGTTCCCGCGTACTAGAGACCCGCGCGCAGCTGATTCTGTCACGCACACAGCGGATCCTACCCCGCGCACATCTGTACTAACTGATCCCTGCGTCTGGATCAGTTGTGACTAATCTGACAACCAGGTACCCCTCAGAAGAGCTACAACCTAGTTAGGGTTGCCTAGGATATGTAAAAAACGGAAATATGCATTACTAATGATCTAAAAAGATCAAAAATTAAATAAAATTAATGAAAATTAAGTTTTAAAAATTTTTGAATAATAAATCAAAGATCAAGGACTACCACGTAAATCACTGATCTTGATCTTTGAAGACCACAAAACACTACAAGAAGTGTTCATAAAAATTATTGAAAATTATCTACATGATCAGCAGATAATAGAGAATCAGTAACCATCCACATCTGCACGCTTTAAAACAATATCAATAGTACAAATGAAGGATGGGTACAGAATGATCAAATTTACACCATAACAGATTAACAGATCCTGTGGCTAAAATAGTACAGAAATCCAGCAGATCTAAGGACAGCTGATTGACAGAACCAAGTAGACGTGCTAATATTGCCCTGACTGGCTTGCAAGCCTCAGCTCACAAGCAGAACCCTCTCTACGTGCCCTGAGAAGACCAAAATCACCCCCAAAAGGTATTTATACAGACCTCTTTGGATCCATTATTCCATCATCAGTTTACCAGGAATTATTGATTATCAATCAGACACCGTGTCATTGTTAATCAAGTGCTTATATGAAGATAAGCAAGTGATTTATGGCTTAGTCTGAAGTAGTATTATTTACCTATATTAACCAATCAACCATTGAAGTTTAGTCAAGCAATCTACACCATCTGCTCTGAAACCATTCAAATTATTCCAGGATTTTCGTGGTGAAGTGCTCAGAGTGAGTGTTACCCTTCCTGTCTAGGCCATTTGTGCTGTTAAGCCCGGCCATTAGTGGAATAAGTCCTTTCTAAGGCACCCATATTTATTCCAAGGTTCTTAAACTGCCTAAGGAGGCCCCTTGAAGAAAGGTTGCTAGTCTGTAAAGATCCCCAGTAGTATAATACTGTGGCCCCTCTTTTATATTATATTGAAAACCATTTACTACCAAAACAATTAAACCTTGCAACTGCTCTTATTAAATCATTTCTTTGAGCTTGTAAGCATTTATAATTGGAATAATAATTATTATTATCATTCCAGCATTTTTATCACTCTCTGTAGCTAAAGGACTGCAAGGTTACTGGTATCAGAGAGCTGACACAAATAAGCAAACATTAATACAGAAGGCTGTGCAGAAGTATACAGGAGCAATATATGAGGGATGAAGTGATACCAAACAAACTACCAGAAACATGCAGTATCAAACAAGCTCAGCACCACACAGCAATTTATGTAGTCAGAAGCATGTGATACCAAACAAACTACCAGAACCATGCAGTACCAAACAACCTCAGCACCACACAGCAATTTATGTAGTCAGAAGCATGTGATTCCAAACAAACCACCAGTAAAAACAACCCACAGCACTACACAGCAATATATACAGGAAATCAAGACCATGCAGCACCAAAAAAAATCACCAGTGAATGAACAGCAGCACATGTAGGGAGAATCAAGTAGCACCAGACCAACAATCAGTACTGCACAGGAATACATTGTATCTGCACTTCACAGCAGTTTATGCAGGGCTGTGCATGCATGAAACCCCTGTCTCAGCTTTTTCCAACCAGCAGAAATGCCTCATGTAACTGTACAAGCCTTTTCCAACCAGCTAAAATTTCTCATGTAATTTTAGCTCACTGTTCCTCACCAGAACAGGGAGAACCCTCAGGGGAAGCCTTGAGCACCCCTGGGGGCAGGATTTTCTTTTTAAGGAGGGCCTCTCTGCCCTATCCAAGTTGTATCATCACCCGAAAAAATCATCACCCAACTCATCACCCATCTCATCATCACCACTCACCCAACCCATCCCCTACTCACTCCATCAACCCATCCATCTGTGGTACCTACCCAGATAAAATATTAGTAGTGAATCATTTATAAAAGGAAACAAGAAATCAGAAACCAAGTAATTACCCATCTTTAGCCAATGAAACCAACCAATAGGTGCTTGAATAAGGGTTCTTCTGTGACCTAGTTATTCAGCACCATATTAAAGAAACCCCACCCATTAGTTAATAAATAACCCTTACAAAGAAAGAGAGCACAAAAAAAGAAACTACCAACCTTTCCTCTGCCCAGCCCCCTGTGGGTGAACCCATCCTTGGGTCCTCTCCTGAACCATGCCTTTGATAAACCCTTGAACCCTTTCAATATTGGGATACTGGTTAAGATCATATATATCTGATCAATAATTAACAAATAATCCAATTCATCTGGTCTATTCTTCAACAAATCCTACCAATACCACAGTTAATAACTAATCTAGGTCTGATCTGAGACTTATATTAAGTCTCAAAGAAGCCAGCAATTAATTTAAATAAATTATTGTGCAGACTTACCATAGTACTAGAAGGGCAGGCAATTCAAAACCACTCTTAGTATATACTAATACTCCAAAGTAGTAGAAGAAATACTAAATTCCCCTTCAAGGACTGCCAGAAATCTATTTGCTACTTATTTATATAATCCAAAAGGAGTCTCTAAACCGCTGCCTGCTGTCATCCGTGACACAGGCTGGCTGCCTTCCTGCCATCTCTTTTTTTTCTCACTTGTCCCAATCATCTTTGTTGTCTTAATTTCCAATTTCCGGCATCATTTCATTTTCTGTCAGCTTGCTACTATGTACAGAGCAACCTGTCATAGCAACACAAAACTATAAAAAGTAAGAATATCTCAATTAACAAAAGAAGGCGGGAGAATTCCATGAATATTATGAAAGAAATGGATTACTCACCCAAAATTAGGTAGGGTCACTCACTGACCCCACCCTGTAAATCCAAGTCCTTACATTTTTAAAATAATTAAAAAGAGAATTATTAAAAATTACAACACCAGTATAGCACCTTTTGACCATTTTAAGATTTCACATGTGTTGTCACGTATAGGGTTTACACCTAAAATTCACCCAGAATTGAGGTTTTGTGTATATTTTAGGGGTCACACACGGAAATGTGTTATGTCACGATTCCTGCGCGCAGCCCTGCATCATTACATACCCCTACGTACTTGTAGTAGCAGTTTCTCGCGTACTAGAGACCTGCGTGCAGCTGATTCTGCCACGCAAGCAGGGCATCCTACCCCACCCTCATCTTTACTGACTTATCCCTGCATCCAGATCCGTCGTGACTAATATGACAACCAGGTACCACTCAGAAGAGCTACAACCTAGTTAGGGTTGCCTGGCATATGTGACAAGTTGACATATGCATTAGTAATAGTCTAAAAGAATCAAAAAGTAAATAAGATTAATAAAAATTAAGTTTAGAACATTTTTTAATAATAAATCAAAGATCAAGGATTACCACGTAAATCATTGACTCTGACCTTTGAAGACCACAAAACACTACAACAAGTGTTGATAACAACTATTAAAAATTATCTACGTGATCAGCAGTTGATAAAAAATCAGTAAAAATCCACATCTGTTCACTTTAAAGCAATACTAATAGTAAAAATGAAGGATGAGTGCAGAATGATCAAATTTATGCCATAATAGATTAACACATCTTGTGGCTAAAACAGTACAGAAATCCAGCAGATCTAAAGTCAGCTGATTGACCGCACCAATTTGAAGTGCTAATGTTGCCCTGACTGGCTTTTCAGACTCAGTCCATGAGCAGAACCCTCTCTACATTCCCTGAGAAGCTCAAAATCACCCCAAAAAGGTATTTATACAGACCTCTTTGGATCCATTATTCCATGATCAGTTTACCAGGAATTATTATTATCAATCAGACACCGTGTCATTGTTAGTCAAGTGCTTATGAAGAATCTAAGCAAGTGATTTATGACCAAGTCTGTAATATTATTATTTATTTCTTAAAAACAATCAAACCTTGAAGTTTAGTTGAGCAATCCACCCCATCAGCTCTGAAAGCCTTCCTATTATTGAAGGATTTTCGTGGTAAAGTGCTCAGGGTGAGTGTTTCCCTTCCTTTCTAGGCCAGTGTGCTGTTATGCCCAGCCATTAGTGGAATAAGCCCTTAATAAGACACCCATCTTCATTCCAAGGTTCTTAAACTTCCTAAGGAGGCCCCTTGAAGAGAGGTTACTTTGTCTGTAAAGACCCCCAGTAGTATAATACTGTTGCCCCTCTTTTATATACATATTGAAAGCGTTTTATTACCAAAACAATTAAACCTTTCAACTGCTCTTATTTTAATATTTATTTGAGCCTCTAAGTGTTTTTTTGGAATAATTATTATTATTATTATTCCAGTATTTTCATCACTCTCTGTAGCTAAAGGACTGCAAGGTTCCTGGTATCAGAGAGCTGACATTTTTCAAGTAAAAAAAAAGAAAAAAAACTCAATTGTTTTCTTTTTCCACTTTATCTGTCTCATCACTTTTAAATAGTCTACAGGGACCCATGGCCCATAAAAGGAGGGCTCTCCCTGACCTTTTTCTAAGAATCCAGGGGGGTGTGTGTGTATGTTCCCCCCATTATAATAGTAATTTGATCCTAATCCTCATCCTGGGTATATCCAGAATTGCCCCATGATCTTTTGAGCCTCCATACTCAAATTGTTGCTCTGTCCATCTGTGACCCTGTTCCTTATCACCAACCATAGACTATCTGGTTGAAGAGAATCCTGTCTGCTGGAATTCTTGAGTGTTTTATACCACTCTTTGATCCCTTTTTCAACCTTACTGGTCTTGATCCTTCCTGATCATCTTTCTGGAGCCAATCAAAATTGATTGAAGAGGCCTTATTAAGCTTAAAACCTGGAGTGTTATACCTGCCTTTATTTGTTCAAGTTGAATTACGCCACGCTCCTCTTGAGTCCCTTGAGAAGTGTTGGGTTATTCTTGTTTGAATCTGTTATTTCTTTTCTTCTAGAACTTCACAAACAAATTGATTTTGTTTTTTCAGCCATCCAAAGTTATGTGGTACCCTTCAAGCGCTTGATTGCAGAGAGTTGGGAAGGTTCATTGAGAAACTGGAGGTTGGTTGGGATTGAGTTGATCTTTCCTAATCTTCTGCTGACAACCAGAGTTATTAGCTTGTGGGCCTTGTTACTTGCAACTGATTTGTTCCATTGAACGCTGAAACATAAATTTGACCTATTTTGTTCAAGTCTTTCTGTCATCTTGCTACTATGTACAGAGCAACCTGTCAATAGCAACACAAAACTATGAAAAAATACAAATATCTCAATTAACAAAATGAGGAGTGAGAAATACATAAAAATTATTACAGAAATGGATTCCTCACCCAAAATGATGTAGGGACACTCTCTGACCCCACCCTTGAATTCCAAGTCCTTGCATTTTTTAAATAATTAAAAAGAAAAGTACTAAAAATTACAAAACCAGTATGGCACTACTTGGCCATTATAATATTTCACATGTTTTGTCACGTATAGGCTTTACACCTAAAATTCACTCAGAATTGAGGTGTTGTGTATATTTTAGGAGTTACACGCGGAAATGTGTTATGTCACAATTCCCGTGCGCAGCCCTGCATCATTACATATCCCTACGTGCTTGTAGTAACAGATTCCCGCGTACTAGAGAACCCGCGCGCAGCTGATTCTGCCAAGCACGCAGCGGATCCTACCCCGCGCGCATCTGTACTAACTGATCCCTGCGCCTGGATCAGTCGTGACTAATCTGACAACCAGGTACCGCTTAGAAGAGCTACAACCTAGTTAGAGTTGCCTAGTATATGTAACAAACTGAAATATGCATTAGTAATGATCTCAAAAGATCAAAACTCAAATAAAATGAATGAAAATTAACTTTAAACATTTTTTAATAATAAATCAAAGATCAAGGATTACCATGTAAATCACTGACCCTGATCTTTGAAAACCACAAAACACTACAAGGAGTGTTCATAAAAATAATTAAAAATTATCTAAATGATCAGCAGATGATGCAAATTCAGTAACCATCCACATCTGCCCGCTTTAAAGCAATATCAATAGTACAAATGAAGGATAATTACAGAATGATCAAATTTACGCTGTCAGATCTCTGATACCAGGAACCTTGCAGTCCTTTAGCTACAGAGAGTGATAAGATGCTTGAATAATAATAATAAACACTTAGAAGCTCAAATAAATTATATAATAAGAGAAGTTGAAAGATTTAATTGGTTTGGTAATAAATGTTTTTCAACATAATATAAAAGAGGGGCCACATTATTATACTACTGGGGATCTTTACAGACTAGCAACCTCTCTTCAAGGGGCCTCCTTAGGCAGTTTAAGAACCTTGGAATAAATATGGGTGCCTTAGAAATGACTTATTCCACTAATTGCCGCAATTAAAAGCACAAATGGCCAAGAAAGGAAGGTTAACACTCACTCTGAGCACTTTACCACAAGAATCCTGGAATAATTGGAAGGGCTTCAGAGCAGATGGGGTAGATTGCTTGACTGAACTTCAAGGGTTGATTGTTTAATAAGGATAAATGATACTACTAGAGACTAAGTCATAAATCACTTGCTTATCTTTATATAAGCACTTGATCAACAATGAAACGGTGTTTGATTGATAATAAATAATTCCTGGTAACTGATTAACTGATTGGATCCAAAGAGGTCTGTATAAATACCTTTTTGGGTTGATTTTGATCTTCTCAGGGCACGTAGAGAGGGTTCTGCTTGTGGGCTGAGCCTGGCAAGCCAGTCAGGGCAAGAATGGCACGTCCACTTGCTGCTGTTGATCAGCTGTCCTTAGATCTGCTGGATTTATGTACTATTTTAGCCACAGGATCTGTTAATCTGTTATGGCGTAAATTTGATCATTCTTGAATTATCCTTCATTTGTACTATTGATATTGCTTTGAAGCGGGCAGATGTGGATGGTTACTAAATTTTCATCATCTGCTGATCATTTAGATAATTTTTAATAATTTTTATGAACAATCCTTGTAGTGTTTTGTGGTCTTCAAAGATCAGGGTCAGTGATTTAGGTGGTAATCCTTGATCTTTGATTTATTATTAAAAAATGTTTAAAGTTAATTTTCATTAATTTTATTTAAGTTTTGATCTTTTTAGATCATTAGTAATGCATATGTCAGTTTTTTACATATACTAGGCAACTCTAACTAGGTTGTAGCTCTTCTGAGCGGTACCTGGTTGTCAGATTAGTCACAACAGATCCAGACGCAGGGATCAGATAGTACAGATGCGGGCGGGGTAGGATCCGCTGCGTGCGTGGCAGAATCAGCTGCGCGCGGGTCTCTAGTAGGCGGGAATCTGCTACTACAAGTACGTAGGGATATGTAATGATGCGGGGCTGCGCGCGGGAATTGTGACATAACACATTTTCGCGTGTAACTCCTAAAATATACCCAAAACCTCAATTCTGAGTAAATTTTAGGTGTAAACCCTATACTTGACAACACGTGTGAAATATTAAAATGGCCAAAAAGTGCCATACTGGTGTCATAATTATTAGTACTTTTCTTTTTAATTATTTTAAAAATGTAAGGACTTGGAATTCAATGGTGGGGTCAGTGAGTGACCCTACCTAATTTTGGACGAGTAATCCATTTCTGTAAAAATATTTATGGATTTCTCACTCCTTATTTTGTTAATTGAGATATTCTTATTTTTTTATAGTTTTGTGTTGCTATTGACAGTTTTCTCTGTACATAGTAGCAAGGTGACATTCCCCCACTCCAAGATATGCCTATATCTGAAAAAGGAATTTTGGGTTAATGCCTCCTCATGCCTCTGTAGTTCTATAGGTGTATAGGTCCGTCAGGGATATTATGTTCAGGCAACCATTCATCTTTATCAGCTGATTCTCCCTTGTTTCTAACTAGGTAGAGTCTCACATCTTTCCCATTGATCCTATCTTTTTTAACTTTGAGGATCTTGCTAATTTTTCCTTTGTATTTTTCAGGTTCTTCTGTAACATGTATTGCAAGTGAAGGAGTATGTTCTCCATTCCTTGGGTGGTAGTGTTTGATGAGATTTACTGGGAAGACTGGATGTTTTCTAGAAAGCTCATTACTGAGGATTACTTTCACAGCATTTTTACCACAAAGTTTATTAATGGTGAAAGGTCCAAAAAAAGCTGGTATAAGCTTTTCATTTCCAGCTAAGTTGGTGAAGTTGGTGGTAGAGATCAAGACTTGATCACCAATCTTGAAATCAGGCTCCTTATGGGTTTTATCCCACCTTTGTTGGTTATACTCCACAGCATCCTGGACACACTTAACAGCATGTTTGTTAGCTACATCTATCATGTTTTTGAAATCAAGATATGTAGGGTGAGTATTTGTTAGCTGGTGGTTAAGTTTAACCTTGGGTAATTTAGGAATCCATCCTCTTTCCAGTATGTAGGGTGCTTCCTTAGTGGTAGAGTGCTTGCTACTGTTGTAGGCCATCTCCAGTGCAGGTAAAAGGCAAACCCAATTGTGGCAATAACCCTCAGAATTCTTGTATTCTAGTCCAAAGCCACAGAATCTTCTGAGCATGTCTTCCAGGGTCTGAATCATTCTTTCAGCTAAGCCATCCGTCTGAGGGTGATAAGCTGTGGAGAAAGCTAAGGTGGTTCCAAGCATATCATGAAGATTTCTCCAGAACTCAGAGGTGAATTCAGGATCTCTGTCACTGATAATAATCTTGGGAACTCCAAAATCAGCAATGATTCTGTTCCAAAATAATAGGGCAACTTCCATAGCAGTGTCTTTCTAGTGATTAGGTAGAAAAGTTTCTTTCTTGGAGAACCTATACACAATGACTAAGACTAAGTTGTAGGAATAGGCTTTTCCTGGTGGTAGTCCTGTTAAAAATTCCATTTTGATGATCTCCCATCTTTTCTTGGGTTCAGCAACCTTTTGCAGTAGACCAAACTGTTTCCCAGTGGTCCTGTTGGACTTCTGAAAAGTTTCACAACTGGTAACATACTGTATAGCGAGTCTCTCCAATTAACCCACCAAGCAGTTTGTTTAACCTTATCTAAGGTTCTATCAGAAGATAAATGACCAGATCAGCAGTTATGATGGCATTCAGCCAGAACATGTTTGATATGGTCATCCTTAGTTAAGACTATAACACTCAAATGTTGATGCCTATAGTATACTAGACCATCCCATATGGTGAACCTTCTGGCTTTTTATGGTTTCAAAAGAGGTTCAGGTAGTCTATTGATCAATTCAGATGGTGGAGAAGTGCTTTCCATAATAGTGATCAGAGTTTTGATGCCAGAACTGTAAGATTGTTTGATTGAGTTGAACAATGATTCATTCAGTTCACAAATGTGGATTCCCATCATAGGAGTTTCAATGTTCAACCTATTAATTTTAACAATAGGTAAGATATAATTATCCTCTGTATCATAAGCAGGGTTCCTTGGGTCATTGGGCAATGCATTCCTGCTCAAACTATTAGCATTCTGGTGTTTAGTCCCAGCTTGATGAACTATGGTCATTTGACCTCTGTACTGTTGTATTGCTATCTGCCATCTTAAAATGTGCCTACTAGGGGTATTCATGTTTTTCAATGTCCTGAGAGCATTTCAGTCAGTAATCACAGTGAAATTGGTGCCTTCTAAGTAATAATGGAGTTTCTCTAGATCCCATACTAAGGCAAGATATTTCATTTGAATTGCACTGTACATTTTCTCAGTGTCTTTAATTTGTCTGGATATGAAGAGTATAGGTTTTTCCACTGGTTTGTCATCATCTATTACTTCTTGGTGTAAAGCAGCTCCTAGCACTTCCCTGATGGGATCTATGTAGAGTTTGAAAGGTTTAGAATAATCTGGCTGGATCAGTACTGGAGCTGAAGTCATTGCCATTTTGAGTTCCTCATAGTTCTTGACGCTGTCATGAGTCATTTCAAACACATTGATGTTGTTGCAAATCTCATACAGACATTTGATTAGAAGAGCAAACTTTGGTAGGTACTTCCTATAGTAGCTGCACAAGCTAATGAAGGATAGGAGTTCAGTTTTATTCTGAGGCATAGGCCTATTCATTATGGCTGCTATCTTTTTTTGGTCAGCAGCTAAGGTAGTCAAGAGACAATGTGTCCTAAGGCCTTGAGTTCCCCATAGCCAAAGTTACACTTTTTAATTGATACTTTTAATCCCAGGGCAGAGATGGTTCTGAGGACTACCCTTAATTTCTCCATGTGAGTATCCCAATGATCAGAGTAAATGATAAAATCATCAATGTATACCATCATCCATCCCTGATGGGATGAATAATCATAGGAAAATATCCATCATCCTTTGAAAATGAGAAGGAGCATTTTTTATACCAAAAGGCATCCTAAGATACTCATAAATTCCCAAATGACAGATAATTCTCATGAATTTCCCGCTATCAGGGGTTATAGGTATTTGGTTAAAACCTTTCAGCATGTCCATGGTAGTGATGTACTTAGCTTTGGACAGGTTATGCAGAGCATGGTCAATCCTTGGAATTGGATAATAATCAGCTTGGGTGTAGTTATTCAGCATTCTGAAATCTCCAACCATTCTTGACTTATCATTGTGTCAAGCTATAATTACTGGGGTAGTGATATCTACTTTTTCATTGTGTCCTTTTTTCCTTAAGACTTGTAAGTCAACCAACTCTTGAATATGAGTTTACAGAGCAGCTCTAGATTTTGGACTAGAAGGGTAAGCAGGTCTCCTGAGGTTAGGTGGGTAAGGAGGATTAATGGCCAGAGTTAGGATCATATCATGTCCTTTGATGTTACCAATGTGGTGATCCTTGGTACAGAAAGCATTCTGATTTTCAAAGCATACTTGTAGGATATCCCGTTTTTGTTCTTCATTGAGCAGGGAATTCAGGGCAGCTTGAGAGAAGTATTCCTGATTGAAACTATCTAAGTGTTTTTCTTAAGTTGAATCAGATGTTTGAGCATTGAAATGGCAGCTTTGGAACTTCTTATTCCAGTCTCCACCTATAGTGAAGTATCTACCCTTGCTTTGGAATAAATCTTTACCATATAAGCAAAGAGAATCATTTCCAAGTATAAAGTAATCACATACTTCAGTTTGGAGCACTACAAATTCAATGTTCAGTTTGAGTGATCCTTGAGAGTGAGGGAGTATGATATCAGAAGACCATACTCCAACAGCCTTGAGAGCAGAATTACAACTGCTGAACTTAGCCTGAGGTACTGGTAGTAAGTTCAGTTGCCAGTTTGGGTCTTGTTTCTCCAGATAAGTTGAACCAACACAAGAGCAAAAGGCTCCACTGTCTAGAAGTAACTTAACAGGGGAACCTTGAATTAAACCAGTAGCATAGAATGTTTTGCCTGAAGTGTAAATTTTACTGGTAGAAGGTTTTAGAGTCAGGACCTTAGCCTCAGAGATGTGGTGAATCTTCATGTTGGGATTTCATTTTTGAGGTAAGTTAGAATCCTCATTAACAGAATTGATGTCTAGAGAAGACGCAATACTTCCTTCAATGACATTGATGGGGTTAGTGATCATCAAATCACACTCAGAAAGTGATCTATTAGTATCATCTAGCTACTCCTTCAAATATTCTGGGCAATCTTACCACAACTATTGTATCAGGGAGTTCATAAGAAGCAAGGGTATAATCAATCAATTTAATGAAAGTGACATGGTTGTATTCTCCTTCTCCAGAGAACTTCGGCCATTCAGTAATGGGAGGAAGTAACTTCAAAGCCTGTTCCATTTCAGGAGTAGGACTGGGTCTGAAAGACTCATTCCTAGTTATCCTGGTTCTGGGAGGAACACTAGGAGTACTGGTAAACCTGGCTGGTCTAGTCTCTTCTAGGTCAATGACCGGAGAGTTAGTAAAATTGATCTTAAGATCCCTGAGATCATTCTTAATCATACCTAACTCCAAATCAAGTTTATTGCTTAATCAGTCAATTTTGTTAATCAGATGAGCTGAAGGAGTAGGACTAGTTTTCTTAACTTCTTCCTTGAGCTGTTCTATGGTTGCAAGAATATCTTCCTGAAGAATTGATTGATTATCATTAATATGTTTCATCAGGTCAAATTTGATATTTTTTATATTATCCTTGATTTGTTTTATTTCCAACTCATCAATTCTCATAATCTGAGAGTGGTTTTCAATCACTCTGAAAATAATTGAACTCAATTTGTCCAGTTGGTGATAAACTTTGCCAAAGCAGTGGCTAATAATAGTGAAATTGTGAGAAACATGTACAGAAAAGATATTAAGAGGTTCTACATCTAATTGAGGTACACCTTTTTCCACTTATGTGCTAGGGATATTATGATTTCCCAATCCTTTGGGTTCCTTAACTTCTGATGGGCTGAGGACCTCTTCTTTTTGTGGTCCTTTCCCTTTAAAGAAGCTAATTTATCCCAACGATTCCAATTCTGCACGTAGCCTTCTACTTCTTCCTTTGGGATCAACCTTTGCAGAGAAATCTGAGATTTCTTTGCCAGAGAAATAGCTTTTCTCATACCTGGTTGATTCTCCTGGGTCTGAGCCAACTTGAATTGTACCCAATAACTCATGTTCTATTTCACTAACATTTTTACTCTTTCCTCCTTGGTTGAGTCCAGCTGGGGTGGCTTAGGAGGACCTGTACCCTTCTGGGATAACTTGTTGGGCAATGGGTGGTTCTCCAACAGACTGTTGGTTGAGTTGGAGGCCGTGGCCATTGCCGTTATTGTCCCACGTGACACTATGGTCACAGGTTCAAGTCCCCTCATTGCGCTCGCAACTGGGGTCCTTGCGCGCACGGGTTCCTCTGGGCAGAGATCCATACAACGGGGCTCTACCTGTTGTGCAGGTGTTGCGCCTATTTTGATACATAGCACCAAAAAAAAAATGAGTAAGTCTCTGTTGAAACTTTTGAAAAAGACTTTAAAAAAATAAAAAGGATAATTTTTGTGTGCTTTATATTTTTAATAATTTTTTATATATATTCTAACTTACTTGAAGTTAGGTTCAAGGGTACCAAAAGTTGGTTGGGATCAAAACTGTCTTTGGGAGGTATTCCAATGGGGTCTGAGTGAGTTCCAATCAGATCCTGGGATAAATCCAAGGGTAAGTCCAAGGGTACACTGTCTGGGACATCCTCTAAGAGGTCCTGGTAAATGAGATCACCAAAAACAAAATCCACTGAGATGGATAAAAAAAAATATGAGTTTAATATTTTTTTGTATTTTTACGTGTTAAAATGATATTTTTAGAAAAAAATAATCACTTTATCAATTTTGGATTTTTCTTTATCTTCAGGGTTATTTAGTTTATAAATATGAAGCTTCCTTTGATAAATCTTCCACTACTTATGTTGCCTTAAAAAAGAATTCAAATTGATAATTCTTTCAAGCTCAAGTTCTTTGTCCTTTATAACCTGCTGTTATAATAATAATAAAGCAATATCTCCTGTTTTTGCTCAGGAGTTATAATAACAGGGACAAAGTTACGGAGTTTTTCTTCTTTTTTTTCATTTTAAGAAGATTCAAATAATAATTGATCAATTCTTGATTGGTCTTAAGATCCACTAGAGAAACAAATGATCAAAAATATATGTTATAAGTATGTTAACTTATTTTTAAAAAATAAATAGACTGGTCCAAGGAATAAATAATTAAAAATTAATTATTTAAGGATATTTCCAGTCCAGACCCCCAGTTGTCAGCTCTCTGATACCAGGAACCTTGCAGTTCTTTAGCTAAAGAGATTGATAAAAATGATGGGATAATAATAATAATTATTATTCCAATAATAAACACTAAGAAGCTCAAATAAATGATGTAATAAGACCAGTTGGACGGTTTAATCGGTTTGTTAATAAATGGTTTTCAATATAATATAAAAAAGGGGCCAGAGTATTATACTACTGGGGATCTTTACAGACTAGCAACCTCTCTTCAAGGGGCCTCCTTAGGCAGTTTAAGAACCTTGGAATGAAGATGGGTGCCTTAGAAAGGGCTTATTGCACTAATGGCCGGGCTTAACAGCACAAATGGCCAAGACAGAAAGGTTAACACTCACTCTGAGCACTTTACCACGAGAATCATGGAATAATTGGAAGGGCTTCAGAGCAGATGGGGTGGATTGCTTGACTGAACTTCAGTGGTTGATTGGTTAATAAGGATAAATAATACTACTACAGACTAAGTCATAAATCACTTGCTTATCTTCATATAAGCAATTGATCAACAATGAAACTTTGTCTGATTGGTAATAAATAATTCCTGGTAACTGATTAACTGATTGGATCAAAAGAGGTCCGTATAAATACCTTTTTGGGGTGATTTTTATCTTCTCAGGGTATGTAGAGAGGGTTCTGCTCGTGGGCTGAGGCTGGCAAGCCAGTCAGGGCGAAATTGGCACGTCCACTTGGTTCTGTCAATCAGCCGTCCTTAGATCTGCTGGATTTCTGTACTATTTTATCCACAGGATCTGTTAATCTGTTATGGCCTATATTTGATCATTCTGTACTTATCCTTCATTTTTACTATTGATATTGCTTTTAAGCGGGCAGATTTGGATGTTTACTAATTTCCCATTATCTGCTGATCATGTAAATAATTTTTAATAATTTTTATGAACACACCTTGTAGTGTTTCGTGGTCTTCAAAGATCAGGGTCAGTGATTTACATGGTAATCCTTGATCTTTGATTTATTATTAAAAAATGTTTTGAACTCAATTTTAATTAATTTTATTTAAGTTTTGATCTTTTTAGATCATTAGTAATGCATATGTCAGTTTGTTACATATACTAGGCAACTCTAACTAGGTTGTAGCTCATTTGAGCGGTACCTGGTTGTCAGATTAGTCACAATGGATCCAGACGCAGGGATCAGTTAGTACATATGCGCGCAGGGTAGGATCCGCTGCGTGCGTGGCAGAATCAGCTGCGTGCGGGTCTCTAGTAGGCGGGAATCTGCTACTACAAGTACGTAGGGATATGTAATGATGCAGGGCTGCGCGCGGGAATTGTGACATAACACATTTCCGCGTGTAACTCATAAAATATACACAACACCTCAATTATGAGTGAATTTTAGTTTTAAACCCTATACGTGACAACGCGTGTGAAATATTAAAATGGCCAAAAAGTGCCATACTGGTGTTGTAATTTTTTGTACTTTTCTTTTTAATTATTTTAAAAATGTAAGGACTTGGAATTCAACTGTGGGGTCATTGAGTGACCCTACCTAATTTTGGGTGAGGAATCCATTTTTGTAATAATATTTATTGATTTCTCACTCCTTATTTTGTTAATTGAGATATTCTTATTTTATTATAGTTTTGTGTTGCTATTGACAGTTTGCTCTGTACATAGTAGCAAGCTGACATACGCCATAACAGATTAACAGATCCTGTGGCTAAAATAAGTACAGAAACCCAGCAGATCTAAGGACAGCTGATTGACAGCACCAAGTGGACGTGGAAATCTTGCCCTGACTGGCTTGCAAGCCTCAGCCCACAAGCAGAACCCTCTCTACATGCCTTGAGAAGATCAAAATCACCCCAAAAAGGTATTTATACAGAACTCTTTGGATCCATTATTCAAGCATAGTTACAAGGAATTATTTATTATAAATCAGACAATGTGTCATTATTGATCAAGTGCTTATATGAAGATAAGCAAGTGATTTATGACATAGTCTTTAGTAGTATTATTTATTCTTATTAACCAATAAAACCTTGAAGTTTATTCAAGCAATCCACCCCATCTGCTCTGAAACCCTTCCAATTATTCCAGGATTCTCGTGGTAAAGTGCTCAGAGTGAGTGTTACCCTTCCTGTCTTGGCTATTTGTGCTGTTACGCCCAGCCATTAGTGCAATAAGCCCTTTCTAAGGCACCCATCTTTATTCCAAGGTTCTTAAACTGCCTAAGGAGGCCCCTTGAAGAGAAGTTGCTAGTCTGTAAAGATCCCCAGTAGTATAATACTGTGGCCCCTCTTTTATATTATATTGAAACCCATTTATTACCAAACCAATGAAACCTTGCAACTGCTCTTATTATATCATTTATTTGAGCTTCTATGTGTTTATTATTGGAATAATAATAATTATTATTGGAATAATAATAATTATTATTGGAATAATAATAATTATTATTGGAATAATAATAATTATTATTGGAATAATAATAATTATTATTGGAATAATAATAATTATTATTGGAATAATAATAATTATTATTGGAATAATAATAATTATTATTGGAATAATAATAATTATTATTGGAATAATAATAATTATTATTGGAATAATAATAATTATTATTGGAATAATAATAATTATTATTGGAATAATAATAATTATTATTGGAATAATAATAATTATTATTGGAATAATAATAATTATTATTGGAATAATAATAATTATTATTGGAATAATAATAATTATTATTGGAATAATAATAATTATTATTGGAATAATAATAATTATTATTGGAATAATAATAATTATTATTGGAATAATAATAATTATTATTGGAATAATAATAATTATTATTGGAATAATAATAATTATTATTGGAATAATAATAATTATTATTGGAATAATAATAATTATTATTGGAATAATAATAATTATTATTGGAATAATAATAATTATTATTATTCCATCATTTTTATCACTCTCTGTAGCTAAAGGACTGAAAGGTTCCTGGTATCAGAGAGCTGACACTTTCCCTCCACAATCTTGCCTCAGATAGTGTGGATTCCTTTGCTACCAACTATTCCCAAAACTCATCCCTTACATTGATTCCTTATTTACAAGTTCCTGGAACTCAATTCCAGTTAAATTTAAATATTATTGTAACTCTTAGGAGGGCAGCCTAAAACAGCAACTTTCCCCACCACAGAACTGCCTGCAGCTTAGCACTGTTTGGAGTCTTACAGTGGCCAGCAGGACTTGGATAGGTGCCCAGAGGAATTGATTGGGTTGGGCTTGCGGGGTTAAAAATTTGGAACCCAACCATGCTCCTCTTGATGCCAATCAAAGCTGGTTGCACTTGGACAACCAGCTTCTCTCCTCCCATACCTCCCTTTTTCAAATACTGGAAGTTTTTTTTTGATTTAATTTTTTGATATTCTGATTGAAGATGTAACTATGTATGGGATGGCCAAGCATCAAAAGAAGCTCAGGGAGCTGGGTGAGATCAATCAGGTAATCTATCTATTTTCACATCCACTCTTCCTGCCAGGGGAGAGAGGGAGAGAGCTGAACTGCTGCTGGTCATGAGATCAAGGAGAAAGAAGGGAGTATTGGATGATGAAACAACCAATTATCCCATGGGAGATGGAGGAGATAAATTGTGAAGAACGTTTCCCTTGGGTTCTATTGTTCAAAATCAGCTGCATGATGAGTTGGATTGAAAAATGGAAGGGTGACTTGTGCAACCTAGCTGGAACCCCTGCTCCCCCTAACAATACCAAGACAAACAACACAATTGTTTTTGGTTATTTGGTCACTTGGTTCTTGGGTGAGTTCAGTCATCTCATCTTTGTTCCTATCTGGCAATCAACCCCACCTTCACCTCCTCATCCCTTTCAATTAATCTTCATCTCTTCAGTCTTGACCCAGAAACTAACTATAATTCTTTCATGTTGAGGTGTACCAGAGTGACTGGCAAGATGAGCAATTTGTTCACTGTCAACACAACCAACTTTGATTGGCGCCAAACTAAGCTTGGGAAGGCCCCAGAATTACTTTTTCAGGTGCTAAGAAGGCTTTTCCAGGTGCCAAAATTAATTTTCCAGGTGCCACAGGCGCTTTGGAAAATTTTGGAAAAACTTTGGTGGGCGCCCAAATGGACTTTCAAGATCATCTGGGTGCCTGTCCAAGTTTAGCTTGGCATGCAACAAGTGTGACTTAGCTTGGTGCCCATGGTGCTTTATCAGGTTGTTCTTGAAGGGTTAAAAACTTGGTGCTAAAACAGATTCCCCTTGGTGCCAATCAAACGTGGTTGCACCAAAACAACCAGCCTCCCTCCCACCAAATTTCAGCCCTTTTTTTTTAAAAAAAAAATTAATCAGGTCATTTTCAGGTAAATGCAACCAGCTTTGCTTGGTGCCAAGGTATACTTGACCTGGAACAAGACTTATTTGGCCTCACATTGATTGGAACCAAGGTGAATTTTTTTTGGTGCCATTGTCAGCCTGCTACTTAGCACAGAGCAACCTGACAAAGCAACAACAATAATAATATTAACAAAATTAAAAGGAACAAAGATAAATGAATAAATAAAATTATTATAAAATAAAGGAGTAGGAAATCCATAAATATTATTGCAGAAATGGATTCCCCACCCAAAATAAGGTAGGGTCACTCACTGACCCCACCCTTGAATTCTTACTCCTTATATTTTTTAATTAATTTAATAGAAAATGGTAAATGACCACGGTACCAGTATGGCACCTTTTAGCCATTTTTATATTTCACATGATATATCATGTATAGGTTTCACACCTAAATTTCAGTTGAAATCCAGGTTTTGTGTGTAGTTTAGGAGTTACACGGGAAATTGTGTTTTGTCACAATTCCCGCACGCAGCCCCGCGTCCCTACAGCGTTGGACTCCCGCGTACGCAAACTCCCGCACGCAGCCCCGCGTCCCTACAGCGTTGGATTCCTGCGTACGCCAACTCCCGCACGCAGCCCCGCGTCCCTACAGCGCTGGACTCCCGCGCAGGTAATCCCGTGACCTAGTCACGCGCGCAGCGGTACAGTCCCCCGCGCGCATCTGAGCAGCGGATCAGTCCCCGCGCGCATTGGAATGGACTGATCCCCGCGCCTCCTGCAGTGATCAGTTTGACATCCAGGTACCGCTCAGAGGAGCTACAATATAGTAGGATCTACACTAAATATGTAAAGCTACCACACAAGCATAGATTATAGTTCAAAAACCTTAAAAATCAATTAAAATTAGTTAGTAACTAATTTTTAGTATTTTTTATTAATTAAATAAAGATCCAGACTCACCACGAAATAAGTTGATCAGAACCTTCAAAGACCACGAAACTACATAAGGAGTAGTCGTAAAAATTATTAAAAATTACATACAGGATCAGCAGAGGATGGAGAATCAATAAACATCCACGTCTGCTCATTTTGGACCAGTACTTACTGTACAAATTGAGGATCAGTGCAGGATCAGAAAAATGACTAATCTATTGATTAACAGATCCTGCAGCTAAAAAGGAGCTGTTCCTTGACAGATCTAACGCCAGCAGGCTAACAGAACCTTAAGGACGTGCCAATCTTGCCCTGATTGCCCCCCTAGCCTCAGCCCATGTCTAGTACCCCTTCTAGAGGCCCTCAAGCACCCAAAAAAAGAATATTTAAACAGGCTCTTTTTGCCCTTCTGTTTCCAATAAGTTATCAGTTATCAGGAATTATTTATTATCAATCAGACACAGTGTCATTGTTAATCAAGTGCTTATATGAAGATAAGCAAGTGATTTATGACTTAGTCTGTAGTAGTATTATTTACCTTTATTAACCAATCAACCATTGAAGTTTAGTCAAGCAATCTACCCCATCTGCTCTGAAACCCTTCCAATTATTCCAGGATTTTCGTGGTCAAGTGCTCAGAGTGAGTGTTTCCCTTCCTGTCTAGGCCACTTGTGCTGTTAAGCCCGGCCATTAGTGGAATAAGTCCTTTCTAAGGCACCCATATTTATTCCAAGGTTCTTAAACTGCCTAAGGAGGCCCCTTGAAGAGAGGTTGCCAGTCTGTAAAGATCCCCAGTAATATAATACTGTGGCCGCTTATTTTATATTATATTTAAAATATTTATAACCAAACCAAATAAACCTTGCACTTGCTCTTACCATACCATTATTGGAGCTTTAAAGTGTTTATTCTTTGGAATATTATTGCTCCAAGTTCTTTTATCACTCTCTGTAGCTAAAGGACTCCAAGGTTCCTGGTATAAGAGAGCTGACAGCCATGCACACTTGACCAAAATCTTGAATAAATTTAGTTTCTTCCCATTTTGAAGTTGTTGACTCACTGATGGCTTTCCTCCAATTTTTTTGTGAGTTTTGTGATGATAATGATTCAAAGTTAAATAATAAGCCAACAAGGGTTACCACTATTTATTTATAATTTGAAGCATTCTTTGTTTTCAATAAGTTCTTTTACAATTATGATGCTTTGGGTGTATAGTCAAACCATGTAATTCCTGGATCAATTTTTCAGGAATTCATTTTTGAAATTCCTGGATGTTATTGGAAATTGGAAGCAATATCCATGGTTTCCTCCAATCTCAACCACCAGAATACATAAATAGCCCTTGAAAATTTCCTAACAGTTGAGGAATATTTATGTATCAAGAAAAAATAGCTTATTTCCCTCTGAATATCATTTTGTGCTGGAGTAATATTCTTATCAGAAAATATCCCAAAATTAAAAGCTTTCAATAAATTTCATTTCAATATTGGAGTTTTGGGAAAGGGTAATGTTAAATTCACAGCTCATTGAGCCGTGTAAACAACTCTGTACATGGCTCAATGGGACGTGTGGCATGATAAATGACTCAAATGGGCTGTGTGGCATGCTACACATCCCATTTGAGTTGTACGGCATGCTAAACAACTAAAATAAGGTTGTGTAGCCTCCACTAAATAATAAATAACAAATTATAAATAATAAATTATAAATAATAAATTATAAATAATAAATTATAAATAATAAATTATAAATAATAAATTATAAATTATAAATTATAAATAATAAATTATAAATAATAAATTATAAATAATAAATTATGAATAATCAATAATAAATAATTCATCATAAATAATAAATAATAATAAATAATAATAAATAATAATAAATAATAATAAATAATAATAAATAATAATAAATAACAAATTATATATAATAAATAATAAATAATAAACATTAAATAATAAACAATAAATAATCAATAATAATAAATTATAGATTATAGATTATATGGAGTAGTGTATGGTACCTAGACAACTCCCACAGGCCGTGTGGGGCCCCACATGGCTCCCATAGGCCTGGAGCTGTGTACACGGCTCCCACACAACTTGAGCCGTGAATTTAACATCACCCTTTGGTAAAATATGTGGGGAATATATTGGACCATCCTTGTGAGTATATTAGGTCAAAGAGAAAATTTGACCACAGGATATAAAACCTCTTATTTTTTTTAAGAATCAAGAAGAACCTAGCTGGAAATGGTGTGTTCCAGATTTTGAGGTCAAAATTTTCAGAATTTGAATTGTCCCAAGATTTATATATTTTTTCAATTTTACCACTTTTTTGGACAATACTTGAAATTTTATAATTAATTTCCAAAAATGAAAAAGCCAAAAAAGATTTGTAAAATCTATATTAAGAAAATTTTGGATAATATATAAAAAAACTAAATCAGAAATTTTCAAGAAATTGGACTATTATTGAACCTCATTTCAAGCATGAATAAGATTTGATTCCACATTTTTCACAGAATATTATGACATAATTTGAAGATTTCTTAGTTTAGAGTTATTGAGATATATTTCCTGTATTAGGAAAGAGTGAAAGCCAAGTTTTAACCAAATCAAAACAGTTTTAAAGGGAGGAAAATGATAGCATGTGCCTCCATTCCCCCCCTGGTGCATGTGATTTTGCTGAAAAATCAGGAAAATTCACTATCAGCCTTCTAATATTAACAGAAAGCTGGAAAACTATAAAAAAAAATTGATGTGACCAAAAATAAATTTCCAATCAACCAGATATGCAATGAACCAACAAAAAATCAATTAAAAAGAAAAAAAAAGTATTGTTATCAGGGTGTACCAGAGTTAACAACTTCATAAGATGAAATGACTGATTTGAAACATAAACCAATTTCTTTGCAATTAAAAAATATTTTTCCAAGAAAAAAAGGTTGATTCTAAATTTTAGTAAAAAAAATTTAATCTCAAATTAAATGATTTTCTCAAAATCAGCAATTTGAAATTTACAAATTTTCAGCTCTGATACACCCTGTTGAAAATTCAAAAGATCAAAGAAGGAATATTGAAAATTCAAATGTTATTTCAGAAAGGTATTTGTGGTACTAAATTACGTATATCCATCCCCTGACATTAACCTCAATGTCAGCTTGCTAATATGTACATAGCAACCTGTAAAAGCACCAGAAATTAAGAAATAAAGATAATAAAAAAATTTTAGAAACACAAAGAATCAGTGGTAAATCCACAAATTTTATCACAGATTTGGATTTTTCACCCATGAATCAGGTAGGGTAACTCACTGAACCCACCCTTGAACTCCCACTTGTCAATATTTTAAATATTTTCATAGAAATTGGTCCAAAAACCACAACACCACAATTGCAGTTTTTGGAAATTTTAAAATTCCACACATGTTTTCACCTATAGATTGATTTCATTCCTAAAATTCAGTCAGAATTTGGGGATTTTGTATATTTTGGGATTTACATGCAGAGTTGTGTTTACTTGAAATTCCTGCATGCACAAAGTCCTGCATTACCCGCAGCCTGTGAACTTCAAATAAGTCAAAGGCCCACAGGCAGCAGATCACTATACCGCACAGTGATCCAATCCCCGCATGCAGCCCTCCATCCCTGCATGGAAGTTTGAAAAATTAACTTAGAAGTTAAATTGGCCATAATTCCCCACTAGAAAAGATCCTGCATGCAAAGTATGCTGTTGTGGCATTTTATAGCCAAAAATTAGGAACTGCATTGCAGGCTACGTGCTGAGAATTGGGTACAAGATGGCTCAGCCTTTGGGAGTGGGGTGGCTCAGAAGTAGTGGTGCGGTTGGCTCAGAATTGAGTGTGGCAGGTT
This sequence comes from Puccinia polysora, assembly GCA_025617555.3. Lineage (NCBI taxonomy): Eukaryota > Fungi > Basidiomycota > Pucciniomycetes > Pucciniales > Pucciniaceae > Puccinia > Puccinia polysora. The sequence continues at coordinate 22,381,929 of CM062624.1, forward strand.
ATACAGGGGAATTGGGGAGGTATGCAAAAGCAAAGCATGGTCCAATCTGCAAATTCTGGAGATTCAAATACAAAAAATTGGAAAGATACAGACAGGCCGGGGGGGGCTCCAAGTAGGAAAGGGTGCAAGGGCCTTTTCATGAGAAGGACAAACAGGATGGATTTAATTGCAGGTGGGCATTGGAGGATGGAAGGGTATGGGGTGTGTTGGGCTAGGGTTTCTGTCTTGCAGCTGTTGGGCCATAGTTGCGCTTGTATTTTCCAAAAAGCCTGGCAAAGCTGAATAATGTCCCCATTGGGATAACTCTGAAGGAATCCTGCACACCCATAGGTACAGAAACTGACTTTTAAAAACCACTAGGATTATCCATGCATATGTAATGATGTGCTATATACATGAAGGAGGATCCAATTACACAATTTATGAAATACAAATAAAGAAAATAAAATTATTAAGTATTTAAATCTGATAAAAAAGTAGCAAGGATGACCACAATAATAACAGATCCAGATCTTCATTGACCACAAAAAATGACAAGGATTCCTCCTAAGAATTATTGAAAATTACTAACATGATCAGCAGATGCAAGAAAGGAAATAAAAACCCATAACTAATCACTTGAGTAAGTTAAAAATTTCAAAAAAGAAATTATGTGCAGGATCATCTCATTATAAAAGTAACACATAAGCAGATCCTGCAGCTAAAATCATGCAAAGTTCCTACAGATCCAGGATAAGATGGGTTACAGAACCAATAGGACATGCCAAACTGAACCAGGATGGCTTTCTATCCTTGGCCTATGATCCTTACCCCCTCTAAATACCCTGAGGAGGCTCCTTTTACCCCAAAAAGGTATTTATACACTACTCTTTGGCTGTTTCTCCCGCAGCTTTCTCAAGTTACCAGACACCTTGAATTCCATGATAAATTTCTTATAAGAGTTAAGAAACTTATTTATTGCTTCAGTCTGAATCAAATTAGTTTTATTTCAAAATCATTATTTCTGTTAGCATTGAAGAAAAATCAATGAAGCCCCAACCATTGATCTGAAAAACTTCAACCGTGAAACTCTGCAGGTAAGTGAATTCTCAAAGTATTAAGTTATTTCTCTCTGCTTTGGCCTGTTTTCTCCCATAGCCCAGCCATATCCACCATTTTATTGGGTGTTGCCCCTTCTTGTTAAGTCATAAGGAACCCATTGTTCCAGGGTAGAATATCCAAAGTTGATATTTCAGCTTGCTACTATTTCAGAGCAAGCTGAAAAAGTAACAAAAATAACATAAAAAATAATAATAATACAATTAACCTAAGAAGGAGTAGAAAAACCATAAATATTGATACAGAAATGGGTTTTCCACCCAAAATTAGGTAGGGTCACTCACTGACCCCACCCTTGAAATCCAACTCCTTATATTTTTAAATAAGTAAGTAAAGAAAAACCAAAATACTACGACTCCATTATTGAGCTTTTTGGCCAATTAGATATTTCACACACATTGTCACGTATAGGTTTCACACCTAAAATTCAGTCAGAATTGAGGTGTTGTGTATATTTTAGGAGTTAAGGGCGGAAATGTGTTTTGTCAAAATTCACGCACGCAGCCGCAGCAGCCAATGCACCCGCACGCGGCTGAGGTATAGCCCTGTAACTCCGTCGAGGTTGTGTACGCAGCCCCAGGCATCTGCCAAGTACGCAGCCGCGGGACTACGGGTTGACAGAGTGACAGGCAGCCTGGGAGGCTCAGGTACCGCTTAAACATGCTAAAACCTACACGGGAACATTCTACATATGTAATAAATGTTCCGGTGGATAGTAGACTGTCTAAAAATACATAATATCATATAAAAATACATAAATAATCCTTATACGTATTTTTTATTTAATATAATTCAAAGTACCAAGAATGTCGAAAATAAGACAATGACAACTTCTAAAAATATATTAAAATACTTTAATATACTTTTATTAGAATTGCTAGACATAAATATTTTTTGAAATACTAAGAAAACTAATGATGTAAAAATATTACATGAATTCACATGACTTATATTTTTAAGTAATTATCTTAGTAAATCAACTGGAAATCGAAAATAAGGAGTAAAATCAATATTATGACTTTTACTCCAGTTATATAATACATAATGAGAACTTACCTGACATCAAGATGTCCGTAGAAGTTTCTATTTATATAATTATTAAATTAATGGGAAAGTTTACTAAGGATAATTAATTAAATAATACATAAATAGGACAGAGTAGTGTTATTCACACGTCCTAATGTCTATTATAAAGTGGAATAATTCCCATACTCTGTGGAATTAGATGCTACCCGTGCTATAGCACCAAGAACACATGACAGGATACCCCTGATTACCCTGCTAGCCTTGGTTTCCGTCCCTTTGAGCACCTACAACCCTCAGAAGGACAATATTGGGACTCCAAAAGCTATAAATAAAGAGCTCTTTTGAGGATATTGATGGGCAGAGACCCAGTTATATTCATATCCAGACACCGTGCCAAGGTAATCAAGTACTTATAAGAGATAAGTAAGTGATTTATGGCAATGTCTGATCAATAATATTCGTCCTCAACCTCTTTTTATCAATTGAAACTGCTGAACAACCTTATAACCCCAGTATACAGTTTTAACCCATCAGTACACATCTCAAACAGATACCCAAAGGATTTAATAAGATGCCAGGAAGTTTTATTATACTTTCTCTGTTGTGGTAGCTTGGCTACAAGGCCGTACCACTCCACTGTGTATTTTATATACATATTATCTTTGGGTAAAATATTCTTTAAACTCAAGAGTTCAAAGTAACCAGGACTACATGTTTTCATACTGAAATCCCTGAAGAGAGGTGTTAAAGATCCCCAATATAATTGTGGCCCCTCTATAAAAATATTTAATAATCAATTTATTCATATTGATTTAAAACAATAAACAATAAACAAACCACTTAACCTTGCAATAAGCCTAATCCAAATATTTTATGGATTTTTGCTGCATTTATTAAATAATATATTTATTTTTTACTCTATCACCTCTGGTAGCTAAAGGATAGCAAGGGTCTTGGCATCCAGGAGGCTGACAATTGGGGGTCTGGCCAGGAAATATACCATTTTATTATATTTAATACCTTTGACCAGACATTTCACAAAAAAATAAAATCAAAGATAAATTTATCTGACTTTATAACCGTGATTTATCATTAAATTCTTTTGCAGTGGATTTAAAAACCAATGCAGAATTAATAATCTATTATTTAAATCTTTTCAAGATAAGAAAAGATGAATATATTAAAAAATACAAACCTACTTGTTGGAAATCTTTAACTCAAGCTGAGCAACTTGATATCTCTTCTGCACAAAAACACTTAGATAAACTCCTTGAAAAAGAAGATATTGAAAGGTGTATCAACTTTCAGGCTCTATTAAGGAAAAATAAAGCTTGAAAGAAATAATGTATAAATTACTTTTTGAAATATAGAAGTAAGTATACAACTTGTATTGCCATATTATTTTTTTAAGAAAATAATATTGATATATTTTATTAACCAATCAAATACACTTTTTATCAGTGAACCCTCCTGTACCAGAAACTACCGCCACTGAAGTTGATTTATTGGATCAGGAAATCCCAGATATCTCTGGAAGCCCTGAAAATATGGATTGGGCAGGTGAAGACCTCATTGAAACACACCAAGACCCAGTAGGATTACCTACTAAGGATCAATTTAACCCCAAAAAGGTCTTGGTTCCTTTGAACATCAATTTAAGTGATTTTTAAATAAAACTTATTTTTAAGGCTTTTTTCTGTAAAATACTCACAAACATATTATTCTGAAAATGAATAGACGTAATACAAGGGCCTCAGGAATAATTCCCTCCTATGGATCTTTGCCAAAAGCTCTCAGTAACCGTGAGACCACACATAAGGACAACCATTGAGGGACTAGAACCCGTGAATCAAATGTTGATGGAAAAGGAGCAGCACCAATCACTTCTGCCCTCTCCCAACCTAGAGCCGGAGAAGGTAGTAGAATCAAGCCACCCTCCTTTACAAAAAGATTCCCTGCAGCCACCCCAGCAGAATCTGGCCAAGGAAGCCAGGATCAAAGAATTAGTCAAAGAGAACGTGAAATATTTGGAAGAATTCAAAGAAGCCCAAACCAAGGAGGACATGGTATCTATGAAAAAGATAATCTCCCAGGCAAAAGCCACCCAGATAGCTCTTCAGAAAATGATTCCAAGGAAAGAGGTAGAATCCTACGTAGAAAAGTGGAATCCTTGGGATAAATTAGCCCAACTGAAAGGCAAAGGATCAGGAAAGAAGAGATCCTCTTCCTGTCCCAAGCCAAAGGGAAAGAAAAACTGGGATCAGATAATATCCCTAGCTCAAAAGTGGAAAAAGGTTTAAAACAATTAGCTTCTAATTCTGAGCCCAAACAAACCTCTGATGTAATTACTTTCTTTTCTAATGATATGCATCATAATTTCAAAATTGTTTGTGAAAATTTGGACAGGGTTTACACCCATATGGATAAATTAACCTCAATAGTAGCCAAATTGATTAATAACAAAACAAAGATGGTAGGAATGGAAGAAATTAAAGAACACACAAAACAGTTATTGGAGAAAATTAATCAAGGTAGTATCAAACAGACTCAAACAATTGAGAATATGTTATGAGGAATCCAAGAAGATTTTACTATGTCTTTCCACCCCTTAAAAGAAGAATTGGCAACCACCACTAACAGCTCTATTCTATCCCTTAGTGAAAAATTGGATGTGCTTAATAACAAAGTGGACCTGCAACTTAATCTGATCAAAGATGATCTTAGAGACTTGAAAGTTTGTCTGACCAACCCCTTGGGGAGTACTACAGAGGAACCAAAACCTCCCAGACAAACCACTACTCCTTATGCACCACCCTTATTAGGAATGCATAGGAGTGATACCTTTAGGCCTAGTCCTACTCCTGAGATGGAGCAAGCACTCAAACTGTTACCCCCTATTTCTGAATGGCCCAAGTTCTCCGGTGAAGGAGAATAAAATCATATAAATTTTATTAGATTTATTGACTACACCATTAACTCTTATGACCTACCAGAAGCTATAGCTTTAGTCAGGCTACCCAGGCTATTTTAAGGGGTATCATTGGACTGGTTTATCAGTAAGAGAGAAGAAGTAGGATCCTTAGCATGGAATTCTTGGAAACTTCTGATTAAAGAGAAATTTGGCTCTAGAATGTGGAAAAGGAAAATGATGAAAAATGTCAAAAATTCCTCATTTGACCCCTCCAAGGATAAACCTCACAAGTGGTTCTTGGAACAGAAGAAAAGGTTGGATTTCTTCTATCCAGATGCTGATAAAGAGGAAGCAAATGAAAGACTCCTCAACCTGTTTCCTGGCAATCTTAACCATAGTGTAAGATGTAGGATGAGTATGGATGCAGACTTGCCCACTATAATCAATGTGCTAGAAGAAGTAATAGACATGAATGGGTTGGAAAAGAAAGCCCCTTCCATACCCAAAGAGAACTATAAAATCAAAAAAACCAGAGAACAACCTCCACTAATAAATTCTTCTGATAATAAGAAACCTAATGAGAATGAGGATAAAGAGAGGATGCCGGCAACTTTTTGGAATTGTAACAAGACTGGGCGCATGAGACAAGACTTCCTATTACCAAAAAGGAAGATAGCAGTCTTGGAAGGAGAACAGGAGGTTGAAGAGAATCAGAACTATGAAGATATAGCTGATACTGAAGGATCGATGTCTGAATGTGAATTAATCCTGACCAACCTGTTAATGTTATAGAAGGAGATATAGGCACTTCTGCAGAAATAAATAACATTCATGGGGATTCTAGCCTACCCCAACAATGGGATCCTACTATAATTCCTAGACACATTATGGATGTCAAACCATTAACAGCTAAACCTATGAGTGGAAAAAGTTATACCACTGGTCAAACGTGCTATGCAACTGGGTTTTATAAAAACAGACCCATAAGGTTATTGCTGGATAGTGGAGCCTTTTGTTCATGTGTCTGTGCGGAATTCTTAAACAAATGGGACCCTAATTGGAGGGAACACCTTTTACCTGTCCCAAAAGCCAAATTCAGTTCTTGCAACTCTACTATGAATGCTATTGGAGTATGGACTGCTCCTATAATATTACCTCACACTAAAGGATCATTGAGAATACAAGTGGAGTTTGTAGTATTACTCAGGGGTCTGTGTGACTACCTGATACTGGGTAATGATGCCTTATGTCTATATGGTATAGACGTTTTCCAGAGCAGAGGAAGATACTTCACAGTAGGAGGTAATTGGGATAAGAAGTTTAAGATATGCACCATTCAGTCTAACTTGCCCTCCTCTATTTACCAAAAGCATTTAGAAGACTTTGATCATAAATATTTCTCTCAAGCAGCTCTGAATACAAAAATTTCTGGGGAACAGAAGAAAGATATATTAAAAATCTGCTTTGAGAACCAGAATGCTTTCTGTACTAAAGACCATCCTATTGGTGATATTAAAGGACATGGCATGGTATTAACATTGACCATTAAGCCTCCTTATCCTCCTAACTTAAGAAGACCAGCCTATCCATCTAGTCCTAAGTCTAGAAAAGCTCTTGAGGAACATGTCCAAGAACTGATAGACTTACAAGTATTAAGGAAAGTAGGACATAATGAACAGGTAGATGTCACCACACCTGTAATCATAGCTTGGCATAATGACAAGTCAAGAATGGTAGGAGACTTCAGAATTCTCAACAATTACACTCAAGCAGATGATTATCCTATACCCGGCATTGATCATGCTCTGCATAACTTGTCCAAGGCTAAGTACAACACTACTATGGATATGCTTAAAGGCTTCCACCAGATACCAATAAGCCCTGAAAGCAGGAAGTTTATTAGAATAATCTGTAATTTGGCAATATATGAATATCTTAGGATTCCCTTTGGTATAAAGAATGCTCCATCACACTTCCAAAGAATTATGGATACAGTTGTAGGTACTTACATCAGACAAGGATGGATGATTGTCAGCTTGCTACTATTGCAGAGCAAGCTGCAAAAGTAACTAAAATAACATAAAAATAATAATAATACAACTAACCTAAGAAGGAGTAGGAAAACCATAAATATTATTACAGAAATGGATTTTCGATCCAAAATTAGGTAGGGTCAATCACTGACCCCACCCTTGAAATCCAACTCCTTATATTTTTAAATAATTAAAGAAAAAAGAACCAAAATACTACGGCTCCAGTATTGAACTTTTTGGCCAATTAAATATTTCACACACCTTGTCACGTATAGGTTTCACACCTAAAATTCAGTCAGAATTGAGGTGTTGTGTATATTTTAGGAGTTACGGGCGGAAATGTGTTTTGTCACAATTCCCGCACACAGCCGCGGCAGCCACAGCACCCGCGCGCAGCTGAGATACAGCCGTGTCAACCCGTCAGGGTTGTTTACGCAGCCGCGGGACTACGGGCTGACATAGTGACAGGTGGCCCGGGTACTGCATAAACAGGCTACAACACACAAGGGAACTTGTTACATATGTAATAAAGGTTCCCCTGGATAGTAGACTGGCTAAATATACATAATATTATATAAAAATACCTAAATAATCTTTACACGTATTTTTTATTTAACATAATGCAAAGAATCAAGCATGTCGAAAATAAGACAATTACAGCTTCAAAAAATATATTAAAATACTTTAATATACTTTTATGAGAATTACTATACATTAACATCTTTGTGACATACTAAGGAAGATAATGATGTAATAATAATACATGAATTTTTATGACTTATATTTTTAAGTAATTATCTTAACAAATCAACTGGAACTTGTATATAAAGAGTAAAAACAATATTATGACCTTTTACTCCAGTTATATGATACTTGATGAGAACTTACCTGACATCAAAATGTCCGTAGAGATGTCTAATAATATAATTGTTATATTACAGGGAACATATACTAAGGATAATTAATTAAATAATACATAAATAGGACAGATTAGTGTTATTCACACGTCCTAATGTCCATTATAAGGTAGAATAATTCCCATACCCTAAGGAATTAGATGCTACCCGGGCTATAGCACCAAGGGCACATGACAGGCTACCCCTGGTTACCCTTCTAGCCTTAGTATCCGTCCCTTTGAGTACCTACAACCCTCAGAAGGACCATATTGGGACCACAAAAACTATAAATACAGAGCTCTTTTGAGGATGTTGTTGGGCAGAGACCCATTAATATTCATATCCAGACGCCATGCCAAGGTAATAAAATACTTATAAGAGATAAGTAAGTGATTTATGGCAATGTCTGATCAGTAATATCCATCCTCAAACCTCTTTTTATCAATTAAAACTGCTGAACAAACTTATAACCCCAGTATACAGGTTTAACCCATCATTACACGTCCCAAACAGATACCCAAAGGATTTAATAATAAACCAGTGAGTCTTATTATCTTTTCTCTGTCGTGGTAGCTTGGCTACAAGGCCCTACCACTCCATTGTGTATTTTATATACATATTATCTTTGGCTATAATAATCTTTAGGCTAAAGAACCCAAAGTAACCAGGACTACGTGTTTTCAAACTGAAATCCCTGAAGAGAGGTGTTAAAGATCCCCAATATAATTGTGGCCCCTCTATAAATATTTAATAATCAATTTTTATTCAAAAAAATAAACAATAAACAAACCATTTGACCTTGCAATAAGCTTAATCCAAGTATTCTATGGATTTCTGCTGCATTTATTAAATAATATATTTATTATTTACAATATCACCTCTGGTAGCTAAAGGATAGCAAGGCTCTTGGCATCCGGGAGGCTGAAAATGATGGTATATATAGATCATTTTATCATATACTCTAATGACTGGGATACTCATATTATCCAAGTAAGATTATTACTCAAGACTATCTTCAGAGCAGGATTAAAGGTTTCCACGAAGAAATGCAACTTTGGCTACGGAGAATTGAAAGCCTTAGGACATATAGTCTCTGGTCTAACTCTAGCTTCTGATCAAAATAAGATAGCTGATGTCATGAATAGACCTATGCCTCAAAAAAAGACAGAATTACTTTCTTTCATTAGTTTTTGCAGTTATTACAGACAATAAATACCAAAGTTTGCTATGCTAACTAAAAGTCTGTATAAGTTATGCAACAACAAAACCCTATTTGAAATGACTCATGAGAGACTTAAAAACTATGAGGAATGAAAAATAGCTATGACCTCTACTCCTCTACTTATCCAACCAGATTACTCTAAGCCCTTCAAACTGTACATTGACTCTTGCATGGAAGGGCTAGGAGCTGCTTTACATCAGGAAAGGATAGAAGAAGACAGACCAGTAGAGAAACCCATGCTCTTCATATCTAGACAGATCAAAGATAGAGAGAAGAGATATGGGACCAGTCAGTTGGAATGTTTGGCACTAGTATTTTCAGCTCTATGATACCATGAACCTTGCAGTCCTTTAGCTACAGAGAGTGATAAAAATGCTGGAATAATGAAAATAATTATTATTCCAATAATAAACACTTAGAAGCTCAAATAAATGATATGATAAGAGCAGTTGCAAGGTTTAATTGGTTTGGTAATAAATGGTTTTCAATATAATAGAAAAGAGGGGCCACAGTATTATACTACTAGGGATCTTTACAGACTAGCAACCTCTCTTCAAGGGGCCTCCTTATGCAGTTTAAGAACCTTGGAATGAAGATGGTTTCCTTAGAAAGGGCTTATTCCACTAATGGCCGGGCTTAAAAGAAAAAATGGCCAAGACAGGAAGGGTAACACTCACTCTGAGCACTTTACAACTACAATCCTGGAATAATTGGAAGGGTCTCAGAGCAGATGGGGTAGATTGCTCAACTAAACTTCAGTGGTTGATTGGTTAATAAGGGTAAATAATACTACTACAGACTAAGTCATAAATCAATTGCTTATCTTCATATAAGCACTTGATCAACAATGAAACGGTATCTGATTGATAATAAATAATTCCGGGTAAACTGATGATGGAAAAATGGATCCAAAGAGGTCTGTATAAATACCTTTTTGGGGTGATTTGGGTCTTCTCAGGGTACGTAGAGAGGGTTCTGCTCGTGGGCTGAGGCTGGCAAGCTAGTCAGGGCAAGGTAGCATGTCCACTTGGTGCTTTCAATCAGCTGTCCTTAGATCTGCTGGATTTCTGTACTATTTTAGCCACAGGATCTGTTAATCTGTTATGGCATAAATTTGATCATTCTGTACTCATCCTTCATTTGTACTATTGATATTGATTTAAAGTGTTCAGATGTGGATGTTTACTAATTTTCCATCATCTGCAGATCATGTAGATAATTTTTAATAATTTTTATGAACACTTCTTGTAGTGTTTTGTGCTCTTCAAAGATCAAGATCACTGATTTACGTGGTACCCTTGATCTTTGATTTTTTATTAAAAAATGTTTAAAAATTAATTTTTATCAGTTTTATTTAAGTTTTGATCTTTTCAGATCATTAGTAATGCATATGACTGTTTGTTACATATACTAGGCAACCCTAACTAGGTTGTAGCTCTTCTGAGCGGTACCTGGTTGTCAGATTAGTCACAACTGATCCAGGCATGGGGATCAGTTAGTACAGATGTGCGCGGGGTAGGATCCGCTATGTGCTTGACAGAATCAGCTGCGCGCGGGTCTCTAGTACGCAGGAACCTGCTGCTACTAGTAGGTAGGGTTAAGTAATGATGCGGGGCTGCGCGCGGGAATTGTGACATAACACATTTCTGCGTGTAACTCTTAAAATATACACAACACCTCAATTCTGAGTGAATTTTAGGTGTAAACCCTATACCTGACAATACATGTGAAATATTAGAATGGCCAAAAAGTGCCATACAGGTGTCTTAATTTTTAGTACTTTTCTTTTGAATTATTTTAAAAATATAAGGACTTGGAATTCAAGGGTGGGGTTGGTGAGTGACCCTTCCTAATTTTGGGTGAGGAATCCATTCCTGTAATAGTATTTATGGATTTATCACTCCTTACTTTGTTAATTGAGGTATTCTTTTTTTCATAGTTTGTGTTACTATTTGACAGTTTTGCTCTGTACATAGTAGCAAGCTGACAAGTATGGGCTTTAGAGAAGCTACACTATTACTTAAAAGGCACAACTTTTCAAGTAATCACGGATTGCAATTCTGTAAGAACTCTTATGAACATGAAAACTCCCAGCAGACCTATGCTGAGGTGGCAAATTTCTATACAACAGTATAGAGGACAGATGACTATAGTGCATAAAGCTGGAGCTAAACATCAGAATGCTGATAGTCTAAGTAGGAATGCTTTTCCTAATGACTCTAACAAACCAGCATATGAACCTGAAGATCAAGATATCTTTCCTATCCTGAACATCAATTTTTTTGCATTGAGTGCTCCAATAATGGGGATCCACTTACTGATGTGGGTATACCCAAGATTATAATCAGTGACAGAGACCCCAAATTCACCTCTGAGTTTTGGAGGAATCTACATGATATACTGGGTACCACTCAAGCATTTTCTACAGCATACCATCCCCAAACTGGCGGATTAGCTGAAAGGATGATACAGACCCTGAAAGATATGCCAAGGAGGTTCTGTAGCTATGGTCTAGAATACAAAAACACAGATGGTTATTGCCATGATTGGGTAAGCCTACTCCCAGCCCTAGAAATGGCTTATAGCAGCAGTAAACATTTTTCATACCTATGACACAGATAGTAGTTGTGATTATGTAATACATGTGATTAGTCAGCCTCTCAGATATCCTTGACATGTTACAAGCCAATAGTATCACAGGTTGTACCTAGCACTATATAAAATTGAATCATCCTACAATTTCAAGTCTTTCCTTAAGAAATCAATTCTTCTTGTTCTGCACCCTAGCTCTCAGTCCACTCCTTCTGGAGTATCCTTCCTACTAGTATCATCCTGACTCATCTTGAGTCCTCTTTGGGTTTTCACCCACCTTGGAGTCTTTACTCCCCTTTTCTGAACCTTCAGCCTGATCCATCTTGGATCTCTTCCGGTACTAGTCTCCTTCCTACTGTTAGTTAATGCCACCCTGGCTTTGTTTCAAGCCTCCGTGTGACAACATTCTACTACTAAAGAAGCTCCTTACATACTAGAAAGAGGATGGATTCCAAAACTCCCTAGGAATAACTTGAACTATAACTTAGCCACTATTCATCCAACATCTCTTGACTTTAAGAAGATGATAGAATTGGCAAATAATCATTCTCAGAAAGGTGTAGAAGAAGCTGTAGAATACAAAAAACAAAGATGGGACAAATCACATAAAGAACCTGACTTTAAAATAGGAGATCAGATCTTGATATCTACAACCAATTTCAACAACCCAGCAGGAAGCAGAAAACTGAAACCAGCCTTTGTTGGACCATTTGTTATCAAGAAGATGCATGGCAAAAATGCTGTGGAAGTAATCTTGAGTGAAGAATTATCAAGGAAACATCCAGTATTTCCTGTTAGCCTAGTCAAACACTTTCAACCAAGAGAAAGCAGCAAACTCCCTCCAGCAATAATCCCAATAGAACCTGACCCTGTGAAAGAAAAAGGTAAAGTCAGCAGGATATTGAGAGATAAGAAAGAGAGAGTACAAGGAAAAGATATCAGACTATACTTATTAATATACAAAGGAGAATCTGTAGACAAAGATGAATGGTTACCAGAAAATAATATACCTGATGGACCAATAAATCTCAGAAACTACAGAGCCAGCAAAAGGAACTGAAGCACATATGAAGTTAATTTTTTCTCCCAACTTCCTCCAGATTTTTTTCAGATATGGAAATATCTTGGAGTGGGGGAATTTCAGCTTGCTACTATTGCAGAGCAAGCTGCAAAAGTAACAAAAATAACATAAAAAATAATAATAATACAATTAACCTAAGAGGAGTAGGAAAAACATAAATATTGTTTTAAAAATGGATTTTCCACGCAAAATTAAGTAGGGTCACTCACTGACCCCGCCCTTGAAATCCAACTCCTTATATTTCTAAATAATTAAGGAAAGAAATACCAAAATACAATGGGACCACTATTGGACTTTTTGGCCAATTAAATGATTCACATTTATTGAAACAGATAGGTTTCACACCTAAAATTCAGTCAGAATTGAGGTGTTGTGTATATTTTAGGAGTTACAGGCGGAAATGTGTTTTGTCACAATTCCCGCACGCAGCCGCGGCAGCCAATGCACCCGCGCGCGGCTGAGATATAGCCCTGTCACTCCGTCAAGGTCGTGTACGCAGCCCCAGGCCTCTGAAAAGTATGCAGCCGTAGGACTAAGGGTTGACAGAGTGACAGGCGGCCTGAGAGGCTCAGGTACCTCGTAAACAGGCTACAACATGAACGGGAAAATTCTAAATATTTAATAAATGATCCTCTGGATATTAGATAGTCTAAAAGTACATAATATTATATAAAAATACATAAATAATCCTTATACGTATTTTTTATTTAATATAATTCAAAGTACCAAGAATGTCGAAAATAAGACAATGACATCTTCTAAAAATATATTAAAACACTTTGATATATTTTTAAAAAGATTGCTAGACATCAATATTTTTGTGACATACTGAGGAAACTAATGATGTAAAAATATTACATGAATTCACATGACTTATATTTTTAAGTAATTATCTTAGTAAATCAACTGGAACTCGAAAATAAGGAATAAAATGAATATTATGACTTTTACTCCAGTTATATAATACATAATGAGATTTTACCTGACATCAAGATGTCCGTAGAAATTTCTATTTATATAATTATTAAATTACTGGGAAGATTTACTAAGGATAATTAATTAAAAAATACATAAATAGGACAGATTTGTGTTATTCACACATCCTAATGTCTATTATAAAGTGGAATAATTCCCATACAATGTGGAATTAGATGCTAACCGTGATATAGCACCAGGAAAACATGACAGGCTACCCCTGGTTACCCTGCTAGCCTTAGTTTCTGTCCCTTTGAGCACCTAAAACCCTCAGAAGGACAATATTGGGACTCCAAAAGCTATAAATCAAGAGCTCTTTTGAGGATATTGATGGGCAGAGACCCAGTTATATTCATATCCAGAAACCTTTCCAAGGTAATCAAGTACTTATAAGAGATAATTAGGTGATTTATGGCAATTTCTGATCAATAATATCCGTCCTCAACCTCTTTTTATTAATTAAAAAAGCTGAACAACCTTATAACCCCAGTATACAGGTTTAACCCATCAGTACACGTCTCAAACAGATACCCAAAGGATTTAATAATATACCATTAAGTTTTATTATCCTTTCTCTGTCGTGGTAGCTTGGCTACAAGGCCCTACCACTTCACTGTGTATTTTATATACATATTATCTTTGGGTAAAATATTGTTTAAACTAAAGAGCCCAACGTAACCAGGACTATATGTTTTCATACTGAAATCCCTGAATAGAGGTGTTAAAGATCCCCAACATAATTGTGGCCCCTCTATAAAAATATTGAATAATCAATTTATTCATATTGATTTAAAAAAATAAACAATAACCAAACCACTTAACCTTGCAATAAGCTTAATCCAAATATTTCACAGATTTTTGCTGCATTTATTAAATAATATATTTATTATTTACTCTATCACCTCTGGTAGCTAAAGGATAGCAAGGGTCTTTTCATCCAGGAGGCTGACATGATCTGCTGAAGAAAGGTTTGAATGACCCCCAGTCTGTATAAACTGTGGCTCCTCTTTTAAAAATTTTTTATTCATTATATTGAAACCCCTTTAACCAAACCATATAAAACTTGCACTGACTCAAATCACATTTAATTATTTGGAGTCTCAAACATGTTTATTCTCAAGAATATTATTATTTTTCAACTAAATCAATCTCTGTGGCTAAAGGACTTCAAAGTTACTTTTATTATATAGCTGAAAAATGGGGATCTGCTGGGGAAATATCCCAAAATAATAATTATTCAATTATTTATTTTTTGGACCAGGCATTTACCATAAAAATAAGTAAAAAAACTCATGATAACTATTTTTTTATGAATTTTTCTAGCTGATATGAATACCTATGGAGAATGGATTCAGCATTATTTTAAATTTCTTAAGAAGAGATAAGAAAAAAATCTCAGAAATTTTGCACCTACTTATTGGGACTAATCAAATTCCGAGCAAAAACAAGAAAGACGTCTTAAAAACACAAAAAAAGAAGCAGGAAAAGAGAAAGAACTTGGGTTAGAAAGACTTATAAATTTTAATTATTCACTCAGGCAAAAAAAAGCATGGAAACAGTGTAGAAAAAAACTCTTTTTCAAAAAGAAAAAACACAAAATGGAGTTGTATATATTTTAAATAAATATTTATTAAAAACACATAAAAATAAAAAAATAACTTTTATTATCTATTTTTTTAGTGAAAACCACTCAAAAAAATTTTGAATTTGCTGATTTAATTGAGAAAGAACTGCTTTAGGATTTTCCAAACCCAGAATCTTGGTATTTAACCCAGTCTTTAATTGGCACCTACCAAGACCCCCTTGGTTTCCCCAAGAAGGAAATAATTAAAACTAACCAAGCTTTGGTAACATTAAAATTAAACCTAAGTAAGCCCAAAAGTTCATGAAAAATATAAAAATAACAAAAACACAAAAAAAGTATTATTATTATCATTTTTATTATTTTTGAAGGGTTTTGAAAAAAATTATACCTATTTTTACAAAATTTTCCAAAACAGGGGCAACACACAAGGAAGCAGAAGAGAAATTTATTATGGATCCCTGCCCAGAGGAGCCTGGGCCTGCGAGGAAACAATTCAATAATTCAATGAGGAGGATTGAACCCACAAATTGGGTTTTGCAAAAGTTGAAAACAACAACCACAGCAGCCAACTCAAACAACTTAACGTTGGAGAGGTATCCATTGCGGCAAAAATTATTGCCCCCAGCAGCTATTTCTTTCATAAAACCTCCCAAGCTGGACCCAGCCAAAGAGGAGAAGCTCAGTCAGTTGGTCAAAGAGCATGTGAGTTACTGGGAGCAATTCAGGGCAGCTCAGTACCAAGGGGAGGTTCCAGCCATGAATAAAGTGATTCCCCAAGCTGACACTCAATGTCAGCCACCTGGATTCCAAGTCACTTTCTACCTTCTAGTTAACAGAGGTGGTAAAGCATTAGAATGATTATATTGTTCAAGCATTTTGACAATGATACTTATAAACATGGATATTTTAAAGCTCAAGGTGTTGGTTTGGTTATTTTTTGATTAACAAATTAATAAAAAAATAAAAAACAGGGGACAATGTTGTTAAAATACATGTAAACTCATTTATGTGTCATGTATAGGTTTAATCCAAATGAGACGCACATACAGGCCTCTACCTCTCATTGCATAATCATGCAGCTAATTAAGGCCTTCATATATTTCACTGATTTGGGAAAACTGGCCCCAAAAAATTTAAAATAGGCCATTTGGTACACATTCCCTCATGGGAAAATTGGGGTGGATGTGCTACCCCAGCCAAATGGGCCAAAGGGCACATTATTGCCACTCCTGTGTATTTTTGACACACTTGGGCAGCTGGGCAGGCCCAATAATTTGGTTTTTCTCACATTTTGGCTGGGGGGCCCTTTGGGGAGGTTTCTTGTGTTGCAGCCTGCTTGGGGCTTCTTTTGCACATTTTTTAGCCTGCTATGGGGCCCACTGGGGCAGGAGGACTCCATTTGAAGCCCCCACCCTTTTCAGTTGCTGCATGGGTGGTGGTGGTGGTGGGGGGGAGAAAGATTGCTTCCCTCCATCCCCTCACCTCCATTGCTGCAAGGGAGGGGAAGGAGCAACTGGTGGTGGTGAGTGAGAAAGAGATTGCTGGAAACCAGGACCTCTGGATTGATTTCAAAAAAAGAAGAATGAAGAAATGAAATGAAAAACAGTAGTTGACAAAACTAGAATCAGGATGAAAGATCAAACCAACAGGAGCAATTTGATTCTTATTGGTTGTTGAATCAGCACGTGCCAAGTTTCTTCATGGCCTGAGTAAAAAGCACGGACATCTGCTGATAGTTGATTATAACAAAGGGCACTGAAAGAATGAAATGAGACAGAAAAAACAGTCATACTTAGGCATTAACCTCTTCAGATGAAAGGAAGTTGTCTTGAAGTCTTCTGAGTTACAGCCAAGGATTTGTGGATTGGGTTCAATCAGTGTATTGCCCTGGATTACTCAAAATACTTTGAATCAATCTTTAATGGCTTGAGACGCTTCCAGACTTGATTGAATTGTTGATGAGTTGCTTGGTAGATGTGAGTGTGAGAAATGAGGAATGGGAAATGGAAGGGAATAAGATGTGGAGAATGATGAGGATGATGATTTTTGGCGTGGCCAGAACTTCATACAAGTCAATGTTGGGCAGCTCGGAGGAGAAGAGGACCGCGCGTGGGGGTCTGTTGGAGTTGAGCCAGGAATGGAGAACCTGTACTGGGACGCCAGAAAGCCGGGCTTCAGTCTCAAGTGGGAGCTTGAGGATGCAATTTTTACAACAGCCCTCCTTGATTCAAAGTGTGAGAGGTCTAAGTACTGACGTGATGAATTAGTCGTAGAATTGAAGTTTTTTTAGTGGCTTTGGTGAGTCCGTCTGCTACCATTTGATTTGGCTTGATGAGTTGGACCTCAATTGCTTTGTTGGATATGTCCTCTCAAAGTCCTTTGGTCTTCAGGTTGATGACCTTTTTTTTTGAGTTGCTTCCAAATTTTTTTATTTTGTCGTCCAAACCTTTGTTTTCAATCATGTGGATGCTTGCTTTGATGGGCTTTCTCCAGAGTTCATGGATCAGGTGATTGATCCACCTAAATTCAAGTTAACCATTGCTGAGAGCGTTGCACTCGGCTTTGGTTGATGAGTACGTGATGTTTCTCTGGCATCCACTGGTCTAGTAGAGAGGTGATCCCTGGTAGGAGCAGATGAACCCTGTTTGCAAGGTTCTAGTGATTGGATTGTCAGCCCATGTTGAGTTGCTGTAGCAGATGAGGTTGTCAGAGTTGTTTTTCTTGGAGATCAGAAGTTTTTGATTTTTAGTGCTTTGGAGATACTTCCATGCCCTGAGAACCTCCTTCCAGTGAGCGATCCCAGGTTTTTCAGAAAACATTGCCAGAGATGACACAGCATAGCTCATGTCCAGCCAAGAATGTCAGCCTACTAGATGCCAAGGACCTCACTCCTTCTAGCTACTAGAGGTGATAGAAAGTTTGGATCAAAAATAAGATAAAATGCCAGATGTATGATTTGGCTAAAAGGGTTAAATTTATTTATATATTTATAAAATAAATTTAAATGGAGGGGCCAAGACCTTAATGGGGTTGTTGAGCCCTCCGGAACACAGGTATATGTCTTTTAAGGACAATATAGGAGCAATTGTGGTGCCTGTGGGGTTGACAAGGATTCCTTTCAAGAAGGGTGTGTGTAATTTCCTTGGGGAATAGGTTATGCAAAACCAACAAAAAGGGGTATAAGTCAGCAGGATCACTTACTAGGTCTAGATCCGGAATTATTCTTAATGAATGGGCCAATAATCAAGGATTCAGGATGCTGGAAGTTGGTACTGGGGCAGGCTGAATAGTTGGTTGTTCAATTTGGCCAAAAAAAACAGGGATTCAAGAATTATGGTCTAAAATTTATTAGAAAGTGGTCCACGATCACACACTTATTTCTTATAAGGTTTTCATGGCTTGAGGACGAAAATATCTGAAGCAATAATGACTACATGACTGGATCCATCTGTTAGAAATGGCTGGGGGAAGGGCCTTTATTTATATTGTTTGGGTCCCCTCATGGTACAGCCCTTTTTCCAGCCAAAGGAGGGTGACTCAGGCTAGTGCTGAGGCCAGGGAGCCATCAGTGTGTTCGTGTGTACCTGCTCTAGTCACTACAGAGGTACAGGAAGCCCTATGGCATCATGCTTTGGGCTTGATACACGTTTCTGTGCCCTTAATGACCTCACTGTATTGACCAAAGAGGTTGTATTCAATTAATATTTATAAATATAAGCCATGGCTTCCTGAGGCCAGGGGCTTGAACACAGGCTATGGGGACCTTATGCTGCAAGGAAATTTTGAGTCTGAGGCTCTTCTTCTCATATTGGGGTGTCTTACAGTTCCTTAATTGGACAGTACACCCCTAGTTGTGACTAGTTATGTACAGTTTTAATTATAAGGGGTATGGAGAGTGTTGTATTTATTCCTGGTGTCTTGTGATCCATCTAGCACGAAGCTAGGCCCCTGCTTATGCTCAGTACACACTCTCAGAGTGTTACAGTAACTCACAGATACCTTTTTAGGTACAAATTGTCCATACAGGCCCTTTTACAGAGGCCCTGACAACCCTTTGGTATAGTTCCGAAAAGGGTGCAGGGCCCATTTTTCCGGATTTTTGGGTTGTTTATCCCCTTTCATACCATTCCCCACCACATGGTGGCGCTCTCTGGCCCCCATGTGATGTGGAACAGGGCTATGGGGTGTATTGGAGGTACCCCACAGCCCGGTTTCCATTTTGGGAGAGGGGAGGGCTGGCCAGTGAGCCGGCCAGTCACTTTGCGCGGTGGCTCGGTTGGTCACTAGGGGCCCATGCAGGGTAGTCGGTCGACTACTCGCGGGGCCGGCAATAGGTAGCGGCAGCCGTGTGAGGTGGTCGCTTGGCTGCCCGCAGGCTGGTAAGTGGCGACTACCTCGCGTGGTAGTCGCTCAACTACCCGCAAGGCTGGTCGCTTGACTACCCACGAGGCTGGTCAGTAGCTGCCGCCTAGAGCCTGTGCAAGGTAGTCGGGCGACTACTTGCGGGGCCACTGCCTGTCCGCAACCTCTTTGGTCCTGCGCAAGGTAGTTGCTCAACTACTTGCGGGGCCGGTTGTGCCGTGGCTCCTAAGAGCTGCGCGCCTAGCTGCAAAAAAATGACCCGCGGCTGCGCACGGGGTTATTGACAAAACCAGTTTTTGTCCATAACTCCTAAACTAAACACAATTATGGGTTTCTGACCGAATTTTTGGTCAGAAACCTATACCTGCGGATGTGATGGGAGGGTGCACAGGTGAACCATGGTTCTACCTGAAGGAGTGGGATTTTTGGGGTGGTGCCAGTGGGTGACCCTACCTGAATTGGCTCCACGAATCCATTTTTTTTATTATATTCTTGGATTTCTTACGACTTAAGGTTTTATTCCTTAATTTTATTTTATTTTATTATTTCCATATTTTTTTATTATTAATTTATATTTTATTTGTTTTTAGGCTTTAGTCAGTTGGTTCTGAATAGTAGCCAGCTGACAAAGAAAGCCCAGCTATGAATTTGAGTCTTCCTATAGGAGACCAGTAGGATACCCCCAGCTTGTTGAATTCCTCTATCTTGTCAATGCTGGCTGGTGTGAGATGAACCCCAGGAGTGCAGGGAGTGCTCATTGGCTTGCAGTTGGTGAGATCCAGCTCCGCCAGACCTTTATCAATGTGAATCGGAAGTGATAGCCTTATGCCTTCTGGAGATTGTTTAACCTTCATGCCAAGTAATGTATTAGGAGGGTGAGCTGACGAGTTGTTGAATTTATTGAGGAATGTGTCTTTGAAATTTTTGACGTTTCCTACCATGAGTAGATTATCTACATGGACAAATATTGCTGATTTCTGATCAGTCCCTAGGTAGAGACAAGGGTCTGCTTCAGAGGGGATGAACCCTAGATCTTGGATCCATTTGCTCAACATTTTGTACCAGTTCTTCAGTGCTTGCTTGAGTCCGTACAGGGATTTGTTGAGCTTGAGAATTGGAGTTTGTCTTGTCGAGCCAGTCGGTTGTTGTATGAAAACATCTTCCTCCAGAGGAGCATGCAAGAAAGCTCCTCTGAAGTCAAACTGCAGCATATCTAGATCAACATCAACTGCTAGCAGTAAAACTGCCCTTAGAGATGCCACCTTGCCCGTGGGGGAATAGGTTTTGAAGTAGTCAATCCCGTAGCGCTGATTGAATCCTTGCACGCAGACTCTTGACTTGTAGGTTGGGGCTTCTCCATGTGTGTTCTCTTTGATTTGAAAAGCGTAGGTAACGTTGAGCAAGTTGCTTGTCTTGGGTCCTTTGTAATCTTCCCAGACTTTGAAGTCTTTGCAGGTGTTCAGCTCCTTGTGTAGGGACTTGGACCAGACAGGAGAGCAAAGAGCTTCCTCTGGTGATTTGGGAACTGATTTGGAGAAGTATCCATAACATTCTGGAGGTCTCAGTTCTTGATGATTCCAAAGAGTTTGCAATCCTGGAACCAGCTCTTGAATTACTTCATCATTGGCATTATCTTCTGGTTCTGAGTCGGACTCAATTGATTCTTCTTTAACAGCAGGGTCTGCCTTGGTATGGATTTTGGAGGTGTTTGGAGATTTGATTGGTGGGTGAGTTTGGTCCATGGTGGGTTCATTTTGATCTGTTGGGTACTCGTCCAACGTCCTCAACGGAGATTTAGTAAATTTTACGTTCTTGGTTTCTATGAAGCCGCCGGTGTTGGTTAAGATTTGGTAGGACAGGAGCTTGGGAACATATCCAATGAGTCTTCCTGGTAAGCCTTTTTCATCAAACTTCCTTGGAGACTGACTCCCAAGATCCAGATAATAGAGGCTTCTTCCTATTGGTTGAAGATAGTCAATCGTTAATGGTTGTCCATGCATTAGTTCCCATGGCGTGAGACCCTCAGAGTTGGGTATTTGATTCAGAGCCAGGGTAAAGCTTTGGATGACTTCATGCCAATAGTGCTTAGGAAGTTTTGACAAGGAAAAGTTTTCTCTGACGGATTTGGCTACTGTTTTGTTTGCTCTTTTGGCTCTTCCGTTATTTTTTGGATGGTAAGGTTCCAATATCACTCGGCGTATCCCCTTTTCCTCAAAGAATTGAGTGAGATCCTTGCTTATGAATTCACCTCCCCTGTCGCAGCAGAATTCTGAGGGGAAATAATTGAGCCAATTGTATTTGTTTGAGAGAATGAATTTGATTGTTTCCGCTGCGTTGCTCTTGTTTCTCAAAGGGAATGAGATGATGTATCCGCTGAAGTTTTTGACCATTGTCAGTGAATATTGAAATCTGCTTTTTGATGTTGGTGAGATTGGCCCAATCAAGTTGGCGTGAACACGCTGGAATACTTTTTCTGCCTTTGCTGACAAACCTTTGAAGCTTTCTCGCGTAATCTTGCTTTTGCCGCAGCTTGGGAAGGAAAAATTGGTCTTTGTATCTGCCAAGATGGATTTCCCTAGGAACCGTTCCATCCTGGTGATTCCTGCATGTCCCAGTTTTAGATGGAGTTTGTTGAATTTTTTCAGTTCATGATTCTTGGTCCCATGATAGCTTTGGTTTGGGGCCACTTCTACGTGCAGGAGGTTGTTGACAATCTTTCCTTGCAGAATGACTGACTGATTGGCGACCAATTTGAAGGTAGGTGGATTGGATCAATCGTTCACAACCAACTTTTCTCCCTTTTTGAGAAATGCTCCCATTGAGAGCAGGTTGACGCAGGCGTCCGGAGTCCAGGCAGCATTTTGAAGCTTGAGAGTTCCAGAGTCAGTATTAATTGATCCCGTTCCTCTTCCTTTTATTTTGAGTGATGCGCCAGGTTTTCTAGTTTTGATCACATTTGAACCGTCCTCTGCATTCATCATCTTGAACCAGTCTTTATTAGTTAGCATATGAATTGAACATCCTGAGTCTAAGATGAAAGGTTTTGAATCCGTAGAAAACAGGTTGGTAAAGCAGAAATAGTAAGAGAAGAAATTTGAGACTTCTTCCTTTTTCTTCTTTTCTGGTCTTCGGGATTTGAATCCTTTTGGTCAAGGTTCTGTAAATTAAATCCAACACTTCTCACAAGGATGGTTTTGAACATCAGGATTGTGGAAACCATTCTTGCAACGTGGATAGCTTGAGTAGAGGTTCATGTTGGCTTTGGACGTAGAGACTCCTTCATTGACCTTTGCGTCTATTTTGTTCTTTTGTTGTACAAGGTGATCCAGAACTCTTTCAATGATTATTTCCTTTTCACCGTCCATTATTTGAGATGAAATACTTTCGAGAGTGGATAGGGACTTGAATAATATGAGATAAGCCAATATGTCTGACGGTAGCTTGATTCCCACTTCTGAGAGCTTGTTGAGACTGATTCGCACGTTGGTTACAAATTTGTCAATGTTGTCTTTGTTGAAGGGAAGATACAGAAATGAATTGAAGATTCTTGCTTGATTTGCTGATTGGGATGAAGAAACGTAGCTCTTAGTAGCAATCCAGATTTCTTTGGAATTGCATACCTTTCCGGCATTGATGATGTTGGTATGTGTGGCTGGTTCTAGCTTGGCTAACAAAAAGGGGGCCATGTCCTTATTGATTTTGGGGTCTAACTGAATGTCATTGCTTGTGTTTTCCATTATGTGGAGGATGCCTCATAGATCAAATAGACTTTCCATTTTGACCTTCCATATGGATTAATTGTCCTCATTCAGGAGAGGAGTTGATTCTACGAGTTTTTTGAGCGTTATCCTTTGCATTGTGCTGTTGCCCCCAGGTCCTGGTGTTGAGTGGTAATTGGTCATCTCGGTGAGTCGCTTTGGCTTTTAACCGTGAGAAAGATATTTCTGGAAACCAGGACCTCTGGATTGATTTCAAAAAAAGAAGAATGAAGAAATGAAATGAACAACAGTAGTTGAAAAAACTAGAATCAGGATGAAAGATCAAACCAACAGGAGCAATGTGATTCTGATTGGTTGTTGAATCAGCACATGCCAAGTTTCTTCATGGCCTGAGTGACAAGCCCGGACATCTGCTGATTGTTGATCAGAACAAAGGGCACTGAAAGAATGAAATGAGACAGAAAAAACAGTCATACTTAGGTAGTAACGTCTTCAGATGAAAGGAAGTTGTCTTGAAGTCTTCTGAGTTACGGCCAAGGATCTGTGGATTGGGTTCAATCAGTGCATTGCTGTGGATTACTCAAAATACTTTGAATCAATCTTTACTGGCTTGAGACGCTTCCAGACTTTATTGAATCATTGAGGAGGTGCTTGGTAGATGTGAGTGTGAGAAATGAGGAATGGGAAATGGAAGGGAATAAGATGTGGAGAATGATGAGGATGATGATTGTTGGCATGGCCAGAACTTCATCCAAGTCACTGTTGGGCAGCTTGGAGAAGGAGAGGACCGTGCGTGCGGGTCTGTTGGAGTTGAGGCAGGAATGGAGAACCTGTACTGGGACGCCAGAAAGGCGGGCTTCAGTCTCAAGTGGGAGCTTGAGGATGCAATTTTTACAACAGTGAGGAGGGGGGGGGGGGTTGATGACCCCTCCCACCTACAGGGTCCATCTCCCCCCCCATTACCAAGTGGGAGGAGCATTGGAATGAAAGAGACTTGACCACAACCCATCCCATTTTGGGAGAAATGCCTTGGGGGCATCAACCCCAAGTTTGCTGGTGGGGTATTTGAACACCCCCTCCAGGATGATGAAATCTGGGCTTTTTTTAATAAATCTTGTGTGTTTTAATTCTCTTTCTGAAACCAGCAACAGATGTGCTCAAAATGATCTGTTCTACATGCAATTGAGGAAAAAATTAGAGCAAGCAGGAAAAATTATAAGAGTGTGAGATTATCATCTTCATGTCAAGGCATGCAATGGTTGGAGACAGGGATCAAAAAAAAAAAATCTTACCAGAAGGTCTAAAATGGGTCTTTTAATCTGCCTTATTCTTACTTTTGGGTCTTTCTATCCACCTAGGTTTTGCTCTTTCAGAGCCATGTTGATGATGGTTCTGGGGGCTGTTGGTTTATTAGCTTATCTGGAAATTGGTTGTTTGAGGGCCCTTTCTTGATGTCTTCATATTGGTGCTGGAGGTGAGCTTTATTTAGTGTTCAAATCTGAGGTGGTTAGTTGGTTTGTTTGCTAAACGGTCTGCATGCAACCCAGGGCTTGAGGAAAATTTAGTTTTAGTTGCAGAGAAAAACTGCAGAAAGTTATTGCAATTGGGATAAATATGTGGTTTTATTTTCAGAAAAAACTAACACAAGTTATCTCAATTGGGATGAATATGTGGTTGTAGTTGGGGAAAAAACTGCCACAAGTTATATCACTTGGGATAACTCAGAAAAAACCCAAGAATTAATTCTTATTTTTTTTTTGAAATCTAAGCTTGGAGAAGAAAAATATCAACACAGGAAACAAGGAAAAAAGGAAGGGGGGGCCAATGTGCATTTTGTGGCGGCCAATGAGTGAGTAATTGGGAATGATCAGGGTGCGCCTGGGCCCATACCAGCCATTTTTGAGCCATAGCCCAGGTTTCAAAGGGCAACCAGGCTTCTGCAAGGGGGCTTTTTGACTACAACTAGCTTGGTAAGCTGTATGAAAAGGTTATTCCTGGCTGCAAAAGGCACCCAGGCAGGGATTGAACAGAAAAGGGGCTGTTAAAGACTCTTGAAGGTGGATAAACACCAATTGGAATGGAAGGGTACAGTCAGGATGGCTAAGATAAAAAAAAGTGGGATGTTTGAGGCTAAACTAAGTAAAAAGGCTTGTAGAGCCTACAGAGCCTTTTCGGGGTGGGATTCTTGCATTTTATCTTGTTTTACCATGGCCCCATCATAGCCTGATTGTTTTAATTCAGGAGGTGTCCTCCCTGCTTTTTTCAATCATTTATTAAAATTCATCCAATCAATTAACTGAGGAATTAGCCATTTTAAGACAAAAGTTTCCAGAATTTGTTTTGATTTAATTACTGCTTCTCTTGCCACTAATTAAATCTTTGGAAATAATTTTCCCAAAATTAGCACTGGGAGTCTTTAACACCTCTTCTTCATGAGATTGAAGTTGTAAATTTTATACCTGTTATTTTTAGAGGCTTCAATAAAGAAATTTATATTCAGATATATGTGTAGAAATACATGGTTATGTGGCTGAGCCTTCTAGCAATCCAGTAACATCAGAAATGAAATAAATTAATGGTTGAGTATTACTTGCCTAGGTAGCTGCAGTAAATTACACTAGTTGGTCTTAAGTCTGTTTGGGGTGCTTGAAGACTAACAACGTTAAGAATTGGTTCATTATGGTTTGAGATGGGCAAAAATTATCAGAACAAAGATATACATCACTTAATTATCTACTGATAAGTATTTGGTTTGTTGATGGTGTGGTTTCTGGATTTATATGTAAATGGGTCTGGGGTCTAAAAATCAGAAAAGTGGCCTTTATTTATACCTTTTGGTCCCCATTCCACCCTTCACAGGGATATAGGGTCCAAAGGGGGTGGTATTTGAGGCTAGAAGTTCAGCCAGTGGTAGCCAGGAATGTGCTCTAGGTGCTTTACAGTTTTAAATTGTGAATAAGTCTGGAATTGGAATTATTTCCAATGCTAATGTGTTATTTTTATTGGAAAAATCATCCAATAATTCACATTATGCAATTTTATTAATGGATATCAGGGTTATTTCAAAATACTGATTAAATATCCAGATTAAAGGAAATTTTTCTTTATCCCCCATGCATGTCAATTTTAGTGTGGGTTCATGGCCTTCAAATTTGTTAATTCTCATTTTCAAAGTCTGTAGTATTTATCTAAATAGGTCAATTTGAAATATTCTGTCCTTGTGTTTGATTTGTGTATGTTCCAATTATTTTTTACCTGCAGAGAAATTATCCAAATATTCTGAAGGTCTCCATGAAGGTTATAGAATTTCATTGGGGTAACTCAACAGCCGCTGTCTGTTGCGTAGTCCCACAGCTGCTTACAGGTCACCTGTACAGGAATGCACACCCATTTGAATTCCTGAAGATTCAGCTTTCAAGGCTGTTTACAGCAGCTGCGCATGGGTATTTTGTGGCTTCAGATGCATGCATGAATTTAATTTTTTTTGTTCATAACTCCCAAAATATACAAAATTTGTTGACTCTGACTGAATTTTAGGTGAAAAAACTGGATATGAAAGATGATTTGAAACATTAAACTGGCCAAAATGTTTCATGGTGAAGCCATGATGTTTGGTCAATTTTCAATAGGTGAAATAAAGGGATTAAGGAGTGGAATTTCAAGGGTAGGGCTGGTGAGTGACCCTAACTAGAGTTAGGTAGGTAATCAAAGAATGCAATAATATCTTTAAATTTCTCACTCCTTAGTATAGTTTTCATATTATTATTTTATTTTATCATTCTTGTAATTAGACAGCTGGAACCCAAAAATTAGCCATCTGAAAATCAATATTCCACCAATTTAGGTAGAAATAGGTAATTGAAGAGACCACTGGCCATAAAATAAATTCTAGCCTCTGCTCACACAATCATTCAACTATTTATACACATGGTTGTGGGCTGATAGTGTGAAATCATTCCAAAAATTGAGAATTCTTTATATTTTTAGAGTTATCAACAACAATAGGTTTTCTCATAACTCCTGAATTCAGCTGAACAGGAACTTGGGACCACTTGATAGCCATAAGAAGAAATTTTGGTCCCACCCACAGCCTTTGCAACCCACTGATTCAAAGGAGGGGTTGGCAAGCTGCTTTAAATTTCCCATAAATCCTTGCACCCATTTCCAAATTTAGAACAGGTGCCATGGGAGTATCTTTGAATCCATTTTCAAATTCAATATAGCCAGGCCCCTCATCCCCCTTCAAAACTGTTCCCCCACAAGAGGGTGGCCCAGAATGAACAAGCTAGGCAATCAGGTACAAAATTGCTGTTGGGTACCCCAGTTACCTCCTACAGCATGCTTTCACATCAAATGGTGCCAAGTGGGTATTTCCATGTGGTAGGTAACACTCTGAAAGAATTATAACTGATTTGAAAGGATTGAAAACCCTGGGAGATCTTTTAGAAGGATTGAAAAAGCTGGTAATTCAAGTGGGAGGATTCTAAAGCCAAATTTTGAACTTTTAGGGGCAGATATTCAACCCTCTTGGAAACTTTCAAATATTTTTGGGGCTCTAGTTTAGTTATCTGATATTCCAAGATGGGGATTTCTTTGGAGAGACTCCTTTTGGTATTGGATTTTCTTTAGCAAAGTGCTGGCTGGCAGTCACTTGAGGGGGAATTTAGTACTACAACCATTGATTTGATAGAAAAACACTAAGGGTTGTTTTGAATTGCCTGCCACTTGGTGTACTATAGTAAGTCTGACAAAAATAAAACAAAAATAGATTTGTGGTCAATTTTCAGATAGAGTTTCTACTTTAGTCTTCTCTATCAGACCTAGGATAAATCTTTTCAAGCTTGATTGGGTAGAAGTGGTGAAACAGGTGGGTGAACTGGAGGATAGAAGCTGAGTAAGGTAAGAATCCTTTATCTAGTCTTATCCTTCATGTATTTTATCTTTTTTTATTGGTGACTGATGGATACTCCTTCAATGTTACAGGTGGTGATTGATAAGGTTGAAATGGCTCAGCCTATAATAGATAACTGATGATGGATGATGATGGATGAATGGTGGTGGATAATTATGTTCAAGGTGGTAATGATGATGGATGGTGTCAGCTTGCTACTATGTACAGATCAACCTGTCAAAGTAACAGAAATATAAAATAAAAAAAAGTAAAAAAGAATATTAAATTTAACTTAAGAAAGATTAGGAACTCCACAAATATTATTGCTGAAATGTATATTCCACCAAAAATTAGGTAGGGTCACTCAATGAACCCACCCTTGATATCCAAATCCTTATATTTTTAATAATTAAAGAAAGAAAAGAAAAAAATATCACGGTATCACTATGGGACTGTTTGGCCACTTTAATATTTCACAAACATTTTCAAGTATGGGTTTAACACCTAAAATTCAGTTATAATTGAGGTGTTGTGTATATTTTAGGAGTTTACACGTGGAAATGGCGTCTTTCACAATTCCCACGCGCAGTCCTGCATCCTTATATAACCCTTACATACCAGGAGCATCAAACTCCACATACTGAATTCCCAAGCGCAGCCAAAAATGCCACGCACGCAGCTGATCCTACCACGCACGCATCTGAATGGACTGATCCCCGCATCAGGATCAGTTGTGACTTCTCTGGCAAACAGGTACCGCTCATAAGAGCTACAACCTAGTCAGTATTATCTAGTATGTGAAACGTAGTTCCATATGCATTACTAATAGTCTCAAAACTTAAAAACTTAAATAAAATCAATAAAAAAATAATTTTGAAGTATTTCTAATAATAAATAAAATATTGAGAATGACCACGTAAACCCACAATCCTGATCTTTGAAGACCACAAAACACTACAAGGAGTGGCTGTAAAAATTATTGAAAATTACCTACTTGATCAACAGATGATGGACAGTAAATAACAATACACATCTGTCTCCTTCAAACCAATATCATCAATACAAATAGAGGATAAGTGCAGAATTATAAAATTACACCATTAACAGATTGACAGATCCAGTGGCTAAAATAGTGCATAAAACCAGAAGATCTGAGGAAATCTGATTGGCAGCACCAAGTGGACGTGCTGAACCTGTTCAGACTTACTATCCTCAGCCAATGAGCAGAACCCTCTCTATGTGCCCTGAGAAGCTCATAATAACCCAAAAGGTATTTATACAGAACTCTTTGGATCTATTATTCCCCATCAGTTTACCAGGAATTATTATTATCAATCAGACACCATGTAAATGTTAGTCAAGTGCTTATAAATAGATAAGAAAGTGATTTATGACCTAGTCTGTATTATTATTATTTATTTCTCAAAAACCAATCAACCCATTGAAATTAGTCAAGCAAATCCACCCCATCTGCTCTGAAACACTTCCTATCTTTGAAGGATTTTTGTGTTGAAGTACTCTGATTAAGTTTTTCCCTTCCTGCCTTGGCCATGGTTCTGTTTTGCCCAGACATATCAGTGGATAAGTTCTTATAAGGCACCCATCATTTATTCCAAGGTTCTTAAACTGCCCAAGGAGGACCCTTGAAGAGAGGTTGTCTGTCTATAAAGATCCCGAGTAGTATAATACTGTGATCCAGCGTACCTTTGGTTTTATTCTTCATTTCATTGGCCATCAGGAGATAACCAATAACCTTGAAGGATGGAGGTTGGACAACTTGTGTTTCATTGTTGGATCCAAAGCAAGCATCATAGTTGGAGGGAATTTTCAGCCAATTTACCAGGATGATGTGATCTGCTCTCTTACAGAAAAGAGAAGAAAGACTCTGTAACTTTGTGCATATTATTATAACTCCTGAGCAACAACAGGAAAGGTTGCTTTACTTTTTAAAAAAGAATTGAAATTTTTAGTTCTTTCTAACTCAAGTTATTTGTTACTTATAACTTATTGTTTACAGTAAAGCAACCTTTCCTGTTGTTTCTCAGGAGTTATAATAATATGCAAAAAGTTACAGAGTCTTTCTTCTCTTTTCTGTTTGAGAAGATGGCCCCTCTTTTTGTGAAAAACTGAAAGCCATTTTAACCAAACCAATTAAACCTTGCACCAGCTCTTAAAATATTTATTATTTGAGCGTTTTACGTGCTTTTCATTGGAATACTCTTATTATTATTATTCCAGTATCTTCTATCACTCTCTTTAGCTAAAGGACTGCAAGGTTACTGGTATCAGAGAGCTGACAACTGGGGGTCTTCCCGGGAAATATCCTTAAATAATTAATTTTTAATTATTTATTTCTTGGACCAGGCAAATTAGATTTTTTATATAAGTAAACATACTTATAACCTACTTTTGATTCTTTTATTCTTCCAGTGAATCTTAAAACCAATGGATAATTGATAAATTATCATTTGAATCTTCTCAAACAGAAAAGAGAAGAAAGACTCTGTAACTTTGTGCATATTATTATAACTCCTGAGCAACAACAGGAAAGGTTTCTTTACTGTAAACAATAAGTTATAAGGAGCAAAGAACTTGAGTTAGAAAGAACTATCAATTTCAATTATTTTTTAAGGAAAGATAAAGAGTGGAAGATATATCAAAGAAAGCTTTTTATCTATAACAGAGATAATAAAGAAGCTGAAATTAAAAAGAAAAATCACCCAAGTGAACTTTTAAATATTATTTTTCTTTTTATCACCAAGTCATGTAAAAATTACCAAAAAATACATAAAACTTATATTTTTTTTTATTTTTTTAGTGGAATTTGTTTTTGGAGACCTTATTGACCAGGATTTCTAGAGGACATACCAGACAGTGTAACTTTGGATTTGACCTTGGATTTATCCCAGAATCTGTTTGGAACTCACTCGGACCCCATTGGAATACCCCCCAATGCCAGTCTTGACCCCAACCAAGCATTGGCACTGTTGAAATTAACTAGAAGTAAGTTAAAAATTATAAAAAAATATATATTTAAAATAAAAATTACTCAAAAATATTATTTTATATTTTTATAAGTTCTTTTTCAAAAGTATTGGCTAAGAACTTATATATATATATTTTTTTTTTCACTATGTACCAAAATAGGGGCAACACCCAGAAAACCGGTAGAGCCCCATCCTATATATATGTGCTTGGAGGAACCGATATGCGTAAGCAGTTGCAAACGCAATGAGGGGACTCAAAACCGTGACCATAGCATCACGAGGGAAGACAATGGCAACAACTGCAGCGGCCAACTCAACCAACTCAACATTGGAGAGTCCTCACTCACCCAAAATGTTGTCCCAGGCGGATACTGGTCCTCCTATGCCACCCCAGCTGGGCTCAACCAAGGAGGAAAGGGTCAAAATATTAGTGGAAGAGCATGTGAGTTATTGGGAACAGTTCAAACTGACTCAGACCCAGAAGGATCATCCAGGTATGAAAAAAGCTATTTCTCTGGCAAAGAGATCCCAGATATCTCTTCAAAAGATGATTCCAAGGAAAGAAGTTTAAATTTATGTGCAGATTTGGAATCCTTGGGAACAGTTAGCTTCTTTAAAAGGAAAGGATCCCAAAAATAAGAGGTCCTCAGCTCATCAGAAGTTAAGCAATCCAAAGGATTGGGACAGCATAATCTCCTTAGCCCAGAAATGGAAAAGGGTGTACCACAATTAGATGTAGAAGATCTTAAAATCTTTTCTATAAATGTGTGCCACAATCTTACTATTATTAGAAAATGTTTTGACAAAGTATATGAGAAATTGGATAAATTAAGCCTGAAAATTGACAGAGTAACTGAAACCCAATACAAAATGATTAGGATTAATGAGTTAGAATTACAATGGATGAGAGACAGTATAAAGCTAAGTGAACTGGGTCTAATAAAACATATTGACAATAACCAATCTTCTCTACAAGAAGAGATTCTTGATTCAATGGATTCAATCAATGAGGAATTTAAGAAAACAAGTTCTGCTCCTTTAACTCCTGTAATAAACAAAATTGAATTATTGAGTAACAAACTTGACTTAGAACTAGGTATGATCAAGAATGATCTTAGAGATCTTAAGATCAATTTTGCTAATCCTCCAGTTATTTACTTGGAAGAAGCTAGACCCGTTAGATTCACTGGTACTCCCAGTATTTCCCCTAGGTCCAGAACAACAGCAATGAATCTTTTAGGCCTATTCCTACACTTGAGGTCAAAAAAGCTTTCAAACTACTTCCTCCCATTACTGAATGGCCTAATTTCTCAGGAGAAGGAGAATATAACCATGTCATTTTCACTCATTTTATTTATTACAATCATGCCTATTATGAACTCCTTGATACCATAGCTGTGGTAAAATCACCCAGAATATTTGGGGGTGTAGCACTTGATTGGTTCATTAACAAGAGGGAAGAAGTTGGGTGTTTGTCCTGGAGTACATGGAAAGAATTAATCTAAGAAAAATTTGGTACCAGAATTTGGAAAACAAAGATGATGAAGACATTTGAAACCTCCCAGTTTGATCCATCCAAGGACAAACCTCACAATGGTGTCTTCATCAGAAAAGGAGGTTGGATTGTTTTTAACCCAATGCTGATAAAGAAGAATTTAATGAAAGGATTCTCAACCTATGTCCTGGAAAACTCAACCACAGTTTGAGATGCAGAATGCCCATGAACTGTGACCTTTCTACCTTGA
The DNA here is from genome assembly GCA_025617555.3 of Puccinia polysora. NCBI lineage: Eukaryota > Fungi > Basidiomycota > Pucciniomycetes > Pucciniales > Pucciniaceae > Puccinia > Puccinia polysora. Next base: position 22,415,052 of record CM062624.1, read on the forward strand.
TAGGAGTATTAGAAGAATTCATTGATATGAATGGTCTTGACAGAAAGGTTAATAAACTCAAAGAACAGAATACTATGAGTGAGGAGGAATATGCTGTTAGGACTAAAGATTCCTGTTCCCCTAATCCCACTAGCTTGGAAGTCAAGAAGACTTCAGAAACCAAGGAAAAGGTATGCTGGAAATGCAATCAGACAGGGAAATTAAGACCTGATTGTTCTCAACCTAGAAAAATGATTAATCCTATTGAAGGAGAAGAATATGATAATGCTCCTGATCCTCAATTTGATGAAACTGATGGATCACTCTCTGAGTTTGAATTAATGATGTTTAAAATTATTAATTTACAATAAACACTTAGAAGCTCAAATAAATGATATAATAAGAGCAGCTGCAAGGTTTAATTGGTCTGGTAATAAATGGTTTGCAATATAATATAAAAGAGGGTCCACAGTATGATACTACTGGCGATCTTTATAGACTAGCAAACTCTCTTCAAGGGGCCTCCTTAGGCAGTTTAAGAACCTTGGAATAAAGATGGGTGCCTTAGAAAGGACTTATTCCACTAATGGCTGGGCGTAACAGCACAAATGGCCAAGAAAGGAAGGGTAACACTCACTCTGAGCACTTTATCACGACAAATCCTGGAATAATTGGAAGGGTTTCAGAGCAGATGGGGTGGATTGCTTGACTAAACTTCAAGGGTTGATTGGTTAATAAGAATAAATAAAACTACTACAGACTAAGTCATAAATAACTTGCTTATCTTCATATAAGCCCTTGATCAACAATGACACGGTGTCTGATTGATAATAATAATTCCTCCTAAACTGATTAACTGATTGGATCCAAAGAGGTCTGTATAAATACCTTTTTGGGGTGATTTTGAGCTTCTAAGTGCACGTAAAGAGGGTTCTGCTCGTGGGCTGAGGCTGGAAAGCCAGTCAGGGCAAGGCTGGCACGTCCACTTGGTGCTGTCAATCAGCTGTTGTTAGATCTGCTGGATTTCCTGTACTATTTAAGCCACAGGATCTGTTAATCTGTTATGGCGTAAATTTGATCATTCTGTACTAATCCTTCATTTGTATTATTGATATTGCTTTAAAGCATTCAGATGTGGATTTTTAATGATTTTCCATCATCTTCTAATCACGTAGATAATTTTTAATAATTTTTATGAACACTCCTTGTAGTGTTTGGTGGTCTTCAAAGATCAGAGTCAGTGATTTAGGTGGTAATCCTTCATTTTTGATTTATTATTAAAAAAATGTTTTAAACTTAATTTTTATTAATTTTATTTAAGTTTTGATCTTTTTAGACTATTAATAATGCATATGTCAACTTGTTACATATGCTAGGCAACTCTAACTAGGTTGTAGCTCTTCTGAGTATTACCTGGTTGTCAGATTAGTCATGATGGATCCAGAAGGGGGGATCAGTTAGTACAGATGCGCGCAGGGTAGGATCCACTGCGTGCGTGGAAGAATTCCCCCTGCGCGCGGGGTAGGATCTGCTGCGTGCGTGGCAGAATTCCCCCTGCGCGCGGGTCTCTAGTACGCAGGAATCTTCTACTACAAGTACGTAGGGATATGTAATGATGCAGGGCTGCGCGCGGGAATTGTGACATAACACATTTCCGTGTGTAACTCCTAAAATATACACAACACCTCAATTCTGAGTGAATTTTAGGTGTAAACCCTATATGTGACAACACGTGTGAAATGTTAGAATGGCCACAAAGTTCCATACTGGTGTCGTAATTTTTAGTACTTTTCTTTTTAATTATTTTACAAATGTAAGGACTTGGAATTCAAGGGTGGGGTCAGTGAGTAACCCTACCTAATTTTGGGTGAGGAATCCATTTCTGTAATAATATTTATGTATTTCTCACTCCTTATTTTTTTATTTGAGATATTCTTATCATTCATAGTTTTGTGTTGCTATTGACAGGTTGCTCTTTACATAGTAGCAAGCTGACAACTCTAGAAAATTTCAAAAAAACAGCCTCGTGCATTAACTGGAGAGACTCCACCATCAAGTCTGTTTCTAGCTGGGAAACGTTCCAAAAATCCAACATAAATACTGTGAAGAGATTTGGTCTATTAAAGAAGATAACTGAGCCCCAGAATATATGGGAAATCATCAACATGGACTTTGTCACAGGAATATCACCAAAAGGAGCTTACTCTTACAACTTGGTCCTAGTCATTGTTGATAGGTTCACCAAGAAAGCCAAATTCTTTCCCAACCACAAATACTATACTGCAATGGAAGTAGCTTGACTTTTCTGGAACAGGCGCATTGCAGATGTAGAATTCCCCAATATTATAATAATTTATAGAGACCCCAAGTTCACATCTGAATTCTGCAGAAACCTTCATGATATTTTGGGAAATACCCTAGCCTTCTCCACAGATTACCATCCCCAAACCAATTGATTAGCTAAAAGAATGATTTAGAATCTAGAGGACATTCTCAGAAGATTCTGCTGCTTTGGACTAGAATAAAAAAACATAGATGGATATTTCCATGACTGGGTTAGTCTTTTAACTTCCCTGGAAATGGCATACAACAGGAGCAAACCTTCTAAAACCAAAGAAATTCCCTTTTTCCTAGAAAGAGGATGGATAAGCAAGCTACCAAAATAAAGACTTAAAAAAGACATGGTGAATATAAATCCTACCCCACTAGACTTCAAGGAAATGATAGAAATAGCCAATAAATATGCTGCCAACTGTGTTCAAGCGCCTGTTGGATATAATCAACAGAGATGGGACAGAACTTGCAAAGAACCCCATTACAAAATTGGAGACCAAGTCCTGATATCAACCACTTATTTTAAAAAACTTTCCGGAAACAGGAAATTGAGACCTGCCTTTGTAGGACCATTCACCATCAAGAAGCTTCATGGAAAGAATGCTGTAGAAGTCATTCTGAGTGCTGAACCTTCCAGGAAACACCTGGTATTCCCAGTAATCCTGATCAAGAAATTTCACCCAAGGGAAGGAGGAAAAATACCTCCACCAGTGATACCTGTGAAATCTGACCCTGATAAAGGAAAAGGGAAAATCAGAAAGAGCCTTAAAGAAAAAAAAAGTAAAGGATCAATGTGAAAGATCTTATGCTTTACCTTGTCAGATGTAGAGGAGAAAATGCTGATAATGATCAATGGCTACCTGAAGGCAACATTACAGGTGGACCCATACACCTAAGAAACTACAGAGCCAATAAGAAACATTGAACCCAAAGTTTTTCAGATATAGACATATCTTGGAGTGGGGGAAAGCCGCCTTGATACAAGTACAGAGAAACCTTTAAAAGTAGAGTAAAAAATAAAAAGAGTGAGAAATCCTAACATGTTATTGCATATTGGGGTTTCTCATCCAAAATAAGGTAGGGCCACTCCCTCACCCCACCCTTGAATTGCAACCCCTTATGTTTCTGTATAATTAAAGAAACAAATGAAAAAAGGCCATGGCATTACTATGGCTCTGTTTTGATATACATGAAATGTATTGTATATATAGGTTTCACACCTAAATTTTAATAAGAATGGAGGTGTTGTGTATATTTTAGGAGTTACAGCAATATTTGTGTTCTGCCACAATTTCCGCGCGCAGTCCTGCATTCATAAAGCAAGGGGAAACGTGCCTGACACTCAATATGTATGCCTCTGTCAAGAAACCCGCATGAAATATTATTCTGGCCACAGATGCTGTATTCCGGCATGCAGCTGTCAATTATGTGCGGGTCAAAATAACTGCACTACTCCTGACAAACCAGGTGCAGCAGGAACAGGCTAAAACCTGCATGCATACATCACGCATATGTAAAACCTGACTGAAGGATAGAGGGATGTCTGAAAACTCTGAGAAAATTGAATAAAAAGTATGAAATTGAAAATATAAGAAAGACAATCAGGGAGAATAATAATGAAATTGTCACATAAGGGTATTTTCAAATCTTTATGAACCAAAAAAAATATCAAGGATTTCCACCAAAAATTATTACAAATTACCAACATGTTCAGAAGATGGCTCATAATCTACAAATACCCATTTTTGACCATGTCACTCAAAAGAAACTGATGAAAAATTAGGAAATATGCCAGAACTTTAAAAGTAAAAATTTGAGATTTAAGCGGATTCTGATAATTAGTTCACCCATAAATATGAAACAGAAAGTTTCAGCCAATTGAAATCACTAATAATTTGTGCCAAAATAGCCCTGGCCAGTCTGCTAGCCTTATCCCAAAAGCACAAACCTCTCTACTTGCCCTGGGTAAGTTCCTCTTATCCCAAAAAGGTATATATACAGCCCTTTTTTTTGGTGATTTCAACACCAGGTATTTTCAAGTAATCAATCCAGACCTATTGCAATCTGTGATCAATTTTTTATGAATAATAAAAAAGTGATGTATAGCCTCAGTCTGATAGTATAATTATTAATTCTAACCCCATCAATAATTCAAGTGAAGAATTTTGGCAAAACCCCCACCAATTGTGCTGGAACCCTTTCAATCCATGAATTTCTGCAAGTATCTTGGAGTGTCTGATTAAATTAGTAAGTTATTTCCTCCTTTTGGTGTGATTGCTACTAAATAAAGAGCAACCTGTCAAAGTAACAGAAATATAGAATAAAAACAACTAAATAAGAATATTGAATTTAACTTAAGAAGAAGTAGGAAATCCATAACTCAGGAGTTATAACAACAGCAACAAAGTTACAGAGTTTTTCTTCTTTTTAATTTTTAAGAAGGTTCAAATAATAATTGATCAATTCTCCGTTTGTCTTAAGATCCACTAGAGTAACAATGGATCAAAAAAATATTTGTTATAAGTATGTTAACTCATTTTTAAAAAAATAGACTGGTCCAAGGAATAAATAATCAAAAATTAATTATTTAAGGATATTTTCCAGCCATACCCCCAGTTGTAAGCTCTCTGATACCAGGAACCTTGCAGTCCTTTAGCTACAGAGAGTGATAAAAATCCTGGAATAATAATAATAATTATTATTCCAAAAATAAACGCTTAGAGGCTCAAATAAATAATATAATAAGAGCAGTTGCAAGGTTTAATTGGTTTGGTAATAAAAGGTTTTCAATATTTATATAAAAGAGGGGCCACAGTATTATACTACTGGGGGTCTTTACAGACAAAGCAACCTCTCTTCAAGGGGCCTCCTTAGGCAGTTTAACAGCCTTGGAATGAAGATGGGTGCCTTAAAAGGGCTTATTCCACTAATGGCCGGGCATAACAGCACAATGGCCTAGACAGGAAGGGAAAAAATCTCTTTGAGCTCTTTACCACAAAAATCCTGCAATAATAGGAAGGGTTTCAGAGCAGATGGGGTCAATTGCCTGACTAAACTTCAAGGGCTGATTGGTTTTCAGAAATAAATAATAATACTACAGACTTGGTCTTAAATCACTTTCTTATATTCTTCATAAGCACTTGACTAACAATGCACAGTGTCTGATTGATAATAAAATTTCCTGGTAAACCAATGATGGAATAATGGATCCAAAGAGGTCTGTATAAATACCTTTTTGGGGTGATTTTGAGCTTCTGATGGCGCGTAGAGAGATTTCTGCTCATGGGCTGAGGCTGGCAAGCCAGTCAGAAAAAAGATTAGAACGTCCACTTGGTGCTGTTAATCAGCTGACCTTAGATCTGCTGGATTTCTGTATTATTTTAGCCACGGGATCTGTTAATCTATTATGGCATAAATTTGATCACTCTGCAATCATCCTTCATTTGTACTATTAGCATTGCTTTGAAGTGAACAGATGTGCACTTTGAATAATTTTCCATTATCTGCTGATCACGTAGATAATTTTTCATAATTTTTATGAACACTCCTTGTAGTGTTTTGTGGTCTTCAAAGATGAGAGTCAATGATTTATGTGGTAATCCTTGATCTTTAAATTATTATTAAAAAATGCTCTGCAATTGATTTTTATTAATTTTAATTAAGTTTTGATCTTTTTAGATTATTACTAATGCATATGTGAACTTGTTACATATGCCAGGCAACCCTAATTAGGTTGTTGCTCTTTTGAGAGGCACCTGGTTGTCAGATTAGTCAGGATGGATCCAGACATGTGGATCACTCAGTTTAGATGCGCGCGGGGTGGTATCCGCTGCGTGCGTGGCAGAATTAGCTGCGCGCGGGTCTCTAGCACGCGGGAAACTTCTACTATGAGTACGTAGGGGTATGTAATGATGCAGGGCTGCGCGTGGGAATTTTGACATAACACATTCCCGCATGTAACTCCTAAAATATATGCAACACCTTAATTCTGAGTGAATTTTAGGTGTAAAACCTATACTTGACAACACGTGTGAAATGTTAAAATGGAAAAAAGGTGCCATACTGGTGTTGTAAATTTCAGTACTTTTATTTTTAATTATTTTAAAAATTTAAGGACTTGGATTTCAAGGCTGGGGTCAGTGAGTGACCTCACCTAATTTTGGGTGAGGAATCCATTTCTTCAATAATTTTCATGGTTACTCACTCCTTCTTTTGTTAATTTAGATATTCTTATTTTTTATGGCTTTGTGTTGCTATGACAGGTTGCTCTGTACATAGTAGCAAGCTGACATCCCCCCACTCCAAGATATGTCTATATCTGAAAACAAATTCTGGGTCAATTCTTTCTGCTGGCTTTGTAGTTCCTTAGGTGTATGGGTCCATCAAGGATATTTTTTTCAGGTAATCATTCATCTTTATCAGCTGATTATCCCTTTTATCTAATTAGGTAGAGTCTGAAATCATTGCCATTGATCCTTCCTTTTTTATCTTTAAGGATCTTGCTAATTTTTCCTCTGTCTTTTTCAGGTTCTTCTGCAACAGGTATTTCAGGTGAAGAAGTATATTCTCCATTCCTTTGGTGTTAGTGTTTGATGAGATTTACTGGGAAGACTGGGTGTTTTCTAGAAAGCTCATCACTAAGGATTACTTCCACAGCATTCTTACCATGAATTTTATTAATGATGAAAGGTCCAACATAAGCTGGTCTAATCTTTTTATTTCCAGCTAAATTGGTGAAGTTGGTGGTAGAGATCAAGACTTGATCACCAATCTTGAAATCAGGCTCCTTATGGGTTTTATCCCACCTTTGTTGGTTATACTCCACATCGTCCTGGACACACTTAACAGCATTTGTTTTGGCTACATCTATCATTTCGGTGAAATAAATTGATGTAGGGAAAATATTTGTTAGCTGTTGGTTAAGGTTCTCCTTGGGTAATCTAGGAATCCATCCTCTTTCCAGTATGTAGGGTGCTTCCTTAGTAGTAGAGTCCTTGCTACTTTTGTAGGCCATCTTCAGTGCAGGTAAAAGGCTAATCCAATTGTGGCAATAAACGTCAGAATTCTTGTATTCTAGTCCAAAGCCACAGAATCTCCTGGGCATGTCTTCCAGGGTCTGAATCATTCTTTCAGCTAAGCCATCTGTCTGAGGGTGATAAGCTGTAGAGAAAGCTAAGGTGGTTCCCAGCATGTCATGAAGATTTCTCCAGAACTCAGAGGTGAATTTAGGATCTCTGTCACTGATAATAATCTTGGGAACCCCAACATCAGCAATGAGTCTGTTCCAAAATAATAGGGAAACTTCCATAGCAGTGTCTTACTTGTTATTAGGTAGAAGCTTTGCTTTCTTGGAGAACATATCCACAATGACTAGGACTGAGTTGTTGGAATAGGCTCCTCCTGGTGGTAGTCCAGTTAAAAAGTCCATGTTGATGATCTCCCATCTTTTCTTGGGTTCAGCAATCTTTTGCAGTAGACCAAACCTTTTCCCAGTGGTCCTGTTGGACTTCTGACAAGTTTCACAACTAGTAACATACTGCATAGTGGAGTCTCTCCAATTTATCCACCAAGCAGTTTGTTTAACCTTATCTAAGGTTCTATCAGCAGATAAATTACCAGATGAGCAGTTGTCATGGCATTCAGCCAGGGCGTGTTTGATATGGTCATCCTTTGTTAAGACTATAACACTTGAATGCTGATGCCTGTAGTATACTAGACCATCCCATATGGTGAACCTTCTGGCTTTGTATGGTTTCAAGAGGGGTTCAGGTAGGTTATTGATCAATTCAGGTGGTGGAGACGTACTTTCCCTAATGGTGATCAGAGGTTTCATGCCAGAATTGTAAGATTCTTTGATTGAGTTGAACAAGGTTTCATCCAATTCACAAATTGGGATTCCCATTATAGGAGCTTCAACGTTCAACATTTTAATGTTAAGGATAGGGAAAATATCATTATCCTCTGGATCATAAGAAGGGTTCCTTGGGTCATTGTATAAAGCATTCCTGCTCAAACTATCAGCATTCTTGTGTTTAGCACCAGCTTGGGGAACTATGGTCATCTGACCTCTGTACTGTTGTATGGTTATCTGCCATCTTAACATGTGCCTACTAGGGGTATTCATCTTCATCAAAGTCCTGAAAGCATTTCAGTCAGTAATCACTGTGAACTTGGTGCCTTCCAAGTAGTAAATAATTTTCTCCAGAGCCCATACTAAAGCAAGGCATTCCATTTGGCTTGCACCATACCTTTTCTCAGTATCCTTAACTTGTCTGGAAATGAAGAGTATGGGTTTTTCCACTTTTTTTTCATCCTCTATGACTTCCTGGTGTAATGCAGCTCCTAGCCCGTCCATACTAGCATCTATATAGAGCTTGAAGGGTTTTGAATATTCTGGCTGAATCAGTACTGGAGCTGAAGCTATGGCCATCTTGAGTTCCTCATAATGCTTAACTCTTTCATGAGTCATTTCAAACAAGGTGGTGTTGTTGCAGATTTCATACAGACACTTGGTTAGAAGAGAAAACTTTGGTAATTACTTCCTATAGTAGCTGCAGAAGCTAAAAAAAGATAGGAGTACAGTTTTATTCTGAGGCATTGGCCTATTCATTACTTCTGCTTTCTTTTTTTGGTCAGAAACTAAGAGTAGTCCAGAGACAATGTGTCCTAAGGCTTTCAGTTCTCAATAACCCAAGTTACACTTTTTCATTGATACTTTTAATCCCACAGCAGAGATAGTTTTGAGGACTAATCTTACTATATCCAGGTGGGTATCCCAATCATCAGAGTAAATGATAACATCATCAATGTAAACCATCATCCATCCTTGTCTGATTAACAATCCTAGAAATTTTCCCATCATCCTTTAAAAATGAGAAGGAGAATTTTTTATACCAAAGGCATCCTTAGATACTCATAAATTTCCAAATAACAGATAATTCTCATGAATTTCTGGCTATCAGGGCTGATAGGTATTTGGTGAAAACCTTTCAGCATGTCCATGGTAGTGATGAACTTAGCTTTTGACAGGTTATGAAGAGCATGGTCAATCCTTTGAATTGGATAATAATCAGATTGGGTGTAGTTTTTTATCTTTCTGAAATCTCCAACCATCCTCAAATTATCATTATGCCAAGCTATAATTACTGGAGTAGTGATATCTACCTGTTCATTGTGTCCTACTTTCCTTAAGACTTGTAGGTAAACCAACTCTTGGATGTGAGTTTCTAGAGCAGCTCTAGATTTTGGACTAGAAGGGTAAGCAGGTCTCCTGAGGTTAAGTGGGTAAGGAGGCTTAATGGTTAGAGTCAGAATCATATGATGTCCTTTGATGTTACCAATGGGGTGATCCTTGGTACAGAAAGCATTCTGATTTTTAAAGCATACTTGTAGAATGTGCCATCTTTGTTATTCATTGAGCAGGGGATTCAAAGCTGCTTGAGAGAAGTATTTCTGATTGAAACTCTCTAAGCTTTTTTCATAAGTTGAATCAGAAGTTTGAGCATTGACATGGCATATTTGAAACTTCTTGTTCCAGTCTCCCCCTATGGTGAAGTATCTACCCTTGCTTTGGAATACATCTAAACCATACAAGCAAAGAGAATCATTATCAAGGATAAAGTAATCACATACTCTGTTTTGGAGAACTACAAATTCAATGTTCAGTTTGAGTGATCCTCTAGAGGGAGAGAGTATTATATCAGAGCACCATACTCCAACAGCATTGAGAGAAGCATTAAAACTGCTGAACTTAGCCTGAGGTACTGGTGATAAGTTCAGTTTCCAGTTTGGGTCTTGTTTCTCCAAATAAGTTGAACCAACACAAGAGCAAAAGGCTCCACTGTCTAGAAGTAACCTAACAGGGGAACCTTGAATTAAACCAATAGCATAGCATATTTTGCCTGAAGTGTAACTTTTACAGGCAGAAGGTTTTAGAGTCAAGGCTTTAGCCTTGGAGATGTGGTGAATCTTCATGTTACGATTCCATTTTTGAGGTAATTTAGAATCCTCATTAACAGAATTTACATCTAGAGAAGACTCAATACTTCCTTCAATGAAATTGATGGGGTTAGTTATCATCAAATTACACTCAGAAAGTCATCCATCAGTATCATCTAGGTGTGGGTCAGGATTATCATACCCTTCTCCTTCTAGAGGCTTAATTGTTTTCCTAGGTAGAGGACAATCAGGTTCTACATGTCCTGTTTGGTTACAGTTCCAACATAATTTTTACTTTGACTCCAGAGTCTTCTTGACCTCCAAGGTAGTTGGATTAGTGGCAGGGGATTCCTTAGTTTTGGCAGGATACTCTTCCCTGTTCCTAGTATTTTGTTCCCTGGGGATTCTGTTGACTCTCTTATCTAGACCATTCATATCAATAGTCTCTTCCAACATACCTATTGAGGTAGAAAGATCAGAATCAATAGGCATCCTGCACCTTAAACTGTGGTTGATTTTTGCAGGACATAAGTTGAGAAGTCTTTCATTTAATTCTTCTTTATCAGCATCCGGGCAAAAATAGTATAACCTCCTTTTCTGGTCTAAGCACCACTTATGAGGTTTGTCCTTGGATGGATCAAACTTGGAGGTTTCAGTAGTTTTCATCATCTTTCTTTTTCAAATCCTAGTACCAAATTTTACTTGTATCAATTCTTTCCAAGAACTCCAGGATAAAGATCCAAATTATTCCCTTTTATTGATAAACCAATCAAGAGCCACTCCTTCAAATAGTCTGAGCAATCTTACCACAACTAATGTATGAGGAAGTTCAGAAGAAGCAAGGGTATAATCAATTAATTTAATGAAACTGACATGGTTGCATTCTCCTTCTCCGGAGAATTTAGGCCATTCAGTAATGGGAGGAAGTAAATTAAAAGCCTGTTCTATTTCAGGAGTAGGACTGGGACTAAAAGATTCATCCCTGGTTGTCCTAGTTCTGGCTGGAACACTAGGAGTACTGGTGAACCTAGTAGGTCTAGTTTCTTCCAGGTCAATGACTGAGGAGTTAGTAGAATTGACTTTAAGACCTCTGAGATCATTCTTAATCATACCTAAATCCAAATCAAGTTTGTTTTTCAGTAAATCAATTTTGTTAATCAGGTGAGCTGAAGGAGTAGGAATAGTTTTCTTAACTCCTTCCTGAAGCTGGTTCATGGTTGCAAGAATATCTTCCTGAAAAATTGATTGGTTATCATCAATATGCTTCATCAGGTCCAACTTACTAGATTTTATATTATTCTTGATTTGTTGTATTTCTAACTCATCACTTCTCATAATCTGAGACTGGGTATCAATCACTCTGAAAATACTCAGACTCAATTTGTCCAATTGTTGATAAAATTTGTCAAAACACTGGCTTATAACCGTAAAATCATGAGACACATTTAGAGAAAATCTATTAAGAGCTTCTACATCTAATTGTGGTACACTTTATTCCACTTCTGGGCTAGGGATATTATGCTGTCCCAATCCTTTGGGTTCCTTAACTTCTGATGGGCTGAGGACCTCTTCTTTTTGGGGTCCTTTCCCTTTAGGGAAGCTAACTGATCCCAAGGATTCCAGTTCTGCCTATAGCCTTCTACCTCTTTCTTTTGGATCAACCTTTGCAGAGAAATCTGAGATTTCTTTGCCAGAGAAATAGCTCTTCTCATACCTGGCTGATCCTCCTGGCTCTGAGCCAGTTTGAATTGTTCCCGATAGCTCACGTGCTCTTTCACTAATAACTTGACTCTTTCCTCCTTGGTTGAGTCCAGCTGGGGTGGCATAGGAGGACCGGTATCCTCCTGGGATAACACATTAGGAAGAGGTTTCTTCTCCAACGGTCTGTTTGTTGAGTTGGCGGCCACTGTCATTGCTGTTTTTGTCTTGCGTGACGCTATGGTCATGGGTTTGAGCCCCCTCATTGCGCTTGCCACTGGAGTCCTTGCGCATACGGATTACTCTGGGCAGAGATCCATAAAATGGGGCTATACCTGTTGCGCGGGTGTTGCGCCTGTTTTGGTGCATAGCACCAAAAAAAATGAGTAAGTCTTTTGTCAAAACTTTTGATAAAAGGCTTAAAAATATAAAAAAATTATATTTTTTGTGTATTCATATTTTTAATAATTTTTTATATATACTTTAACTTAATTAAAGTTAAATTCAAGGGTACCAACAATTGGTTGGGATCACAACTGTCCTTGTAGGGTATTCCAATGGGGTCTGAGCAAGTTTCAATCAGATCCTGGGATAAATTCAAGGTCAAGTCCAAGGGTACACTGTCTGGGATGTCCTCTAGGAGGTCCTGGTCAATGAGATCCCCACAATCCAAATCCACTGAGATGGATAAAGACAAAAAAAATGTAAGTTTCATATTTTTTTTTGTTTTCATGTAGCAAGATGATGTTTTTAGAAAAATAATCACTTTCATTAGTTTTCCATTTTTATTTATTTTCAGGATTATTTATTTTATAAATTTAAAGCTTCCTTTGATAAATTTTCCACTCCTTATATTGCCTTAATAAAGAATTGAAATTGATAATTCTTTCAAGCTCAAGGTCTTTGTCCTTTATAACCTGCTTTTTATAATAAAGCAATTTCTTTTGTTGTTGCTCAGGAGTTATAATAACAGGGACAAAGTTACACAGTTTATCTTCTTATTTCTTTTTAAGAAGGTTCACATAATAATTGATCAATTCTCTGTTGGTCTTAAGATTCACTAGAGAAACAAAGGATCAAAAATTTATTTTATAAGTATTTTAACTTATTTTTTTCAAAAAATAGACTGGTCCAAGGAATAAATAATCAAAGATTAATTATTTAAGGATATTTCCCAGCCAGACCCCCAGTTGTCAGCTCCCTGATACCGGGAACCTTGCAGTCCTTTATTTACAGAGAGTGATAAAAATACTGGAATAATAATAATAATAATAATTCCAAAAATAAATGCTTAGAGGCTCAAATAAATAATATAATAAGAGCAGTTGCAATTTTTAATTGGTTTGGTAATAAAAGTTTTTCAATATGTATATAAAAGAGGAGCCACAGGATTATACTACTGGGGGTCTTTACAGACAAAGCAACCTCTCTTCAAGGGGCCTCCTTAGGCAGTTTAAGAAACTTGGAATGAAGATGGGTGCCTTAAAAGGGCTTATTCCACTAATGGCCGGGCATAACAGCACAATGGCCTAGACAGGAAGGGAAAAAATCTCTTTGAGCTCTTTACCACAAAAATCCTGCAATAATAGGAAGGGTTTCAGAGCAGATGGGGTCAATTGCCTGACTAAACTTCAAGGGCTGATTGGTTTTCAGAAATAAACAATAATACTACAGACTTGGTCTTAAATCACTTTCTTAGATTCTTCATAAGCACTTGACTAACAATGCATGGTGTCTGATTGATAATAATAATTCTGGGTAAACTGATGATGGAATAATGGATCCAAAGAGGTCTGTATAAATACCATTTTGGGGTGATTTTGAGCTTCTCAGGGCGCCTAGAGAGAGTTCTTCTCATGGGCTGAGGCTGGAAAGCCAGTAAGAGCACGATTAGCACGTCCACTTGGTTCTTTTAATCATTTGACCTTTGATCTGCTGGATTTCTGTACTAATTTAGCCACTGGATCTGTTAATCTATTATGGCGTAAATTTGATAATTCTGCACTCATCCTTCATTTGTACTATTAGTATTGCTTTAAAGTGAACAGATGTGGACGTTTCCTGATTATCCATCATCTGCCAATTAAGTAGGTAATTTGTCATAATTTTTATGAACACTCCTTGTAGTGTTTTGTGGTCTTCCAAAATCACAGTCAATGATTTACATGGTAATCCTTGATCTTTAATTTATTATTAAAAAATGTTCTTAATTTAATTTATTAAATTTAATTAAGTTTTGATCTTTTTAGGTTATTACTAATGCATATTTCACCTTGTTACATATGCCAGGTAACCCTAATTGGGTTGTAGCGGTTTTGAGCCATACCTGGTTGTCAGATTATTCACAACAGATCCAGATGCGGGGATCAGTCAGTTCAGATGCGTGCGGGATGGGACCCGCTGCATGAGTGGCAGAATTAGCTGCGCGCGGTTCTCTAGTACGCAGTAAACTGCTACTATGAGTAAGTAGGGGTATGTAATGATGCGGGGCTGCGCGCGGGAATTGTGACACAACACATTTCCACGTGTAACTCCTAAAATATACACAAAACCTTAATTCTGAGTGAATATTAGGTGTAAACCCTATATGTGAAAAAATGTGTGAAATGTTAAAATGGAAAAAAGGTGCCATACTGGTGTCTTAATTTTCAGTACTTTTCTTTTTAATTATTTTAAAAATATAAGGACTTGGAATTCAAGGGTGGGGTCAGTGAGTGACCCTACCTAATTTTGGGTGAGGAATTTATTACCTCAATAATATTTATGGATTTCTCACTCCTTCTTTTTTTAATTCAGATATTCTTATTTATTATAGTTTTGTGTTTATATGACAGGTTTCTCTGTACATAGTAGCAAGCTGACAAGATAATAGAAAATGTTTCCTCACTTGAGCCGTTCTGGATGGCAATGGCAATACAGGAATAAGATACCCCTCATTGGCCAAGTTGTCCAGTTCTTCCACCCCAGGAATACAGTGATTACAGAAATGAAGTGAGGGCTCCAAGGAAGGGTGTTTCAATGCCAAAATAGACATTATTGGAGCTAGTTCTGTTGGAATATGCTCCTCCACACTCATTTGGGCCACTCATGAGTTTCAGTGGGATCATCATTGCTAGGCTGAGCATCCACAGCCAAGTCTTCAGCATCAACTGAATGGGATTGTTGGTAATCAAAGGCAGCTAAAGGTATGATGTTGGCCTTATTTCCAAATATTTCATCCATATGAATATAAAAAATAAAAATTGAGTCCAACTTTTCAACGACTGAGTTGATTTCCTTGGCTTTATTGGATTCAGTGATCCCAAAGCCAGTGGAGATTGACATTGAGTTGACTTTTTTTGACTTTGCTCAATAGTCCTTGAATTTCTCCCACATCTGTTTGGATGAAAGATCCAGCCTACCTTTATTTTTATTCTTCAGTTCATTGGTCATCAGGAAATAGCCATTGACCTTAGTGGATGTAGGTTGGCCAACTCATTTTTCATTGTCCCATCCAAAGAAAGCATCAGAGTTGGAGGGAATTTTGAGCCAGTTTACATAGATGATTTGATCAGCTCTCTTGAGCTGACTTGAGAATTTGGAAGCTGATAGGGGGCATTTTTGGATTTTGAGTTCCTGGTGGCTAATTTATTTGGTTGAGTGTACTTGCAGGGGGAGTTTTGCTGAGGGTCCATTAAAAAAAAGCAAGAGGGATGGAGGGATGAAGCAATAAATTAATGAAGCAATGTGATGAAAGAATTGATGATTGGATGAAGTTATGAATTGATGAAGCAATGAAGCAATGAGAGTTAGGATTTGATGAAAGGGGGGATGAAGTGGTTAAGCAATGAGAGGATTGATGTGATGAAATCAATAAAGTGTTGATGAGACTGATGAACCAAGGTGAGATTGATGAATTTATGAGGGGATGAATCAAATTTTTCCAATGAGGTTGGAGGTAGAATTTTTCCAATGAGGCTGGAGGTGAAACAAGAGTTGATGACATGGAATGACCTGTGGTTGAGATGGTGAAAGCCTTTTAAATAATTTATTTTAAAAAACCCATTAATTTTAAGGTAAATTTGAAATGTCCGATGTGAAATAAGTTGGTTTTTGTTGATTTTTAATGGTGGATTTGGGCTAAAACCTTCCATTAAAAAATGGCAGGTTTGGTTAACTTTGATAGACCCTAATCATACCTGTTTTTTTCAAGGCTTATGAGGTCTCTTGGATATATTCCCTTTGTTTGCTTATGAGTTGACTGGTGTTTAATTTTTTTTCAAATACAGAACCATGGTGTATTAACCAGGTGTTGAGGTCATCACTCACTGATATTTAGTGAGGGTTCAAAAGTATTTCCATGTATCTTTCACTTATTTTTGAATCTTTATTCTGATATAAGTTGGCCATAGTTTATTTTTGCTTTATCTTCTGATTCATGAGAGATACAGGGGTAGTTTGGCCAAGTGACTGTAGGTTTTTTTTGGTGCAGAATAAATTTTGTAGGCTTATTTGAGGATTAGACTTTTTTTATACTAGAAAAATGAAATTTTTGGATATCAGGCAGTTTTTTCTACCATTCTGCACTTTTCCTTAATATTAGCTCCACAAATTCATTTATTTGATCAAATAATGATAATCTGATGATAAATCAAAAATTCAAAATTTGCTTCAATGTTAAGGAAAATATGAAATAAGACACCACCATTAAACTGTCCTCCATCCCCCTTTCTGGCTACTATTCCACACCAATCAGTGTTCCAAGTGACAATTTGATGATAAAGTTTTTTTTTTTGACAGGAAGGGTGAGCCATCCTTTACTTTTCTTGCCAACCCTCCATGCTCCCAACTGTAAATCCAGCTAAATTCCTGCTTTTAAAGGGAGAACCAGTATTTATTTTCATCTCCAATATCTTACTTTCTAATTGAATTCAGTAATTCTTTCTCTGGATATTTCTGAAAGATATCCAGTCTCCCCGAATCCTTGAATTTTTGCTTCCTTTTTTCCAAAGATAACCTGCCAAATAAAGTCCCACAATTTTTCCTTAATTTTTAGTCCTTTTTTTGTTTTCCAAATTCCATAATCCACACCCTCTTTTTCCTCTAGCCCAACAAATATTAATTTTTTTTCTCCTTTTTTTGTGACAATGCATTCTGTCTTCAATGTTGTTTCTTTCCTTTTTTGAATTATGCAGCCTTTTTGATGGTGTAGAATCCCCTATTTTTGTTTTGGAATATTTTTCTTTTGCATCCAGTGGCCTTTATACCACACCTTGGCTGGAAAGTTGAACTTTTGTGCAGGCTATGTCTATCAATAGCCACCATAATCCAACCAACAAAATTAATTGATTTAGTGTGGAAATAAAATTTGGAAGCCTTAAAATACAAATTTCACTTGCGTAGGGACTGAAGAATACTTCAACAATGAATTACTTTTTATTATGGTTCCAGGGAGAAGAAAAGAATATTTTTTAGATATAAAACCATGTATTTTCCAGCTAGTTCAGAGAAGATAAGATTGAATAAATACTGGGAAGTTGAAGGAGAATGGCAGGGGCCAAAGGGGGTGAAAATAAACTTACATTTGCCAAACTGGGTTCTTGTAGCATTAAACCTTTGATGACTCAGAGAAATTTGAATAAATTTTTGGGCACCTGAAAAATAAAGCTTTTCAAAGAGCCTTTTAGAATTAAAAAGTTTGAGGATTTTCCCCATTGGTGGAAGAGTGTAGGCATTCTTACAGTACCTTTTGAAGAATTTGTTAGTTGAAATGTGAGAAAAAAATTCTATCTTTCTTTTTTACAAAAATTATTGGAAGCCCTGTAGGAGAATTAATGGTTCACAGCCAATTTTTATTTACATTCTAGTTGATTTATTCAACAAAAGATTTATATTTTTGTTTTGAAATAATTTTTACCAGAACTTTTGGAGGTGGATCTTCAATCATTTCTATTTTATGATCACATGGTCTCAAAGGAGGGAGGTTATTGGCAATTTCTTTGGAAAAAATATTGAAATATTCATTATATGGTCCTGGGTTAATGGATGTAAAATATTCTAAAGATTAATCATTACTTTCAAATGCATCAAGGGGAATATTCTTATTTTCAAGTTTAAATCCTTAAATAACAATACTTTCCACAGTGGATTGACCTTATTCAACCTTATTCAAAACAATATTAGAATTTACCAGAACTTTCCAGGAGAGCTTTTAATTAAAGTTTGGAGGGAACCAAGAGCCACAGAAATTCTTTATAAGTGTTATCCATTGTAGCATTGTCTGATGGAGAAAATTGAATAGGGGATGCACCAAAGATCATTAAAATAATATCATAAAATTATAGGGCTCCGATGATTCAGTAGAGGTGAGAGGTAATGCAGGTAATCTTTATCAGAATTTTTCACAAATACAATATCAACAAAATATCTGTTTGAGGTATCTTTTCCCTCCTTTTCTTTATACATGTTACAATAATTGAGTGAATTCTTTCTTAAAAAAAACATACAAAATACCTTTATTTCAATTAAGGTCTCTTCTAATTTTTTGGGAATATATTATTCTGTGATCTTGGAAGGAAGCTTATTCTGAATTTGGTTGGAGCTTTCTTTTTGGTTTAAAATTATTGATTGTTTCTTTGAGCTGTGAATTTTTATTTATCTTGTGTCAAAGGAGATTTCTATTTTTTTTCCTAGGAATTTTTTCAGTGAACTTTCTTGATGAAATAAATTGAGATAAATTCTTTCATTAATCATTTCTCCAATATTTTTGATTGGCTTTCCTTTTAAATAGATTTCTTTTGAAATTCTCCAAGGTACCCCTTTTTTAAACATGCACACTAGGGGTGCTTTTTTCCAGTGAATTCAATATTTAAGAGCGCCAAACTTGGATATTTAATACATGGTGGGACAATTTTCTTTCATCTTCAAGTAATATGATCAAGTTTCTTAATCATGCTTCTTTTGGGGCTTTCCGAAAAAGGTGAAGAGTTTCTGTTGGAGTCAAACCCAATTTTTGATGATTTATTTGTGGTTTTTCGAATTTGATTTGTTTAAAATGAGGTTCAAAAGAAAATTCTGGATAAACCAAAAAGAATGAAATGTTAATTTTAGAACTTTCTAACAATTTCTTCAAAACAAAGAAGGATTTTTGTAGAATGGAATTTTGGAATTTTGAATAAAAGGAAAAATTTTTGATAGATTTTTAAAATTAAATTTTTCTGCTTGTATTGTAAAAGGTGTTTAAAACATAGAAATTTAATCATTATTTATTTTTAATATTTCAGTAATCCTCAGGAGAAAAGAGGTCATTAAATTCTGGTATTTTTCCGGATTTCCAGGGACAGGAATTTTTGGTGCAAGATTAATTTCAGAATCATTCAAGTATCCAATGGAGCTAAGCTGCAAGACACAGACTGAACAAGGGCAACAAAAGGGATTGGATTGGAAAAAGTTATTTTTTTTTCAGTGATAAAAGGTTTGAATGGTGAGCAGAAGGGACTTAAGATTGATGTTGGAAGTTCTTTTGATGCAAACCAGCATGAAAAATATCCAATGGGCATGCCTGGTATAAAAAGTATCTCCACAAGGACACAGAGTACCAGGAAGAGAAATTTTTGGGGTTTACTATGACATGATGGAAGGGGGAAGAAATAAGACAAACTAGAAATCAATTATACTGTCACTAAAAATATTTTCACAAGCTTTGAGGACACACACTAAGGAAAATGGATTGAACAGATAGCTGCAAGGAGTAAGAAGAATACTTCAAGTTAGCTCAACAAAGCAGGAAAAGTTGGTTTGAGGTAATTCACAGGTGGTAAGTTTCAGCCTTGTGATATTTCAGAAATAGGTGTAAAAACTAAAAAAATAATAATAACATAAAAAACCTTGAATTGATAAACTTACATAGGATATTTTTACAGAATAGATTCACCACCCACCCAATGTTAGGTAGGCTCACTGACAAACCCTACCCTTGAAAAACTAATCTTGATGTACCAAAACCCCATTGGATCTTTTTTTGCATAGAAATCTTTCACATTTTAAACCACAATAAATAATTCAGAATCTGATTTTTGTAGCTTTGGAGATGTTGGAAAACTTATTTTTTTTCAAAATTCCCACATGAAACCTTGCTGTAGACAATCCTTGAGAAATTGGATCACTTTGTGAAATAAATTTCTGCCATTCCTTGAACTAGGATTTATTATTAATTTTAATCCTTCAGATTATTTTTAAACTAATTTTTTATTAAATTTACTGCCCTTTGAAAGCCAAAGTAATTCTGCACAATCATTATTCACATTAATGGCTTTTTTCTTTGAGACTTGGAATGGGTCTCGAATTGGACCTAGACTAATGATTACCTTTTATAGATAGGATCTTTGAAAAATACACCAGATTCATTTTGATTTTTGGTAAGGTTTCACCAACTGGTTGATAAGATATTTTAACCAATACTCTAATTTCAAAAGATAAGGGATTCTTGAATAGATGAAATAGGAGAGGTCCCAAGGATGGTTTACCCATGGGGAGCTGGTAAGGCAAGAGATTTTTACTTTTTTATTATTGTTTTTATCTTCTTCTTATAATGGATATTTGAAAATTAAATTTTGTTTTTCTTTTAATTTGGTGCTGGATACTTAGTTCACAGGGAAACACCTATTAAAGCACCTGATGGAGTGTTTTAATTGTCAGAGATGAATTTGGATTTCTGATTTCTGATTTCTTGTTGCTTATAATTGGTTCAATATATTTATCTGATTTGGTACAAAAGATGGATGATTTGGTGATATATGGGATAATTTCATATGAGTAATAGGGAGAAAAATTGGATAGGGAAGAGGGGCCCTCCTTAAACATAAAAATCCTGAACCAGGAGATGCCCAGTTCTCCCCTGAGAGTTCTTATAAGCCTCTCAATTTCAAGTTTCATTTGCAGGGAGGCATATTTACATTATGAATTTCTGCTGGTTGGAAAAGAGGTAGAACATGATTCTCATTCATTCAGTCCTTGCAGATATGAAAGCTGTATAGTGCTTCAGGTGCCTTCTTGAATATATATTTCTGCTTTATTCTGGCCAGTTGATTTGTTTTTTTTTGGTTCTCCATGTGATCTCTTGAATATATTGCTTTTTTATGGTGCTTTATGTGCCTCTTGCATATATTGGGTCTGTATACTGTTCAGGAAATTTTTTTCTTTTTTATTCTTCCATGTGGTATGTTGCATGTATTGATTATGCATGTTTCTGTATGTGCCTCTTGCATCTATTTCTTTATTATACTGGTCTGTTAATGGTTTTTTTTAGTCTTCCAAGTCCTCTCTTATATTTATTGCTTCTTTATGGCTCTCTATGTGCCTCCTAAAAATATTGCTTCTGTATACTGGTCAGGACATTTGTTGTTTTTTTTGTTTTCCATGTTTTCTCTGGCTATTTTGCTTATTTATTGCCTCTTTCTTTTGTTACTCCATGTGCCTCTTGCATGCATTTTTTCCATATTGATTTTTTTTTGATCCAGTTGTTGATGGAAGCCTTCACTGATATTTACTGAGGGTTTATAAGGTATGCTCATGTTTCTTTAACTAATTTGTGGCACCTGATTGGGTTATGAGTTGACCATAGTTTCCTTGAGCTTTATATTCTTGCATTACATGAGAAGTAGAGGGGTACTTTGGCTGAGTGACATGAGATTGTTTTTTGGTTAAGAATCCATTTATGAGTTTTTTTTCATGACAAGCATTATATTTAAAAAATTGAGTCTGATGGCTATCAGACAGGCTTTCCCTACCCCAGCACACAAAACTATCAACCACTGAGGCCACCAATTCCTAGATGTAGCAATAGGATCTCAAATTCACATGAAGAGCCATATCTAAAAGTTTTCATGGCCAGCATTAATGCAGAAATCAGTCTGCAAGGCCCCTCAGGAGAAAATTAATCACAAAAAGCAGGTTGGGAAGTGTCAAAAAATACAAGGGAAAGACAGGAATATTTGATATGAGTTTCAATACCTCATGCATGTCAAAAAATACCTAGAATATTTTGAAACTTTCAATATATGCATGTGACAAAAATTTGAAATATAATTTGACATATTTTACCCTTTTACAGGATCCTCATGGAAGAATTGATGAATCCTTACCTGACTAAATAATGCAGAAATATCCATGAAAACTAATTAAACCAATGAAAAATTATCAAATAATTCAAATGAAAAATTTAAACCTTTCTTAAGGATGTACATACACACATATCAAAGTAACATTTATCCTGAAACTATCACACAATAATTTCAGTAAAATTCTAATTTCCCAATATTTTACAAGTCCAACCATCCTATAAAACCTAGAGCCAATAATGGGGATTTCTGGACTGCAATGATTCCCTCAGTCCATGAACCCTTCCTTCTCTTTGCCCTAGTCGTTGCTAGAGGGACATGATGAAATGGAAACTTTAGATACATGGATCTTCCACTTTTTAATCTCCTTGTAGTCCATAATTTAATCACATAGATAAATTTTCCATAAAGGAATCAACCACTTATAAAGAAACATGTCAGCTTGCTACTTAAACACAGAGCAACCTGTCAAAGTATACAAAAATTAATATAAATAACAAAATAAATTGATTAATCCAGAAGGAGTTGTAAATGAATTAAAATTATTTCAAAAATGGATTCCCCACCCAAAATAAAGGAGGGTCACTCACTGACCCACCTTTCAAATTATTACTCCTTCATGTTTTAAATAATTAAACAAAATTTGACCAAAAAGTCATGGTACCACTTTGCCACTTTTCTTGGCCATTTTAGTGAAGCAACGGGGATGAGATGTGTGTGATGTGATAGAGATGGGATTTGTATGGATTTTGCTGACATGGATGGGTTTTTTGGATTTGATGGATGGTGGATGGATGATGATGAATAAATGGCAGGTTTAATGGCAGCTTTGATGTTTGAAATCCGCCATTTTCATTAAACCCACCATTTTGAAAGAAACCAGTTAGGGGGTTTGTGTATTTCAGAAACCCACCATTAAAAATGGTAGGTTTGGTCAAAAAGAATGGCTGTTTTCTAATCCCAGGTTTTTTAACTCTGATACCCTCTAATATTACATCTGTATTGTCAGATATATGTTTCACACCTAAAATTCATTCAGAATTGAGGTTTTGTGTATATTTTAGGACTTAAAAACAAAATTGTGTTTTGTCACAATTCACACGCGCTGCTAAGTATGCTAAACTTGCATAAGGTTTCCAGACGCGCCATACATCTGACATATCTTTAAAGGTTCCAGCTTTCAAAGCACTCCCAAACAGCTGCAAGCAGTTGATAATCAACTCCTGCGTGCCAGGAATACCAGAAAAATAAAATGATGAAATTTACAGCTTATAATAGCTAAAAAACACATGGATCATCCTTCCATATTTAGTAACATGCCATATGCATAGTAGATGATCTAAAAACAAAAATTATGAAATAAAATCACAAAAAAATAATGAAAAAATATCTTTATTTAAATACCAAAATATAAGGATCACCGCGACTCAAACTGATCCAGATCTTTGATGACCACAAAACATGCCAAGGGGTAGTTGAAAAAATTATTTAAAATTACAGGTTTGATCAGCAGGTAATTTTAAATCAATAAACAATCAACTCTGATAAACTTAGTCCAATAAAAATAGCACAATAAAAGGATATGTGCAGAATCATCAGAATGACATATTAATACATTAACAGATCATGTAGCTAAAATAGTGCTGAAATTGAACAGATATGTGATCAGCTGATTAATAGCACCAAGTGGACGTGCAAACTTTCCCTGGCAGGCTTGCTAGCCTCAGCTCATGAGCTGAACCATCTCTCCTTGCGCTGAGAAGCCTTTTTTAACCCCAAAAAAGGTATTTATACATCCCTTCTTTTGGCTTACTGTCCCCCAGTTACTTTCAGCTTTCTAGTTGACAAGAGCAACCTTTCAAAGCAGATTAGAAACAGAAAATAAATAATAAAATTAAAGAAAGTGAGAAATCCATATATATTATTGCAGAAACGGATTCCACACCCAAAAAAAAGGTAGGGTCATTCACTGACCCCACCCTTGAATTCCAACTCCTTACATTTTTAAATAATTTTAGAAGAAAACACCAATAAACCATGGCACCACTATGGCACTTTTTGTCCATTCTAATACTTCACACTTAATGCCAGATAAAGTTTTCACACCTAGAATTCAGTCAGAATTGAGGTGTTGTGTATATTTTAGGAGTTACAGGCATATTTGTGTTATGTCACAATTCCCATGCGCAGCCATGCATTCATATAGCAAGGTTACACACTCCTGAAACCCAGTATGTAGGCCGCATGTTCAGAAACCGGCATGCAAACTGATGATTGATTCCCACATGCAGCTGTCAAGCCTGCGCCCATCAACATTAGTCGCACTAATTCCAACAGGCAGGTACTGCAGGAACATGCTACAGCTTGCATGGATACATCATGCATATGTAACCAGTTGACTGACAGATGGTGAAATGTTTGAAGCCTAAGAAGATTGAATAAAAATATGAAAATCAAAACATTAAAGCAAATAAATTGTGAGAAAAAACAATGAAGGTTTTCATGTAAATGGGATTGCCAAATTTTTATGAACCAGGAAACACATCAAGAAGTCTACCAAAAAAATATTAAAAATTACCAACATGTGCAGAAGATAGCGTAGAGCCTACAAATACCCACTTTTAATCATGCCACTCTAAAGAAGATAATACAAAATGAGGAAATATGTCTGAACCATCAAAATAACAAATTAATATTTAAATACCTGCTGACAATTATTTCACATGGAAATATGACACAGGCAAGGCTAGCCAGCTGACAGCACCAAGACTACGTGCCAAAATAGCCCTAGCTAGCCTTCCAGCCTCAGCACCCAAGCACAACTCTCTCTAAGTGCCCTGAGAAGATCTTATTACCTTAGGAAGGTATATAAACAGCCCCTTTTAGATGGCTTAAACCCCAGTATTTTTTAAGTAATCAATCCAGAACCCTTGCCATCCATGATCAAGTGTTTATTCAAGATAAAAAAGTGATATATGGCCTCAGTCTGATAATATAATTATTAATTCATAACCCATTGTTAATTCCATTGAAGAATATCAGCAATATCCCCAACAATTGTCCTGAGACCCTTTAAACCATGAATTTCTGCAAGTTTCTTGGAGTGTCTGCTTAAATTAGTAATTTATCTCCTCCTTGCCTCCAGGAATAAGTTCTGTGAGTCAGACAGTTTACCCAATACCCTTGAGTAAACCCCTTTTGAGTAATCACTTAGGACATCATTTTCCCAAGGTCTTCACACGTTTCAAAGCGCCCCTTTAAGAGAATTTGTTATCCAATAAAGATCCTCTGTTTGCATAAACTGTGGCCCCTCTTGAAAAATATATTTAAATCAATTTAATCCAACCAAACCACTCAAACTTTGCACTCGCTTCTAAATCAACCATTTGAGAATTTTACGTAATTTTCTTAGAATTATTATTATTCCAACACCAATATCTCTTGCCATAGGTAACTTACAGCAAGGTTCCTGGTATCAGTAAGCTAAAAGTTACCCAGAATTTACCATTTATTTTCCAGAAATTTTGCCATCCATGATCAAGTGCTCAAAAGAGTTAATCAAGTGATGTATGGCCCTAGTCTGATTTATTTTTGAATGATTCTATAACCCTTTACCTGTCCAATTGAAGTTTATTCAGCAAAAGCCGCTGAATTCTTGATAAGAAACCCTTCAAATCAGACACCATTATTTATTTATTAAAATTAAGTAATTTCTCTATTTTTATCTGGCTTTTTGTGCCATGATTGACCTTCCACTTTATCTGGATAAGCCCTCAAAAGAGGCCGCAATAATTTCCAAGGTTTTATACTTTCCAAAGTGACCCCTTGAAGAGACATTTTTTGTCTGTAAAGATCCCCAGGAGTATAATGCTGTGGCCCCTATTTTTATAACTTATTTAAAAATCTTCAACCAAAAAATTATAAACCCTGCACTTGCTCATAAAGTATCCAATCTAGAGCATACATATATTTAATCTTGGAATTATTATTGTTATAAATATTTCAAAACCACTATCACTTTCTGTAGCTAAAGGACTGCAAGGTTCCTGGTATCAGGAATCCGACAAAACAAATAAGAAATTATGAATTATATAATAACTCTACAGTGAAAAATATTCCACTGTTGAACCCAAATTTGAATCATATTAAGTATTTAATCACCCTTACAAGGCTTAAAACACTGCCATTTATTTTTAGTTGCAACCCTTTCCTTTCAATATTTTCCAAATTATTTTCCTTTCTTTCCTTGCTTGTTTCTACCCTTACTCTATCCTTATGAATTAATAATGCTTTCTTATCTTGAATAAGAAAGTTTCTAAATATTCCAGGTGCATGGACTATGAAAAAAATCACCTGGAGATATGGGTTGAAGATATCAAGTACCGCTTTGTCCCCTATATTTTACTATTATTAAATAACTTAAATGAATTAATTCAAACCTATTGAATCCAAAATTTCACTTTGCACCAGCCTTATCCCTATTTTTATTGATTATAAATGCATCTTCTGAATAGATATATTAATTCCTCCTTTTATCAAATCTAGTAGCTAAATAATTTCAAGGGACTTTTCAACTGGTATCCTTCAGTCATTATTGGATTGGGATCAAATAAATCTTACTGCAATGGAATAGAATGGAATTTTGGGATATTTAAAAGCATTCACTAATGTGGTTAAACTTTCAAAAAAGCTTGGAACATGTAATAATCAACTTCTAATGAACAAGGATGGAAAGAAAAAGAATGAATCTTTTCAATTTGAAAAATGAGAGGATCAATACATCATTATTGAGGGGAAATCAAACATCAGATAAGCCCACATGGCCTGTGAAATTTTTCATGATGTACTGTGAAAAAAGGGAATTCAATATTTATAGGAGACTTCAAAATTCTTTTGCATGAAAACTAATACCATATGAGATTGGCTAGAATTTCAATTTACTGTTGAATATAAAATTTGAGTGTTCATTTGAATAAATAACATAAATATTTGATGGGTATTCTAGCTTTTGATTTGAAAAGGTGGAATATTAAGAATTGAATAGACCTATTGGATTATTTATTTAATTGAAGGACCAAAATACAGATTTTCAGAAACCTGCATCAAATATTACTGAGTGGAAATTTGAACTTTAGCCATGGGTAATTTTTGGAAAGTAGAAAGAATTAGATAGTTGTGTATTGATGGATTTAGATATATTCAAGAAAATCACAAAGGTTAACAGAGTCTTTTGAAGATGGAAAGAATTCCTGAGTTTTTTGTTTTAATTTGGATCAGACAAGGTTAATTTTTTGTCTTTATGAGGGTGTTAACTCATTGGGTTTGACCAGTTTCAATAAGCCTTAAATATAAGATATTTTTATTTAGATTTCTCATCTATTAATCTCTTCTCATACTTGTTTTTGTGTGTTTTTCTTGAAAATATCTCACTTGAGTTGTATTTGATTTTGTGGTGATTTATGGAGGTTGGTTTATTTTCTCAAAAGAAATGCACTGAAGTTTGATCTCATTTTTTTGCTTTTCATAAAGAATCCAGGCAAAATGAAATCAGACTCAAACTATCTCACTTGAATTAAAATTACATAAGATATCTCCATATGGATTTTGCATCAAATGAAACAAGATATCTGGAGTAATCATAAAGATAAATTTAAAAATACCAAATTATTATTGTAAAGGAAATCTGAAAAGAAGGATATATGAATTATCAAAGAGTATCTAAGGGTTCTTTTCAATTAAGAATTTTTTTAATACCAAATTAATTTTCAAAGGTAGAAATTGAAATTTAGGGGTTCCATAATCACTGAAGGTTTCTTCAAGCTGCACAGAAATATTTTTAACAATTGTATCTGGACTAATTCCTTTTTTGAATTCATACAAATCAATTCCATCATTCAGATTGAAATTATCTTGTGAAATTCTAAATAGATCACTCTCCTTGAAATTTTCAAAAAAATCACTCATATCTGAGAGGTCAATTTTGAACTTATATGATGTGTTTAACAGGTTTAAGACAACACCCTCAATATCTTTTATCACTATTTTCTTTATCAAATTATCTGCCTTGGGATTATTGGTCTTTTTTGTAATCAATCTCATCACTCTTTCACCAGCTTTACCAATTTTGTCCAATACAAATCCATGTGATTTCCTAACTATATCCTTTGGTAATCTCTCAAACTTAACAACAAAATTTTCTATAATGAAACATTGATAAATATGTTCTATGCAAGACTCAAATGTTTCTTGACTAATGGGGTAAATTGCAAAGTTACTAATTGAAATATCCTTAATCAACCTTGAGCTAGGTCCTCTTAGTCTGGCTGATTTTTTGCCTCTTAATTGGGGCTGAAAGTTCCTGTATAGGTTGGGATGTGTTATTTCATATATGTAATCGGAAATCCAAACATAGGTTCTCAGAATATTTTCTGGTTGATGGACCTTCACCTTCTCATGATGTAGTTTCCAAAAATTTCCCCAGATCTTCACAACCCTTTTCCAGCGTTTCAAATTCAAACCTTTCAAAGCCAATTTATAAAGAAATGGAATCAGAATGTTGTGAGATTCTTGCATTCCATCAAGTAGCTGGTGAATGTTGGTCAGGCTTGAGATTTTCCTCAAGAGATCAAATGCAAGAATTTGGGATACAAACGATGCCTTCATGCTTAATTTTTCAGTATCATTAAGCCAAGTTTGACAGGAATAATATCTATAAACAATAGTCTCCACCAGTGATTCGCCATCCGATGTCGCTTCTTTCATCCTGTTTCCAATCATTTTCCTTTGATCCTGCCCGATATTCAAATTCCCGGATGACGTGATACAATGAAGCTGCAAATATTCCAGATTTGACAATCCAATCTTGCTCTTTTGGTCACTTGTGGTCGTAGTTCGACTGGCTGAAGTGCTTAATGTTTTCAGGGGTAAGTTCGAGTAGCCCTGTCGTTTAGAGTCGCGACTGAAATTTGACGACACCCAACTTGAACCTGACTTTGATATGAGCGGACGAACATCATCAACCGGAGGATTTGATAAGTGGAGTATACTTTTTGGAATGACCCGTCGATCAGATATTGCTTCATCGGCCGGGGCTCTTTTACGAGTTTCGTATTTACCCTCTGGGTAATGGCTCGCCAAAAGGGTTTCCTTTGAATTTCGAGCAAGAGACAGGAAATGATTGGAATCTGCCCTGCCAGCTTCAAACGTTGAAAGGCCCAGAGGATTTTCATGCGTTTCGCGACGGGATGAACCACTTGAAGTCGCTTGCTCTGGATTGAGCGGGAAGAAAGTGCGTGTTTCGGGATGAGATGCCGATGAAATGTAGTAGCCGCAGTTGAATTCCGTCTGTTTGGTCAAGTTTAAGTCCTGAGGTTCTGAACGGCACGCTGATGGCGAACCTGATCCCGCCAGACGATCAGGAACCTTGTAGGTTTCATAACCTTCTAAAGGTCCAGGAGATCGTCCAAGGTCTGGTTTTTCAATCGGTAAGGCTCGCGTTGAGGGACTCAAGGAAAAGCCGAACACTAAAATCGTTTTGTCAAATTATAGCATTGGGTGTCCGGTTTTTCGCAGCAGAAAAAAAAAAAAGCAGCGAAAATAACAAGACTCGCTCGCCACGCACCTTTGAAATACTCACTCTCCCCACACCACACGAGCTGGAAGCCGATAATCGCCACAAAGGCCTTGATAATAAGGCTCAAGGGATAGAACATCTCAAAGAATAAGACGGGGAAACGGACACTGGGATTTCTGAACTCGTGCACGAGTTTTCAATCGTTTATGCCGATATTAGTGTGAAGACAAAGGGTGCACAACTAGGGCTTGACCTCATGTGTCGACCGCTTTCCTGGCGGTTCAAGTAACTGTGAAGTCCCTGTGAAGCCGGTTCAAGTTCGTCTAGTTTCGAGCTTTACTTGTTATCGGAGATCGATGCTGATTTGTACCCATTATGTCGTCGCTGAAGCCCTCGATCGCCTAATTTCTAGGCAGTGAAATAGCTTTGACGACGTGGCGCATAAGCTCGTCGCTTATCTGATTCAGTACTTGAGTGAAGCGGAAGTTGACAGGGCTTATGAGACTACTTCCATTAACATAGTTTAGGGGCACGAACCTCGAGGCGGAAGGAATCGCAATATTGAACTCCTTTGCCAAAGAAATGTTTCAACCAACTCAATTGCTCTTGACAGACCTCGCAGCTAAGATGTAGCCTCGTCATCAATTGATCCTGGTGCGTAGACGAAGGAGTTGACTGGCGTTGAACGAAAAACATGTACAACTAAATAGGTTGAGTCTTCACCATTTGTCGCCCCGTACTATCCTTTGAATCTCAGGAGGCAAGGGAGTGCCTTGCCCATGGTGAAAGTCACTTTTTTTAGGGGGGAGGGGCTCACCAAGCACGGGTGGAGTGTAGTGGTGGCAAAACGCATGGGGATCTGCCTCATGTTATGTATAACTTTCATACACATACATACTACGTAGCAAGCTCCACAACTTTGGAAGAGGTGCTGCAGGAGTGAAAACAATTCCCCACGCAAAGTTTTTAGGGTTGGGCCCCTCAGCTACTACCATGGCTGAACCTTTTATAGAGACTCCAAAGGGATGGATGATAGTTTAGCAAATAGCGTTCTGGCAGTCACATGAAGGTGAAAATAGTTTTCATTTTACTCCTTCAGAGTATTATTAAACTAAGGTGGTTTTGAATTGTCTGTCCTTAAGTACTATGATAAGTCTGCACAATATTTTTTTGAAATTAGTGGCTGGCTTCTTTGAGACTGAAAATAGCTCTCTGATCAGACCTAGATTAACTATTAGTTTGAGATTGATAGGCTTTGGAAGGGTATTCCCAGTTGAAATGGATTATTGGTAAGTATTCACAAAATTATTCATCCAGGAATTTCCACTATTCCTGATTATTTGTCCAATGCCAACAAAGTTTTAAGGTTTTATTGAATTTATTTAACCCCAAACATCATAAGAAATCTGATGTCAATTGTTAGCAAGTGCAATCCAGGAATGTCAGCTTGCTACTATTGCAGAGCAAGCTGCAAAAGTGACAGAAATAACATAAAAATAATAATAATAGAATTAACCTAAGAAGCAGTAGGAAAAGCATAAATATTATTGCAAAAAGGGATTCTCCACCCAACATTAGGTAGGGTCACTCACTGACCCCACCCTTGAATTCCAACTCCTTATATTTTTAAATAATTAAGGAAAGAAAGACCAAAATACCACAGCACCACTATTGGACTTTTTGGCCAATTAAATGTTTCACATGTATTGTCACGTATAGGTTTCACACCTAAAGTTCAGTCAGAATTGAGGTGTTTTGTATATTCTAGGAGTTACAGACAGAAATGTGTTCTGTCACAATTCCCACATGCAGCCGCGGCAGCCAATGCACCCGCACACGGCAGAGCTACAGCTCTGTTGCTCTGACAAAGTTGTGTATGCAGCCCTGGGCCTCTGACAAGTACGCAGCCACCGGACTACGGGTGGACAAAGTGACAGACGGCCTGAGAAACCTAGGTACTGCATAAACATGCTACAACCTACACTGTCAGCTTGCTACTATTGCAGAGCAAGCTGCAAAAGTAACAAAAATAACATAAAAATAATAATAATACAATGAACCTAAGAAGGAGTAGGAAAACCATACATATTATTACAGAAATGGATTCTCCACCCAAAATTAGGTAGGGTCACTCACTGACCCCACCCTTGAATTCCAAGTCCTTATATTTTTAAAATAATTAAAAAGTAAAGTACTAAAAATTACGACACCAGTTTAACACTTTTTGGCCATTCTAATATTTCACATGTATTGTCACGTACAGGGTTTACACCTAAAATTCACTTAGAATTGAGGTGTTGTGTATATTTTAGGAGTTACACGTGGAAATGTGTTATGTCACAATTCCCGCGAGCAGCCCCGCATCATTACATATCCCTACGTACTAGTAGCAGCAGGTTCCCGCGTATTAGAGACCCGCGCGCAGCTGATTCTGCCACGCACGCAGCAGATCCTACCCTGCGCGCATCTGTACTACTGATCCCCGCACCTGGATCAGTCGTGGCTAATCTGACAACTAGGTACCACTCAGAGGAGCTACAACCTAGTTAGGGTTGCCTAGTATATGTAACAAAAGGACATATGCATCAGTAATGATCTAAAAAGATCAAAACTTAAAAAAAATTAATGAAAATTAAGCTTAAAACATTTTTTAATAATGAATCAAAGATCAAGGATTACCACGTAAATCACTGATCCTGATCTTTGAAGACC
This sequence comes from Puccinia polysora, assembly GCA_025617555.3. Classification (NCBI taxonomy): domain Eukaryota; kingdom Fungi; phylum Basidiomycota; class Pucciniomycetes; order Pucciniales; family Pucciniaceae; genus Puccinia; species Puccinia polysora. Next base: position 22,447,383 of record CM062624.1, read on the forward strand.
ACGAAACACTACAAGAAGTGTTCATAAAAATTATTAAAAATTATCTACATGATCAGCAGATAATGGAAAATTAGTAAACTTCCACATCTGCACGCTTTAAAGCATTATTAACAGTACAAATAAAGGATGAGTACAGAATGATCAAATTTACGCCATGAAAGATTAACAGATCCTGTGGCTAAAATAATACAGAAATCAAGAAGATCTAAGGGAAGCTGATTGACAGCACCAAGTAAACGTGCTAATCTTGCCCTGATTGGCTTGCCAGCCTCAGCCCACTAGCAGAACCCTCTCTACATGCCCTGAGAAGACCAAAATCACCCCAAAAAGGTATTTATACAGACCTCTTTGGATCCATTATTCCATCAGTTAATCAGTTACAAGGAATTATTTATTATCAATCAGACACCGTGTCATTGTTAATCAAGTGCTTATATGAAGATAAGCAAGTGATTTATGACTTAGTCTGCAGTAGTATTATTTACCTATATTAACCAATCAACCAATGAAGTTTAGTCAAGCAATCTACCCCAGCTGCTCTGAAACCCTTCCAATTATTCCAGGATTTTCGTGGTAAAGTGCTCAGAGTGAGTGTTACCCTTCCTGTCTTAGCCATTTGTGCTTTTAAGCCCGGCCACTAGTGGAATAAGTCCTTTCTAAGGCACCCATCTTTATTCCAAGGTTCTTAAACTGCCTAAGGAGGCACCTTGAAGAGAGGTTTCTAGTCTGTAAAGATCCCCAGTAGTATAATACTGTGGCCCCTCTTTTATATTATATTGAAAACCATTTACTACCAAACTAATTAAACCTTGCAACTGCTCTTATTAAATCATTCATTTGATCTTCTAAGTGTTTATTATTGGAATAATAATTATTATTATCATTCCAGAATATTTATCACTCTCTGTAGCTAAAGGACTGCAAGGTTCCTGGTATCAGAGGGCTGAAAACTGGGGGTCTGGCCGGGAAATATCCTTAAATAATTAATTTTTTAATTATTTATTCCTTGGAACAGTCCATTTATTTTTAAAAAAATAAGTTAACATACTTATAACATATATTTTTGATCATTTGTTTCTCTAGTGGATCTTAAGACCAATGGAGAATTGATCAATTATTATTTGAGCCTTCTTAAAAAGAAAAAAGAAGAAAAACTCTGTAACTTTGTCCCTGTTATTACAACTCCTGAGCAACAACAGGAGAAATTGCTTTATTATAAACAGCAGGCTATAAAAGACAAAGAACTTGAGCTTGAAAAAATTATCAATTTCAATTCTTTATTAAGGCAAAATGAGGAGTGGAAGATTTATCAAAGGAAACTTTATATTTATAAACTAAATAACCCTGAATATAAAGAAAAATCCAAAAATAATAAAAGTGATTATTTTTTTCCAAAAAATCACTTTAACACGTAAAAATACAAAAGAATATTAAATTTATATTTTTTTTTATCCATCTCAGTGGATTTTCTTTTTGGTGATCTCGTTTAACAGGACCTCCTAGAGGACGTCCCAGACAGTTTACCATTGGACTTGCCCTTGGATTTATCCCAGGATCTGATTGCAACTCACTCAGACCCTGTTGGAATACCCTCCAAGGATAGTTGTGATCCCAACCAAGTTTTGGTACCGTTGAATTTAAGTCTAAGTAAGTTAAAATATTAATAAAAAATTATTAAAAATATAAAACACACGAAAATATTATTTTTATAATTTTAAAGTCTTTTTTTCAAAAGTTTCAACAAAAGACTTACACATTTTTTGGTGCTATGTATCAAAATGGGCGCAAAACCCATGCAACCGGTAGAGCCCTGTCATATGGATCTCTGCCAGAGGAACCCATGCGCGCAAGGACTCCAGTCGCGAGCATGATGAGGGGACTCAAACCCGTGACCATAGCATCACCCGGGACAACAACGGCAAAGACCGCGGCCGCCAACTCGACCAACAGACCGTTGGAGAGCCATCCGTTGCCCACCATGTTATCCAAGGATGGTACAGGTCCTCCTACGCCACCCCAGCTGGACTCAACCAAGGAGGAAAGAGTCAAAGTATTAGTGAAAGAGCACATGAGCTATTGGGAACAATTCAGGTTGGCTCAGACCCAGGAGGATCAACCAGGTATGAGGAAAGCCATTTCTCAGGCAAAGAAATCTCAGATTTCTCTGCAAAGGTTGATCCCAAAGAAAGAAGTAGAAGGCTACATGCAGAACTGGAATCCTTGGGATCAGTTAGCTTCCTTAAAGGGAAAGAACCCCAAAAAGAAGAGGTCCTCAGACCATCAGAAGTTAAGGAACCCAAAGGATTGGGAAAACATAATATCCTTAGCCCAGAAGTGGAAAAAGGTGCACCACAATTAGATGTAGAAGCTCTTAATAGCTATTCTGTAAATGTGTCTCACAATTTTACTAATCTTAGCCAATGCTTTGACAAAGTTTATCAACCATTGGACAAATTAAGTTTAAGTATTTTCAGAGTGATTGATGCTCAGTCTCAGATTATGAGAGTTGATGAGTTGGAAATACAACAAATCAAGGATAGTATAAGAGCTAGTAAGTTGGACCTGATGAAACATATTGATGACAACCAATAAATTCTTCAGGAAGATATTCTTGCAACAATAGACCAGCTTAAGGAAGAAGTTAAGAAAAATAGTCCTAATCCTTCAGCTCATCTGACTAACAAAATTGACTTATTAAGAAACAAACTTGATTTAGAGTTAGGTATGATTAAGAATGATCTCAGAGATCTTAAGATCAACTCTACCAACTCTCCAGTCATTGACCTGGAAGAGACTAGACCAGCCAGGTTTACCAGTACTCCAAGTGTTCCTCCCAGAACCAGGATAACTAGGAATGAGTCTTTCAGACCCAGTCCTACTCCTGAAATGGATCAGGCTTTGAAGCTACTTCCTCCCATCACTGAATGGCCTAAATTCTCTGGAGAAGGAGAATAAAACAATGTCAGTTTCATTAAATTTATTGACTATACTCTTTCTTCTTATGAGCTCCCTGATGCAATAGCTGTGGTAAGATTGCCCAGATTATTTTAAGGAATAGCTCTTGATTGGTTTATCAATAAAAGAGAATAAGTTGGACTTTTATCCTGGAATTCTTGGAAATAATCAAGCAAAGTACAGTTTGGTACCAGGATTTGGAAAAGAAAGATGATGAAAACTTTTGAAACTTCCCAGTTTGATGTTCCAAGGACAAACCTCATAAGTGGTGCTTAGACCAGAAAAGGTGGTTAGACTTTTTTTATCCTGATGCTGATAAGGAAGAAGTCAATGAAAGACTCCTCAACTTATGTCCTGGACAAATCAACCACAGTGTAAGGTGCAGAATGCCTATGGATTCAGATCTTTCCACCTTAATAGGTGTATTAGAAGAGACTATTGATATGAATGGTCTTGATAAAAGGGTCAATAAACCTCCCAAATAACAAAATACTAGGAAAAGGGAAGAATATACTGCTAAAACTAAAGAATCCCCTGCTACTAATCCATCTACCTTGGAAGTCAAGAAGACTCCAGAATCAAAAGAGAAAGTATGTTGGAACTGTAACCAAACAGGACATGTAAAACCTGATTGTCCTCTACCTAGGAAAAGGATTAATCTTATTGAAGGAGAAGAGTATGACAATCCTGACCCTCACCTTGATGATACTGATGGATCACACTCTGATTTTGATCTAATAATCACTAACCCTATCAATTTTATTGAAGGTAGTATTGAGTCTTCTCTGGACATAAATTCCGTTAATGAGGATTCTAACTTAACTCAAAAATGGAATCCCAACGTGAAGATTCACCACATCTGTGAGGCTAAGGCTTTGACTCTAAAACCTTCTGCAGTTAAAAGATAAACTTCTGGAAAAACATTCCATGCTAATGGTTTAATCCAAGGTTCCCCTGTTAACTTACTTCTAAACAGTGGAGCCTTTTGCTCTTGTGTTGGTTCAACTTATCTGGAGAAACAAGACCCAAACTGGAAACTGAGCTTACTACCAGTACCTCAGGCTAAGTTCAGCAGTTTTAATTCTGCTCTCAATGCTGTTGGAGTATGGTCTTCTGATATCATACTCCCTCACTCTAAAGGATCACTCAAACTGAACATTGAATTTGTAGTGCTCCAAAACGGAGTATGTGATTCTTTTATCCTTGTGAATGATTCTCTTTGCCTATATGGTATAGATTTATTCCAAAGCAAAGGTATATACTTCACTATAGGTGGAGACTGGAATAAGAAGTTCCAAATGTGCCATTTCAATGCTCAAACTTCTGATTCAACTTATGAGAAACACTAAGATAATTTCAATCAGGAATACTTCTCTCAAGCTGCTTTGAATTCCCTTCTCAATAAAGAACAGAAACGGGATATCCTACAAGTATGCTTTGAAAATCCGAATGCTTTCTCTATCAAAGATCACCCCATTGGTAACATCAAAGGACATGATATGATCCTAACTTGAACTATTAAGCCTCCTTACCCACCTAACCTCAGGAGACCTGCTCACCCTTCCAGTCCAAAATCCAGAGCTGCTCTGGAAACCCATATTCAAGAGTTGGTTGACTTACAAGTCTTAAGCAAAGTAGGCCACAATGAACAAGTGGATATTACTACCCCAGTAATTATAGCTTGGCACAATGATAAGGCAAGAATGATTGGAGATTTTAGAATGCTTAACAACTACAACCAAGCTGATTATTATCCAATTCGAAGAATTGACCCTGCTCTGCATAACCTGTCCAAGGCTAAGTACATCACTACCATGGACATGCTGAAAGGTTTTCACCAAATACCTATCAGCCCTGATAGCCGGAAATTCATGAGAATTATCTTTCATTTGGGAATTTATGAGTATCTTAGGATGCCCTTTTGGTATTGACAATTCTCCTTCTCATTTTCAAAGGATGATGGACATATTCCTAGGATTATTCATCAGACAAGGATGGATGATGGTATACATTGATGATGTTATCATTTACTCTGATTTTTGGGATACTCACATGGATAAATTAAGGCTAGTCCTCAAAACAATCTCTGCCGTAGGATTGAAAGTATCAATGAAAAAGTGTAACTTTGGCCACTGAGAACTCAAAGCCTTAGGACACATTGTCTCTGGACTAACCTTTGCTGCTGACCAAAACAAGATAGCAGCAGTAATGAATAGGCCTATGCCTCAGAATAAAACTGAACTCCTATCCTTCATCAGCTTCTGCAGCTACTATAGGAATTATTTACCAAAGTTTGCTCTTCTAACCAAATGTCTGTATGAGATCTGCAATAAAACCACTGTGTTTGAAATGACTCATGACAGAGTCAAGAACTATGAGGAACTCAAAGTGGCAATGACTTCAGCTCCAGTACTGACCCAGCCAGATTACTCTAAACCTTTCAAGCTCTACATAGATTCCAGCATGGAAGGGCTAGGAGCTGCTTTAAACCAGGAAGTCATAGAAGATGATAAACCAGTGGGAAAACATATACTCTTCATATCCAGACAAATTAAAGATACTGAGAAAAGGTACGGTGCAAGCCAAATGGAATGCTGGGCCTTAGTATGGACTCTAGAGAAATTCCATTATTACTTAGAAGGCACAAACTTCACTGTAATTACTTACTGCAACGCTGTAAGGACATTGATGAACATGAAGACCCCTAGTAGGCACATGTTGAGATGGCAGATAGATATACAACAGTACAGAGGACAGATGACAATAGTTCATCAGGCTGGGACTAAACACCAGAATGCTGATAGTTTAAGCAGGAATTTGTTACCCAATGACCCAATTAACCCCGCCTATGATCCAGAGGATAATGATACCTTCCCTATCCTTAATATTAACAGGTTAAACATTGAAGCTCCTCTAATGGGAATCCACATTTGTGAACTAAATGAATCATTGTTCAACTCTATGAAAGAAGCTTACAGTTCTGGCATAAATACTCTGATCACTATTATGAAAAGTACTTCTCCACCCCCTCAATTGATCAATAGCCTACCTGAACCTCTTTTTAAACCATACAAAGCTGGAAGGTTAACAATATGGGATGGTCTGGTAAACTATAGGCATCAACACTCAAGTTTCATAGTCTTAACTAAGGATGGCCATATCAAGCATGTTCTGGCTGAGTGCCATCATAAATGCTCATCTGTTCATTTGTCTGCTGATAGAAAATTGGATAAGGTTACACAAACTTCTTGGTGGGTTAATTGGAGAGACTCCACTATACAGTACGTTACCAGTTGTGAAACTTGTCACAAGTCCAACAGGGCTACCGGGAAACGGTTTGGACTACTGCAAAAGATTTCTGAACCCAAGAAAAGATGGGAGATTATCAATATTGACTTTGTAACTGGACTACCACCAGGAGGAGCCTATTCCTACAACTCAGTCTTGGTCATTGTGGATAGGTTCTCCAAGAAAGCAAAGTTCCTACCTAATAAAAAGGAAAACACTGCTATGGAAGTTGCCCTATTATTTTGGAAAAGTCTCATTTCTGATGTTCAAGTTCCCAAGATTATTATCAGTGACAGAGATCCTAAATTAACCTCTGAGTTCTGGAGAAATCTTCATGATATGCTTGAAACCACCTTAGCTTTCTCTACCGCTTATCACCCTCAGACGGATAAATTAGCTGAAAGGATGATTCAGACCCTGGAAGACATGCTCAGGAGATTCTGTGGCTTTGGACTAGAATACAAGAATTCTGACAGCTATTGCCACAATTGGGTTAGCCTTTTACCTGCACTGGAGATGGCCTACAACAGTAGCAAGCACTCTACTACTAAAGAAGCACCGTACATACTGGAAAGAGGATGGATTCCTAGATTACCCAAGGATAACCTTAACCAACAGCTGACCAATATTCACCCTACATCACTTGATTTCCAAAAAAATGCTAGATGTAGCAAACAAACATGCTGTTAAATGTGTCCACGATGCTATAGAGTATAACAAGCAAAGGTGGGATAAAACCCATAAGGAATCTGATTTCACATATGGTGATCAAGTCTTGATCTCTACAACTAACTTTACCAACTTGGGTGGAAATAAAAAGCTTGGACCAGCCTTTGTTGGACCTTACACCATTAATAAACTTCATGGTAAAAATGCTGTGGAAGTAATCCTCAGTGATGAGCTTTCTAGGAAACATCCAGTCTTCCCAGTAAGCCTCATCAAACACTACCACCCAAGGAATGGAGAACATACTCCTTCACCTGCAATACCTGTTACTGTTACAGAAGAAACTGAAAAGGACAAAGGTAAAATTAGCAAGAGCCTTAAGGATAAGAAAGATAGGATCAATGGAAAAGACATCAGACTCTACCTGGTTAGAACAAGGGAGAATCAGCTGATAAAGATGAATGGTTGCCTGAACATAATATCCCTGACGGACCTATACACCTGAGGAACTACAGAGCCAACAAGATGCATTAGCCAAATTTTTTTTTCAGACATAGACATATCTTTGAGCAGGGGAATGTCAGCTTGCTACTATGTACCGACTAACGTGTCAAATAGTAACACAAACTATGAAAAATAAGAATACCTCAATTAAAAAAATAAGGAGTGAGAAATCCATAACTATTATTACAGGAATGGATTCCTCACCCAAAATTAGGTAGGGTCACTCACTGAACCCACCCTTGAATTCCAAATCCTTATATTTTTAAAATAATTAAAAAGAAAAGTACTAAAAATTATGACACCAATATGGCACTTTTTGGCCATTCTAATATTTCACAAATGTTGTCACGTATAGGGTTTAAACCTAAAATATACTCAGAATTGAGGTGTTGTGTATATTTTAGGAGTAACACGCGGAAATGTGTTATGTCACAATTCCCGCGCGCAGCCCCGCATCATTACATATCCCTACGTACTAGTAGCAGCAGGTTCCCACGTACTAGAGATTTGCACGCAGCTTATTCTGCCACGCATGCAGCGGATCCTACCCTGCGTGCATCTGTACTAACTGATCCCCACATCTGGATCAGTTTTGACTAATCTGACAACCAGGTACCACTCAGAAGAGCTACAACCTAGTTAGGGTTGCCTAGTATATGTAATAAATGGACATATGCATTAATAATGATCTAAAAAGATCAAAACTTAAATAAAATTGATGAAAATTAAGCTTAAAATTTTTTTTAATAATAAATCAAAGATCAAGGATTACCACATAAATCACTGATCCTGATCTTTGAAGACCACAAAACACTACAAGAAGTGTTCATAAAAATTATTAAAAATTATATACATGATCAGCAGATGATGGAAGATCAGTAAACATCCACATGTGCACGCTTTAAAACAATATAAATAGTACAAATAAAGGATGAATACAGAATGATCAAATTTACGCCATAACAGATTAACAGATCCTGTGGCTAAAAAAATACAGAAATCCAGCAGATATAAGGACAGCTGATTGACAGCACCAAGTGGACGTGCTAATCTTGCCCTGACTGGCTTTCCAGCCTCTTCCAGCCTCCTGGATGCCAAGACCCTTGCTATCCTTTAGCTACCAGAGGTGATAGAGTAAATAATAAATATATTATTTAATAAATGCAGCAAAAATCCATAGAATATTTGGATTAAGCTGATTGCAAGGTTAAGTGGTTTGGTTATTGATTATTGTTTCAAATAAATATGAATAAATTGATTGTTAAATATGTATAGAGGGGCCACAATTATATTGGGGATCTTTAAAACCTCTCTTCAGGGATTTCAGTATGAAAACACGTAGTCCTGGTTACTTTGGTCTCTTTAGTTTAAAGAATATTTTTCCCAAAGATAATATGTATATAAAATACACAATGGAGTGGTAGGGCCTTGTAGCCAAGCTACCACAACAGAGAAGGGATAATAAGACTCAATGGTATGTTATTAAATCCTTTGGGTATCTGTTTGAGACGTGTACTGATGTGTCAGCTTGCTACTATATACAGAGCAAAACTGTCAAATAGTAACAAAAAATACAAAAAAATAAGAATACCTCAATTAACAAAGCAAGGAGTGAGAAATCCACAAATTTTGTTACAGGAATGGATTTCTCACCCAAAATTAGTTAGGGTCACTCACTGACCCCACCCTTGAATTCCAAGTCCTTATATTTCTAAAGTAATTAAAAGGAAAAGTACTGGAAATTGCAACACCTGTATGGCACCTTTTGGCCATTTTAATATTTCACACCTGTTGTCACGTATAGGGTTTACACCTAAAGTTCACTCAGAATTGAGGTGTTGTGTATATTTTAGGAGTTGTACGCGGAAATGTGTTATGTCACAATTCCCCTGCGCAGCCCCGCATCATTACATAACCCTACGTACTAGCAGCAGCAGGATCCCGCGTACTAGAGACCCGCGCGCAGCTGATTCTGCCACGCATGCAGCAGATCCTACCCTGCGCGCATCTGTACTACTGATCCCCGCACCTGGATCAGTCGTGGCTAATCTGACAACTAGGTACTGCTCAGAAGAGCTACAACCTAGTTAGGGTTGCCTAGTATATGTAAGAAAAGGACATATGCATCAGTAATGATCTAAAAAGATCAAAACTCAAATAAAATCAATGAAAATAAAGTTTAAAACATTTTTGAATAATAAATTAAAGATCAAGGACTACCACGTAAACCATGGATCTTGATCTTTGAAGAGCACGAAACACTACAAGAAGTGTTCATAAAAATTATTAAAAATTATCTAAATGATCAGCAGATGACGGAAAATTAGTAAACTTCCACATCTGCACGCTTTAAAGCATTATCAATAGTACAAATAAAGGATGAGTACAGAATGATCAAATTTACGCCATGAAAGATTAACAGATCCTGTGGCTAAAATAATACAGAAATCAAGAAGATCTAAGGGAAGCTGATTGACAGCACCAAGTAAACGTGCTAATCTTGCCCTGATTGGCTTGCCAGCCTCAGCCCACTAGCAGAACCCTCTCTACATGCCCTGAGAAGACCAAAATCACCCCAAAAAGGTATTTATACAGACCTCTTTGGATCCATTATTCCATCAGTTAATCAGTTACAAGGAATTATTTATTATCAATCAGACACCATTTCATTGTAAATCAAGTGCTTATATGAAGATGAGCAAGTGATTTATGACTTAGTCTGCCATAGTATTATTTTACCTTTATAACCAATCAACCATTGAAGTTTAGTCAAGAAATCTACCCCATCTGCTCTGAAAACCTTCCAATTATTCCAGGATTTTCGTGGTAAAGTGCTCAGAGTGAGTGTTACCCTTCCTGTCCAGGCCGCTTGTGCTGTAAAGCCCAGCCATCAGTGGAATAAGTCCTTTCTGAGGCACCCATATTTATTCCAAGGTTCTTAAAAACTGCCTAAGGAGGCCCCTTGAAGAGAGGTTGCTAGTCTGTAAAGATCCCCAGTAGTATTGTGCTGTGGCCCCTCTTTTAAATTATATTGAAAACCCTTTATTACCAAACCAATTAAACCTTGCAACTTCTCTTATTTGAGCTTCTAAGCGTTTATTATTGGAATAATAATTATCATTATCATTCCAGAATTTTTATCACTCTCTGTAGCTAAAGGACTGCAACGTTCCTGGTATCAGAGAGCTGACATGATGGGTTAAACCTGTATACTGGGGTTATAAGGTTGTTCAGCAGTTTCAATTGATAAAAAGAGGTTTGAGGACGGATATTACTGATCAGAAATTGCCATAAATCACTTAATTATCTCTTATAAGTACTTGATTACCTTGGCACGGCGTCTGGATATGAATATTACTGGGTCTCTGCCCATCAACATCCTCAAAAGAGCTATTTATTTATAGCTTTTGGAGTCCCAATATGGTCCTTCTGAGGGTTGTAGGTGCTCAAAGGGACGGACACTAAGGCTAGCAGAGCTTTTGGAGTCCCAATATGGTCCTTCTGAGGGTTTTAGGTGCTCAAAGGGACGGACACTAAGTCTAGCAGTCATTTTCTTATTTTCAACATTCTTGGTACTTTGCATTATATTAAGTAAAAAATACGTGTAAGGATTATTTATGTATTTTTATATAATATTATGTATTTTTAGACAGTCTACTATCCACGGGAACATTTATTACATATGTAGAAAGTTCCCGTGTATGTTGTAGCCTGTTTACGCGGTACCTGAGCCTCTCAGGCCGCCTGTCACTCTGTCAACCCGTAGTCCCGCGGCTGTGTACTTGTCAGAGGCCCGTGGCTGCATAAACGACCTCGACGGTGTGACAAGGCAGTATCTCAGCCGCGCGCGGGTGCATTGGCTGCCGCGGCTGCGTGCGGGAATTGTGACAAAACACATTTCCGTCTGTAACTCCTAAAATATACACAACACCTCAATTCTGACTGAATTTTATGGGTGAAACCTATACATGACAATGTGTGTGAAATATTTAAATGGCCAAAAAGCTCAATAATGGAGCCAAAGTATCTTGGCTTTTCTTTCCTTAATTATTTAAAAATATAAGGAGCTGGATTTCAAGGGTGGGGTCAGTGCGTGACCCTACCTAATTTTGGGTGGAAAATCCATTTTGTTAATAATATTTATGGTTTTCCCACTCATTCTTAGGTTAATTGTATTATTATTATTTTTATGTTATTTTTGTTACTTTTGCAGCTTGCTCTGCAATAGTAGCAAGCTGACATTCCCCCACTCCAAGATATGGCCATATCTGAAAAAAATCTGGACAAAGTTGGGAGAAAAAAATTACCTGCATATATGCTTCAGTTCCTTTTGCTGGCTCTGTAGTTTCTGAAATGTATTGGTCCATCAGGTATATTATTTTCTGGTAACCATTCATCTTTTTCTGCAGATTCTCCTTTGTATCTTACTAAGTATAGTCTGATATCTTTTCCTTGTACCCTCTCTTTCTTATCTCTCAATATCCTGCTGAATTTCCCTTTTTCTTTTACAGGGTCAGGTTCTATTGGGATTACTGCTGGAGGGAGGTTGCTGCCTTCTCTTTGTTTAAAGTGTTTGACTAGGCTAACAGGAAATACCGGATCATTTCTTGATAATTCTTCACTCAAGATTACTTCCACAGCATTTTTTCCATGCATCTTCTTGATAACAAATGGTCAAAAAAATGCTGGTTTCAGTTTTCTGTTGCCTGCCAGGTTGTTGAAATTAGTTGTAGATATCAAGATCTGGTCTCCTATCTTAAAGTCAGGTTCTTTATGGGATTTGTCCCATCTTTGTTTTTTGTATTCAACAGCTTCTTCCACACATTTCTGAGCATGATTATTTGCCACATCTATCATCTTCTTAAAGTCAAGAGATGTTGGATGAATAGTGGCTAACTTATAGTTCACGTTATTCCTAGGGAGTTTTGGAATCCATCCTCTTTCTAGTATGTAAGAAGCTTCTTTGGTAGTAGAATGTTTACTGCTGTTATAAGCCATTTCTAGGGCTGGGAGTAGGCTTACCCAATCATGGCAATAACCATCTGAGTTTTTTTATTCTAGACCAAAGCTACAGAACCTCCTTAGCATATCTTCTAGGGTCTGTATCATCTTTTCAGCTAATCTGTCAGTTTGGGGATGGTATGCTGTAGAAAATGCTAGAGTAGTACCCAGTATATCATGTAGATTCCTCCAAAATTCAGATGTGAATTTGGGGTCTCTGTCACTGATTATAATCTTGGGTATACCCACATCAGCTATAATCCTACTCCAGAATAGTAAGGCTACATCCATAGCACTATCTTCCTTGTGGTTAGGTAAGAATTTTGCCTTTTTGGAATATCTGTCAACTATAACTAGGACAAAGTTATAAGAATGAGTACCTCCAGGGGGGAGGCCCGTGAAAAAATCCATATTGATAATTTCCCACCTGGTTGTAGGTTCAGATATCTTCTGTAAGAGTCCAAACCTTTTTCCTGTAGTTTTATTAGATTTTTGGCAGGTTTCACAGCTAGTAACATATTTAATAGTGATTTCTTTACAGTCTATCCACCAAGCAGTTTTTTTTACTTTCTCCAAGGGTTCTTTCAGTAGATAGATGCCCTGATGAACAGTTGTCACGGCATTCCAGGAGTATATGTTGTATATGCTCTTTGTTGCTCAGTACTAATACCCTGGAATGTTGGTGTCTATAGTAAAGGAGACCATCCCAAAAGGTAAACCTTCCTGCTTTATAGGGTTTAAGTAGTGAAGCAGGCAGTCTATTTCTCAAAGCTGCTTCTGGGGATTCACATTCCATATTAGTAATCAGCAGCTTGATTTCAGGAGAGTGGCTATCTCTTACTAGGTTGAAGAAAGCAGTGTCTAATTCACATAAGTGGATCCCCATTATTGGAGCACTCAATGAAAAAAGATTGATGTTCAAGATAGGAAAGATATCTTGATCTTCAGGGTCATATGCTGGATTTTTAGAGTCATTAGGCAAAGAATTCCTACTTAGACTATCAGCATTCTAATGTTTAGCTCCATCTTTATGCACTATAGTCATCTGTCCTCTATATTGTTGTATAGCAATTTGCCACCTGAGCATATGTCTGCTGCGGGTCTTCATGTTCATAAGAGTTCTTACAGCATTGCATTCCATGATTACTTGAAAAGTGGTGCCTTCTAAGTAATAGTGTAGCTTCTCTAAAGCCCATACTAGTGCCAACATTCCAACTGACTGGCCCCATATCTCTTCTCAGTATCTTTGATCTGTCTAGATATGAAGAGTACAGGTTTTTCTACTGGTTTGTCTTCTTCTATCCTTTCCTGATTCAAAGCAGCTCCTAGCCTTTCCATGCAAGCGTCAATGTATAGTTTGAAGGGCTTAGAGTAATCTGGTTGGATAAGTAGAGGAGTAGAGGTCATAGCTATTTTTAATTCCTCATAGTTCTTTAGTCTCTCATGAGTAATTTCAAATAGTGTGTTGTTGTTGCATACTTCATACAGACTTTTAGTTAGCATATAAACTTTGGTATGTATTGTCTGTAATAACTGCAGAAACTGATGAAAAACAGTAATTCTGTAAGACAGTAATTCTGTCTTGTTTTGAGGCATAGGTCTATTCATGACAGCAGCTATCTTATTTTTATCAGCAGCTAGAGTTACACCAGAGACTATATGTCCTAAGGCTTTCAATTCTCCGTAGCCAAAGTTGCATTTCTTAATGGAAACCTTTAGTCCTTCTCTGGAGATTGTCTGGAGTACTAATCTTACTTGGTTAATATGAGTATCCCAGTCATCAGAGTATATGATAACATCATCTTTGTATACCATCATCCATCCTTGTCTCATGTAAATTCCTGGAACTGTATCCATTGTTCTCTGGAAGTGTGATGGAGCATTCTTTGTACCAAAAGGAATCCTAAGATATTCATATATTCCCAAATGACAGATTATTCTCATAAACTTCCTGCTTTCAGGGCTTATTGGTATCTGGTGGAAGCCTTTAAGCATATCCATAGTAGTGATGTACTTAGCCTTGGAAAAGTTATGCAGAGCATGATCAATCCAGGGTATAGGATAATAATCTGCTTGAGTGTGATTGTTGAGCATTCTGAAGTCTACTACCATTCTTGACTTGTCATTATGCCAATCTATGATTACAGGTGTGGTCACATCTACCTGTTCATTATGCCCTACTTTCCTTAATACTTGTAAGTCTATCAGTTCTTGGATATGTTCCTCAAGAGCTTTTATAGACTTAGGACTAGACGGATAGGCTGGCCTTCTTAAGTTAGGAGGATAAGGAGACTTAATGGTCAATGTCAATACCATATCATGTCCTTTAATATCACCAATAGGATGATCTTTAGTACAAAAAGCATTCTAGTTCTCAAAGCAGACTTTTAATATATCTTTCTTCTGTTCCTCAGAAAGTTTCATATTCAGAGCTGCTTGAGAGAAATATTCTTGGTCAAAGTCTTCTAAATGCTTCTGATAAGTAGAGGAGGGGAAGTTAGACTGAATGGTGCATATCCTAAACTTCTTATCCCAATTTCCTCCTACTGTGAAGTATCTTCCTCTACTCTGGAACACGTCTATACCATATAGAAATAAGGCATCATTACCCAGTATCAGGTAGTCACATAGTCCGTTGAGAAATACTACAAACTCCACTTGTATTCTCAAAGATCCTTTAGTGTGAGGTAGTATTATAGGAGCAGTCCATACTCCAATAGCATTCATGGTAGATTTGCAAGAGCTGAACTTGGCTTTTGGGACAGGTAAAAGGTGTTCTCTCCAATTGGGGTCCCATTTGTTTAAGAATTCAGCACAGACACATGAGCAAAAGGCTCCACTATCCAGTAATAACCTTATAGGTCTGTTTTTATACAACCCAGTTGCATAGCACGTTTGACCAGTGGTATAACTTTTCCCAATCATGGGTTTGACTGTTAATGGTTTGACATCCATAATATGTCTAAGAACTATAGTAGGATCCCATTGTTGGGGAAGGCTAGAATCCCCATGGATGTTATTGATCTCTGCAGAAGTACCTATATCTCCTTCTATAACATTAACAGGGTTGGTCAAGATCAATTCACATTAAGAAAGAGATCCTTCAGTATCAGCTATGTCTTCATAGTTCTGATTCTCTTCAACCTCCTGTTCTCCTTCCAAGACTGCTATCTTCCTTTTTGGTAATGGACAGTCTTGTCTCATATTCCCAGTCTTGTTACAATTCCAACAAATTGCTGGCATCCTCTCTTTCTCCCTATTCTCATTAGGTTTCTCATTGTCAGAGGCATTTATCAGAGGAGGTTGTTCTCTGGTTTTGTTGATAGTATAGTTCTCTTTGGGTCTGGAAGGGGCTTTCTTGTCCAACCCATTCATGTCTATTACTTCTTCTAGCACATTGATTAGAGTGGGCAAGTCCGCATCCATACTCATCCTACATCTTACACTATGTTTAAGACTGTCAGGACACAGGTTGAGGAGTCTTTCATTTACTTCCTCTTTATCAGCATCTGGATAGAAGAAATCCAATCTTTTCTTCTGTTCCAAGCACCATTTGTGAGGTTTTTCCTTGGAGGGGTCAAATGAGGAATTTTCAAAATTTTTCATCATTTTCCTTTTCCACATTCTAGAACCAAATTGTTCTTTGATCAGAAGTTTCCAAGAATTCCATGGTAAGGATCCTAATTCTTCTCTCTTACTGATAAACCAGTCCAATTCTAATCCCTCAAATAGTCTGGGTAGCCTGACTACAGCTATAGCTTCTGGTAGGTCATAAGAGTTAATGGTGTAATCAATAAATTTAATAAAATTTATATGATTGTATTCTCCTTCTCCTGAGAACTTGGGCCATTCAGAAATAGGGGGTAACAGTTTGAGTGCCTTCTCCATCTCAGGAGTAGGACTAGGCCTAAAGGTATCACTCCTATGCATTCCTAATAAGGGTGGTGCATAAGGAGTAGTGGTTTGTCTGGGAGGTTTTGGTTCCTCTGTAGTACTCCCCAAGGTGTTGGTCAGACAGACTTTCAAGTCTCTAAGATCATCTTTGATCAGATTAAGTTGCAGGTCCACTTTTTTATTAAGCACATCCAATTTTTCACTAAGGGATAGAATAGAGCTGTTAGTGGTGGTTGCCAATTATTTTTTAAGGGGTGGAAAGACATAATAAAATTTTCTTGGATTCCTGATAACATATTCTCAATTGTTTAAGTCTGTTTGATCCTACCTTGATTAATTGTCTCCAATAACTGTTCTGTTTTTTCTTTAATTTCTTCCATTCCCTAAGTCTTTGTTTGGTGATTAATCAATTTGGCTACTAATGAGGTTAATTTATCCATTTGGGTGTAAACCCCGTCCAAATTTTCACAAACAATTTCGAAATTATGACGCATATCATTAGAAAAGGAAGTAATTACATCAAAGGTTTGTTTGGGCTCAGATTTAGATGCTAATTGTTGTAAACTTTTTCCCACTTTTGAGCTAGGGATATCATCTGGTTTCAGTCTTTCTTTCCCTTTGGCTTGGGATGGGAAGAGGATCTCTTCTTTCCTGATCCTTTGCCTTTCAGTTGGGCTAATTGATCCCAAGGATTCCACTTTTCTACGTAGGATTCTACCTCTTTCCTTGGAATCATTTTCTGAAGAGCTATCTGGGTGGCTTTTGCCTGGGAGATTATCTTTTTCATAGATACCATGTCCTCCTTGGCTTGGGCTTCTTTGAATTCTTCCCAATATTTCACGTGCTATTTGACTAAGTCCTTGATCCTGGCCTCCTTGGCCAGATTCTGCTGGGGTGGCTGCAGGGAATCTTTTTGTAAAGGAGGGTGGCTTGATTCTGCTACTTTCTCTGTCTCTAGGTTGGAAGAGGGCAGAAGTGATTGGTGCTGCTCCTTGTCCATCAACATTTGATTCACGGGTTCTAGTCCCTTCATGGTTTTCCTTACTGGTGGTCTCACGTTTACTGAGAGCTGTTGGCAAAGATCCATAGGAGGGAATTCTTCCTGAGGCTCTTGTGTTACGTCTATTCATTTTCAGAATAATATGTTTATAAGTATTTTATAGAAAAAATCCGTAAAAATAAGTTTTATTGCAAAACTCACTTAAATTGATGTTCAAAGGTACCAAGACCTTATTGGGGTTAAATGGATCCTTAGTAGGTAATCCTACGGGGTCTTGGTGGGTTCCAATGAGGTCTTCACCTGCCCAATCAATATTTTCAGGGCGTCCAGAGATGTCTGGGACTTCCTGATCCAATAGATAAACTTCAGTGGCAGTGGTTTCTGGTACAGGAGGGTTCACTGATAAAAAAAGTGTATTTTATTGGTTTAATAAAATATATTAATATTATTTTCTTTAAAAATAATATTGTAATGCAAGTTGTGTACTTACTTTTATATTTCAAAAAGTAATTTATACGGTATTTTTTCCAAGCTTTATGTTTTCTCAATAGAGCCTGAAAGTTGATACGCCTTTCAAGATCCTCTTGTTCAAGGAGTTTATCTAAGTGTTTACGTGCAGAAGAGATATTAAGTTGCTCAGCTTGAGTTAAAGCTTTCCAACCAGTAGGTTTATAATTTTTAATATATTCTTCTTTTCTTATTTTTAAAAGATTTAAATAATAGATTATTAATTCTGCATTGGTTTTTAAATCCACAGAAAAAGAATTTAATAATAAATCACGGTTATAAAGTCAGATAACATTATCTTTGATTTTATTTTTTTGTGAAAATGTCTGGTCCAAGGTACTAAATATAATAAAATGGAACATTTCCCGGCCAGACCCCAATTTTCAGCCTCCTGGATGCCCATACCCTTGCTATCCTTTAGCTACCAGAGGTGATAGAGTAAATAATAAATATATTATTTAATAAATGCAGCAAAAATCCATAGAATATTTGGATTAAGCTTATTGCAAGGTTAAGTGGTTTGGTTATTGTTTATTGTTTTAAATCAATATGAATAAATTTATTATTAAAAATTTATAGAGGGGCCACAATTATATTGGGGATCTTTATCACCTCTCTTCAGGGATTTCAGTATGAAAACACATAGTCCTGGTTACTTTTGGCTCTTTACTTTAAGAATATTTTCCCCAAAGATAATATGTATATAAAATAAACAATGGAGTGGTAGGGCCTTGTAGCCAAGCTACCACAACAGAGAAAGGATAATAAGACTCATTGGTATGTTTATAAATCATTTGGGTATCTGTTTGAGACGTGTACTGATGGGTAAAACCTGTATACTGGGGTTATAAGGTTGTTCAGCAGTTTTAATTGATAAAAAGAGGTTTGAGGACAGATATTCTATTGGATTATTGTGCTTATGCTGCTAGCCTTGATCCTTTAATTTCACATAATCTTCTTATTTATATGTCACAAACCTGTCTAGCCAGCTAGTCCTTTATTGATTTATCAATTCTTTCTTATTGGCTTACTCCATACTTGATCACCTTGTCATTTATTGTTTCTGCCATGATTGATTATTCATCAAGCACCTTAGGCCCCCTGGAGGGGCTCTCTAGTTTTCTATTTAAACCGGTCTTTCCATGACCTTGCAATTCACCTCATTGACTTTGTTTCTTACAAATCCGGTCCTCAACTTTCTGAGTTGAGTCAGAGTCCCTGATCTGATCATCAACTCCAAGATATTACTGATCAGACATTGCCATAAATCACTTACCTATCTCTTATAAGTACTTGATTACCTCGGAACGGCTTCTGGATATGAATATTACTGGGTCTCTGCCCATCAACATCCTCAAAAGAGCTCTTTATTTATAGCTTTTGGAGTCCCAATATGGTCCTTCTGAGGGTTTTAGGTGCTCAAAGGGACGGAAAATAAGGCTAGCAGGGTAACCAGAGGTATCCTGTCATGTGTTCTTGGTGCTATAGCACGGGTAGCATCTAATTCCTCAGGGTATGGGAATTATTCTACCTTATAATAGACATTAGGATGTGTGAATAACATTAATCTGTTCTATTTATGTAGTATTTAATTAATTATCCTTAGTAAATGTTCCCAGTAATTTAATAATTATATTAATAGAAATTTCTACGGACAACTTGATGTCAGGTAAGTTCTCATTATGTATTATATAACTGGAGTAAAAGTCATAATATTGATTTTACTCTTTATTTTCGAGTTCCAGTTGATTTATTAAGATAATTACTTAAAAATATAAGTCATGTGAATTCATGTAATATTTCTACATCATTATTTCCCTTAGTATGTCACAAAGATATTTATGTCTAGCAATTCTCATAAAAGTATATTAAAGTATTTTAATATATTTTTAAAAGTTGTCATTTTCTTATTTTCAACATTCTTGATACTTTGCATCATATCAAGTAAAAAATACATGTAAGGATTATTGATGTATTTTTATATAATATTATGTATTTTTAGACAGTCTAATATCCACAGGAACATTTATTACATATGTAGAAAGTTCCCGTGTATGTTTTAGCCTGTTTACGCGGTACCTGAGCCTCTCAGGCCGCCTGTCACTCTGTCAACCCGTAGTCCTGCGGCTGCGTACTTGTCAGAGGCCTGGGGCTGCGTACACGACCTCGAAGGTGTAACAAGGCTGTATCTCAGCCGTGCGCAGGTGCATTGGCTGCCACGGCTGCGTGCGGGAATTGTGACAAAACACATTTCCGTCTGTAACTCCTAAAATATACACAAGACCTCAATTCTGACTGAATTTTAGGCGTGAAACCTATACTTGACAATGTGTGTGAAATATTTAAATGGCCAAAAAGCTCAATAATGGAGCCAAAGTATTTTGGTTTTTCTTTCCTTAATTATTTCAAAATATAAGAAGTTGGATTTCAAGGGTGGGGTCAGTAAGTGACCCTACCTAATTTTGGGTGAAAAATCCATTTCTGTAATAATATTTATGGTTTTCCTACTCCTTCTTAGGTTAATTTTATTATTATTATTATTATGTTATTTTTTTTACTTTTGCAGCTTGCTCTGCAATAGTAGCAAGCTGAAAGCCTCAGCCCACAAGCAGAACCCTCTCTACGTGCCCTGAGAAGACCAAAATCACCCCAAAACGTATTTATAAAGACCTCTTTGGATCCATCATTCCATCATCAGTTACCAGGAATTATTTATTATCAATCAGACACCGTGTCATTGTTAATCAAGTGCTTATATGAAGATAAGCAAGTGATTTATGACTTAGTCTGCCATAGTATTATTTACCTATATTAACCAATCAACCATTGAAGTTTATTCAAGCAATCTACCCCATCTGCTCTGAAACCCTTCCAATTATTCCAGGATTTTCGTGGTAAAGTGCTCAGAGTGAGTGTTACCCTTCCTGTCTTGGCCATTTGTGCTGTTAAGCCCGGCCACTAGTGGAATAAGTCCTTTCTAAGGCACCCATCTTTATTCCAAGGTTCTTAAACTGCCTAAGGAGGCCACTTGAAGAGAGGTTGCTAGTCTGTAAAGATCCCCAGTATTATAATACTGTGGCCCCTCTTTTATATTATATTGAAAACCATTTACTACCAAACCAATTAAACCTTGCAACTGCTCTTATCAAATCGTTGATTTGAACTTCTAAGTGTTTATTATTGGAATAATAATTATTATTATCATTCCAGCATTTTTATCACTCTCTGTAGCTAAAGGACTGCAAGGTTCCTGGTATCAGCGAGCTGACAGCATGATTCCCTGACTCCTCTTCTCATCCTCCTGAGTCTCTGCTGGGGATGGACTGTCAGCCTCCTGGATGCCAAGGCCCTTGCTATCCTTTAGCTACCAGAGGTGATAGGAGAAATAATAAATATATTATTTAATAAATGCAGCAAAAATCCGTAAAATATTTTGATAAAGCTTATTGCAAGATTAATTGGTTTGGATATGGTTTATTGTTATAAATAAATATAGATAAATTGATTATTAAATATTTTTATAGAGGGGCCACAATTATATTTTGGATCTGGAACACCTCTCTTCAGGGAATTCAGTATGAAAACACTTAGGCCTGGTTACTTTGGGTTCTTTAGTATCAAGGATATTTTTCCCAAAGATAATATTTATATAAAATACACAGCGGGGTGGCAGGGCTTTTTAACCAAGCTGCAACAACAGAGAAAGGATAATAAGACTCACTGGTATATTATTAAATTCTTTGGGTACCTGTTTGTGAAGAGTTTAATATGAGAAGCAAGTTTATTTGTAGATGGAAGGAGTATGGTAGGCTACTGAAGAGCCAAATGAGAAGTGCTTATAAGGCTACAAAGAGCCAAGGGAAAAGGGAAAATACTTTTATAGTCAAGGGGAACTGATCTGAAGGGGAGGAAGGGACACTCCCGTTTAGTTGTCTGGTAATCAGATGATTTTTCATTCATGGTCCCAAGGAAGGACCAGTATTTAAGCACAACTAGAGAACCCTCAAAAGGGGACTAAGACAGCAGGTTAGTGACAACTAGAGAGCCCCACAGGTGGCCTGAGACATGAGTAGTAATTTAATGGAAAAAGGAAGTTAGGGATAAAGGTAACTAAATTTGTTAGTTACAGAATATGAACAGAAAAAGACAACACACCACCTTAACTGACAAATGTAGGAACCAATTTAAGACCAGCAAACATTCCAGAGATTCATGAGAAATGAGAGGAGAATATGAGAATGATAGAGATATGAGAGTTGAGTAATAAATGACAAGACACCACCTTTTCAGGATATGAGATGGGGAAATAGTAGCCTATTTTAAGAGGAGCAACAAGGACCTCAGGCATAGTTACCTAGCATGATATGCGGGAGAATGATATGATTATGATGATGATGAAGGGTAATGGTAAAGCTTAATGGGTAGAATGATATGATGATGATGATGAGGGTAATGGTATAGCTTAATGGGGAAGAATGATATGATGATGATGGTGATGGTGATGGTGATGGTAATGGCAATGCTGATTGTAATGGTGATGGTAATGGTGATGGTGATGATGATAGAGATGAAGTTGGAATGGAGTGGTGACAGTTATTTGATGATGGTGGGTGATTAATGTATTGAATTGTAATGAATTTTGTGATGGTAATGAGAGAGGGTGGAAGATAGGAAGATATTGATAAGATAGGCTAAATTTCCTTATGACATAGAACCAGCAGACTTGGAAAATACAAGCAACATGAGAAGCAGAACAATGGTGAGGAATATAAAAGAAATACCAGATAATGTGAGAATGGGGACCCTACGCCTGAATTCAATTGGATTGAGTGAGGATGAGATAGCATAGTCTGAGAGCTTGAGCAGAGGCTGGTTGAAGAGGTCTTGAGGTTAGACTTAAGAGATGATTGAGAATCCAAAAGAGTGGAGCCTTACCAGGCAGGATTTGCAGGTCAGAAGAAGTTGAGATCTTGTTAGTCAGAAGGCTGATGATTAGATGATAATTGTAAAAGTAGATAAGAGAAGAAAAGATAAGGAAAAGGAAGAAAAATAAAGGAGTTGGAGGAAAAAGAAAGGAGTCAAACAGAAGGGAAAAAATAGAATGGTCAAAACAGTCTGAAGGAGCAGTCTGGGTCCCTGGTAGATTGCTGAGAAGAGTGCAAGAGCAGTAGGGAGTGCAACAGGAGCGCGGGAGAAGCAGAGATTGCACAGATTGTAAGTTGTTGAATCTCAACACCCCTTGTGACTGGGAAGTGGGGAAACCAAAGAGTTTTCAAGGAAAGAATTTTTGAACACCTTGTTTTGAAGGCGCTGAATGGAGTTGATGTATGAGGCTTTGGTTAGTGAATCAGCTACCATGTCTTTAGTTGGGACCATAGTAAGATTTTACATGGAGAGACTGAAGTCCTCTCGTAGTCCTTTAGCCTTGATGTTGATATGGCGTGACTTGGAGTGTGAGCCAAATTTCTTTATTTTATCTTCTAAACCTTTATTTTATTTGCAAATTTGTGGTATTATTTTGGAATCGCAATATATCTTGCTAACTAGGTGAGTAATCCACTTCAGTTTGAGGTAGCAGTTGAGAAGGGTGTTAAGTTTGGACTTGGTAGAAGAATAAGTGATGTTCCTTTGTGGAAATGAGTTCCAGACTATTGGGCTGCCGTAGTGGAAGATGGAGTAGCCAGTCTGGGACTTTTGGAAGATAGGATCATTGCCCCATGTAGCCTTGCTGTATCCAGAGATCATCTCTTGAGAGGGATCACACTTTATAGTTGATTTGAGGTTCCTGGTGGTTTTGAGGTACTTCAAAACTTTTTGAACCTCTCTCCAGTGATTCATGCCAGGGTTGGAGTTGTACTTTGCAAGGCTAGATATGGGGAAACAAATATCTGGGAGAGTGTACTAGGATAAATGGTTTAAAAGCCCTACGGCGGAGCGGTAGTTGATATTCAGCAGGAAAAATTTGGCATGATCCTTGTCTGTTGCAGGTTTGAGATGCAGATTCTGAGTTAGTGGAGAATAAGTATCCTTGCAATGGGTGAGTCCAAGTTCCTCCAATCCTTGGTCAATGTGATTTGGCTGACTTAAGAGAATTTTTTCTCCCTTAAATCCATGAGCATACCAAGGATCATGTTGGGTGGATGACAGGAGGAGTTGGAAAATCAATTCAAGAAATTGTTAGCAAACAACTTAGACCCACCTACATGGATAAGGTCGTCAATGTGGAAATATAGGATTTCTTTATACTCCAAGTTGAGGTAGAGACACTGATTGCTAGTTGACTTGTGGAACCCTTGAGATTTAATCCAGGTTGTGAGCGTTTTTGTCAGCCGGCTAGATGCCAAGGACCTAGCTCCTTCTAGCTACTAGAGGTGATGGAAAGTTTGGAGTAAAAATGTCAAAAAATGCCAGAGATACATTTTGGCTAAAAGGGTTAAATTTATTTATATATATATATAATAAATTTAAATGGAGGGGCCAAGACCTTAATGGGGTTTTTGAGCCCTCCAGAACACAGGTATATGTCTTTTAAGGACAATATAGGAGCAATTGTGGTGCCTGTGGGGTTGACAAGGATTCCTTTCAAGAAGGGTGTGTGTAATTTCCTTGGGGAATAGGTTATGCAAAACCTACAAAAAGGGGTATAAGTCAGCAGGATCACTTACTAGTTCTAGATCCGGACTTATTCTTGATGAATGGGCCAATATTCAAGGATTCAGGGTTCTGGAAGTTGGTACTGGGGCAGGCTGAATGGTTGGTTGTTCAATTTGGCCAAAAAAACAGGGATTCAAGAATTATGGTCTACAATTTTATCAGAAAGTGGTCCAGGATAAAACACTTATTTCTTATAAGGGTTTGATGGCTTGAGGACGAAAATATCTGAAGCAATAATGACTACATGACTGGATCCATCTGTTAGAAATGGCTGGGGGAAGGGCCTTTATTTATATTGTTTGGGTCCCCTCATGGTACAGCCCTTTTTCCAGCCAAAGGAGGGTGACTCAGGCTAGTGCTGAGGCCAGGGAGCCATCAGTGTGTTTGTGTGGGCCTGCTCTAGTCACTACAGAGGTACAGGAAGCCCTATGTCATCATGCTTTTGGCTTGATACTTGTTTCTGTGCCCTTAATGACCTCACTGTATTGACCAAAGAGGTTGTATTCAATTAATATTTATAAATATAAGCCATGGCTTCCTGAGGCCAGGGGCTTGAACACAGGCTATGGGGACCTTATGCTGCAAGGACATTTTGAGTCTGAGGCTCTTCTTCTTATATTGGAGTGTCTTACAGTTCCTTAATTGGACAGTACACCCCTAGTTGTGACTAGTTACGTACAGTTTTAATTATAAGGGGTATGGAGAGTGTTGTATGTATTCCTGAAGTATTGTGATCCATCTAGCACGAAGCTAGGTCCCTTTTTATGCTCAGTACACACTCTCAGGGTGTTACAGTAACTCACAGATACCTTTTTAGGTACAAATCTTCCGTACAGGCCCTTTTACAGAGGCCCTGAAAACCCTTTGGTATAGTTCCAAAAAGGGTGCAGGGCCCATTTTTCCGGATTTTTGGATTGTTTATCCCCTTTCCTACTATTCCCCACCACATTGTGGCGCTCTCTGGCCCCCATTTGATGTGGAACAGGGCTATGGGGTGTATTGGAGGTACCCCACAGCCTGGTTTCCTTTTTGGGAGAGGGGAGGGCTGGCAAATGAGCCAGCCAGTCACTTTGCGCGGTGGCTTGGTCAGTCACTAGGGGCCCGCGCAGGGTAGTCGGTCAACTACTTGCGGGGCCAGAGATAGGTAGCAGCAGCGGCGCGAGGTGGTCGCTTGGCTACCCGCGGGCTGGTAAGTGACAACTACCTTGCGTGGTAGTCGCTCAACTAACCGCAAGGCTGGTCAGTAGCTGCCGCCTAGAGCCTGTGCGAGGTAGTCGGGCAACTACTCAAGGGGCCACTGCCTGTCCGCAACCTCTTCGGTCCCGCGCAAGGTAGTTGCTTGACTACTTGCAGGGCCGTTTGTGCTGTGGCTCCTAAGAGCTGCGCGCCTAGCTGCAAAAAAAATGACCCACGGCTGCGCGCGGGATTATGGAAGAAACCAGTTTTTGTCCATAACTCCTAAACTAAACACAATTATGGGTTTCTGACCGAATTTTTGGTCAGAAACCTATACCTGCGGATGTGATGGGAGGGTGCGCAGGTGAACCATGGTTCTACCTGAAGGAGTGGGATTTTGGGGGTGGTGCCAGTGGGTGACCCTACCTGAATTGGCTCCACAAATCCATTTCTTTTATAATATTTTTGGATTTCTTACGACTTAAGGTTTCCTTCCTTAATTTTATTTTATTTTATTATTTCCTTATTTGTTTATTATTAATTTATATTTTATTTGTTTTTAGGCTTTAGTCAGTTGGTTCTGAATAGTAGCCAGCTGACATTCCCCACTTCCAAGATTGGTGTACCCAGAAAAAGGTTCTTGGGGTGGAGAATTTTATTCTTTCCTCTTTGCAGCTCTGAAATTCCTCAGAAGGATGGGGCCATCTGGTATGTTATTTTCTGGTAGCCACTCATCTTTCTCTGCTGATTCTCCTCTGTATCTGACAAGGTACAACCTGACATCCTTTCCATTCACTCTTTCCTTCTTTTCTTTGAGGATTTTGCTTACCTTGTTCTTGCTCCCTTCCTGGGGGATTTCTAAGGGAATATTCTGGGCAGGTGGGTCTTCAGATTCCCTAGGGCTATAGTTCTTAATCAGACTAACCGGAAAGACTGGGTGTTTCTTGGACAATTCCTTGCTGAGGATAACTTCAACTGTGTTCTTTCCATGGAGAATTTTAATGCAGAAAGGGCCTATGAAGGCTGGTTTCAGTTTCTTATTTCCCCCTAGGTTGTTGAAGTTCACCGTGGACAGTAAGACCTTGTCCCCTACTTTAAAGTCAGGTTCCTTGTGGCTTTTGTCCCATCTATTTTTATTATACTCAACAGCTTGCTGTACACATTCTTGGGCAAGATGATTAGCTTTTTCCAACATTTTCTTGAAGTCCACGGCTGTTGGGTGGACATTGAAAAGGTTTTGGTTAACACTCTCTTTGGGCATCCTAGGTATCCATCCCCTCTCTAGAATATAAGGAACTTCTTGAGTAGTAGAGTGCATACTGCTGTTGTACACTATTTCTAGGGCTGGCAGCAGGCTTACCCAATCGTGAGTGTACCCATCATGGTTTTTAGACTCTAAACCAAAAGAGCAAAACCTTCTTAGCATGTCTTCCAAAGTTTGGATCATGCACTCAGCTAGACCATCAGTTTGGGGATGATAAGCTGTGGAGAAAGTCAATTTTTTTTTCTAGCATATCATGGAGGTTCTATGGTCAGAGTTAGTACCAAGTCATGTCCCTTGATGTTACCTATGGGATGATCTTTGGTGCAAAAGGCACCCATGTTTTCAAAACATAAGTTGACTAGGTTGTCTTGCTGATCAGAGGTGAGTTGATCATTAGGAGAAGCTTGAGAAAAATATTCACTTTTAAAAGTCTCTAGAGGTTTTTTTCTACGGAGGTTGATATGTGACAGATCTGGAATTTCTTTTTCCATTCTCCTCCAATGGTGAATTATTGGTCCTTGCTCTGGATCACATCAATCCCATACAAGCAGAAAGCGTCATTTCCTAGTATTAAGTAATTACATAAGCTATTTTCCAAGACTAAAAATTCAAGTTGAAGTCTTATAGATCCTTTACTGTGTGGGAAAACAATGGGCATGGTTACAACTCCTAAGGTGTCCATATCTGAATTGCAACTACTCAACTTGGCCTTGGGCACAGGGAGTAAGTTTTCTTTCCACTTGGGGTAGTGACGATTTAAGAAATCAGTGCTGGTGCATGAGCAGAAGGCTCCACTATCAAGCAAAATTCTGACTGGTTTCTTTTCAAACAAACCATTGGCAAAGCAGTTTTTACCCAGAGTGTAGCTCCTTCCAGTAACTGCCTTCACCGTCAAGGTTGTGGCATCAGAGATGTGGTCTAAGTTCATGGATCCATCCCAATTCTGAGGTAGATGGGACTCTCCTTTGACGTGATTAATTTCCATGCTAGAACCTATATATCCTGAAATGACATTGACAGGGCACAAATCTGGTTCTTCATTGTGTTGTTGGATGACTAGGTTCAATTTGTCACCTTCTTCCTCACTATCAGAGTTTCCATTGATATTATTTATCCTTTTCCTAGGATGAGGACAGTCAGGTTGTCTATGCCCCTTCTCTCCACAGTTCCAGCATTCAAGAGAGGAGTTGGCTTTAACAACAGCATTCCCTTGGGGGGCAGCTAGCATCAGTTCCTTACCAACCTCTTTTGTCTCTCTGGGTTGGGTTTGAAGCTCTCTGGGCCTGTCTCTGGGCTTTTTATTAAGTTCCATCATGTCAATTATTTCTTCCATGACTCCTATAAGAGTGGGAAGATCAGAATCAATTGATATCCTACACCAGACATTATGTTCTAGGTGTACTTTGCATTTTCCTATTAGTTGCTCATTGATCTCTTCTACGGAAGCTTGAGGATAGACACAGTCAATTCTCTTTTTCTGAGTCAAAAACCATTGGTGAGGTTGATCTCTAACCGGATCAAAGAAATCCTTCTCAAAAGCTTTGAGCATTTTCTTTTTCCAAACTTGGGTACCAAACTGTTCTTTGATCAGTTCTTTCCAATCCTCCCAAGGAGCATCTCCTACCAGTTCTCTTTTGGAGATAAACCAATGTAAAGCTACCCCTTCAAAAAGTCTGGGAAACCTTACTAGGGCTATTGTTTCTGGCAAACCACAAGAAATGATATGGTGATCAATATATTTCATAAAACTTATATGATCATATTCTCCTTCTCCAGAGAACTTAGGCCAATCTGTGATAGGTGGCAACAATTTGATAGATTGCTCCATGTCAGGAGAATAATTTTGGTGAGGAGGAGCAAGATTAAACCTAGGGTTGGGGAATCTAGGCGGAATAGGGCGCTCAGAATGGTTATTAGCTTCAGATTGCGAAATCTGAGACAATTTCACGTCCCTGATATCATTCTTAATCATATTAAGCTGCATATCCATTCGAGGTTTGAGCTCATTGATGGAATTATCCAACTGGTTTTTGTGTTCTCTCAAAATTTTTTCAAAGGAAACATTATTTGCAGAAGATTGGTGTCAAATTACATCTTCTCTTAAGGTGGAAAATGATTTCTCATAGTTGATCCTGTTCTTAGTTCTATCCTCTAAGATCAGGGTCTCAATTTCTTCTAGATCAGAAGAAACTCCATTTTTGATAAGGGCAGTGGTTACTACCATGTTCAGCTCAAGGAGATACTCAGGACTGCTCAATTTCTCTTCCAATTGGTGGATCTTTTGGAGGCACAAACAAAATTTTATTGTCTAAAGCACTACAGTTATTCCTAAGACTATTTGCAAAATAACTATCTAAAACTAGCTCTTGTAGGCCCCCTTTAAAGCTTGAGCTAGAGCTTTCACTTCTGCCCAAATTTTTGGATTGTTGAAATCCTCCTTTGGTTTCCTGTGATTGGAGGACCTTTGCTTTCCCTTTTTGTTGGGAGGAGGTTGGATCTTCTTGAGGTGATCCCATGGATTCCACCCCTTCACATACTCCTCTATCTCTTGCTTGATTATGAAATTTTGCAGAGCCTTTTGAGAGATCTGGGCCTGCCTGCAATAGAAGACCTGGATCTTCACGTTGGCCTCTTTCTCCGCTTGTACTACCTTTTGCCACAAGGACATGTGTTCCTTGATCAGAATTTTCCAGGACTCCTCTTGCAGTCCTTGAGAAGGAGCTCGGGAGAAGGAGCTGGGAAGAGGAGCTGGGGATGGGATCCTCTGGATTGGCTGGATACCCAACTCTTTCATTCTTTGTAGAGTCAACGGATGGATTATTCCACTTGGCTCTGGAGTGGGTGAGAGAGGTGAAGTGTCCATCTGGTCCTCTGAGTCTAGACATATTTTATTAAAAGCAATCAGTAAATCATATATATGCTTAAAACAAGTGAGATAATGTGGCTTACCCTCTGAGTTTGGAGTGGCCACAGATTCCTCTCTAGTTGGTGACCTAGGTTGGATGGGAGCTTCTACAACAGGGTAGTTGGGAACTATTACTGTAGTGGTGACTGGTGGAGCTGCTACCTCTGTAGTGGCAGCATTTGGAGTTGATGGGGAAGTGGGCGGTCCAGACACTAGAAAGTACCAGATATAAGATTTATAAGTTAGTTTATAATTAAAAATTTTAAAGAAATTTTCGGAAAAATCTCACTTTTTAATAGCTTGAATCTGATATGAGCAGGGGGTTGAGTCTTAGCCCAATCTCTGTGATACTTCAAGATGAGGTTGAAACGAAACTCTTTAAATTCTTGTTCCTCTCTGAGTTTTGAGTGGAGAGAAATCAATTTCTTCTGTTCCAAAGGAGATAGAAGTTCCCAATCAGTTGGTTTGTAATTTTTGATATACTCTTCTTTTCGGAGTTTTAGGAGTTTAAGATAGTATTTAATACTTTCTTCTTTGATCTTTAAGTCCACTGTAGATTAAGGAGTCCGGAAAAATATCAGAAAATAATTTTTCAGATTTTTTTGTATTTTTTAAGTATTTTTGAAGTTTGGTAATTTATAATGATTTTTTCGGAATTTTTGGTTAATTTTTGAAAAATTATTCAAAAATTATTAAAAATGGCACAGGATCAATAATTATATCAATTATTTCCCTGCCAGACCCCCAATTGCCAGCCTACTAGATACCAAGGACCTAGCTCCTTCTAGCTACTAGAGGTGATGGAAAGTTTGGAGTAAAAATGTCGAAAAATGCCAGAGATACATTTTGGCTAAAAGGGTTAAATTTATATATATATATATATAATAAATTTAAATGGAGGGGCCAAGACCTTAATGGGGTTGTTGAGCCCTCCAGAACACAGGTATATGTCTTTTAAGGACAATATAGGAGCAATTGTGGTGCCTGTGGGGTTGACAAGGATTCCTTTCAAGAAGGGTGTGTGTAATTTCCTTGGGGCATAGGTTATGCAAAACCTACAAAAAGGGGTATAAGTCAGCAGGATCACTTACTAGGTCTAGATCCGGACTTATTCTTGATGAATGGGCCAATATTCAAGGATTCAGGGTGCTGGAAGTTGGTACTGGGGCAGGCTGAATGGTTGGTTGTTCAATTTGGCCAAAAAAAACAGGCATTCAAGAATTATGGTCTACAATTTTATCAGAAAGTGGTCCAGGATCACACACTTATTTCTTATAATGGTTTGATGGCTTGAGGACGAAAATATATGAAGAAATAATGACTACATGACTGGATCCATCTGTTAGAAATGGCTGGGGGAAGGGCCTTTATTTATATTGTTTGGGTCCCCTCATGGTACAGCCCTTTTTCCAGCCAAAGGAGGGTGACTCAGGCTAGTGCTGAGGCCTGGGAGCCATCAGTGTGTTTGTGTGGACCTTCTCTAGTCACTACAGAGGTACAGGAAGCCCTATGTCATCATTCTTTGGGCTTGATATACGTTTCTGTGCCCTTAATGACCTCACTGTATCAACCAAAGAGGTTGTATTCAATTAATATTTATAAATATAAGCCATGGCTTCCTGAGGCCAGGGGCTTGAACACAGGCTATGGGGACCTTATGCTGCAAGTAAATTGTGATTCTGAGGCTCTTCTTCTCATATTGGAGTGTCTTACAGCTCCTTAATTGGACAGTACACCCCTAGTTGTGACTAGTTACGTACAGTTTTAATTATAAGGGGTATGGAGAGTGTTTTATGTATTCCTGGTGTCTTTTGATCCATCTAGCACAAAGCTAGGCCCCTGTTTATGCTCAGTACACACTCTCAGGGTGTTACAGTAACTCAAAGATACCTTTTTGGGTACAAATCTTCCGTACAGGCCCTTTTACAGAGGCCCTGAAAACCCTTTTGTATAGTTCCAAAAAGGGTGCAGGGCCCATTTTCCCGGATTTTTGGGTTGTTTATCCCCTTTTATACTATTCCCCACCACATGGTGGTGCTCTCTGGCCCCCATGTGATGTGGAACAGGGCTATGGGGTGTATTGGAGGTACCCCACAGCCTGGTTTCCGTTTTGGGAGAGGGGAGGGCTGGCCAGTGAGCCAGCCAGTCACTTTGCGCGGTGGCTTGGTCAGTCACTAGGGGCCCGCGCAGGGTAGTCGGTCGACTACTCGCGGGGCCGGAGATAGGTAGCGGCATCCGCGCGAGGTGGTTGCTTGGCTACCTGCGGGCTGGTAAGTGGCAACTACCTTGCGTGGTAGTTGCTCAACTACCCGCGAGGCTGGTTGCTTGACTACCCGCAAGGCTGGTTGGTAGCTGCCGCCTAGAGCCTGTGCGAGGTAGTCGGGCGACTACTCAAGGGGCCACTGCCTGTCTGCAACCTCTTTGGTCCTGCGCAAGGTAGTCGCTTGAGTACTCGCGGGGCCGGTTGTGCTGTGGCTCCTAAGAGCTGCGGGCCTAGCTGCAAAAAAATGACCCACGGCTGCGCGCGGGGTTATGGAAGAAACCAGTTTTCTTCAATAACTCCTAAACTAAACACAATTATGGGTTTCTGACCGAATTTTTGGTCAGAAACCTATACCTGCGGATGTGATGGGAGGGTGCACAGGTGAACCATGGTTCTACCTGAAGGAGTGGGATTTTGGGGGTGGTGCCAGTGGGTGAACCTACCTGAATTGACTCCACAAATCCATTTCTTTTATAATATTCTTGGATTTCTTACAACTTAAGGTTTTATTCCTTAATTTTATTTTATTTTATTATTTCCATATTTGTTTATTATTAATTTATATTTTATTTGTTTTTAGGCTTTAGTCAGTTGGTTCTGAATAGTAGCCAGCTGAAAGTTTTGTACCAGTTCTTTGGGGACTGACAAAGGCCATATAATGATTTTTTTTAATGTCAAGTATGGTGACTTTCTGTTTGACCCGTTGGGATTTTTTATTATAACTGTTTCATTCAGTGGGGAGTGAAGGAATGCCCCTTTTACATTGAACTGGGTGAAGCTCATCTTATCCTTCAAGCCATAGAGTAGCCCGAGTTGTAGGGAGACTAGTTTGCTGGTAGGTGCCCAATTTTCTTCAAAGTCAACACCATGAATTTTGTTGAAGCCTTGAACATGTAACCTGGCTTTGTATTTCACAGGTTTGCCGTGAAAGTTCTCTTTGACCTTAAATACCCATGTCATATTCAGAATGTTATTTGGAGTGTTGTAAAGATATTACCGTACTTCCTGAGATTCAATAGAGTTTAATTCATCTTCAGATGCTTTCTTCCATTTTGGCCATTCAGGACATTTGCGTGCTGCTTGTTAAGATGGTGTTTTGTAGTAACGGTGAAACCCATATCTCTAAGGTTTTTGAGTTTCTCGCCTGGGCTGTGTATTGACGTCCGAAGTATTTGATTCTGGAGAAGGAGTGGGAAGTTCCGGAGGAGGAGAAGGAGAAGAAGGGGGGTCTATGTCTTCAAGGTTGGAGTTTGAATCTGAGGGCTTGGGATTGGTCTCTCTGGGTAGATATTGCTTATCTTTTATGGAGAAGTCAGCGTCATTGGAGTACAGGTTAGATTGCAACAATATGTTGAGACCCAGAGATTTGAGAAAAGGGAATTCATTGCGTTGAGACTTGAGAAATTTGATGTGTTTGGTTTTGATGATGCCGCCTAGAGAATTGAGGATGAGATATGAATGAAAGGTGGGATTGAACCCAACTAAGATACCTTCCAATCCCTTCTTGTCAAATTTCCTGCCCTTCTGGACACAACTTGCAAGGTAGATTACAGCAGAAACTACGGGTTTCAGGTAGTTAGCAGGGATTTTCTTGCCAAAAATAAGTTCCCAGGGAGATAGCTGTTTACCTTCTCTAGGGATTTGGTTGAGCATAAAACAACAAATTCTTGTTATGATATTCCAATAATTCTTAGGCAGTTGTGAGGAAGAAAAAATTGCGCGGGTTGATTCAATTATTGTCCTATTTGCCCTTTCAGCTTTCCCATTGTGTTGTGAATGGTAGGGTTCCAAGGTTTTTAACTTGATGTGTTTGTTTTTTTCAAAGTCTTTAAGCGTTGAATTAGTGAATTCCATTCCTTTATCCAAAAATATCTCAGATGGGTAATACCCTAGTCGTTTGTGTTCTGTTTTGAGTATCTCAATGATAGTTTGAGGGGTCTTGTCCTTGGAGCCAAGAGGAAATGCTGCAAGATAACCAGTGAAGTTATCCACTAGAGTGAGAATATAGTGGTTTCCGTCTTTAGACTGAGGAGTGATGGGGCCAATCAAATCTATATGAATTCAATCCAGAGGTTTGGTAGCAGGAGAGGATACATTGGTGAATGGGGATCTGGTGATTTTACTTCTAACGCAACTGTTGCATTGGAATCTGTTGAGCTCCTTGTTGGTGAATAGATCTTTTAGAAGAGGTTTCAGGTAAGAGGTAGATGCATGATTGTACATTCTGTGTATATCCATTAGGTAAAGTGGTTCTTGGTGCCACAAGGTAGAAGATTGGTTTGAAAGATTCACCACATGTCCTTGGCTGGCCATTTGAGGTTTCTCTATAACAAACAGGCAATTGCAGATTAGGCCTTTGAGGACAGTTTGATCTCCTCAGGTGACCAAGAAACTGTCTTGTCTTTGAATGAGAGTGCGTCCTTTCTGAGCCAGGAGGCCAGGGATGATTAGATTCACAACAATATTGGGTACATATACACAGCCTTCCAGTGTAATGATTGAGTCTTTCCACTCTAATCAAACAGTTCCCATCCCTCAAGCTTTAAGCTTAGCCTTGATTTTTCCGGTTTTTATCTCATTCAGTTCTTCATCCAGATTGATTGAAGAGAAAAATTTTAGATCATTGAAGATGTGCACATTTTCTCCGGAGTCTAGTATCAGATTAGGAGTGTTGTCCGAATTGATCCAGAGCGTAAGTAGTGCATGGTACTTGATTGTAGGATTCTTCTTGTTTTTATTCTTCCATTCATTCTGTTGTTCAATCCACCATTCCAGAGCAACTTGAGGGTTTAGATGGAAACACAATGATTCAGGATGTGGTGCATTAGGATTGTGGTAGCCCTCTTTACATCTGATCTTGTATTTCTTTTCATCTTTATTGGGTCTTGACATAGTCAACACTAGAGAAAGGTCCGTAGAGGGTTTATTTGTCCTGGTTTGAGCCATTCATTCATTATTGTATTGGATAAGGTGGTTGAAGACCATGTTGACCATCAGGGATTTTTCCACATGCATGATTTTTTGTTTGAGATTCTCAAGAACAGGTGGAAATTTGAAGAGCAAGAGGTAAGCAAGGATGTATTTAGGTAATTCAATGCCTACATCCGCCATTTGAGTAATGGATTTCCGCATTTTGGTAACAAAACCTTTGACAGCATTTTTGTTAAAGGTTGAATGGAGAAAATTATTGAAAACTCTAGCTCTATTTGCAGTTTCAGACAATGTGAATCTTTGGGTAATTTTGGCCCACAGAAACTTGGATGAGTTTATGTTGGTGGAATTGACAATGTTTGCATGTTTTGTGCTATCTAATTTGGAGAGTATTATTGCTCTGATTTCCCTACCTTGCTTGACAGAAATCTGACCAGCGTTTTGGGTAATGGCATCTTTGATATCCTTGAGATCAAATAGCATAAGCATTTTCTCCCGCCATATTGAGTAGTTTTCTTCATTTAGGGGAGGTATAGCATTGACCAAAGCTTTGAGGGCCACCTGATGGAAGTAGTTGGCGGCTCCTGCTGGTTCATTCAGCGTTTGTAACTTAGTTTGTTGTAATTTGGCTTTTAACCATGATAAGATAGGCTAAATTTCCTTATGAAATAGAAACAGCAGACTGGGAAAATACAAGCAACATGAGAAGCAGAACAATGGTGAGGAATAGAAAATAAATAACAGATAATGTGATAATGGGGAACCTACTCCTGAAGCCAACGGATTGAGTGAGGATGAGATAGCGTAGTCTGAGAGCTTGAGCAGAGGCTGGTTGAAGAGGTCTTGAGGTTAGACTTAAGAGATGATTGAGAATCCAAAAGAGTGGAGCCTTACCAGGCAGGATTTGCAGGTCAAAAGAAGTTGAGATCTTGGTCATCAGAAGGCTGATGATGAGATGATAATTGTACAAGTAGATAAGAGAAGAAAAGATAAGGAAAAGGAAGAAAAATAAAGGAGTTGGAGGAAAAAGAAAGGAGTCAAACAGAAGGAAAAAAATAGAATGGTCAAAACAGTCTGAAGGAGCAGTCTGGGTCCCTGGTAGATTGCTGAGAAGAGCGCGAGAGCAGTAGGGAGGGCAACAGGAGCTCAGGAGAAGCATATATTGCGTGGATTGTTGTGGAAACTAGAGGGGCAACACCCCTGAAGTCATCCTTGAGTTCCGGAAGTTATTGATCAAAGTGTCTGTAAGGAGATTGGATGCAGCTGTTCAAGAGAGAGAGGGAGAGATAGAGATCAAGGGATAGAGTGATAATAAGATGAATTCCTTCCTTTCCAATCCAATCCAATCTGATGCCATAAAAAGTGATATCCTAAAGTGCATCCCAGTCCGTGAAGTGAAGTCCCCCTCCCCCTCCAAGTTCCTCCCCTACAACCCGGAGTTGAGAGCAAAGTATTTAAGTCCTCCCTCTCAACCCTAACCTAAGTACAACCACAAGCAAGCAAGAATGATGAAATACAACCCCTAAGCACAGAAACCTAGCCCAATCCTACCCCTCCATCCCTTGCCCCATAACCCATGCCCCTCAATATCAACGTACGCCCGGCTTGCCCGCCCGCGCGCGTCCACCCAACAACCCTTTCCAGGTATCTGGGGCGTACCCCAGTGACCCAATCCGCGCCTCTTGCAATGCGCAGTCTGCCTTGTCCACGCAAGCCGTCCGATCCGTGCAAGCTTTCCAATCCGCGCAAGCCTTCTGATCCGCGCAAGCTTTCCAATCCACACAAGCTTTCCAATCCGCTCGAGCCTTCCAATCCGCGCAAGCTTTCCGGTCCGCGCAATCCGTCATCTCCTGTCTCCAGGTGCTGAGCCCAACCCGACCGCTGCTGGGCCTACCTGACTGCTGCTGAGCCTGCAGCGCGGCTAGCTGCGGCGAGGCCCTGCCCATTGCTGAGGGCGCCGCCCGCAGCCCTTTCCTGACTTGCGTCCATAAAAGAGCACCACATTGTAAGTTGTGGAATCTCAACAGATATGAAGATAGTATTGAACAAAAAAAGAGGGAAGGATTCCAACACACCAGCCTTTTCAATACTAGATGAGAAGGAATTTGGATATGTTGTTGAAGTTTAATTGAATGTTGTTGATGGTGATGAATGGAATGATGATTGAATTGTATTTATGATGGGTGTATTGATGTTGGAGATTGAGTGAGTAAAGAGGTAGCAGGTGAAGCGGATGAGATGTAGGATATGGATCAAGCAGAGAAGTAGCGGGGTGGAGCAAATGAGATTATAGGGAAGAGCGGATGAGATGAAGCAAGGGGAGAAGAAGCGGGCGCAGCAATGGGAGAATGATTAGGGTGACAGGACAGGCCAAATGAATGGACCACCCCTCATAGAATTAGGTGGTGATGTAGCAGGTGAAGCCAATGAGATAGAGGAGATAAAGCAATGGTAGTTGAGGTAGCGGGTGGAGCGGATGAGATGGAGGAGGAGTAGTGAGTGAGTGGGGATGAGAAGTAACCAAGCAAGATTGTGCAAGAGTGCGGATGAGGTGATGAATTTGAGGATCAAGTAAGGGAGCAATGAGGCTGCCATTGAGGCAGCAAGAGAGGGAATTTTGAATTGAGAAAAGTTTCATTCAAGGTGCAAGATAGATTGGGCAAGATTGGATCATTGAAATTGATGATGATGAGAGGGAGCAAGCATCTGAGTTGATGGATGAGAATTGCAAGCAAGGTGGAGATGGGCACCAAGAGGTATCAAGAGCAAGGTTGCGGATGGGGTTATGAAGTTGATTATCAAGCAAGGGAGCAATGAGGCTGCCATTGAGGCAGCAAGAGAGGGAATTTTGAAGCAAGCAAGGTTGCGTTCAAGGTTCAAGCAAGATTTGGCAACATTGGATCATTGAAAAGATGTTGAGAGCAAGCACGCAAGGGTGGAGTTCAGTTGCAAACGGTTGCAAGAAATGTTGGATATCAGATGTAGGAGACAAAATTTTGAGGCAAGCAAGGTTGTTTTCAAGGTGCAAGCAAGATTGTGCAAGTTTGAGAGGAGGGAGAAAAGGTGCAGGCCGTCAATAGATCCGGATGACCATTGTGAAAATTTGACTGGGAGGCCTGACTGAGTGTATTACCAAAGGTTGTAGATGGCGCCAATGAGGATGTTGAGGATGATGGTGCCGGGGATCGAGAAGACCTGTTTCCAGATGAAGATGAGGGAGAGGATCAAGGCGAGATGGGAGAAGGGGAGTGAGGAAGAATTTCAAACATCAAGTTTGAGATCAATGGGTTTGGCTTGAATGGAGTTGATGGGGGTCTTTGGAGCTTGAGAGAGCAATAGCGGAGGATGATGGGGTTGGATGAGGAGAAGCTGGAGCGTTTATGGAGGGAATTTGAGCAAGTGGTGGACAGGAAGCAGGAGTGATCATGAAGCGGGAGCAAGAAGATGAGAGGAAGCAGGAAAATAATGGAAGGTGAATGATGAGACAATTATGATGAAGCAGAGTATCAAGGAAGGAAGGGATGAAGGGATGGCAGAGATGGCAAGATTGAGGAGGGATGATGGTGTAAATAGGTCAAGATGATAATGGTAAGTAAACCAGTTGGAACAATGATGTTGACTGGATAGCTTAGTGGGATGAGATTTCAGCTTTTGACCGTGAAGAGTTTAAGATGAGAAGCAAGGTTATTTTTAGAAGGAAGGAGTATGGTAGGCTACTGAAGAGCCAAATTAGAAGTGCTGATGAGGCTACAAAGAGCCAAGGGAAAAGGGAAAATACTTGTATAGTCAAGTGGAACTGATCTGAAGGGGAGGAAGGGACACTCCGGTTTAGTTGTCTGGTAATCAGATGATTTTTGTTCATGGTCCCATGGAAGGACCAGTATTTAAGCACAACCAGAGAACCCCCAAAAGGGGCCTAAGACAGCAGGTTAGGGAAAACTATAGAGCCCCAGAGGGGGCCTGAGACATGATTAGTTATTGAATCAAAAAAGTAAGTTAGAGATAAAGGTACCTAATTTTTTTAGTTGCAGAATATGAATGGAAAAAGACAAGAGGTTGGGACGTGCACTGATGGGTTAAACCTGTATACTGGGCTTATAAGGTTGTTCAGCAGTTTAAATTGATAAAAGAGGTTGAGGACGGATATTATTAATCAGACTAAAGCCATAAATCACTGACTTATCTCTTATAAGTATTTAATTACCTTGGAACGGTGTCTGGATGTAAATATAACTGGGTCTCCGGGTATCAATATCCTCTAAAGAGCTCTTTATTTATAGCTTTTGGAGTCCCAATATTGTCCTTCTGAGGGGTACAGGGGCTCAAAGGGATGGACACTGGAGTCAGCAGGGTAACCAGTGGTAGCCTGCCACGTGTTCTTGGTGCTGTAACACGGGTAGCATCTAATTCCACAGGGTATGGGAATTATTCTACTTGATAATTGATATTTGGATGTGTGAATAAAACTAATCTGCCCCTTTTATTTATTATTTAATTAATTATACTTAGTAAATGTTCTCATTAAATTAATAATTATATTAATAGACATTTCAACAGATATTCTGATTTCAGGTTAGTTCTCATTATTTGTTAAATATTTCTAGTAAAGTCATGATATTGATTTTACTCCTTATTTTCAAAATTCAGTTTATTCACTAAAATAATTAATTAAAATTATAATTCATGGGTATTCATGTAATACTTTTACATCATAATTTTTCTTAGTATGTCACAAAAATTTTGATGTCTAGAAATTCTCATAATAGTATATTAAAGTATTTTAATATATTTTTAGAAGTAGTCATTATCTTATTTTCAACATTTTTGGTACTTTGAATTATATTTAATAAAAAATAAGTATAAGGGTTATTTAAGTATTTTTATATAATTTGATGAAGTTTTAGACTATCTACTATCCATGGGAGCATTCATTACATATGTAGAATTGTCCCATGTAGGTTGTAGCATTTTTAGACAGTACCTAGGTTTCTCAGGCTGCCTGTCACTTTTTCAACCCATAGTCCCACGGTTGCGTACTTGTCAGAGACCCGGGGCTGCGTACATGGCTTTGACAGAGTGACAGAGATGTAGCTCAGGCGCGTGCGGGTGCATTGGCTGCCGGGGCTGCGTGCAGGAATTGTGACAGAACACATTTCAGTCTGTAACTCCTAAAATATACACAACACGTCAATTCTGACCAAGTTTAAGGTGTTAAACCTATATGTGACCCTACATGTGAAATATTTAATTGGCCAAAAAGTTCAATAGTGGTGCCATGGTAATTTGGTCTTTCTTTTCCTTAATTATTTAAAAATATAAGGAGTTGGATTTCAAGGGTGGGGTAAGTGAGTGACCCTACCTAATTTTGGGTGGAGAATCCATTTTTGAAATAATATTTATGGTTTTACTTCTTATTCTTAGATTCATTTTAAAATTATTATTATTTTTATGTTATTTCTGTTACTTTTGCATCTTGCTTTGCAATAGTAGAAAGCTGACATGGAGATTCAAGTCAGCAACTACTTCTTCACTCTAATTCAGACTAGGTTGATAAAAAAAGGGCTTGAACTATTAAATCTGGAACACTGCAATCAGGTCCTTGAACCTCTTACTCCCAATATTCAGCTCACCCCGGCCAATGAT
This sequence comes from Puccinia polysora, assembly GCA_025617555.3. Lineage (NCBI taxonomy): Eukaryota > Fungi > Basidiomycota > Pucciniomycetes > Pucciniales > Pucciniaceae > Puccinia > Puccinia polysora. The sequence continues at coordinate 22,488,034 of CM062624.1, forward strand.
CAAGACACTCACTCCTTTGCCAATCTCAACATCAACTACAAGACATTCACTGGAATTCTCAACTACATTGCATGCAGAACTTGCCCTGATCTGGCAGCTGCTGCTTCCATTCTCTCCCGCTTCAATCACCGCCCAGGCCAATCTCACTGGAAGCAAGTGATTCATTTCTGGAGATACCTCAAAGGCACAAAGCACCTTGCTCTGACCCTTTCTCCCAGCGCTGACAATTTGAATTATTTAAACTTCTACTCCAACACCACTTGGGGAAGCAATCTTCATGACAGAATCTCCCAAAGTGGATCTATCTGCTTCTGGAAGTTGTGTCCCCTACTGTGGAAAGTTATAATTATGGCTAGAAATTAGCTTAGGCAAATGAGTAGTATTTAAAGCAAAAGAAATGCTGGACACCTTGTGTCAATAATTGCTGATGGGCTCTCACAATGGGGCAATATGTTGGATGATAACAGTGATGAATTTGATTGGATGATGAATGGATGATGGAAAACAGCAGGGAGAAGAGCTCCTTAAGTACAAAAGATTGGCCTCTTGTGAGCCCATGATACAACAAGCCAAAAGGCAAATTTTTCTGCCCCAAAAGAGCTCTACAGGCTCTACAGGCCTTGTTACTTGGTTTGGGATACATCAGCCCACATGGCATCAGTCCCTGTACCCTTACAACCGGCCTATACCAGTTATTTCTGGTGTTTCCACCTCAATGGGGCTGAACCAGCCCCTTAGCTGTTCAAAAACCTGGCCGGTTGTCTATTACAACTGGCCTGTTACCTCACATGCTGGCTGGTTGCCTCATTCAACCAGCCCCTGGCCATAAAAATGGCCAGGAGGGACCCAGAAAACACCTGGATCTGGTCTCAGACACACTTTGGGGGGGGGGGGTGACTAGTGGACATGCTGTCCCCCCCCCCCCCTCTTTCTCACATACCCCTGGAGGGGGAAGTCAAATCCCCCTACCAGGGGCCCTGGGGGTCAATACCCCCAGGGCGTTGCTAAGGTAGGTGGGCTGGGGGGTAGTCAGGTCCCCTCCAGCCTGTTGCTCCTCCCCCTTGGTAAAGGAGGGGGAGAGCGCCCCTTTGATGGTGGGGGGGGGTCAATTCCTTCCACCACTGGTTGCCTTGATGCAACCGGTCTAGCCACACCTTTTGGTGGGGGGGGGTGATCAAGTCCCCCCCACCATGACCGGTTGCTGGCTGGTTCAACCCAGCCAGCCTTCCCCCTTCCCCTTGCAATGGGGAGCAAGGGGAGGGGGAGGAGCCGGGGCCGTTGTCCCCAGCCCTGCGGCTCCAACAACTGGCTGCCACCCTGCGCGGCAGCCACACTGCCCCCTACGATGGCCCCGCAAACAGGAAGTAGGCAAAAAAAGTGGCCCCAAGCGGGCCGCAACATGGGTGGCAGCCCCAACCGGGATGCAATATGGGTGGCAGCCCCAATGGGCCGCCCCAAGCCCAAAAACTAAGTAAAACATACATTGGGGGGCCAGCCCGTCTGGCCAAGTATGTCCAAAATAAACCTTGGGCCCAATTATGCCCATAAAAGCCCATCTGGCTGTATTTGCTCATATACCTCAACGGGCCCGTTAGGGCCTGTGTACCAATAGGCCTGTTTCATGCATTTTGAGGCAAGTTTTGCCAAATCAGTGACATCCACACAGGCCCGTATGGTCTGTGTGAGTTTCCAATGGGCCGGAGAGGCCCATATGTGCATCCCATTTGGATTACACTTATACCTAGCACAAGCGTAAGTGCATACGTATTTTAACATGGAATAGCAAAAAGCAAAAAATTATCTCTATGTCCTTAACCAATTCTGAAAAGAATGCCCTAACCAACTGCATTCAAGAGAATCAATAACTCCGTAACCTAATCAAAGAGCTCTGGGGAACGGCGCCCAACCCCTCTGTTTTTCACATTGACAATAAAGGCTTGCTTGACAAAGTACAACACTTTGGGTCAAACGCAAAAGCCAAGCACTTAGATATAAAAATAAATTTCATACGCAAACAATTCAAGCTGAAAGCTTTTGTAGTCAAGCTTTTCAACTCCTTATCCATGATTGCTGACTCTCTCTTGAAGGCCTCAAACTATTGCTCCTTGCTAAACCTGCTAGAACCATGTTTCTGCCTCTAATCCTCAATTCTTTGCTCACCAAATATTTGGGTGTGTTGGAATGAACAGTAAACTTCTCCCATTCCTCTACTCCATTTTCACTTACCTGTTCCCTTCCTATCAAAATTTCTGCCTACACTTCCTCACGCAAGTGCTGCCTTGGCCTCCATAGCTCTAACTTCACTTCCCCTATCTACGCGGCCTTCCTCCTTACACATCTTCTCCCAATCTTAGCCTTCTTCTCCAACTCCTCCTCTCTTCTTTCCCGTCATTCCTATTTAAACCAATTTCCTTTTTCTTTCCTGCATCTTTTCTTTCTTTACTTCTTCTTCCATTCTTGGCTTACTCACTTGTGTCACTATCTTACCTATTGCTTCCACTATCTCAATCCTTGCTATACCAGTCTATTAAACCAACGTGGCAACTTCCTCAAAACTCAAGATAAACTGTGTCCAGTACTCTCACCACTGAGTCCCAATAAGAATCCTAGGCTCTCTGCTCATATTTGGTGAGAAATAAGTTGTTCAGAATCTCCCTGTTTCCTTGTGCTTCTTTTCTTAACATGCTGGTGCTATAGTCCTTGGACCTATCCTCTTGAATAGCTCTTCCTGTCCTGCTTTATCCTACTACTAGAATCTGATCTACGGTACGTCTCATCTCAACACCTCCCCGATTCTTGCAAGCTTTTTCCTCTCTAATCTTATGCTGCCAATAGTCTGGTTTTACTTCTTTACTTCTTTTGAAATACATCCTCAGTTCTTTTCAATTCTACCATAATCAAGTGGGCATGCTAAATATGCCCTGACTGGCTTACCAGCCTCAGCCTATGAGAAGAACCCTCTTTATGTGCCCTGAGAATCTCATTATCACCCCAAAAGGTATTTATACAGACCTCTTTGGATCCATTATTCCCTATCAATTTTACCAGGAATTTATTATTATAAATCAGACACCATTCCATTGTTAATCAAGTGCTTATAAAGAGATAAGCAAGTGATTTATGACTTAGGCTGCATTATTATTATTATTTCCCAAAAAAATCAATCAACCTGATTCATTCAAGTTTAGTCTGGCAATCAACCCCATCTGCCCTGAAACTCTTTACCTGAATCTTTGCAGGCTTTTCTGTGGATTGTTGACTCAGAGTGAGTGCTTCCCTTCATGCCTTGGCCATTGTTCTGTTTTTCCTGGCTATATCAGTGGATAGGTCCTTATAAGGCACCCATTATCATTCCAAGGTTCTTAAACTGCCTAAGGAGGCCCTTTGAAGAGAGGTTGTCTTTCTTTAAATATCCCCAGTAGTATAATACTGTGGCCCCTCTTTTTATAAAAAATTGGAAACCCTTTTAACCAAACCAATTAAACCTTGCACCAGCTCTTAAACATATTTACTATTTAAGCTTTTTAAGTGTTTATCTTTGGATTATTATTATTATTATTATTCCAGTATCTTTATCACTCTCTGTAGCTAAAGGACTGCAAGGTTCCTGGTATCAGAGAGCTTACATCTTTAAAGATGGTTTTTGCTTGGACAAGCGCATTTACTTGGGGGGAATTTTTTTTTCCCAAGATTCATCAATCATTTACTGCCAGATTTAGATGACAGGGCTGTTCCAACGGTAGACATTCCAAGAAAGGCAAGATTGCAGCAAGTAGTTTAGTAGAATCCTTGCTTGTTGGCAAGCCTTAAACAACAGTCATCCACATTGATTTTACCAGACCGGAGCAGTAACTAGCAGTTCTTGATCAACATTCAAAGGCTTGAATTAATAAAACCATTTCAATTCAGCAATATTGAAGAGGGTCCACATCACTTTGGGATACTGCCCCCCCCTTTTTTTATTATTTCCAGGCTTTACCAAAATTATATTGATAGTTCACCTGCGTCAAGCCCCTTTTTGGCCGGAAATGAAACCAGAATCAACAGTTTGACTTTACAACGTCGATTCTGATCCACCAGGATCATCCGTGATCAGTTGCTCACATCGTTTGTAACACCAGGATGAATAGTAGGCTGGGTTGTCTAGTAGCTCGATCAGCTTCCTTCGGATGACCCAGGGCTGTTTTTTTTTTTCTACTTGATCGGCTGTGCACTAAGGTGGGCAAACTATAGACGTCTATCACGTGTTCAGGGGGCCACTTCAGTACTGAACATACGGCTCATTTTTTTTTTGCCAATAAGGCTGATGTGGTCAGCCGTTTCACTCCTTCCTCCATCATGATGTGGAAAGTATAGGCGATCGGGCTGGGTTGGACGTAGTGGCCTTGATGTGCATGCATGGGTGGGAGGGCTGGGTTCTCTTGATCGCTAAGAAGATCCTGAGACGATCCAAACCGTCCAGCCGAGATGTTGATTCCTAATCCCCTCCCGGTTCAAAAGAAATTTCTCTCCAGAGCAGGGGAATCATTAACTTGAAAAAAGCCTCTCACGAATCTAGGTCGCTCCTTAGCTAATTCGATCGAGTCGGACTTACCCCCAAATGGGATCAATTATTTCCCGCTGAAGGGAATGAATGATACGTGTAGTCATAAAGGTTTTGGAATCTATTCATTGCTTGCTATCAAGCTGTCGACTTCGGGTCTCGGTAGGCTGGTTGAGAGCTAGTCCAGGCCACATAAAGCATAGACAGATCACCTCTTCAATCTCACCCAAGGATTCCCGCGCCCTTGACTAGCCATTGACAAACTTTCAACCTGGAGCTGCCGCGAGGGTGCTTTGGATATCTGCTGATGTTTTGGACGTCATCAAGTTTTTTTTTCTTCAGCGTTGGTTGAGTGCTCCTACGGGGGGACCATACTGGCATATGAGCTCTAATTACCGCCCCCCCCCATGAACACTCTAATCGCATGCACACACAAGAAGACAAGAGAAGTTGCTTATTTTGGTTATGAAGTGAGTTACACAAGATCAGTTTTGGCCATGTTAGAGACGCCTGATTACAAACGATGTCATCATCGGAACTCTGGAAGACAATGTTCGCCAGGACCGTAAGGCTAATAAGAAGATAAAAAAACCCGCCACATTATTTTGTTGGAGCAAAACATCCAATGGGTTGATCAGCCGGAACACTTTTCTTTTGAGAGGAATGGAAAATCAACCACAATGGGACGGGGAGTATAGAACAGATGGAAGCTTACTTTTTGGGTGAGTGAGGTGAGACCACCGACCGGTTCACTGCTCTGACGTGATGATTGAGGGCCTGGCTTAGGCTTTCGACCAGCTGCCAGGTCATCCAAGACCTTGATCACGGATTCAGGGGTAAGATCCTCCTGAGTTACAAACGAGCAAAAAGAAATATAACGATTTTCGTCAATCGAGGTGGTTGCAAAAATCTGGCAAAGCAATTGGCGAGGTAACATTGATGGGGGGGGGAAGGGGGTTGGGAAGGAACTAAAGTCTGACATAGAAGTCATCATTGATTTGAACCATTGGCGCATTGCTACAAGCACCCAGACATTCGACCTCGATGATCGTGAACTTTTTATCTTTTGTCGTTTGACCCAACTCGATTCCTAAATGGTTTTTGATCGCATCTACGATTACCTTGGAACCACATCCCCCCAGCATACAAGGTGTGGTAGTACAGATCTGTACAAAGTGCTCTCCAACTGGTTCCCTTTTGCAAGTCATGAACCCCCACAGCCCACCCGCGAGTAAGCACACACACACAATCAACAGTTAGTGAAATCAAACAGAAAATGTTTGATGAAGCCTGTTTCGAAATCCAACCAGGGGAGTGTGAGAACTCACCGATTGAACATTGTGTAAAACGTGGCGACTTCGTAAACTCTCATGGGAGGCATTTCGAGTAGTTTGGCAACATAATTCATCACACTGATCGAAGTCCAGCCGTTGTTCTGTCGTTGAGCTAGATCTAAAACTGGGATGACTGCCGCCTTTTTATACTGAGGAGGAAAGTTACTGGGGACGTGCCGAAAAAACCCGCCGGTTTAACAAGAGCCGAGTTTTTTTGTCCGATAACAAAAAACGACGGGGGGAGATGGGAAAGGTTTGATCGGAAGAAGGAAGAGAGCTCAACTTCTATTTGTTTTTTTTTTGTTCATGCTTTTTAAGACATGGTCAAGATAGACCAGATGAGGGTAGAGCTGAAGGAGTGATTGATGACTAAGGACATGAGTACTAACTTAATGCATCGTTGAGCTTTCTCCATGTATTCGGGTGTAAATTCGAAGGGTATTTGCGGATTGTTGTAAGACGTATCACGGTGAACGAAGAGACTACAAGATTGAGCCAAGAAATCGGAGATAGTCATCGTTTAGGTTCGGTTTCTTTAAATGAGCAGGTTCAAGATATCGATCGGATTAAGATCGACGATGGATCGCGAAGGAAAAGATTAACCTGTCAGATCTTGGGGTCGCTGTACTTGACCAAGGTCTTGCATGACGAGCGTTATGAGAAAGTGACGGTCTGATTCTCGATCCGCCACGAAGGTGATTGATAAGCGAGTTCTTGCTGAGTTGGCCACGAAGGGTGCTGATGACCAAGCTCGAACCGGATCCTGAGATGCTCATGATGGTGGATGATAGAGTATGTGGTTTAAGATGGGAGTGAGTCGAGATTGGAAGTGACCGAGTCGAATGAGCCAAGGAGCCTTCGAGTAGGAGACCACCCGACTGACTTGGAGGTGGAACTGGGGACCCCCGTGGGGTGGATGGTGACCGTGTCAGAAACGAAGTACGGAAGCGCATCAGAGACCCAGTCCCAGAGATTTCTCAGGGAAATGAAGAACATGTCGCAAGTAGGTTTCACAGGCTGCCAAGCCGGGAGACCGTCGTGAGATAGTAGTTGGCTTAGAACCCTGTGACAACGCTTGCAGGAAAACTGTGACAGACACCCTTCATGATCACATATTCTTCAATCTGATTAGCTGATCAGGGATTTCTTGCACTTGCCCCTCCCCCCTGTCATTAGCTAGGCATCTTGGATGGAATTGTGCCAATTCCTGCAAGAATTCAAACTTTATTTTACAGACTCAAAGGCATATTATGTGAAGGGACAAATGATTTCAAGGAAAAATTATCTCAAATAGCATATGCAGAAAAAACTGAGATCTGATAAGACACAATTATCTTTTGAAAATAAAAGATAGCTCAACCAATGAACTAAAATCAAATTCTCCATCCAAATCTCATTCAACATTCAAAAATCAAAACAAACGCACCAAATGTTAAATTCAGCTTTGATTTCATAAACCTCTATCTTCAGTGCTGCTGTTGGTTGCAATCAGTTCTTCTAACCTGAGTAGACTGGTGCTGTATTTCCACTTGGAGAAACAGTCAATTGGCCTGATTACTTATTTTCAAGATACCTACAAAAAACATAGGACCCAATTAAACCATCTCAGTATCAAAATAAATTCAAACTATTGAGCATTGTTGTCACATGCCCACCCAACATACTTGAGGCATGAAGTAAAAATTTAGATGAAATGTTGGAAATGAGATAACCACCAAAGAAAAAAAAGTCTTGATCAAATCTCTTGAAGTTCAAGCTACTTGCTGAAGATTTGAAATTAGTATTTGAAGATTGGTGTGAGTTTGGGATGAATTTTTTGATGGGGAAGGAAACTGGTAAAAGCTTGATGTAATACTTATAACACATCAAATGAAAGAAAATAGATGAAATTTCAATTTTATGCATCTCCCATATGAAAAACGGTTTTAGAATTCATGGGATATCTGGGACAATTGTGTTTTTCTATTTGGATCTGTGGACCAGTGGCCTTGTTTGGAAACAAGACAAAAAATTTCAGCTCTCTGATACCAGGAACCTTGCAGTCCTTTAGCTACAGAGAGTGATAAAAAGGCTGGAATAATAATTATTATTATTATTCCAAAATAAATGCTTAGAGGCTCAAATGAATAATATAATAAGAGCAGTTGCAAGTTTTAATTGGTTTGGTAATAAAAGTCTTTTGATATGTATATAAAAGAGGGGCCACAGTATTATACTACTGGGGGTCTTTACAGACAAAGCAAACTCTCTTCAAGGGGCCTCCTTAGTGTCAGCTTGCTACTATATACAGAGCAAAACTGTCAAATAGTAACACAAAATATGAAAAAATAAGAATACCTCAATTAACAAAGTAAGGAGTGAGAAATCCATAAATATTATTACAGGAATGGATTCCTCACCCAAAATTAGGTAGGGTCACTCACTGAACCCACCCTTGAATTCCAAGTCCTTATATTTTTAAAATAATTAAAAGGAAAAGTACTAAAAATTACGACACCTGTATGGCACTTTTTGGCCATTCTAACATTTCACAGGTATTGTCACGTATAGGGTTTAAACCTAAAATTCACTCAGAATTGAGGTGTTGTGTATATTTTAGGAGTTACACGCTGAAATGTGTTATGTCACAATTCCCGCGCGCAGCCCTGCATCATTACATAACCCTACGTACTAGTAGCAGCAGGATCCCGCGTACTAGAGACCAGCGCGCAGCTGATTCTGCCACGCACAAAGCAGATCCTACCCCGCGCGCATCTGTATTAAATGATCCCCGCGCCTGGATCAGTCGTGACTAATCTGACAACCAGGTACCGCTCAGAAGAGCTACAACCTAGTTAGGGTTGCCTAGTATATGTAACAAACGGACATATGCATTACTAATGATCTAAAAAGATCCAAAATTAAATAAAATTAATGAAAATTAACTTTTAAACATTTTTTTAATAATAAATCAAAGATCAAGGACTACCACGTAAACCACTGATCTTGTGCTTTGAAGACCACGAAACACTACAAGAAGTGTTCATAAAAATTATGAAAAATTATCTAAATAATCAGCAGATGATTAGCAATTAGTAATCATTCACATTTTCACGCTTTAAAGAAATATCAATATTACAAATGAAGGATAAGTACAGAATGATCAAATTCACTCCATAACAGATTAACAGGTCCTGTGGCTAAAATAGTACAGAAATCCAGCAGATCTAAGGACAGCTGATTGACAGCACGAAGTGGACGTGCTAATTGTGCCCTGACTGGCTTGCCAGCCTCAGCCCACGAGCAGAACCCTCTCTACGTTCCCTGAGAAGACCAAAATCACCCCAAAAAGGTATTTATACAGACCTCTTTGGATCTAATCAGTTAATCAGTTTACCAGGAATTATTTATTATCAATCAGACACCGTGTCATTGTTAATCAAGTGCTTATATGAAGATAAGCAAGTGATTTATGACTTGGTCTGTAGTAGTAGTATTTACCTTTATTAAACCAAACAACCATTGAAGTTTAGTCAAGAAATCTACCCCATCTGCTCTGAAACCCTTCCAATTATTCCAGGATTTTTGTGGTGAGGTTCTCAGAGTGAGTGTTACACTTCCTGTCTAGGCCGTTTGTGCTGTTAAGCCCGGCCATCAGTGTAATAAGTGCTTTCTAAGGCACCCATATTTATTCCAAGGTTCTTAAACTGCCTAAGGAGGCCCCTTGAAGAGAGATTGCTAGTCTGTAAAGATCCCCAGTAGTATAATACTGTGGCCCCTCTTTTATATTATATTGAAAATCATTTAGTACCAAAACAATTAAAACTTGTAACTGCTCTTATTAAATCATTTATTTGAGCTTCTAAGCGTTTATTATTGGAATAATAATTATTATTTTCATTCCAGCATTTTTTTATCACTCTCTGTAGCTAAAGGACTGCAAGGATCCCGGTATCAGAGAGATGACACTTAGGCAGTTTAAGAACCTTGGAATGAAGATGGGTGCCTTAGAAAGGGCTTATTCCACTAATGGCCAAGCATAACAGCACAATGGCCAAGACAGGAAGGGAAACACTCACTCTGAGCACTTTACCACGAAAATCCTGCAATAATAGGAAGGGTTTCAGAGCAGATGGGGTGGATTGCCTGACTAAACTTCAAGGGTTGATTGGTTTTGAGAAATAGATAATAATACTACAGACTAGGTCATAAATGACTTGCTTAGATTCTTCATAAGCACTTGACTAACAATGACATGGTTTCTGATTGATAATAATAATTCCTGGTAAACTGATGATGGAATAATGGATCCAAAGAGGTCTGTATAAATGCCTTTTTGGGGTGATTCTGAGCTTCTCAGGGCGCTTAGAGAGAGTTTTGCCCATGGGCTGAGGCTGGAAAGCCAGTCAGAGAAATATTAGCACGTCCAATTGGTGCTGTTGATCAGCTGACCTTAGATCTGCTGGATTTCTGTACTAATTTAGCCACAGGATCTGTTCATCTATTATGGCGTAAATTTGATCATTCTTCACTCATCCTTCATTTGTAATATTAGTATTACTTTAAAGTGAAACAATGTGGGGATTTACTGATTTCCCATCATCTGCTGATCACATAAATAATTTTTAATAATTTTTACAAACACTCCTTGTAGTATTTTGTGGTCTTCAAAGATCAGAGTCAATGATTTAAGTTGTAATCCTTGATCTTTAATCTATTATCAAAAAATTTACTAATCTTAATTTTTATTAATTTTAATTGAGTTTTGATCTTTTTAGATTATTACTAATGCATATGTCAACTTGTTACATATGCCAGGCAACCCTAATTAGGTTGTAGCTCTTTTGAGCGGTACCTGGTTGTCAGATTAGTCACAACGGATCCAGATGCAGAGATAAGTCAGTTCAGATGCGTGCAGGGTGAGATCCGCTGTGTGCGTGGCAGAATTAGCTGCGCGCGGGTCTCTAGTATGCGGGAAACTGCTACTATGAGTATGGAGGGGTATGTAATGATGCGGGGCTGTGTGCGGGAATTTTGACATAACACATTTCCGCATGTAACTCCTTAAATTTAAACAACACCTCAATTTTGAGTGAATTATAGGTGTAAACCCTATACGTGACAACACAGGAGAAATTTTAAAACGGAAAAAGGTGCCATACTGGTGTTGTAATTTTTAGTACTTTTCTTTTCAATTATTTTAAAAATATAAGGACTTGGAATTCAAGGGTGGGGTCAGTGAGTGACCCTACCTAATTTTGGGTGAGGAATCCATTTCTTTAATAATATTTATGGATTTCTCATTTCTTCTTTTGTTAATTTAGATATTCTTATTTTTTATAGTTTTGTGTTGCTATTACAGGTTGCTCTGTACATAGTAGCATGCTGACATTCCCCCACTCCAAGACATGTCTATATCTGAAAAATAAATTCTGGGTCAATGCCTGCTGCTGGCTCTTTAGTTTCTTAGGTGTATGGGTCCATCAGGGATATTGTGTTCAGGAAACCCTTCATCCTTATCAGCTGATTCTCCCTTGTATCTAACTAGGCAGAGTCTGACATCTTTTCCATTGATCCTGTCTTTTTTATCTTTAAGGATCTTGCTAATTTTTCCTCTATCCTTTTCAGGTCCTTCTGCAACAGGTTTTTCAGGTGAAGGACTATATATTCCATTCCTTGAGTGGTAGTGTTTGATGAGACTTACTGGCAAGACTGGGTGTTTTCTAGAAATCTCATCACTAAGGATTACTTCCACAGCATTCTTACCATGAAGTTTATTAATGGTGAAATTTCCAACAAAAGCTGGTCTAAGCTTTATATTTCAAGCTAAGTTGGTGAAGTTGATGGTAGAGATCAAGACTTGATCACCAATCTTGAAATCAGGCTCCTTATGGGTTTTATCCCACCTTTGTTGGTTTTACTCCACAGCATCCTGGACACACCTAACAGCATGTTTATTGGCTACATCTATCATGTTTTTGAAATCAAGTGATGTAGGGTGAATATTTGTTAGCTGGTGATTAAGGTTATCCTTGGGTAATTTAGGAATCCATCCTCTTTCCACTATGTAGGGGGCTTCCTGAGTGGTAGAGTGCTTGCTACTGTTGTATGCCATCTCTAGTGCAGGTAAAAGGCTAACCCAATTGTGGGAATAACCATCAGAATTCTTGTATTATAGACCAAAGCCACAGAATCTCCTGAGCATGTCTTCCAGGGTCTGAATCATTCTTTCAGCTTAGCCATCTGTCTGAGGGTGATAAGCTGTAGAGAAAGCTAAGGTGGTTACCAGCATGTCATGAAGATTTCTCCAGAACTCAGAGTTGAATTTAGGATCTCTGTAACTGATAATGATCTTGGGAACTCCAACATCAGCAATGAGTCTGTTCCAAAATAATAGGGCAACTTCCATAGCAGTGTCTTCCTTGTGATTAGGTAGAAGCTTTGCTTTCTTGAAGAATCTATCCACAATGACTAGGACTGAGTTGTAGGAATAGGCTCCTCCTGGTGGTATTCCAGTTCAAAAGTCCATTTTGATGATCTCCCATCTTTTCTTGGGTTCAGTAAACTTTTGCAGTAGACCAAACCTTTTCCCAGTGGTCCTGTTGGAATACTGACAACTTTCAAAACTAGTAACATACTGGATAGTGGAGTCTCTCCAATTGATCCACCAAGCAGTTTTTTTAACCTTATCTAAGGCTGACCTCTGTACTGTTGTATGGCTATCTGCCATCTTAACATGTGCCTACTAGGGGTCTTCATGTTCATCAAAGTCCTGACGGAATTGCAGTCAGTAATCACTGTGAACTTGGTGCCTTCCAAGTAGTAATGAAGTTTCTCCAGAGCCCATACTAAAGGAAGGCATTCCATTTGGCTTGCACTATACCTTTTCTCAGTATCCTTAACTTGTCTGGATATGAAGAGTATAGGTTTTTACACTGGTTTTTCATCCTCTATGACTTCCTGGTGTAATGAAGCTCCTAACCCGTCCATACTAGGATCTATATAGAGCTGGAAGGGTTTAGAATAGTATGGCTGAATCAGTACTGGAGCTGAAGCCATGGCCATCTTGAGTTCCTTGTAATTCTTAACTCTTTCATGAGTCATTTCAAAAAAGGAGGTGTTGTTGCATATTTCATACAGACACTTGGTTTGAAGAGCAAACTTTGGTAAGTACTTCCTATAGTAGCTGCAGAAGCTAATAAAAGATAGGAGTTCAGTTTTATTCTGAGGCATTGGCCTATTCATTACTGCTGCTTTCTTGTTTTTGTCAGCAGCTAAGGTTAGTCCAGAGACAATGTGTCCCAAGGCTTTCAGTTCTCCATAACCAAAGTCAAACTTTTTCATTGATACTTTTAATCCCACAGCAAAGATAGTTTTGAGGAATAATATTCCTTTATCCAGGTGGGTATCCCAATCATCAGAGTAAATGATAACATCATGAATGTAAACCATCATCCATCCTTGTCTGATGAACAATCCTAGAACTGTGTCCATCATCCTTTGAAAATGAGAAGGAGCATTTTTTATACCAAAAGGCATCCTTAGATACTCATAAATTCCCAAAGGACAGATAATTCTCATGAATTTCCGGCTATCAGGGCTGATAGGTATTTGGTGAAAACCTCTCAGCATTTCCATGGTAGTGATGTACTTAGATTTTGACAGGTTATGAAGAGCATTTTCAATCCTTGTAATTGGATAATAATCAGCTTGGGTGTAGTTTTTAAGCATTATAAAATATACAACCATTCTTGACTTATTATTGTGCCAAGATATAATTACTGGGGTAGTAATATCCACTTGTTCATTGTGGCCTACTTTCCTTAAGACTTGTAGGTCAACCAACTCTTGAATATGATTTTCCAGAGCAGCTCTAGATTTTGGACTAGAAGGGTCAGCAGGTCTCCTGAGTTTAAGTGGGTGAGGAAGCTTAATGGTTAGAGTCAGAATGATATCATGTCCTTTGATTTTACCAATGGGGTGAGAATTGTTACAGAAAGCATTCTGATTTTCAAAACATACTTGTAGGATGTGCCCTCTTTGTTCTTCATTGAGCAGGGGATTCAAAGCTGCTTGAGAGAAGGATTCCTGATCAAAACTCTCTAAGTGTTTTTCATAAGTTGAATCAGAAGTTTGAGCATTGACATGGCATATTTGAAACTTCTTGTTCCAGTCTCCCCCTATGGTGAAGTATCTACCCTTGCTTTGAAATACATCTATACCATACAAGCAAAGAGAATCATTACCAAGGATAAAGTAATCACATACTCCTTTTTGGAGCACTAAAAATTCAATGTTCAGTTTGAGTGATCCTTTAGAGTGAGGGAGTATGATATCAGAGGACCATACCCCAACAGCATTGAGAGAAGAATTACAACTGCTGAAGTTAGCCTGAGGTACTGGTAATAAGTTCAATTTCAATTTTGAGCCTTGTTTCTCCAGATAAGTTGAACAAACACAAGAGCAAAAGGCTCCACTGTCTAGAAGTAACTTAACAGGGGAACCTTGAATTAAACCAGTAGTATAGCATGTTTTTCCTGAAGTGTAACTTTTACTGGTAGAAGGTTTTAGAGTCAGGGCCTTAGCCTCAGAGATGTGGTGAATCTTCATGTTGGGATACCATTCTTGAGGTAAGTTAGAATCCTCATTAACAGAATTTATGTCTAGAGAAGACTCAATATTTCCTTCAATGAAATTGATGGGGTTAGTGATCATCAAATCACACTCAGAAGGTGATCCATTAGTATCATCCAGCTACTCCTTCAAATATTCTGGGCAATCTTACCACAACTATTGTATCAGGGAGTTCATAAGAAGCAAGGGTATAATCAATAAATTTAATGAAACTGAAATGGTTGTATTCTCCTTCTCCAGAGAATTTAGGCCACTCAGTAATGGTTGGAAGTAGCTTCAAGGCCTGTTCTATTTCAGGAGTAGGACTGGGCCTAAAAGATTCATCCCTAGTTGTCCTAGTTCTGGCAGGAACACTAGGAGTACTGGTGAACCTAGCAGGTCTAGTTTCTTCCAGGTAAATGACTGGGGAGTTAGTAGAATTGACTTTAAGATCTCTGAGATCATTCTTAATCATACCTAACTCCAAATCAAGTTTGTTGTTCAGTAAATCAATTTTGTTAATCAGGTGAGCTGAAGGAGTAGGACTAGTTTTCTTAACTTCTTCCTTAAGCTTTTTCATTTTTGCAAGAATATCTTCCTGAATAATTGATTTTTTATCATCAATATGTTTCATCAGGTCCAACTTACTAGATTTTATACTATCCTTGATTTGTTGTATTTCTAACGCATAAATTCTCATAGTCTGAGACTGGGTATCAATCACTCTGAAAATACTCAGACTCAATTTGTCCAATTGTTGATAAAATTTTTCAAAAAACTGGCTGATAACCATGAAATTGTGAGACAAATTTACAGAAAAGCTATTAAGAGCTTCTACATCTAATTGTGGTACACCTTTTTCCACTTCTGTGCTAGGAATATTATGCTGTCCCAATCCTTTGGGTTCATCAAATTCTGATGGCTGAGGAGCTCTTCTTTTTGGGGTCCTTTCCCTTTAAGGAAGCTAACTGATCCCAAGGATTCCATTTCTGCACGTAGCTTTCTACCTCTTTCTTTGGGATCAACTTTTGCAGAGAAATCTGAGATTTCTTTGCCAGAGAAATAGCTTTTCTCATACCTGGCTGATCCTCCTGGGTCTGACCCAATTTGAATTGCTCCCAATAGCTCACATGCTCTTTCACTAATACGTTGACTCTTTCCTCCTTGGTTGAGTCCAGCTGGGGTGGCATAGGAGGACTGGTATCCTCCTGGGATAACTTGTTAGGCAATGGGTGGTTATCCAATGCTCTGTTGGTTGAGTTGGTGGCCACGGTTGTCACCATTGTCGTCCCCTGTGATGCTATGGTCACTGCTTTGAACCCCCTCATTGCGCTTGCGAGTGGAGTCCTTGCGCGTGTGGGTTCCTCTGGGCAGAGATCCATACAATGGGTCTCTACCTGTTGCACAGGTGTTGCGCCTGTTTTTGTACATAGCACCAAAAAAATGAGTAAGTCTTTTGTTGAAACTTTTGAGAAAAGACTTAAAAATATAAACAAATAATCTTTTTGGTGTATTAATATTTTTAATAATTTTTTATATATATTTTAACTCACATAAAGTTAAATTCAAGGGTACCAACACTTGGTTGGGATCACAACTGTCCTTGGAGGGTATTCCAACGGGGTCTGAGTGAGTTCCAATCAGATCCTGGGATAAATCCAAGGGTAAGTCCAAGGGTACACAGTCAGGGACATTCTCTAGGAGGTCCTGGTCAATGAGATCACCAAAAATAAAATCCACTGAAATGGATAAAGACAAAAAAAATATAATTTTAATATTTTTTTTGTGTTTTTACGTGGCAAGATGATGTTTTTTTAGAAAAATAATGACTTTGGGATTTTTCTTTATCTTCAGGATTATTAATTTTATAAATATAAAGCTTCCTTTGATAAATTTTCCACTCCTTATGTTGCCTTAATAAAGAATTGAAATTGATAATTCTTTCAAGCTCAAGTTCTTTGTCCTTTATAACCTGCTGTTTGTAATAAAGCAATTTCTCTTGTTGTTGCTCATGATTTATAATAACAGGGAAAAAGTTACGGAGTTTTTCTTCTTTTTTCTTTTTAAAAAGGTTCAAATAATAATTTTTCAATTCTCCGTTGGTCTGAAGATCCACTAGAGAAACAAAGGATCAAAAATATATGTTTTAAGTATTTTAACTTATTTTTTTAAAAAAATAGACTGGTCCAAGGAATAAATAATCAAAGATTAATTATTTAAGAATATTTACCGGCCAGACCCCCAGTTGTCAGCTCTCTGATACCAGGAACCTTGCAGTCCTTTAGCTACAGAGAGTGATAAAAAGACTGGAATAATAATAATAATAATCATTCTAAAAAAATGCTTAGAGGCTCAAATAAATAATATAATAAGAGAAGTTGCAAGGTTTAATTGGTTTTTTAATAAAAGGTTTTCAATATTTATATAAAAGAGGGGCCACCGGTATATACTACTGGGGGTCTTTACAGACAAAGCAACCTCTCTTCAAGGGGCCTCCTTAGGCAGTTTCAGAACCTTGGAATGAAGATGGATGCCTTAGAAAGGGCTTATTTGACTAATGGCCAAGCATAAAATCACAATGGCCAATACAGGAAGGGAAAAACTGACTCTGAGCACTTTACCATGAAAATCCTGCAATAATAAGAAGGGTTTCAGAGCAGATGGGGTGGATTGCCTTACTAAACTTCAAGGGTTGATTGGTTTTAACAAATAGATAATAATACTACAGACTAGGTCATAAATGACTTGCTTAGATTCTTTGTAAGCACTTGACTAATAATGACACAGTTTTGATTGATAAAAAGAATTCCTGGTGAACTGATGATGGAATAATGGATCCAAAGAGGTCTTTATAAATACCTTTTTGGGGTGATTTTGAGCTTCTCAGGGCGCGTAGAGAGAGTTCTGCCCATGGGCTGAGGCTAGCAAGCCAGTCAGAGCAAGAGTAGCTCGTCCACTTGGTGCTGTTAATCAGCTGACCTTAGATCTACTGGATTTCTGTACTAATTTAGCCACAGGATCTGTTAATCTATTATGGCGTGAATTTGATCATTCTGCACTCATCCTTCATTTGTAATATTAGTATTACTTTAAATTGAACAGATGTGAACGTTTACTAATTTTTCATCATCTTTTGATTACGTAGATAATTTTTAATAATTTTTATGAACACTCCTTGTAGTGTTTTGTGGTCTTCAAAGATCAGAGTCAATGATGTATGTGGTAATCCTTGATGTTTAATTTATTATTAAAAAATTTAATAAACTTGATTTTTTTAATGTTAATTAAGTTTTGATCTTTTCAGATTATTACTAATGCGTATGTTAACTTGTTACATATGCCAGGTAACCCTAATTTGATTGTAGCTCTTTTGAGCGGTACCTGGTTGTCAGATTAGTCACGACAGATCCAGACGCGGGGATCAGTCTGTTCAGATTCGCCCGGGGTGGGATTTGCTGTGTGCGTGGAAGAATTAGCTGCGTGCTGGTCTTTAGTACGCAGGAAACTGCTACTATGAGTACATAGGGGTATGTAATGATACAGGGCTGCGCACGGGAATTGTGACACAACACATTTCCGCGTGTAACTCCTAAAATATACACAACACCTCAATTCTGAGTGAATTTTAGGTGTAAACCCTATACGTGACAGCACAGGAGAAATGTTAAAATGGAAAAAAAGGTGCCATAATGGTGTTGTAATTTTTAGTACTTTTCTTTTTAATTATTTTAAAAATGTCAGGACTTGGATTTCAAGGGTGGGGTCAGTGAGTGACCATACCTAATTTTGGGTGAGGAATCCATTTCTACAATAATATTTATGGATTTCTCATTTCTTCTTATGTTAATTTAGATATTCTTATTTTTTATGGTTTTGTGTTGCTATGAAAGGTTTCTCTGTACATAGTAGCAAGCTGACAAAAAACATTCACAATTTTTCAAAATATAAAAACTGTAAAGAGACCATACTTGTCAAAATAACCAAAATTTTGAAAGAAAGCTAATTATAATGGGATGTTGGATTACTAATTTTCAGGAGATTTTTCTTATGAATTTCCATGCGGGAGCTTTTTTGTTCTTAAAACACAAATTTTTCAGCATATTAATTACATCAAATAAAAATTTTTATTTTCAACATGATTCTTTTGCTCAGAAATGATTTCATGTTAAAACTTGTTGAAACTTCATTTCTCAGTATGCATGTCACTCAGGAATTTCCCTGTAAACACTCCAATTGTGGAGTGATGCCTCCTGCCTTCTGTTCCTTCATTTCACACTTCATCTCTTCTTTCCCTTTTGTTCTAACCCATTCTTCAACTCAAATAAACGGCTTGTCATCCTGATCAATCTTCATTGTTGTGTCATTCCTTCCTCCTAGGTCTCTGCACCTCTTCAACTCAAACACGGGGCTCTTCATCCGGATCAATATTTGCTGGCTGTGTGTGTTAATTTGGTGAGGAAAAACAGTTCATCAAGGTCTATCATTGGCACTGTCTTAACTGCTCTTGAATAGTGTTCTTCCATCTCTCCTTAATCCTAGGCTCTTAAGGCTTCCATTCTCAGTATCTTCTCCATCTTTAACATCCAACCATCCAGAGTAGGTATATCTTGTCTATATGTTATTTTCATCCTTTTTGGTGCTGTTGAACATAAATTGAATCATGTAATCTTCAATTTTAATTTGGTTTCAATTTTCTAAAAATAAATTCAAGAGTCTTAATTCTATCATAATTAACAGTTGAAAGCACTAGCCTATTGCGCATTTTTTTTTAAAAAGAACAGACCTGTCTCATATCATCATGGACAACATAAATCCTACCATTCTCAAGACCACTTTGGAAGCCATTCCCATCCTAACAGAAGACAAATTTACCATATGGAAAACCAGGATCAACTCACTTCTAAACTTAGCCCAACTCAAAGACATCATTGGTTCCAACACCAATGAACTCACAGCCACCAACAATTCTATTCTAACCTCTGTTTTAATCTCAAAGCTATCTCCCTCTGTGCAAACAACAATTATTACGTCCGCAAATGAAGAGAGTGCCAAGGAAATCTGGAAGGCAATTCACAAGCACTTCATTTCCTCTCAGCCATCCAATTGAGCTTGTGTGTACAGCCAATGTACATTGATTGTGTTTGACAAAAACAACATCCAACAATTCATCCTGGAAATAAAAACAGGAGTCAACAAACTACAAAAAATAGGAATTTTTCTTCCCATTGATTTTCAGGCATAAATGATACTTGATAAATTGCTGGACTTGCTAAGAAATATCAAACAACAGATTACCCACTTCAATGTACCATCTGAAATCAATCCAAACGCAGTCTTGGATCACCTTTGAATTCACATGAAAAAACAAAAAATGAACAACTCCTCTTCTCAATCCACTCATCAAGCCTCATCCCTTTACACAGACTTGTCTGGAAAATGCAAACCAAGAAAACATAATATTCTGGCAAATCATCTCAAGAAAAAAATGCTGGATGCTTTATCTGCACCTTTGACCTAAAAACAATGGTACTCAGGAACCAGAGACATACATCAGCAGCCCCTGCATCTCTTCCGACAGATAGTCTCTTCTTTTTGTCTCAGATTGGGGCTCTTCCAATCATATGATAGCTGATCCAAACCTATTCCTCTGACTGAACACTTCAGAAAAAGGAATGATCAGTACCAGTTCCAGAAGAAACCAACTCGAGATCAAAGTTGTAGGAGAGGTGACTCTAGAGAGCAAAGGGAATGAACTTACGTTGAATGGTGTTTTTCTTGTTCCTGGATTGACAGTCAACCTGCTGTTGCTAAGAAGATTGCTTCTAGACAACTATGTGGTGGACTTTCAACCTGACTCGTTTTCCCTGTCCAAAAATGACACATGCGTAATGAAAGGTTATTACATCAATCACATTCCCTGTCTCAAGTTCCTACTGCGCATATCCCCTTCCTCTCCTTCCTCTCTTTCTCTTTTGTCCCACGCAGAAAACCTGCACAAGTCCCTTGGACATGTAATTTATCATTGGCTAAGACACAATCTGAACATACCTATTATGAAAACAGAAGATTGTGAGACTTGTGCAATCTCAAAGGTGACCCTGAGCTCATTTCATTCCCAAACATCTTCTGCCAACTGCATCTTTCAAGAGCTCCATCTGGATACCATTGGAGCCCTTCTTACATCCCAACAAGGGCAAAAATTTTTATTGACGGTTGTTGATGCTCACTCTGGATGTCTGGCCTGTATCCTGGTTTTGAGTAAGGACTCCATTCCAGATCACCTAATCAAAGCCATTGAACTTGAAGCAAAAAGGCTTGGCTACTACCCCTCTATAATTCACTCTGATCAAGAAAACAAATTCAAAAATGAAAAAATGTCTGTTTTATGCAAGAAAATTCTAATTCAACAACAATTTTTGGACCCCTACACTCCTCAGCTGAACCATCTTGCCAAGAGATTCAATTGCACAATCTTGGAATCAATAAAATCAACTCTTAAGGACTCAAAATTCTCAGTTGGTTGGTGGAAAAAAGTGGCCTCAGCCTGTGTTCTTGCCCTGAACCAAATTCCTACTCACAAGAGTAAGAAATCTCCTTACAAGTTATTGAAAGGTTGCAGTCTTCCAATCTTGTACTTCCATCCTCTGGGTTCCCTGGTCTCCTATCTTATTCTTCCCAGAGATCCAGGATCTTAACTCCAACCGCCTGGCAAAATAGGACACCTGATTGGATAAAAACCGGAATTACAATCATACAGAATTCTCTCACCTTTCAGAAAGATATTCAAGACAAAGAACATCCTATTTCTAGACATTTCTTCCAAACCAGATAACAATTCCTCTTCAAAAAATTGGATACCCTGTGAAAAGAACAAGATTTTGACTACCAATCCGGCGCCTGTCAATCAAGAAGAAGAAGGGGAAGAGTTATTGGATTCCAACCATCAGTCCACAATGGAAGTCACATTGACCAAATGCGCTGACTCAACCAATTCATCCTGAGACATCAATCAAGATATGTCTGCCTCTCCTTGAGTTCTGAGAGAACGGACTCTATCTGTCAAGCTGGTCAAATACAGCTACCTCTCCATGCATCTGAATCCTGAAAAAGTTCAAGCTGCCAAACAAGAAAAATTGGACAGCATTGAATTGCACAAAGTATGGGAGGATTTTTCTGGGACTCCTGAACGCTGGTTGACAACACTGTGCGTTAACAGACTAAAACCGGATAACAAATTGTCTCCTTAATGTGTCAAATCCAGACTGTGCATCCAGGTATTCAAGCAGGAACCTGAAATTGACTACATAGACACATTTGCTTCTACAGGGAAATTTCCCTCTCTTCTTCTCCTCTTAACTATTGCTGCTGATAAAAATCTTCCCATCAAGCAGTTTGATGTAAGAAGCGCCTTTCTGTTTGCGCCGCTGCAAGAAGATATTTACATCAGGACACCAAAGTAATCTAAAAGCACAAGTGCGTTTCTGAAATTAAAGAAATCCTTATATGGGCTCAAACAGGCACCTGCCAACTGGAACAACAATCTTACATCTTGGTTCAAGGAAATAGATTATCATCAATCCAATTTGCATGCTTGTGTATATATACACAAAAATCTCAACTCTTTTATCTTCTTTAGCCTAGAAACCTGGTTGTGGTAGGCAAGGTTGATGCATTTAAAGAACTATTCCTAAATTGATTCCAAAACTTGTTGGTTCATGCATTTGATACTTTATCAGGCATTAAATTTGAAAAAATGGCTCTTTGTTCTCCTTATTACAGCCTAACCTGATCAAAAAAGGATTTTAATTACTCAATCTGACCAA
This sequence comes from Puccinia polysora, assembly GCA_025617555.3. NCBI lineage: Eukaryota > Fungi > Basidiomycota > Pucciniomycetes > Pucciniales > Pucciniaceae > Puccinia > Puccinia polysora. The sequence continues at coordinate 22,510,326 of CM062624.1, forward strand.
CTGTTGGCCTGTAGAAACTCTTCTTACTCCTGGAGTGCAACTCACTCCTGCATCCAATGAAGAAATCACTCAGTTTGAGTCCTTGGTAGTCAACTACAGACAGTTCACTGGAATTCTGAACTATCTGTCCTGTTGATCTTGTCCTGGAATAGCTGCAGCCTCATCTATTCTTTCCCAATTCAATCATTGTACTGGCATCAATCAGTGGAGGGAAGTATTACACTGCTGGAAATATCTTAAGCCAACCTTTGATCTGAAACTCTTACTTGATCCTTGTTCTTCTTCCTTGGACTCTCAAATCCAAATATACTCCAATGCAACATGGGCAGATGATCTCAAATCAAGAACATCTCAAAGGGGAATTATTGCTCCATGGAAAAACTGCCCTATCTTGTGGACAAGTAACAAAAAAAGAAAAATTACCCTGTCTTCAACAGAATCAGGACTGCATGCTTTGTCAGAAGGAGTTCAAGAGAACCTCTGGCTCTCTCACCTGGTTTTGGAACTATGTAATCAAAATATGATTCTATCTCTATTTCATGTTTATAACAAAGGCCTAATTGATAAAATAAAATTTTTTGGATGCAATGCAAATACAAAACACATTGAAATCAAAATCAAACATATTAGGAAACTACTAAAGGACAATCAAATTCAAATCCAGCTTGTTAACTTGAATGATATGATTGCAGACGCTCTGACTAAAGCCTGAAATGCTTGATCACTTTCAGCACTCACCACTCACTGTCTTACAACTTCCTGCTTTTCCTCAACAAATGATCCAGGATGTTGAAAGGTTGTTTCTCAGTCTGTGTGTCACTCAGGAATCTCTCTGTAAACACTCCAATTGTGGAGTGATGCCTCCCGCCTTCTGTTCCTTCAATTCACACTTCATCTCTTCTTTCCCTTTTGTTCTAACCCATTCTTCAACTCAAATACACGGCTTGTCATCCTGATCAATCTTCATTGTTGTGTCATTCCTTCCTCCTAGGTCTCTGCACCTCTTCAACTCAAATACAGGGCTCTTCATCCGGATCAATATTTGCTGGCTGTGTGTGTTAATTTGGTGAGGAAAAACAGTTCAGCAAGTTCTATCATTGGCACTGTCTTAACTGCTCTTGAATAGTGTTCTTCCATCTCTCCTTGATCCCAGGTTCTTAAGGCTTCCATTCTCTGTATCTTTTCCATCTGGAACATCCAACCATCCGGGGTAGGTATATCTTGTCTATATGTTATTTTCATCCTTTTTGGTGCTGTTGAACATAAATTAAATCATGTACTCTTTGATCTTAGTTTGTTTTCACTTTTCTCAAAATAAATTCAAAAGTCTTAATTCTATCAAAACTCAATTTTTCATGATAAAACCACAAAGTCCTTCATCCAAATCCTACTTGAATGTGTTATTTTTGAGAAACTTATGACCAGGGAACAAGGCAAATCTGCCAATTTTTTATTTTAAACTAAGATACTTTACTAGAATTGCTGCCTTGTCAGCCACAGTCAAATATATTTGTCCAAACTTCTGACCACCCATATGTCTTGTCAATACAGTGGTTAAGTACTGGGATCATCTTCCATTACTGGGCACCAAGGTCACTGGTTCAACTTACCATTGAGCCAGGAATGCAAAAAATGTTTCATAATGGAATTAAAAAGTGTGATCATGTTTTGCAATAATTCCTTAGCATGTTTTTATGAGTATTGATTATGGAATTACAACTTTGATAATATATATTATCAAGATGGAGATCCAATATAAATTTAAATTAAATGATGAGGACTAAGATGCATCCCAACTGTTGATATAGAAGTTTTCAATGTGTTCAATTCTTCTGGGAATAAGTTATAGTGATTTTATTAAACCATACTCTCTACTCTGTATAGATAAATTACATAATTTTGATCTTATCCCTATTCGGGCTGTATTAATAAATTATCATACTCTACTGAGCCTTCAGGGGGTCTAATCAGAGATCCCTGAGCTTCTTTTTAAGCTATAAACCTTGTAATATAATTTCCAAGAGTATGCATAGTCTGTATGTATAATGTCTGCCAAGGTACTAGTAATTAAGAGATAAGTACATACCAAGGCTATCAAGTTATATGTAAATGGAGGTTTGGAATGATTCTGAGGGTTTTCTAGGACTTCTAAACAGTCAAATTGACTTATTTTTAAGTCCTGGGATCAATTAATTAACATTTTGGGTATGTAAATGGAAACTTTACATTGAAAATCCTCCCCAATGAGTACTAGTACCCTATTTCTCATTTGGTATGATTTAATGGGGCTCTGAGCCCTTGAGGAAAAAAAAAGGTAGAGAATAGAACTCTCCTGATGATTTTTTGAGTCCCTTGAGGGCTCCTTTTACCTTTAAAGAGGAGGGTCTTTAATCTGTAGCCACTCCCTCAGTTATTTATTATTTATTATTGATCCACTATTTAGAAAAATTTTACAAGCCCACTTGGCTTAATATCAAGAAAAAGATAGACTGGGGCCTTAAAATTGAGTATAAAAATCATCAAATAATCGACTCCTCAACTCCAATTTTGTGTATGAAGTCCTTTGGAGTTGTAAAATTTATTGTTACTTCAAAGGGTGTGAGTTTATTGTTAAAAACAAATCTCCCTTAGGCTTTATTCAGTTAGAGCCAGGTCCCTTATCTCTTTATAGAGATCAAGGTGTGGCCTTTTACTCATAGTACTCTAGTTTTATTAAAGTTGTATTTTTTTTGAACTGTTTTACTGTTGTAATAAGTCATTAAATGATTTTAATATTTGTTTTGTCTTATTTTTTCAGGTTTAATCACAGCCAAAGTATAGCAATAGAGGTTCAATCCCTGAAATGACTTTACCACTAGTCTGCTAGGCCAAATTCTGTGACTGAAACCCTTTCTAACTTAAATATACCTTTATTAATGGCTCTTCTTTTTGGATTGTTTTAATTCCACAATGTGGATTAGAATTCTAAAATTACCATCCTTTTTTCAACCATTCCAAACAAAAAAATCCTTGTAACATACATGTATGGTGTCAAAATATTGAAAAGGACAAGGATTATTGGGATTGATTTGAATATGAGAAAAATTTTACAAAAAATTGAATCACACCATTTTCTGTTCAATTGAAAAGTTTTGAAACAAGCAATTGTCTTTTGAAGAAAATCACGAGTGAAAATCATGATATAAATAAAGGAGTAAACACAGAAAAAATATTCCAGTATGTTTGGAATCAAAAGATAGTCATATAAAATATGATTCCTGCCTTCTTTGAATTGAGGAAACCACATCCATTCAAAACCCAAATTTTTGATTAAATCAAGAAAACAATCCTCTAATTATATGGAAAAAAGAAATAGAAATTATTTTCAGGTTTTTTCATGCATTTATAAAAAAGATGGATTCAATTTTCTTTTCCACTCAGATTTGATCTGCCATACTCATAATTTTAAAGAGTAAGTATTACACTTTATGTGATGAAAACCACAGGTAGATACATGATAAAGCAATAAGCATAATCCATTCATATATAATTACAGAAAATAATCAGGTATATGTCAAATTACTTAACCCGCTGCACAGATTAGCCCCTTCCTCATCAGTGTTTAAGGTCAAGATCTGTCAGCAGGTTGAGCTGATATTTTTGCATTGGGTCATTGTGAAGATCACAAACCCAATGGAGCATAATAGGCTGAAAAAAGCCAACTAGCCATTGACAACTCCTTGACCTACCTGATAGAATTGCAGTAGGCATCTCATTGATCCACTGGCAGGTGGATGGAATTTTTTTGAAAAATCTTAGAGGACAGTGAAAATTCCAATTCCAGAAGACTGGCCCAGTCCAATGGATCACCCCCAAACTCAGCAATGGAAAGTAAGTTTGTGTCCAATAGATCAAACATGAATACTTCTCAAAACATATCAATTGAGAAACTACTTGAGGCAATCAATGGAATACAAAACAAAATTTAAAATTCCACAAGGAAGCTACCACCACACTTAAAACCACCATTGAACAATTTTTGCAACATTTTTGAAACAATCAACTGCAAATTCATTGAGGACCCAGTAAATTTTCACAATTCCATCAATTAAAAAAATTCCATCCTTGTCTTTGATGGATCCAACTCCGTGCAATGGTAATGTGCCATAGACAGGAACCTAGGCAGAGCCCTTAGATGGGACACCAGCTTCCTTGGAAACACCAATGTGTTTACCAACCTCCAGCGCAACCACAAAGAAACCATAGAAATATTGATGAGAAATACCATCAACAACACGCTGCTCAGTGTAGTTCAGTGTGTGGGGACTGAGGAAGCACAGTTCCTACTTAAACTTATTGAGAAAAACTGTAGCAAGACTGATCAATGCCACAAACTTGCCTTAGTGGAGCATTTCTTCAAAACCATCAGTGACAGGACCAGTTTTGATGATGTTTGGATTGCCTACTGGCACAATATTGTTGCCAATCTGAACAAAGTCAACATGGGTCTAGATGAGTTATACAGGCTCTGTATTCAAGCTAGCACAATGGCGCCCCAAAGGTCAATCAGGAGAAATTTCATTATGCTGTTTGGCAGAACCTCAATGATGCCTCTGTCCCCCCAAGCTTTAATGAAGTTTTTACCACCATAAATTTGGGCACTAACAAACTAAAATCCCAGTCAATGGGATTTATTGGCACTATTCCAACTGACATTGAGATTTCAATCCAGGCTTTGTCTGATTTGTCTTCAGTAAAATAAATAAACCCTGTGTCAAGAACACAGCCAAAAGACAAAGAGACACCACCCACGGTTTCTGTAAAACTATCCATCAATAAAGGAAACCAGTTCCAGGGCAGGATTCAGAAGAAATTTCTCCTTAGGAAATTTGGTTAAACTTTTCATTAATTCAAAAAATCTGGTCACTGGTATGCTGATGTGAAAATTTCTGGTAACATGTCAGGCAAATTTTTATACTGCCACCATGTGAAGACCATGCAAGTTGGAACTCCAGATACTTACCCCTGCAAACTAACTTTCACACCCATCCAAGGCCCTTGCATACACAAACTCAACCTGGAGGCTGTGAAAGAGCAAGAGTTGTTACTCAATTCTGGAGCAATTTCCCACATGAGTGGAAATTAACAGTTCTTCAGTAACACTAGGCGCTTGGAAATCCCAGTTTTCCCTTACAATGGCTTTACCGTCAAATTTGGTGGTTGTTTATTCTGTTGGTAGCCTCAACATCCCAATGTGGATGGAGATGCTCAGGATTGAAAATTTTCACTACTGCAAGGGTATCAATGGAACTATCCTATCTACCAGTATTTTATTCAGAAAAGGCTGGAGGCTTGAATGTAAGGGTGTAGAGCTAGTATTACCTAACTAAAATGGATGTGAATTTGAGATTGTTTTTAGAACCCTTTTGTGGTTAATTCAACCACTTGAAAAGCTATCATGCCAGGCTATCACGCAGAAAACTTCCATGGAGGCCAATGATTGGCACCTATGTCTCAGAAATGCCCCAGAAGCTTTTCTGAAGAGGTTCCTTGAGGCTCAAATCCCTAAGCAACCAAGAGGTACCTTGCATTCATAATTCTGCAAACACTGTGCCCTATCTAAGTCCATTGACTTTCCATCCCTTGGAGTAGCCTCCAAAATATGGCATCATGATATGCTTCAGCTATTTTTCACCAACCTGATTGGAAATTTAAAAAAAAGACTTGGATGGAGCTAAGTTTTGGCTCACTTTCATGAATAATGCCACTACCTACACTTTTGGTGCAGATCTCAAGTCAAGAAGTGATTTTTGGCAGAAAACTGTTGGGCGGATTGAGCATCTGAGGAACACAGTTGGGAAGGTACTGGTGTATGTTTTTACAGATAATGCAGCAAAGTACATTGGACATCTAAAATAAAAGTTAGCAGCCCTAGGTATCTGCTTGGAACATGTTGCCCCATTTCACCCATGAAAGGATTGTCAGCTCTCTGATACCAGGAACCTTACAGTCCTTTAGCTACAGAGAGTGATAAAAATACTGGAATAATAATTTTTATTATTATTCCAAAAAATAAACGCTTAGAGGCTCAAATAATTAATATAATAAGAGCAGTTGCAAGGTTTAATTGGTTTTGTAATAAAAGGTTTTCAATATTTATATAAAAGAGGGGCCACAGTATTATACTACTGGGGGTCTTTACAGACAAAGCAACCTCTCTTCAAGGGGCCTCCTTAGGCAGTTTAAGAACCTTGGAATGAAGATGGGTGCCTTAGAAAGGGCTTATCCCACTAATGGGCGGGCATAACAGCACAATGGCCTAGACAGGAAGGAAAACACTAACTCTGAGCATTTTATCACAAAAATCCTGCAATAATGGGAAGGGTTTCAGAGCAGATGGGGTGAATTGCCTGACTAAACTTCAAGGGTTGATTGGTTCTAAGAAATAAATAATAATACTACAGACTGGGTCATAAATCACTTGATTAGACTCTTCATAAGCACTTGAATACAAATGACATGGTGTGTGATTGATAATAATAATTCCTGGTAAACTGATGATGGAATAATGGATCCAAAGAGGTCTGTATAAGTACCTTTTTTGAGGTGATTTTGAGCTTCTCAGGGCGCGTAGAGAGAGGTCTGCTCATAGGCTGAGGCTGGCAAGCCAGTCAGGGAAAGATAAGCACGTCCACTTGGTGCTGTTAATCAGGTGACGCTAGATCTTCTGGATTTCTATACTATTTTAGCCACAGGATCTGTTAATCTATTATGGCGTAAATTTGATCATTCTGAAATCATCCTGCATTTTTACTATTAGTATTGCTTTAAAGTGAACAGATGTGAATGTTTAGTGATTTTTCATCATCTGCTGATCAATTAGATAATTTTCAATAATTTTTATGAACACTCCTTGTAGTGTTTTGTGGTCTTCAAAGATCAGAGTCAATGATTTATGTGGTAATCCTTGGTCTTTTAATTTTTTATCTTTTCATATCATTAATAATGCATATTTTAACTTGTTACATATGCCAGGAAACCCTAATTAGGTTTTAGCTCTTTTGAGCGGTACCTGGTTGTCAGATTAGTCACGACAGATCCAGACGAGGGGATCAGTCAGTTCAGATGCGCGCGGGGTAGGATCCGCTGCGTGCGTGGCAAAATTGGCTGCACGCGGGTCTCTAGTACGCGGGAAACTGCTAATATGAGTACATAGGGGTATGAAATGATGTGGGGCTGGGCGCAGGAATTGTGACATAACACATTTCCGCGTTTAACTCCTAAAATATACAAAACACCTCAATTCTGAGTGAATTTTAGGTGTAAACCCTATACCTGAAAACATGTGTAAAATGTTAGAATGGCAAAAAGGTGCCATACTGGTGTTGTAATTTTTAGTACTTTTCTTTTTAATTATTTTAAAAATGTAAGGACTTGGAATTCAAGGGTGGGGTCAGTGAGTGACCCTAACTAATTTTGGGTGAAAACTCTATTTCTTTAATAATATCTATGGATTTCTCACTCATTCTTTTGTTAATAGAGATATTCTTGTTTTTCATAGTTTTGTGTTGCTATGACAGGTTGCTCTGTACATAGTAGCAAGCTGAAAAGGATTGTGAAGCTGAAAAGGTTTAATATAACCATTGGTGAAAGTTCCAGAAGAATGCTAAAGGTCAGTCCAATGGCTCAAAAATAATGGAGTCATGCTTATTTGACCACAAATTAAATGCATAGCAATATTCCAAACTCAAAAAGCAGTTCTTTGTGCCTGTTGAATTTGCTGTTTGGTTTGAGCTTTGATCCCAACTCCCTTTACCCCTTTGGCACAAGGGCCATTTCACATTTACCAACAGAGAAAAGATCTTCAAAGCTAGAAGTTTGGTGACATTTTTTCTGGTTCCTCTTGCAACCGGTGTGGTGACCAAATCTGGAAACCCTGGACCAGATGCAGAAAATTCAAAAAAAACATTTTCTATGATTTTTTTATTTAGGTGTCATTTATCTGAAAAAAAAATTGGAATTTTTTATGTATCAGTATCACTCCTCCAATTTCCTCATCCCGCCAAGCATTCCTCTGTCCCAGTGGTCTAGGACAGGCCTCTCTTGGTCTCATCACCTAGGCATTGCGTTTGATTCCTTCTCTCTTTGTTCCCCCCTTCCTTCTGGCCCGGCCACTTGCGCCCTCCAACAATCACCTTCTCAGATACATCCTCATCCCGTCCCTCACCCCCATCCTTTCCCAAACCCAAACCAGCTCGACTATATCCCAATCCTGAGCCTCTGTTGACTCGCTTGGATTCCCATCCTCATCACAAACCCAACAAGTTCAATCGTCTCCTTGCTTGGGCCAAGACTGATCCCCTCATGGTCGGCAAGATGTTGAGATCAATGTACGGCTTGGAACCGTTAAAACTGGATGGTACAGCACTCAAACATTGGATTTGAGAGTACTGCATTGGTGACTTCAATCCCTGCTCTCCCGCTACCAATACTACTGCTACTACTACTACAACAACAACAACAACGGCAACAACAACGACTACTCCTACCACTCTCACAAATAGTACTACCACCTCAATTGAGATTTGATGACTTGGAATCCAACTTTTTATCCTTTGATTGTGTTACCTTGATTCCCCTCATCTTTGGTGCCATCTCTTGATCCTCCATTGCCATCCTGTTCTCACCCCTTGAACTGATCCAAACCAGGCTTCAATCAAGCCCAGCAATTGATGCAACGAGCATCCCAACCTTAGACTCAAACCATTGTATCAATCAATCCCATTTAGCCCATCAAAGGCTCCAATCAATCCTAACCTCCGCTCTTCATTCATCAATCAAATCTCCATCATTCCAATGAGGTGGCCCATTTGTATGGCCCGTCCTTTTGCTTTTCATCCTTCTCATTGCTCCATCTCAACCAATTGCTTGCTACCATCCATCTCCTCTGCTTCATGTGCTACATCACCACATTGCTGCATTGCTTGCTTCCTCCCTTGTGACCTCACTCTCCCACCCCCTTCAATCATTTGCACCCCCCCTCCATCTTTTGATGGGGGTGGAAAAGCGTTGTCTACCGCCCGCAGACATCCATGGGCAGTCTGGTTCATTTTTTTCCCACCCCTTCCGCCTTTGGGTGAGGGGTGGGTGATCCCAGTGTTGTTGCGCCTGCCCGTCTGCGGATGGAGGCAAGAGAGGTGAGGGGATGAGAAAAGATCCCACCCCAGTCAGGGAGGCCGGATTTCCACTGGCCCACGTGATCTATTTTTCTGATCATCTCAAATCAAAAAAAAAAAATTCCGCATTATTTGTAGAATCAATTGTACATAGTCTAACAGGGCCTCCTGCCCATATAAGGAGGGGCTCTCCCCTGCCTTTTGGGGGGGGGGTATTGTATGGTATCCTATGAAAGAGAATCATCATCATTATCATCCTGAAATAAATTATCTGTGGGGTCTCATTCACCTTTATCTGAGAACTGAATTCTGGGTATATCCATGATTGCCCCTTGATCCTTGAGCCTCCATACTCAAATCCTGATCCTTGATCTTTATCACCAACCAATAGCTTTGCTGGTTGAAGAAGAATTTGACTGATTGAATTCTTGAGTGTGTTACACCACTCCTGATCCCTTTATCCAACCATACTGGTCCTGATCATCCTTTGATTATCTTTCTGGAACCAGTCATGTTTGACTGAAGAGGTTTTATTAAGCTTAAAACCTGGAGTGTTAAACCTCCATTCATTTCTTTTGAAGTTGAATTCTTCCACGCTACTCTTGAGTCCCTTGAGAAGTGTTGGGTTATTCTTGTTTGAATCAGTTATTGTTTTGCTTCTAGAGTTTCATCAAACAATTAGCTTTGTCTTGTGCATACACCCACAGGCATCTGGTACCCTTCAAGCGCTTGATTGCAGAGAGTTTGGCAGGTTCATTGAGAACCTGGAGGTTGTTTGGGATTGAGTTGATCTTTCCTAAGCTTCTGCTGACAAACAGAGCTATTAGCTTGTGGGCATTTTTACTTACAATTGCCTTGTCCTGTTGAACTTGGAACAACCCTTGACTTCTTATATTCAAGTTTTCCCCAACATCATCTTTCCTCAGATAGTGTTGTTTCCCAGCTACCAACTACTATCATCTTTATCCTTTACTCTTTGAACCCCCATTTACCAGGTTCTGGAATTTGATCTTGGTTAAATTTAAATATTTTTGTAACACTCAGGAGGGCAGTTAAACAGCACCTTTCCCCTCCACAGAACTGCCACCGCCTAGCACCGTTTGGAGTCTTACACCTGTGGCCAGAGCAGGGTGGCCCTTCTGGTCACCTTCTGAGAGGCGCGTGATCCATTCTATGTCTGCTGTGTTCTTGAAATTCCAGTGTTCTGAAGTTAATACCAAGGAAAATAAAGGGGAATTAGAATTCATCATCAATCATATGTCACTCCAACTGGGCAAAGAAACTACCAAATATTTTGCAATGGCTGAGAATCAACTCATCAAGTCAATTCCAGTCAAGCCAGATAAATATCTTCCAAGATTTCTACCAGAAGCTTTGAAGGGCAAGTTTGGGAAGAAAATTATGAAGTTTATAAATTTGATGAGCTCAACGTGTGTTAAACTTTCAAGCCCTGCCCTGCAATGAAGGTCCTTGGCATGCAAGGGGTCCTTTCAGACAAACTTAAAAAACTCAGTAATCTTATTGAACAATAGTCAAGACTAACTCTTGTCTTGATAAGTCTGTTTCACGAGTGGAATTATCCAGGTTTTTTTTGATTTTACAACCTGTGTGTGCTTGATAGCGGGAAATAGTAATCAAATCAAAAAAATACTTGAGAAGGTCCCCAAAATTTATGGAATCTTGTCAAGGCTCAACAAGAAAGAAGATTTTGACCCTCCCTTTGAAAAAATTTTCCCCCCAACCTCCTCCTCCATAACTTTAACCCCCCCAACCACCTGGAAATACCCATCCAGTCCACCCCCACCATATTCTTCATATATACCCACCCATCCACTCCACCATCCCCCCACCAAATTTTCAGATATACCCACCCATCCATTCCACCCCCCACCAACTTTTGATCAATCTTCCCCCCCAAATTTTTTGTATCAACCCGGTCATCTCAATTAAATTCAACCCATGGAATGACCTCTTATAGCTCCCTCAGAAATGTCTCAAAGAAATGATAAAAAAAAAGAAACACTCAACAAATTGGTTCCCCCAGGAAGAAGAAGAACTGGCAATCTCTTGGCTTAATGTTAGCAAGAAACCCAAATTTGCTGCAGTTCAAACTGGAAAGGTTTTCTTCAAGAAATGCAAGGAGGATTTCAAAAAACACTCCAGCATAAACCACCATGATTACAATCAAATTGGGACTTGGTATTTTTTTCTTAATCTTTCCTTTTGACAACTTTTTTTCCATTTTTTAAAGAAATGGTTGCTGAAATTGTTTGATTTCTTTTAGTTGGGCAGGTATAAACACAGCAACCCTAAAATTTAGCTCCCTCTACGCCTTGGTTGAACTAAATCCACCCAGTAGAAGATTTCCCAATGACTTGATGTAAGTAGCTTTAAACCTCTACCAAGATCAAACAAAGAAGAAATTCAAGTCTCTTGCGGCTTGGAAGAAACCTTGTTATGCCCTGTAATGGTTGATGGAAAAGAAAGACCCACCAATCCTCCAAGAATTTGACACAGCCTCTGAAAAAACCAATGAAAACCCTTCTAGAATCCCGGAAACACCAACAACAGCATCATCAGTTGCAATTCCAACACCTTGACCCCCTGGATCAAAGGCCAGCAAAAAACAAAGATTAAAAAATAAATTTTCCAATCAAAATGGAAAGGTAAAGGTTCTGGATGAGCTGAACTCTGTCAAAAAAAATATTGAAGACGGTGGATGAGGGAAAGATCTTACTTAAAATGAACAACAAAATTGAAAAATCCCGATTTGAAATTGGAAAAAAGAAGCTGGAATTTCAATGAAGACAGGCCAAGATTGAGAGTGAAAAAATGAAAATTTCATGTGTTAAATGAAAGTTGAAAGAGAATACAGACAAAGAAAAGTCCAAATGAACAATTTCCAACTTCTGTTTCACTCCAATTTCCATTCTGATGACCCCAAGAGTTTGGAAGTTTGGAACAAGATGAAAAAGGAAATAAAAGATAAATGGCTGAGAAATTGTCAAATCAACTGAGTTTTATTCTCTAGCAATAGGGCGTATCAGAGTTAAGCAAACGCTCCATTTTTTAATGGTGGTTTTCAACCCAAATTGGCCATTTCAAACCTGCTATTAAATTAAAAAAAACACTTATTCCAGATCAGAGGTTTCAGAGTTACCTGGAAATAAATGGGTTTTTTCAAATAAAGTATATAAAGGCTTTCAACAGTTCAACCATTTCATTCCACATCATCAACCCTGGTTTCAACCTCTGGCCTCATTGGAAAAATTCTACCTCCAACCTCATCCAAAAAATTTGATTTTCATTTCTCTCATCACTTTATCACTCTCATCCCCTCATCACTTCATCACTCTCACATTTCCTCATCACTCTCATCACATTATTGCTTTCATCACATGCATAATCTAATTGCTTCATTGCTTCATCCCCACTTTCATCACATCCCTTTATCACTTCATTGCTTCATCACTTTATCACTTCATTGCTTCATCACTTTATCACTTCATCCCTCACACCCCCTTTCATAACATCCCTTCATCACTTTATTGCTTCATCCCTCATCCCCACTTTCATCACATCCCTTCATCACTTTATTGCTTCATCCATCATCCCTGCTTTCATTACATCCCTTCATCACTTTATCATTTCATCCCTCATCCCTGCTTTCATCACATCCCTTCATCCCTTCATTGCTTCATCACTTTATGGCTTCATCCCTTCATCCCTCTTACTCTTTTTAAATAGACCCTTCACAATCCTCCCCCTGCAAGTCCACTAAACAAACCAATGGACAAAAGAAAACATCCCCCAGGAACTCAACATCAAAAAATCCTCCCCCATCAGCTTCCAAAGGATCAAGTAAGCTCAAGAGAGCTGATAAAATCATCCTGGTAAACTGGCTCAAAATTCCCTCTAACTATGATCCTTGCTTTGGATTGGACAATGGAACATGCGTTGGCCAACCTTCATCCTTCAAGTTCAATGGTTATCTCCTGATGGCCAATGAACTCAAGAATAAAAAAAAAGGTAGGCTGGATCTGTCATCCAAACAGATGAGGGAGCAATTCAAGAATTATCAAGCCAAGTACAAGAGGGCCCACTCTCCACTGGCTTTGGTATCACCAAGTCTGACAAAGCCAAAGGAATCAACTCGGTGGTTGACAAGTTGGACTCCATTTGTCCTTTTTGTATTCAAATGGATGAAGTCATTGGAAAGAAGGCCAACATAACCCCTCTTTCTTCTTTTGATTCCCAAAAATCTGATTCAGTTGATGCCAAGGACTTGGCTGTGAATGCTAAGCCTAGAAATGAGGACCCTGATGAGACCTTTGCCTTGGAGTGGCCCCCATCCAATGCCAAGGAGGATATTCCAACACCGTCAGCTCCAATTGCATCTACTTCAGCATTGATTGATGAGTCAAACAGGACCTTAAACCTCTCAATTCCTTCTTTTTATTGCTCTCTTTCTGGGGTGGAAGAACTGGAGAACTTGGCCAATGAGGAGGATTTTATTCCTGTATTTCCACTACCATCAACATCTGCTCAAGTAAGCACCCAAGTTCTTTTCTCTTCTGTCTGGTTAATCCTGAATGATTTAGATTGTAAAAAAAAGGGCTCATCCATTCCTGATTGACCAAAAACTCAAGCAAATGGGGCCTCCCACATCCCCTTATAATGAGAGCAACACCATTCCAACAAAAGCCTCCGAAAAGGGAAAGCAAAAGGCCTCAAATTCCATCAAAATCAACCCAAATAGCCATCAAAAGAGGAGAAATAATTCAAGCTTTTCTAGCTTTGAGGATATCATGAAGAAGAAAGATTCAAGTAAGCATGTTAGATTCCCCTTTCTTTCAAAATCCAGCTCATTCCTATTCCACTCTGAAAAACAGTGAAATGGAAAATTTAATCTGAAAAACTTCAGTTCAAAAAGGAGAAGTGGGATTGTCAACTGGCTATGGATTTTCAAAAGCAAAAAGCTGAGAGTTTGGCTCATCAAAAAAAGTTGGATGCTGAGTGGCAAATTAAACAGGCTGAGATGGAGTTTCAAAAAGAGGAAAAGGAGAAGAATTGAGAGGAAGTCCAACTCCAAAAGTAGAGGGAAAGGCTAGCCACAGAAAAAAAAGAGAGGTTATCTGTAGCCATGGCATGTATTGGTAGCAGTAGAACTGGGGATGAAATTAAAAAAATGACTCAATTTCTGGGCTTGTTAATATATTGGCTTGTAAATATATTTACTTTAAAAATTTTAAAAATAAAAAAATATTTTTCTTGCCTTGTAAATATATTTACTTGAAAAATTTTAAAAATAGAAAAAAATAAAAATTTATCTTTGATTACTAAAATGTTTGGGGATATTTGAAACTCCACTAATAAGCAAATATTTTTTATTTTTATTTACATGATTTTTCTAGATTATGTTTCCCCACTTTTTAAGTCCCTGCAGGTGTTCCTGCTGGTTTTGTTGATTTGCATGGACATAGACATCCTTGTATGAGCGGCAGTGTCCACAGAAGGAAAAGTACAGTTTTTTGCACTTATTTTCTGCCCAAACCATTTTTAAAATACCTTTTTCTTTGAAATCAATACCAAAACTTAATTCAGGAGAAACAAATCGCCCATCAAATACTTGATATTCATCCTTGTTTTCAATTTTTTTCCATTTGATTTTTTTGTTGGCACCACAAGTAAAAACAAATAGTCTGAGAGGTTGCCTTTGTCAATATTGGGACAGTTGTAGCAGCCATTGGAGGTGAAAGTGATGTGTGGTGAACAGTCAAAAGCAGTGAAGCAGGATCCAAATTGCAAAGAAGAGAAGGAGAGGATGTGGTGGTCCATCATTATTTCCTGGTTGGAATCAAATGCAATTTTTGCTAAGTTTCAAAACATTTGGCCTGGGATTTGAGAGACTTTGTCCAACCTAAGGTTGAGGAAAGCATACTCTTGAGGGGAAGTTAGAATAGCTTTTTAATTAAAATATTGGCCAAACAGTTCAGAGGTGTGCATTGATTTTGTCCATCCAATAGCCAACATCTTCCCACCCCAAGATCTTGAGGGGCTAACAGTGTTGACAAATTTTTTCAATTGGTGAAGGAAAGTTGTCACAAAGTTGATGTCCTTCTTCTCTTCCTCAGAAAGTTTATCCAAAGGGAGAAATTGGATTATGGCCACAAGAGAGTCTTGATAATTGGTTTGTTCAAGAATTGAAACTTTTCCACAAGTGAAGAAATGGAACTTTTCAATCTTCTGTTTGGCCTGTTCAAACTCTTCAGGGGTGGGCTTTTGTTTGCTCTTTTTATTTTTGTCAGCAAGAGAAGAGTACAAATCCAAAGGTTGCAGTTTTTTTCTAGACCATAGAATCTTTTCCAAAAAACCTTCTTCAGCCACTTCCAAAGAGATTTTGGATTCTCTCATTTGGGCCCTTTTTTGCCAAAGAGCCCTCTGCTTTCCACCTCTCTTTGTGGTTTTCAACACATCTTCTTCCATATTGTTCCTTCCATTGCAACTGCTTTGCTTGGGGTGAGGATCAAGACAGGATTTGATTGGTTGTATAAAATTTGGAGCATGGCAGGAGAAGAAAGGGTCATCCCTCTGATTTCCACCTCTTCTCATTTTCTTCAACGCATCTCCTTCCATCTTTTTCCCTCCCATGCAACTGCTTTGCTTGGGGTGAGGATCAAGATGGGATTTTATTTGTTGTATAACATTGGGAGCATGGCAGGAGAAGCATGGGTCATGCAGAAAAAGTGCAGGCATGGAAAGAAATGGGGGTAAAAACAGGTGTTGAATTGCAGGGAATCCAAAAAAAAAAATTAACATCCATGTTTCAATCATTGTGGAAGATGAACAAAACTAGAAAAATAAATACTGGTCCTTCAATGATGATAGCCCCCCCAAAAAAAGGTCAGTCAGAGTCATTGCTCAATCAATGAGTGGAAGGAGGGGAAGGAGAAGGGGGTCACAGGGCTTACCTTGGGGAATCAGCAAGGCAGGGTGGGGGTTAGTTCCCCGGCCAAAGAGGGGGGTGGGGCCCTGGGTCAGTTGGTCAGGGGGCCAAGGAGGGGGGGTCAGTTGGTTAGTCACCTGGCTAAGGAGGGGGGGGGCGGCAGGTTGGTTGGCGGGTTGGTCAGCCAATGGAGGGGGGCGGTTGGGTTGGCAAATTGAGGGAGGGTGTTGTTGGTTGGCCAATGGAGGGAGGCGGTGTGGTGAACCATTTGGGACACCTTGGGAAAAGAATTCAAACATTGTGAAAAAAAAACTGTTCTAGTTGCGCGTCGCTCATCCTCATCCTCATTGTTTCACTTTGCTCATCCTCATCCTCATTGTTGCGCATTGATCCTCCTCATCCTTGCCCATTACTCATTCTCATCCTCATTGTTGCGCGTCGCTCATCCTCATCCTCATTGTCGCCCGTTGCTCATCCTCATCCTCATTGTTGCGCATTGCTCCTCCTCATCCTCGCGCGTCACTAATCCTCATCCTCATCCTTGCGCGTCGCTCATCACTCATCATCATTATCATCATCCTCTGCTTCCTTCTTCTCATCCGCCCCAAAACAACCATGGAAATCAATTGGGGAATCCAAAAAGCTTAGAAGGCTCAGATTAAAACTCAAGACTCATCAGGGTGCCAAGAAACAATTCTTGGTCACCGGTAGTGGTCAAACCAAACAATCTTAGCCACTCCACATCCGCCCAAGAACCTTGCTCTGAGGCTTGACAAGATGAAGTTGATCAACCCAATTTGTTCATCATCAATCATCAAACTACTACCCACTCACTCGATTGAACAGATCAGGATCAGAAAGACCATTGGATCAATATAAAATAACCAACAAGCAATTGGAAGAAAATTGATCTTGTCAGATCTCTGATACCAGGAACCTTTCAGTCCTTTAGCTACAGAGAGTGATAAAAATGCTGGAATAATAATAATAATTATGATTCCAATAATAAACGCTTAGAAGCTCAAAAAAATGATTTAATAAGAGCAGTTTCAAGGTTTAATTGGTTTTTTGGTATATAATTTTTAATATAATATAAAAGAGGGGACACAGTATTATACTACTGGGGATCTTTAAAGACTAGCAACCTCTCTTCAAGGGGCCTCCTTAGGCAGTTTTTAAGAACCTTGGAATAAATATGGCTGCCTCAGAAAGGACTTATTCCACTGATGGCCGGGCTTAACAGCACAAGGGGCCTAGACAGGAAGGGTAACACTCTCTCTGAGCACTTTAAAACGAAAATCCTGGAATAATTGGAAGGGTTTCAGAGCAGATGGGGTAGATTGCTTGACTAAACTTCAATGGTTGATTGGTTTTAAAGGTAAAATAATACTACTGCAGACTAAGTCATAAATCACTTGCTTATCTTCATATAGGCACTTGATTAACAATGACACGGTTTCTGATTGATAATAAATAATTCCTGGTAAACTCTGATTAACTCATTGGATCCAAAGAGGTCTGTATAAATACGTTTTTGGGGGGATTTTGGTCTTCTCAGGGCACGTAGAGAGGGTTCTGCTCGTGGGCTGAGGCTGGAAAGCCAGTAAGGGCAAGGTTAGCACGTCTACTTGGTGCTGTCAATCAGCTGTCCTTATCTATGCTGGATTTCTGTACTATTTTAGCCACAGGATCTGTTAATTAGTTATGGCGTAAATTTGATCATTCTGTACTCATCCTTCATTTGTACTATTGATATTGCTTAAAAGCGTGCAGATGTGGATGTTTACTGATTTTGCTTCATCAGCTGATCATTTAGATAATTTTCAATAATTTTTATGAACACTTCTTGTAGTGTTTTGTGGTCTTCAAAGATCAAGATCAGTGATTGACGTGGTAGTCCTTGATCTTTGATTTATTATCAAAAAATGTTTAAAACTTAATTTTCATTAATTTTATTTAATTTTTGATCTTTTTAGATCATTAGTAATGCATATGTCCTTTTGTTACATATACTAGGCAACCCTAACTATGTTGTAGCTCTTCTGAGCGGTACCTAGTTGTCAGATTAGTCACGACTGATCCAGGCGCGGGAATCAGTAGTACAGATGCGCGCGGGGGAGGATCTGCTGCGTGCGTGGAAAAATCAGCTGCGCGCGAGTCTCTAGTACGCGGGATCCTGCTGCTGCTAGTATGTAGGGTCATGTAATGATGTTGGGCTGCACGCGGGAATTGTCACATAACACATTTCCGCCTGTACGCGCGGGGTAGGATCCGCTGCGTGCGTGGCAAAATCAGCTGCGCGCGGGTCTCTAGTACGCAGGATCCTGCTGCTGGCGGGGCTGCACGCGGGAATTGTAAAATCAGCTGCGCGCGGGTCTCTAGTATGCAGGATCCTGTTGCTGGCGGGGCTGTGCGCGGGAATTGTGACATAACACATTTCCGCGTGTACGCGCAGGGTAGGATCCGCTGCGTGAGTGGCAAAAACAGCTGCGCGGGTCTCTAGTACGCGGGATCCTGCTGCTGGCGGGGACGCGCGCGGGAATAACACATTTCCCCATGTAGTGTTGTAATTTTTAGTACTTTTCCTTTTAATTATTTTAAAAATATAAGGACTTGGAATTCAAGGGTGGGGTCAGCGAGTGACCCTACCTGATTTTGGGTGAGGAATCCATTCCAGTTATAATATTCATGGATTTCTCACTCCTTACTTTTTTAATTGAGGTATTTCTTATTTTTCATATTTTGTGTTTCTATTTGACAGTTTTGCTCTGTATATAGTAGCAAGCTGACAGATCTTCAGTCTATCACTCCTATCTTCCCACCATCATCAATCCGTCAGTCATCATTGATTGGTTGAGCGTCATCAAATCATCCAATCAAGGCCAAACTCAATTCCCCATCTGATCCCCCAGCCGCTCCCCAACCTATCCATCACCCTTCCTGGGACTCTCCAACCCCCTTCCATCTCTGGGTGGGGGTGGAGAGTGTTGTCTACCGCCCGTGGACACCCGTGGGTGGTCTGATTTGTTTTCCTTTCCCACCCCTTCCGCATTTGGCTGAGGGGTGGGTGATTCCAGTATTGTTGCGCCCGCCCCTCCACGGACGGACGTGAAATATGGTGAAGGGATGAGAAGGAACCCACCCTGGTCAGGCAGGCTGGATTTCCACCAGCCTGCGTGATCAAATTTTTCTGATCACCTAAAAATCTGAAAATGAAAAAATTCTTTCTTTCTTTTTCCGCTCCATTTGTAGTATCCCTTGTACATAGTCTAACAGGGCCTCCTGCCCATATAAGGAGGGGCTCTCCCCTGCCTTTTGGGGAGAAGGAGGACATCTGACATCACATCAGATCAGCACGTGGTATCCTAGCACACACCACATCCTAAGATCATCTTTATCCTCTTGAAATACATCATCCGTGGGGTCTTCATTCCCCTTTATCGGAGACAGACAATTTGGGTATATCTATGATTGCCACTTGATCCTTGAGCCTCCATACTCAAACCCCTTAATACTTGATCCTTATCACCAACCAATAGCTTTGCTGGTTGAAGAAGAATTTGACTAATTGAATTCTTGAGTGTGTTACACCACTCCTGATCCTTTTATCTGACCATACTGGTCCTGATCATCCTTTGATTATCTTTCTGGACCCGGTAAATTTTGACTGAAGAGGTTTTATTAAGCTTAAAACGTGGAGTTTTAAAACTCCCTTCATCTATTTTGAAGTTGAATTCCGCCACGCTACTCTTGAGTCCCTTGAGAAGTGTTGGGTTATTCTTGTTTGAATCAGTTATTATTTTGCTTCTAGAGCTGCTTCAAACAATTAGCTTTGTCTTGTGCAGCCACACACAGTTATCTGGTACCCTTCAAGCGCTTGATTGCGGAGAGTTGGGCAGGTTCATTGAGAGCCTGGAGGTTGTTTGGGATTGAGTTGATCTTTCCTAAGCTCCTGCTGACAACCAGAGCTATTAGCTCATGGGCGTTGTCACTCACAATTTCCTTATCTTGTTGAACTCTGAACAATTCTTGACTCCTTCTATTCAAGTTTTCCCCAACATCATCTTGCCTCAGATAGTGTTGTCTCCCAGCTACCAATGTAAGACTCCAAACGGCGCTAGGACGTGGCAGTTCTGTGGAGGGGAAAGGTGCTGTTTAGGCTGCCCTCCTGAGTGTTACAAAAATATTTAAATGTAACCAAGATCAAGGTCCAGAACCTGGTAAATGAGGAATCAAGGAGTAGAGGATAAAGATTATAATAGTTTGGTTGCAATGGAACAGCACTATCTGAGACAAGATTATGCAGGTAAAAAACTTGAACAAAAGAAGTTAAAGTCCGCTTGGAGTTCAAAGAACAAAAGCTGTTTTACGTAAAAAACGCCCACACGCTAATAACTCTGGTCGTCAGAAGAAGATTGGGGATGATCAACTCAAACCCAAGCAACCTCCAGGTTCTCAATGAACCTGCCCAACTCTCCGCGATAAAGCGCTTGAAGGGTACCAGATAACTGTGGGTGGCTGTACAGGACAAAGCACAATGTTAAAGAAGCTCTAAAGCAAACAGTAACTGATTTGAAGCAAGGATAACCTCAACACTTCTCAAGGGACTCAAGGGTAGGCTGGCAGAATGCAACTCCAAAGAAGCTAAGGGGAGTTATAACACTCCAGGTGTTAAGCTTAATAAGACCTCTTCAATCAATTGTGATTGGCTCCAGAAAGGTGATCAGGGATCAGGAACAGTATGGTGAGAGAAAGGGATCAAGGAGTGATATAACACAATCAAAAATTCCAACAGACAGAATTTTTCTTCAACCAGCAAGGCTATTGGTTGGTGATAAGGATCAAGGATCAAGGGTTTGAGTATTGAAGCTCAAGGATCAAGGGTGTGCTGATTTCATGCTGGATGATTCCATGCTCTGATGCTGGATCCAAAAGGCAGGGGAGAGCCCCTCCTTATATGGGCAGGAGGCCCTGTTAGACTTTGTACAACGGATTCTAAAAATAGAGCAAAAAAGGAAAGAAAATCATGTGGTCACTCGCGTCTGTCCGTGGATGGGCGCAGGCAACAATACTGGAATCACCCACCCCTCGTCCAAAGGGGGAGGGGGTGGGAAAGGGAAATGTACCAAACCGCCGCGGATGTCCGTGGGCGGTAGTTGACACTCTTCACCCCTTGTCCAAAGGTGGAAGTGGGTGGGAGAGCCCCAGGAAAGGTGACGGATGAGGTTTGTGAGAGCACGGATGGGTGGATAGGAGATTGGCTTGAGACAGTTGAGTAAATCCTGACAGGCTTGAGATTCACGACTGATAGATCAAGTGAGATGGGAGATTTGACGGATCCGAGGATTTGACAAATACTTGGGGGTGCATTTGGGATGGATTTGGTAAATAATGGATGAGCGCCGCGCAACGGTAGCAATAAGGATGAGCGCCTTGCGACGCGCAACGGTAGCAATAAGGACGCGCAACGCCCAAAGCGCGAGGATAAGGACGCGCGGCGCGCGATGATGACGGTGCGGATGAGCCTGAGGATGATTTGGAATTATTATTATTATTATTTTTTTATTTTTTATTTTTTTTGTTTTTTTAGATGCCGGACGGTAGGTTTGCGCAACAGTTCATGGATTGAGGTCTTAAGGTGGCCAGGGTGTCCAGGATGGGGCACCACAACAAACTCTACTGTTGGGGAAGATAACCAATAACCTATTTGTCATCAACATGATGACCAAAGCACAAAGCGCTTACTACTCACAGGCCAAGCTGATGACAATACACCGTTTGTTGGGACATGCAAGCCTCAGCAGAATGTAAAAATTCCTGAAGTACTCTATCCCGTCAGCCAAAAAAGGACAATTTCAAATTCCTCAGTTGTGATAGGGCAAAAATCACACGCAAAACATTTCCTCATCAACAAACCGTTGCCTCAAAATGCTTTGAAAAAATACATTTGGATCTGATGGGTCCGATGAATCAAGACCTTTAATTTGTCTGGACCAATCTCCACACGTCAATGAGAAACCCATTTCTTCATCCCTTCTGCCACAGATGGAGAGATTGACAGGAGTTCAGCCACAGATAGATCAGGGATTTTAAGATCAGAAATTTTCTTTAATACTCCTTCCACAGCATTAGGGTAGTCCTTGGAGATGCCCCTCTCAAATCAAACTTTGGGCTGGGTGGAGGGAGGAAGATCAGGTGTAATAAGTGATGGAAGAGGATCTGAGGGTTGGGCAGGTTGAATAGGGGGAGGATCAGAGTTGTCCTGGAACCTTTCCATAAGTGGTTCCCTTTCTACTTCCATGTCTTCCACATCAGAAGAAGGAGGCTCAGGTGAAGATTGGCGTTTACTGGGTTTTTGCAGAATGGAGGATGGAACAGGAGGAGACTTATGAGGTTTTGGTTCCTCACGGCGTTTCCTAGCTGGATTGGATTGATAGGTGCCAGGGAAGCTGGAAGAAGTGATAGCTGGAGGATACAAAGGTTTCAGAGTTCCACAGGATGATCAAAAATCCACAGAGACCAAGGATGCCTTCTTAGGAGTTGGTGGTTGGTATGAGGCCACCACATGACGGATTGGACAAGACAAATCGAAAGGGATCAAAGCAACATTAGGAAGGAAGAAATTATTTCCCTTCTGCTCTACTAACTTCTCCTCATTGTCCTTCTGGAGTTCAGGACATCTACTAGTACCATGGCCTTCCCTATGTCAATAATAACAGACTATAGTAGATTTAGGAACATGGTTAGCAGGTTTAGGAGTGGCTAAAGAGGATATTTTCTGATCTATTTTATTCTCAAATGCCTGAAGTAATTTAGTGATCTCATCTATAGTAGGTGTCTCCCGGTGGGTCTGAGGATTGGTTTTAGGTCTGTGATTGGCTTCCATCTTATTCATGATTTCTTTAGATGCTTGAAAAGAGGGGGCAAGGACTGGTTCAGTGATTTTAGGTTTTTCAAAGGTGAGAGCTGTTTGACCTTTCATCACTTGATCCACAGTATTCCTAAGAACCATGAAAGCAGGGAGCTTGAACCAATTGTCTCTTGTTGTGATCATGGATCCAGATTTCACCAATTCATCCTTAATTCTTTCCTGCACCCCTGGAGAGAAAGACTGAAAAAATTGCACTCAAATTTTGTCCAACGTATCAATGTCATTGTTCCGGATAAGATAGGACTGGATAGGGTCCCAAGATTTTCTGAAAGTCTGATAGTCAGAGGCTGAGGAGATACCACCATTGGAGATTCATTGAGAAACCAGGGCATCCAAGTCTTGCAAAGTAAATTTGGCTACATCTATTTTTCCCCAATAGGCCAACATATCCTCCTTCAGGGGCCTCCAGTTGTGAGTTTTGAATCCCTCAAACCATTCAATAAACTTCATAACTTTTTCAGAAGAGATGAAAAATTGTAACTGATAAGCCATATCATATTCACTGGCACCATCCACCTCCGTAGCCATCTCACAGGAGTCCAGGAATTGTTTGACATTGGTCCCATTGAAGCCTAAATTTTTGTTCTGAATTAGATTTTGACCATCTTGGCCCGAAAAGATAAAGAGGATCCAGTAGATTTCATGTTGAAAGGTTCCTAAGAGATCCAAACAAGCAGAGTTCCAAGGTGGCTCACAAGTGTGGCAAGAGCAGAGTTTCACAAAAAAAGACAAGGATCTTTCCCAGATGGTGCACAATTGGGAGGACTTACTTCTGGACCAAGTTGCCTCCATGGATCAGATCTGAAAAAAAAACAAACAGAAAAAGAAAGAAAAGAAAAAAAATCGGATTGGATTTCGGAGTTGATTCTTCAAGTTGGGACTGTAAATCCCAAGGTTGCTGGTTTGGTCCCGGCCGGGGGGAACAAATGTAAGACTCTAAACGGTGCTAGGCCGTGGCAGTTCTGTGGAGGGGAAAGGTGCTGTTTAGGCTGCCCTCCTGAGTGTTACAAAAAGATTTAGATGTAACCGAATCCAGGTCCAGAACCTAGTAAATGAGGAATCAAGGAGTAGAGGATAAAGATGATAATAGTTTGGTAGCAATGGAACAGGACTATCTGAGACAAGATTATGCAGGGAAAAACTTGAAAAAAAGAAGTTAAAGTCCTCTTAGAGTTCAAAGAACAAAAGCTGCTGTATGTAACAAAGCCCTCAAGCTAAAAGCTCTGGTTTTCAGCAGAAGATTGGGGATGATCAACTCAAACCCAAGCAACCTCCATGTTATCAATGAACCTGCCCAACTCTCCGCAATCAAGCGCTTGAAGGGTAGCAGATCACTGAGGGTGGCTGTACAAGACAAAGCACAATGTTTAAGAAGCTCCAAAGCAAACAGTAACTGATTTGGAAGCAAGGATAAACTCAACACTTCTCAAAGGACTCAAGAATAGGCTGGCAGAATGCAACTCCAAAGAAAATAAAGGGAGGTATAACACTCCAGGTCTTAAGCTTAATAAGACCTCTTCAATCAATTGTGATTGGATCTAGAAAGGTGATCAGGGATCAGGACCAGTATGGTCAGAGAAAGGGATCAAGGAGTGGTATAAAACAATCAAAAATTCCAACAGACAGAATTTTTCTTCAACCAGCAAGGCTATTGGTTGGTGATAAGGATCAGGCCACAGAGAGGCTAAGACTCAGGGTCAAAAATGGATCAAGGGGCAATCAAAGATATACCCAGGGATGAATTTCTATGATGATCTGATATGATATCATCCAATATCCAGAAAAAGCAGGGGAGAGCCCCTCCTTTTATAGACCAGAGGCCTGTAGACTATTTACAAGAGAGATTTAAAAATGGGAGTGGAAATATTTTTTTTTTTTTTTTTTTTAGGATCAAGATCATGAGGAAACAAAAGAAAAACAAAGAAACAAACAGGTACTTGGAGAAAAAGAAATCGAAAGAGGGACGCCCGCAGGCATCCTGATGGGCCCGGGCGACTACCGAGGCCGCTGATGACCGCTGGCAGGTGTCCAACGGGCATGGGCGACTTCCTAGGCTGCGGATGACCGCCAGCAGGTTTCCTACGGGCAACAGCAACGTAAGAGACTCTCGGGGGCAACGCAAAAGCCGCGCGGGAGAAAGGCCAGATAGGGGTGGAAAGAATCAATGGACGGCTGCTTGAGATGGCCAAATGTGGTAGACGGCTGTTGTCGCAGGAGGTAGATTGAGATGGCAGCCGAGAGGCTTGGGAGGATTGCAGGAGTCAACGGATTGCAGGAGGTTGACCCAGACAACTTTGAGGGGTTGATGAATGATTTGATGAGTGGATTGGATGATGATGGTGTGAGTTGAGAGGATGATGGTGAGATAGGATTCAATTGATGGGTTGTAAGAGTGATAGGAATCCCAAGTTTGGATCAACTGTTGATGATTCAAAGCACCAATGCCAAGCATGACAATGTGGGGTGAGAAGTCAATCACCGTGTGAGTGACTTGATGGGTGGCTACTGGCTGGTCGAGACCATCAATTGATGAAGTCTTTTGATCCCAAATTAAACTGAGCTTGATTGATCATGTTGAGAAAATCTAAGTAATTGATCTCTTCTTGAGTTCAAATTTCAGAATTGACTGACACAACTCAATCTATACTGGGGATCAGGGTTGATTGGAGGATGATGATGATCCAAAGGATTGAGAAGATGAGGATCATGTAGATGGATGGTTTTTTTTTTTTTTTTTTTTTTTTTTTTTTTTTTTTTTTTTTTTTTTTTTTTTTTTTTTTTAATAATGATACCTATGAAAGATGATAAGGAAAAATCATAAAAAAATTAAAATCTCCGCACTGGCCAGGGTGTCCAGGATGGGGCACCACAACGGTCAATTATTTTCTTTTTTTCTTTTTCATGTTTTCAAGATTTTGATGCAGACTAGGGACAGTCTGTAAGTTGGGGAGAGATGTGGTGAACCATTTGGGACACCTTGGGAAAAGAATTCAAACATTGTGAAAAAACTGTCCTATTTGCGCATTGCTCATCCTCATCCTCATTGTTGCGCGTCGCTCATCCTCATCCTCATTGTTGCGCATTGCTCCTCCTCATCCTCACGCGTTTCTCATCCTCATCCTCATTGTTGCGCGTTGCTCATCCTCATCCTCATTGTTGCGCGTTGCTCCTCCTCATCCTCGCGCATTGCTCATCCTCATCCTCATTTGTAACTTTGAGAAATGATTATTGAATTTTAACCAGCAAGACTGAAACAGTAGAGAAGACCTTTTATGAGACTCAAACAACTAGGATGACAACTTGTCTCAAACAAAGGAGTAGAATACCTACACTGCGATGTAATAAGCCAGATAGAGTTGACTACGGCATCGTGAGAGGACAGGGAGATGACGCGACAGATCTGAATGATGAGACAGAGGCCCTTAGGTCAATTGATGTTCAGATGAACATGAGTGCCGAGAGATCTTACCAGTTAGAGGAGAGAGGTCTCGAGATATGACTTGTTGAATCAATGACTGAGTATCTTGGACTTGAGAGTGTATCTTGAAGGGTTGAGATGAAAGAAGAGTTGTCGGGAATTTGAGAGAAGTGAGATTGAAAGAAGGGAGCAAAGAAAAGAGATAGGAGAATGAAAACCAGATGAATGAGAATGAGATCAGAATCCGTATCAGATCAGAATTGAAGAACCCGCAGATACGACCAGGATTGCTACAAGCTATTGAAAGTCCAACTGCTGTAGTCGGCGTTGCTGTCGTGTTCCCATTTTGGAGCATTAGCACCGTTGATTAGACTTGCGAGACTCAAGTCTTCAGGTCTCTGAGTGAGAGAGACCTCCCCTCTCTCTACACACCCCTTAACTGGAGATCAATCCGTGAAGATCACATCAGAGAATTTTTGAAGCTGCTCCAGACTTACCGCCTTGGTTAGGGGATTGGCCAACATCTTACCAGTTTCAATTAGATGGATGGTAAGAGATCCTTCTTTGAGTTCCTCCCAAAGTCCCTTTGTTTTGAGATCCATGTGCCTTGTTTTAGCATTTGATCCAAACTTCTTCAGCTTGTTGTCGAGGCCTTTGTTGTCTATTAGATGTATAGATGATGGGAGTTCCATTTGGAGAACTTCTACAAGTAGGTGACGGAGCCATTTGGCTTTGAGGAACAAGTCGAGTAAGGGGTTTAATTTGGCCTCGGTGGATGAATAAGTTATATTCCTCTGTTTGTAACTGTTCCAGGACAGCGCCGAGCCAAAGGATAGACAGCGATATCATGATTGAGACTTGCGACTGGTTGGATCTTCTCCCCAGGACGCATTGCTGTACTATTCAATCGGCCCCTTTGACTGGTCATAGGTAAGGGTGAGTTTCTTCTCTTTGGTGCGGTTGAGATATTGCCACGTTTTCCTGAGTTCTTTCCAATGAGTTAGACCGGGCTTATTTTGAAAACAGGCTAAGCTAGAAACAGAGTAGCTGAGGTCTGGGCGGGTTTTGCTTGCAATTTAGTTGAGAAGTCCTATCGCGGACTTGTAGTTGATGTTGAGTTCTTTGAATTTTTCAAAGTCTTTGTCCGAGGCGGCTGAGAGTTGGAGATGGGGAGTCAATGGAGTGGAGCTTGGTCTTGCTTTGAGTAGTCCAAGTTCTTCTAAGCCGTGAGCGATGTGTTTGGGTTGGCTTAGCAAAATACTGTTTGCTGTCCTCTTGAATTTCATACCCAGAATGGTGTCTGGTTTGTGAGCTTGGGAGTTTTTGAATTGAGCGTTGAATTTATCGTTGAAGTTGTTGCCGTCGCCCACAAGAATCAGGTCGTTGACATGAAAGAAAAGGAAATATTTGCCGTCCTCACTCTTGTACAGGCAAGGATTGCTGTCAGATTCCTTGAAACCAACCAAATCAATCCATTTGGTGAGGGTTTCATACCAGTTTTTTGGGGATTGCTTGAGGCCGTACAAACTCTTTTTGAGTCTCAAGTACTGACATTTGCATTGGCAACCTTGTGGCGTTTTGATGATTACTTCCTTTTCCAGTGGTGCGTGCAAAAAGGCAGCCTTCACATCGTACTGCCGGACATCAAGTTTGTTTTTTAGGGCGCACAGTAAGATGGCTCTTAAGGAGGAAATTTTACCGGTTGGGGCAAATTTTTTGTCAAAGTCCAAGCCGTGAACCTGGTTGAAGCCTTTGACACAGATTTGAGCCTTGTGGATGATCACGTCGTCATGAGCGTTATCTTTGATTTTGAATATCCATGTTGTGTCCAGCGGATTCAGTGGAGTATTGCCTTCATAATCTTCCCAGAATTCAAGTAACTTGCATTGGTCAATTTCCTTTTTGATTGCCCCCCCCACTTGAAGCTGTCAGTGCACCTGCTTGCTTTATCAAACGTTTTAGGCTTGTAGTAGTGATGAAACCCGTACCGTTGGGGGGGTTTGATTGTTGATCAATCTTTTAGAGCCCTTCTAGAAGGCTCTCTGGTCGACTCTTCAATCATTGCAGGAGTTGACGTCCTTGGTTCAGCTGCGAAAATGGGTTGAGCCCGATGTGATGAGTCACTTCCAGATCTCAAGTCCGTTTCCGAAGTTTATGATTCCTCATCTGAAAAGGGAACCTCAGCTGGAGGGTCACGGTGTGGTGCCCCATCCTGGACACCCGGACCGCCTTAAGACCTCAATTCATAAACTGTTGCAAACGTATCGCCCGGCTGGACAACTTATCCTCAGGCTCATCCAACTATTGTTTACCCGCGCGCGCGCGCCGCGCCGCGCCGCGCTGCGCTTCCATTATCCGCGTCGCGCTCCGCGTCGCGCTCCGCTTCGCGCTCCGCCCCGCGTCGCGCCGCGCCGCGCCGCGCTCCTTTCATCCGCGCGCATCGCGCGTCCTTTATCCGTGTTGCTTCTCATCTCCGCCGTTGTTATAGAACGTCCCCATCTTTGTTCGTTGCGTGTCTTCATCTTTGTCGTTGCGCCTCCCAATCTCCTCATTGCTACCGTCGCGCGACGCTCATTCATGATCTACTGAATCCATCCCGACCGCACCCGCAAGCATTTGGCAGATCCTTGACCAACGCGAGTGACCACATGGTTGCCTTCCCGTTTCCGCTCTATTTGTAGAATCCGTTGTATATAGTCTAACAGGGCCTCCTGCCCATATAAGGAGGGGCTCTCCCCTGCCTTTTGGCCGACCATATTCCATCATCCTAGTATCTCAGATCGGAGTATCTCAGATCAGATCATCCTATCATCGCATCATCATCGTCTCAGCATCCCATAATCATAAGCAATTTATCCGTGGGCATCCTTCCCCACTTATCTGAGAAAATTATCCGGGTATATCTATGATTGCCCCTTGATCCTTTGAGCCTCCATACTCAAACTCTGTCCTTTGTGACCTTGATCCTTATCACCAACCAATAGCCTTGCTGGTTGAAGAAGAATTCCTGTCTGCCTGAATTCTTGAGTGTGTTATACCACTCTGATCCCTTTTTCCGATGTAAGACTCCAAACGGTGCTAAGCCGTGGCAGTTCTGTGGAGGGGAAAGGTGCTGTTTAGGCTGCCCTCCTAGGAGTTACAATAATATTTTAATGTAACCGGAATCAAGGTCCAGAACCTTATGGATGAGAAATCAAACTAAGAGAAGAGGGATAAAAGTTGTCGGTAGCAATGGAAACAACACTATCTGAGACAAGATGGTGCAGGGAAAGACTTGAACAAATAAGTCAAAGTTTGTTCAGAGTTCAATGGAACAAGGCAGTTGTAAGTAACAACGCCCACAAGCTAATAACTCTGGTCGTCAGCAGCTGATTAGGAAAGATCAACTCAATCCCAACCAACCTCCAGGTTCTCAATGAACCTGCCCAACTCTCCGCAATCAAGCGCTTGAAGGGTACCAGATAACTGTGGGAGGCTGAACAAAACAAAAGCAATTTGTTTGTGAAGCTCTAGAAGCAAATCAATAACGAATTCGAGCAAGAATATCCCAACACTTCTCAAGGAACTCAAGAATAGCGTGGCAAAATTCAACTTCAAAGAAGAAGGGAGGTATAACACTCCAGGTTTTAAGCTTAATAAAACCTCTTCAATCAAATGTGATTGGCTCCAGAAAGATGATCAAGGAGAGATCAAGACCAGTATGGTCGGAAAAAGGGATCAGAGTGGTATAACACACTCAAGAATTCAGGCAGACAGGAATTCTTCTTCAACCAGCAAGGCTATTGGTTGGTGATAAGGATCAAGGTCACAGAGGACTTAGTTTGAGTATGGAGGCTCAAAGGATCAAGGGGCAATCATAGATATACCCGGATAATTTTCTCAGATAAGTGGGGAAGGATGCCCACGGATAAATTGCTTATGATTATGGGATGCTGAGACGATGATGATGCGATGATCTGAGATCTGAGATCCAGGATGATGGGATATGGTCGAAAAAGCCGGGGAGAGCCCCTCCTTATATGGGCAGGAGGCCCTGTTAGACTATATACAACAGATTCTACAAATAGAGCGGAAACGGGAAGGCAACCATGTGGTCACTCGCGTTGGTCAAGGATCTGCCAAATGCTTGCGGGAGCGGTCGGGATGGATTCAGTAGATCATGGATGAGCGTCGCGCGACGGTAGCAAAGAGGAGAAGGGAGGCGCAACGACAAAGATGAAGACACGCAACCAACAAAGATGAGGACGTTCTATAACAACGGCGGAGATGAGAAGCAACACGGATAAAGAATGCGCGACGCGCGACGCGGATAATGGAAGCGCAGCGCGGCGCGGACGCGGCGCAGCGCGGCGCACGCGCGCGCGCGCGGGTAAACAATAGTTGGATGAGCCTGAGGATAAGTTGTCCAGCCGGGCGGTACGTTTGCAACAGTTTATGAATTGAAGTCTTAAGGCGGTCCGGGTGTCCAGGATGGGGCACCACATCTCTCCCCAACTTACAGACTGTCCCTAGTCTGCTCCCGAGTTTGATGCCATAGAAAGAAAGAAAGGAAAGACAGATGATTGAAACCAAAGAATGGCCATTTTGATCTTGAGAGTGGTTGAAGAGTTGAGGAAAATATCTTGATTCTTCCAAATGAACCCTAGAAGCGGCAGGAATAGAACAAGGAGGGCGTCCCAGGTGCTCACATATGTGGCATACAGTAGAGTTTTACAACGAAAACGCAGCAAATGACCCTGGTGGTGCACAATTGGGAGGACTTACTTCTGAGATAAGTTGCCCCTACGACAATGGAACTTCTTGACTTGATCAGCAGAGAACCTTCTGGCCAACCGAGTACCATCCAGCTCCTCCAAAACATAAGATCCACCTCTAACTTGATGAACCACTCGATAAGGGCCATTCCAACGATTAGAGAAAAGCTTGCCCCACTGGGTTTCCAAAGATCGATTATAAGCTAAAACTAGGTCACCAGGGTTCAAGGGCTCCCTGATTCGATTAGAGTGCTTGTCCTCCCAATACTGGACGGATTTTGCTCTGGCCTCCATCATCTTTTGATAAGCTTCATCACAAACGTCTTCACTTCGCTCCAGTTGCTTGGATCTAGCAACTAACAGATCAGTGGTTGAGGACACCTCTTCCCAAGAGATACCCAAGAAAGATTCCATTTCCAGATCCAAAGGAAGGACTGCTCTTTGACCAAAGATGATTTCGTAAGGTGAGTAGCCAGTAGTCGTTTTGGTTGAGATTCGATCAGAAAAGAGAACAAGAGGAAGGAATTTGCGACAATTCTTGCCACTTTCACCAGCCAGTTTAACAAGTGCAGCCTTCAAAGGGGCATGGCCTCGTTCCACCATGCCTTGTCCTTCAGGATAATAAGGAGTAGTAACTCTATGTTGTCCAGGAAGGGATTGGATCATTTCAGCAAGCTTGCCCCCAAATTCAGAGCCACCATCAGTAGAGTAAGATCGAGCCAGGCCATAACGCATTGTCCAGGTCTCGTAGAGGAAAGCTGCCACTGATTCAGAGCTAAGGTTCTTAAGAAATTTCGCTTCAACCCATCCGGAAAAATCATCCCTAGCCACAATGAGGTACTTAGCACCACCTGCCTTAATATGAACCACATCCATAGCAATCCTTCCAAAGACAGTGGACTCCCCAGTAGGATAACGAATTTCGGCTGGGCGCCTAAGATCACGTTTTTGGCAAACTTCACAACTCTTGCACCATTGGGAGACGGATTTCTTCAAAGATGGCCACCAGAATTGCTCGGATAATCGTCGATAAGTTTCAGT
Organism: Puccinia polysora; assembly: GCA_025617555.3. Classification (NCBI taxonomy): domain Eukaryota; kingdom Fungi; phylum Basidiomycota; class Pucciniomycetes; order Pucciniales; family Pucciniaceae; genus Puccinia; species Puccinia polysora. The sequence continues at coordinate 22,542,571 of CM062624.1, forward strand.
TTCCCCACGATGACCAAGGCCTTCATGGAGACTTTCAAGGATGGAATCTTGTTTAGAGGGAATAGTAACGACAATAAGGGCACAAGGATTGCCCCTCTTCATAAGTCTAGAGCCTTGAACAAAAAAATTAGAAGACTTTTGTTTGAGAGATCGAAATTCCTTAGCAGAGAGATCAGGAGGTTTTTGAAGAGTTGAAAGGTACTGCTCTAATTTAAACCAGAAGCCTTGTTGAAAGCCAGAATAATTTTGTGAAGAAAAAGAGAAAATAGGTCGAATTAAAGGTTCCTCTTCATTGAAATTGGTTCCAACGTCAGATTCGTTGTCCCCAAGAGGTCGTCGAGATAAACCGTCAGGCATGGTGAAAGATTTTCCAGGCCTGTGAACAATATCAAAAGAGAAAAGCTGGATAAAGGCCACCCAACGAGTCATAGGAGCATTGGGAAGACTGGGAGCGTTGATCATTTCAATGATGGATCGGGCATCAACTTGCGATTCGAAATGTTGGCCCCAGAGAACGGTTTGAAGTTTCTTCATCATTCGAGCCACACCACAGAGTTCCAGTTTGGGCTGGGAGTATCTAGATTCTAAATCTGAAAACAACAAAGATTCATAAAGAACAGGACGGTCCCAACCATTTTCATCTTCCTGAGTAAGGACGGCCCCAACAGATTGATAACTAGAATCAACAGCCAGCTTGATCTTGCCAGCTCCAGGTCCATAAGAGATCCTTTTCAAAACTATGTCTTTACCAACTATCCTTTTGAGTAGCTGGAAAGCACATTCACAATCTTGGGTCCAAATCCATTCAGCATCTTTTCTAGTTAGACGACGCAAGGGTGCACAGATTTTGGATAAAGATGGGATAAAGACTCTAACATAAGTGACAACACCTAGAAAGCCCCTAACTTCAGTTGGATTGATTGGGGTTGGCCAAGAGATGATCTTGTTGACTTTGGCTGGTGCCATCCTTCTTCCTTCCTTGCAGACCACATGACCAACAATTTCCAGAGCAGGGACACAAGCCGCCAGTTTGGATCCAGAGACAGTAAGGCCAGATTCCTCAATTCAAAACAGAATCCTCTCCAAGGTAGTAGCATATTCCCAGATAAAACGACGAATTCCTGAATGCCAAGGTAAGAGCTCATTATCATAGTCAGATACTGGACCTTTAATTCCGCCATCGTCAATAAAGATACCAGCATGATCAGGGATTTCATCCTGGAGGATCCACATCATCTGAGCCTGATAGACTGCGACCGAGTTGGTGGCTCCTTGAGGCAATCGAGTAAGTTGAAATCGACCAAGAGGAGTGTCGAAAGTGGTAAGAGGACGAGAAATAGGATGTAAGGATCGTTCGTCATAGCCACCCATAATATCCCCTAGACCATAGCAAGCTCTTCCCCCAAAGGATTCAACAAATTCTTCAGTAGCAGGAGGGATACCAGAGTCTTTAATAGTAACTTTATTAAGAGGTTGAAGATCATGAACTATTCTAAGTTTACCATTACTCTTGAGGACACAGAAGACGGGGCTGGAGTAACTAGAAGTTGACTGTTCATACAGGCCAGTTCGAACTCGTTCCCGGACCAACTTGATGAATTCGTCAACTTTAGCAGCAGGGATAGGGATCTTTTTCTTTTGCCAAGGATCATGTTCAACTACAGGGATGATATAAGGGAGGCCATAGGATTCCCGCAAGAGACCTCTCTCTTCTTCACAGAAAGCAATAGATTTTTCTCTTAGAGATAAGACATTTTTAATTAAATTTAACTCATCAGGAAGAAGCCATCCATCTGGACCAAAGTTGACCACCTTCAGACGTTCTTCAGTGACCCGTCCATTAGGCACAAAGGGACCAGTAAGAGATTGAGGAAGCCCACAGTAAGGATTGCGAGATAGAGGAGGACGCATAAGGGGAGGATTGAGGTTGAGAGGCATAGGCTGGTTGACTGGTTGGATCTTTTTAGCAACTGGTTTATACTTAGTGGCAAAAGAGAGAAGTTCTTGTTTCCTCCAAGAGTTGACCAGTGAGACTTGATTACGAAAGCTGATTCCAAGTTCCAACATCTTCCAAGTCCGATGTTCTGCAATATCCTTGAAGGGTGCCTTTTCCATAAAAGGAGAACCAGGAGATAATACGTTGCTCAAATGTGTGGCACAAGGTAGAGTTTCGAAAATGATGGTAGAAGATTGCCCTGGCAGTGCACAATTGGGAGGACTTACTTGTACCCCAAATTGCCTCCACTGCAGCCCATATTCCTTCATACCAAAATCACCAAAAACGGAATTGCAATTAGGATCTAGTTTAGACTCATTGCGGAGATTCAAACCGGAACTGAGAGAAGATTGATCAGACTTAAAAGTAGAAGGAAAAGAAGACACAACAGATCCAGAGAGAGAAGGAGATGGAGGAGAAATATTTTTGGATTTTTCTATTTTGATATGTTTCTGTTTTTTAATATTCTTGAGCTCAGAAGAGAATGATTAAAGGAATGAAAAATAAGCCTGAGGGAGGGGAGTTGACCCTTGAGTTGCAGTCTGAGGCTGAAAAGAACTACAATCATTAGTAGGATCAACTATTCCCCTAAAAAATGAGAGGAACTAGAGTTATCCTTCTGCTTTCCCTTAAAAGATGATTTGGGAGAATAACCAGGAAAATCTCTTTCCCAACGACCAGAATCCAAAGAGCAAAGAGGGACTTCAATTTTCCTGCCATCAGCATCAGGGAGAAGAATTCTCTCCCCAACTTGATCAGAAAACATCAGGGTTGCACCAAAGTCCATTAAGAAGGGTCGTCCCAAGATCATAGGACTGTCCAAACGAGTAATCCAAAAATGGCAGGTTCCAACAATATTTCGACCAATCCTGACTGGTACATCTTCAGCAATACCAACCAGTTCACAAGCTTGATTTCCTATCCCATACACTGCAGAGTTGAAGCTGACCCTAGGACTAAGTTTGAGCTTGCAGGCCATAGCATCCAAGATTAAGTTAAGCTGAGATCCAGAATCCACAAGAGGAGAAACAGTTTTAGCTGAGTCACCAAGATAACAAGGAAGAAAGCCAAGGGGACAGGAATAAAGATTGGATTCTATAGAAGGACTGGTTCCACCAGAGTCCTCCATTAAAGTGCCAGAGGAGACTTTGAGTTCTTCAGGGCCAATTTCCACACGTCGACAAGAGACCCATTTCTTCATTCCTTCAGCAACAGATGGAGAGATCGATAGAAGTTCAGCCACAGATAGATCAGGAATTTTGAGATCAGAAATTTTCTTTAATACTCCCTCCACAGCATTAGGGTGATCCTTGGAGATGCCTCTTTCAAATCGAACTTTTGGCTGGGTGGGGGGAGGAAGTTCAGGTGACGCAAAATCTAAGATTGGATTAGAAGGTTGAGGTGAGGGAGAAGGATCAGGGTGATCTGGGAACCTTTCCATGAGTGGTTCCTTTTCCACCTCCATGTCTTCTACATCAGAGGAAGGAGGCTCAAGTGTTGATCGACGTTTAACGGGTTTTCGAAGGATTGAAGTTGGCAAGGAAGGAGCCTTATGAGGTTTAGGTTCCTCATGTCGTTTCCTGGCTGGATTGGATTGATAAGTAGTCCCAGCAAGACTAGAGGAAGAAATGGCTGGAGGATACCAAGGTTGAAGGGTACCACAGGATGATCGAAATTCAAAGGAAGCAAGGGATGCTTTCACAGGAGGTGATGGCTGGTAAGAGGCCACCACATGTCGGATAGGACGAGACGAGTCAAAAGGGATTAGGGCACCATTAGGGAGGAAGTAATTGTTTCCTCTCTGCTCTACCAACTTTTCCTTTAAGTCCTTCTGAAGTTCTTGACATCGTCCGGTTCCATGGCCTTCCCTATGACAGTAGTAACAGACCAGAGTTGATTTGGGGACAGAAGAAGGAGTTTTAGGAGTAGCTAGCGAAGAAATCTTTTGATCTATTTTGTTCTCAAAGGCTCTAAGTAACTTGGTGATTTCATCTATAGTAGTGGGTTCTCGATTGGAATTAGGATCTGCTTTAGGCCTACGATCTGCCTCCATTTTAATCATAATATCGTTTGACTCTTTAAAAGAAGGAGCATGGACTGGTTCAGTAGTTCTAGGCTTTTCAAAGGTAAGAGCAGTTTGACCTTTCATGACTTTATCCACAGTACTCCTAAGGGTAAGAAAAACGGGGAGCTTGAATTGATTATCCCTGGTAGTAATCATGGATCCAGATTTGACCAGTTCTTCTTTAATCCTTTCCTGCACAGCCGACAAAAAAGATTGGAAGAACTTTGCTCGAATTTCGTCCACTGTGTCAATGTGATCATTTCGGATAAGATAGTTTTGAATGGGGTCCCAAGACTTCCTAAAGATCTGATAGTCAGAGGCTGAAGAAATACCACCATTTGAGATCCACTGAGAAACCAGAGCATCCAAATCCTGCAGAATAAACCTAGCCACATCTATTTTACCCCAGTATGCCAACATAGCCTCCCTGAGAAGCGTCCAGTTGTGGGATTCGAATCCCTCGAAAGACTCGATTACCTCCATAACTTCATCAGAGGAGATAAAGAATCGTAACTGATAAGCCATATCGAATTCACTAGCTCCATCTACTTCAGCAGCCATTTCGTAGGAGTCCAAGAATCGCTCGACATTTGTACCGTTGAAGCCTAAGTTCTTGTTCTGGGGTTTGATCTTTACCATCTTAGGTCAAACAGAGGTGGTTGGAGTAGCGGGAGATGCCATATCAAATAACAGAGTTCCTAGGGGATCCAAAGAGCAGATTTCCAAAGTGGCTCACGAGTGTGGCAAGAGTAGGGTTTCGCCAAAAACGACAAGTATCTTGCCCGAGCGGTGCACAAATTGGGAGGACTTACTTCTAGACCAAGCTGCCTCCACGGATTGGAAAAAAGAACAAACAGAAAAAGAAGGAGAAATTGGATAGGATTTTGGAGTTGATTCTTCAAGTTGTTGGGACTGTAAATCCCAAGGTTGCTGGTTCGATCCCGGCCCGGGGGACCAAATGTAAGACTCCAAACGGTGCTAAGCCGTGGCAGTTCTGTGGAGGGGAAAGGTGCTGTTTAGGCTGCCCTCCTAGGAGTTACAATAATATTTTAATGTAACCGGAATCAAGGTCCAGAACCTTATGGATGAGAAATCAAACTAAGAGAAGAGGGATAAAAGTTGTCGGTAGCAATGGAAACAACACTATCTGAGACAAGATGGTGCAGGGAAAGACTTGAACAAATAAGTCAAAGTTTGTTCAGAGTTCAATGGAACAAGGCAGTTGTAAGTAACAACGCCCACAAGCTAATAACTCTGGTCGTCAGCAGCTGATTAGGAAAGATCAACTCAATCCCAACCAACCTCCAGGTTCTCAATGAACCTGCCCAACTCTCCGCAATCAAGCGCTTGAAGGGTACCAGATAACTGTGGGAGGCTGAACAAAACAAAAGCAATTTGTTTGTGAAGCTCTAGAAGCAAATCAATAACGAATTCGAGCAAGAATATCCCAACACTTCTCAAGGAACTCAAGAATAGCGTGGCGAAATTCAACTTCAAAGAAGAAGGGAGGTATAACACTCCAGGTTTTAAGCTTAATAAAACCTCTTCAATCAAATGTGATTGGCTCCAGAAAGATGATCAAGGAGAGATCAAGACCAGTATGGTCGGAAAAAGGGATCAGAGTGGTATAACACACTCAAGAATTCAGGCAGACAGGAATTCTTCTTCAACCAGCAAGGCTATTGGTTGGTGATAAGGATCAAGGTCACAGAGGACTTAGTTTGAGTATGGAGGCTCAAAGGATCAAGGGGCAATCATAGATATACCCAGATAATTTTCTCAGATAAGTGGGGAAGGATGCCCACGGATAAATTGCTTATGATTATGGGATGCTGAGATGATGATGATGCGATGATCTGAGATCTGAGATCCAGGATGATGGGATATGGTCGAAAAAGCCGGGGAGAGCCCCTCCTTATATGGGCAGGAGGCCCTGTTAGACTATATACAACAGATTCTACAAATAGAGCGGAAACGGGAAGGCAACCATGTGGTCACTCGCGTTGGTCAAGGATCTGCCAAATGCTTGCGGGAGCGGTCGGGATGGATTCAGTAGATCATGGATGAGCGTCGCGCGACGGTAGCAAAGAGGAGAAGGGAGGCGCATCGACAAAGATGAAGACACGCAACCAACAAAGATGAGGACGTTCTATAACAACGGCGGAGATGAGAAGCAACACGGATAAAGAATGCGCGACGCGCGACGCGCGCGGATGGAAGGAGCGCGGCGCGGCGCGGAGCGGGGAGCGACGCGGAGCGCGACGCGGATAATGGAAGCGCAGCGCGGCGCGGACGCGGCGCGGCGCGGCGCACGCGCGCGCGCGCGCGGGTAAACAATAGTTGGATGAGCCTGAGGATAAGTTGTCCAGCCGGGCGGTACGTTTGCAACAGTTTATGAATTGAAGTCTTAAGGCGGTCCGGGTGTCCAGGATGGGGCACCACACCGACCATACTGGTCTTGATCTCCCTTGATCATCTTTCTGGAGCCAATCACATTTGATTGAAGAGGTTTTATTAAGCTTAAAACCTGGAGTGTTATACCTCCCTTCTTCTTTGAGGTTGAATTTCGCCACGCTATTCTTGAGTTCCTTGAGAAGTGTTGGGATATTCTTGCTCAAATTTGTTATTGATTTGCTTCTAGAGCTTCATAAACAAATTGCTTTTGTTTTGTTCAGCCTCCCACAGTTATCTGGTACCCTTCAAGCGCTTGATTGCGGAGAGTTGGGCGGGTTCATTGAGAACCTGGAGGTTGGTTGGGATTGAGTTGATCTTTCCTAATCAGCTGCTGACAACCAGAGTTATTAGCTTGTGGGCGTTGTTACTTACAACTGCCTTGCTCTATTGAACTCTGAACAAACTTTGACTTATTTGTTCAAGTCTTGCCCTGCACCATCTTGTCTCAGATAGTGTTGTTTCCATCGCTACCGACAACTCTTATCCCTCTTCTCTTAGTTTGATTTCTCATCCATAAGGTTCTGGACCTTGATTCCGGTTACATTAAAATATTATTGTAACTCCTAGGAGGGCAGCCTAAACAGCACCTTTCCCCTCCACAGAACTGCCACGGCTTAGCACCGTTTGAAGTCTTACATTTGGTCCCCCGGGCCGGGATCGAACCAGCAACCTTGGGATTTACAGTCCCAACTTGAAGAATCAACTCCGAAATCCTATCCAATTTCTCTTTCTTTTTCTGTTTGTTCCTTTTTCGATCCGTGAGGCAGCTTGGTCTAGAAGTAAGTCCTCCCAATTTGTGCACCGCTTGGGCAAGATACTTGTCGTTTTTGGCGAAACCCTACTCTTGCCACACTCGTGAGCCACTTTGGAAATCTGCTCTTTGGATCCCCTAGGAACTCTGTTATTCGATATGGCATCTCCCGCTACTCCAACCACCTCTGTTCGACCTAAGATGGTAAAGATCAAACCCCAGAACAAGAACTTAGGCTTCAACGGTACAAATGTCGAGCGATTCTTGGACTCCTATGAAATGGCTGCTGAAGTGGATGGAGCTAGTGAATTCGATATGGCTTATCAGTTGCGATTCTTTATCTCCTCAGATGAAGTTATGGAGGTAATCCAGTCTTTCGAGGGATTCGAATCCCACAACTGGACGCTTCTCAGGGAGGCTATGTTGGCATACTGGCGTAAAATAGATGTGGCTAGGTTTACTCTGCAGGATTTGGATGCTCTGGTTTCTCAGTGGATCTCAAATGGTGGTATTTCTTCAGCCTCTGACTATCAGATCTTTAGGAAGTCTTGGGACCCCATTCAAAACTATCTTATCCAAAACGATCACATTGACACAGTGGACAAAATTCGAGCAAAGTTCTTCCAATCTTTTTCGTCGGCTGTGCAGGAAAGGATTAAAGAAGAACTGGTCAAATCTGGATCCATGATTACTACCAGGGATAATAGATTCAAGCTCCCCGTTTTTCTTACCCTTAGGAGTACTGTGGATAAAGTCATGAAAGGTCAAACTGCTCTTACCTTTGAAAAGCCTAGAACTACTGAACCAGTCCATGCTCCTTCTTTTAAAGAGTCAAACGATATTATGATTTAAATGGAGGCAGATCGTAGGCCTAAAGCAGATCCTAATCCCAATCGAGAACCTACTACTATAGATGAAATCACCAAGTTACTTAGAGCCTTTGAGAACAAAATAGATCAAAAGATTTCTTCGCTAGCTACTCCTAAAACTCCTTCTTCTGTCCCCAAATCAACTCTGGTCTGTTACTACTGTCATAGGGAAGGCCATGGAACCGGACGATGTCAAGAACTTCAGAAGGACTTAAAGGAAAAGTTGGTAGAGCAGAGGGGAAACAATTACTTCCTCCCTAATGGTGCCCTAATCCCTTTTGACTCGTCTCGTCCTATCCGACATGTGGTGGCCTCTTACCAGCCATCACCTCCTGTGAAAGCATCTCTTGCTTCCTTTGAATTTCGATCATCCTGTGGTACCCTCCAACCTTGGTATCCTCCAGCCATTTCTTCCTCTAGTCTTGCTGGGACTACTTATCAATCCGATCCAGCCAGGAAACGACATGAGGAACCTAAACCTCATAAGGCTCCTTCCTTGCCAACTTCAATCCTTCAAAAACCCGTTAAACTTCGATCCACACTTGAGCCTCCTTCCTCTGATGTAGAAGACATGGAGGTGGAAAAGGAACCACTCATGGAAAGGTTCCCAGATCACCCTGATCCTTCTCCCTCACCTCAACCTTCTAATCCAATCTTAGATTCTGCGTCACCTGAACTTCCTTCCCCCACCCAGCCAAAAGTTCGATTTGAAAGAGGCATCTCCAAGGATCACCCTAATGCTGTGGAGGGAGTATTAAAGAAAATTTCTGATCTCAAAATTCCTGATCTATCTGTGGCTGAACTTCTATCAATCTCTCCATCTGTTGCTGAAGGAATGAAGAAATGGGTCTCTTGTCGACGTGTGGAAATTGGCCCTGAAGAACTCAAAGTCTCCTCTGGCACTTTAATGGAGGACTCTGGTGGAACCAGTCCTTCTATAGAATCCAATCTTTATTCCTGTCCCCTTGGCTTTCTTCCTTGTTATCTTGGTGACTCAGCTAAAACTGTTTCTCCTCTTGTGGATTCTGGATCTCAGCTTAACTTAATCTTGGATGCTATGGCCTGCAAGCTCAAACTTAGTCCTAGGGTCAGCTTCAACTGTGCGGTGTATGGGATAGGAAATCAAGCTTGTGAACTGGTTGGTATTGCTGAAGATGTACCAGTCAGGATTGGTCAAAATATTGTTGGAACCTGCCATTTTTGGATTACTCGTTTGGACAGTCCTATGATCTTGGGACGACCCTTCTTAATGGACTTTGGTGCAACCCTGATGTTTTCTGATCAAGTTGGGGAGAGAATTCTTCTCCCTGATGCTGATGGCAGGAAAATTGAAGTCCCTCTTTGCTCTTTGGATTCTGGTCGTTGGGAAAGAGATTTTCCTGGTCATTCTCCCAAATCATCTTTTAAGGGGAAGCAGAAGGATAACTCTAGTTCCTCTCATTTTTTAGGGGAATAGTTGATCCTACTAATGATTGTAGTTCTTTTCAGCCTCAGACTGCAACTCAAGGGTCAACTCCCCTCCCTCAGGCTTATTTTTCATTCCTTTCATCATTCTCTTCTGAGCTCAAGAATATTAAAAAACAGAAACATATCAAAATAGAAAAATCCAAAAATATTTCTCCTCCATCTCCTTCTCTCTCTGGATCTGTTGTGTCTTCTTTTCCTTCTACTTTTAAGTCTGATCAATCTTCTCTCAGTTTCGGTTCGAATCTCCGCAATGAGTCTAAACTAGATCCTAATTGCAATTCCGTTTTTGGCGATTTTGGTATGAAGGAATATAGGCTGCAGTGGAGGCAATTTGGGGTACAAGTAAGTCCTCCCAATTGTGCACTGCCAGGGCAAACTTTTACCGTCATTTTCGAAACTCTACCTTGTGCCACACATGTGAGCAACGTATTATCTCCTGGTTCTCCTTTTATGGAAAAGGCACCCTTCAAGGATATTGCAGAACATCGGACTTGGAAGATGTTGGAACTTGGACTCAGCTTTCCTAATCAAGTCTCTCTGGTCAACTCTTGGAGGAAACAAGAACTTCTCTCTTTTGCCACTAAGTATAAACCAGTTGCTAAAAAGATCCAACCAGTCAACCAGCCTATGCCTCTCAACCTCAATCCTCCCCTTATGCGTCCTCCTCTATCTCGCGATCCTTACTGTGGGTTTCCTCAATCTCTTACTGGTCCCTTTGTGCCTAATGGACGGGTCACTGAAGAACGTCTGAAGGTGGTCAACTTTGGTCCAGATGGATGGCTTCTTCCTGATGAGTTAAATTTAATCAAAAATTTCTTATCTCTAAGAGAAAAATCTATTGCTTTCTGTGAAGAAGAGAGAGGTCTCTTGCGGGAATCCTATGGCCTCCCTTATATCATCCCTGTAGTTGAACATGATCCTTGGCAAAAGAAAAAGATCCCTATCCCCGCTGCTAAAGTTGACGAATTCATCAAGTTGGTCTGGGAACGAGTTCGAACTGGCCTGTATGAACAGTCAACTTCTAGTTACTCCAGCCCCGTCTTCTGTGTCCTCAAGAGTAATGGTAAACTTAGAATAGTTCATGATCTTCAACCTCTTAATAAAGTTACTATTAAAGACTCTGGTATCCCTCCTGCTACTGAAGAATTTGTTGAATCCTTTGCGGGAAGAGCTTGCTATGGTCTAGGGGATATTATGGGTGGATATGACGAACGATCCTTACATCCTATTTCTTGTCCTCTCACTACTTTCGACACTCCTCTTGGTCGATTTCAACTTACTCGATTGCCTCAAGGAGCCACCAACTCGGTCGCAGTCTATCAGGCTCAGATGATGTGGATCCTCCAGGATGAAATCCCTGATCATGCTGGTATCTTTATTGACAATGGCGGAATTAAAGGTCCAGTATCTGACTATGATAATGAGCTCTTACCTTGGCATTCAGGAATTCGTCGTTTTATCTGGGAATATGCTACTACCTTGGAGAGGATTCTGTTTTGAATCGAGGAATCTGGCCTTGCTGTCTCTGGATCCAAACTGGCAGCTTGTGTCCCTGCTCTGGAAATTGTTGGTCATGTGGTCTGCAAGGAAGGAAGAAGGATGGCACCAGCCAAAGTCAACAAGATCATCTCTTGGCCTACCCCAATCAATCCAACTGAAGTTAGGGGCTTTCTAGGTGTTGTCACTTATGTTAGAATCTTTATCCCATCTTTATCCAAAATCTGTGCACCCTTGCGTCGTCTAACTAGAAAAGATGCTGAATGGATTTGGACCCAAGATTGTGAATGTGCTTTCCAGCTACTCAAAAGGATAGTTGGTGAAGACATAGTTTTCAAAAAGATCTCTTACGGACCTGGAGCTGGCAAGATCAAGCTGGCTGTCGATTCTAGTTATCAATCTGTTGGGGCCGTCCTTACTCAGGAAGATGAAAATGGTTGGGACCGTCCTGTTCTTTATGAATCTTTGTTGTTTTCAGATGTAGAATCCAGATACTCCCAGCCCAAACTGGAACTCTGTGGTGTGGCTCGAATGATGAAGAAACTTCAAACCGTTCTCTGGGGCCAACATTTCGAATTGCAAGTTGATGCCCAATCCATCATTGAAATGATCAACGCTCCCAGTCTTCCCAATGCTCCTATGACTCGTTGGGTGGCCTTTATCCAGCTTTTCTCTTTTGATATTGTTCACAGGCCTGGAAAATCTTTCACCATGCCTGACGGTTTATCTTGACGACCTCTTGGGGACAACGAATCTGATGTTGGAACCAATTTCAATGAAGAGGAACCTTTAATTCAACCTATTTTCTCTTTTTCTTCACAAAATTATTCTGGCTTTCAACAAGGCTTCTGGTTTAAATTAGAGCAGTACCTTTCAACTCTTCAAAAACCTCCTGATCTCTCTGCTAAGGAATTTCGATCTCTCAAACAAAAGTCTTCTAATTTTTTTGTTCAAGGCTCTAGACTTATGAAGAGGGGCAATCCTTGTGCTCTTATTGTCGTTACTATTCCCTCTAAACAAGATTCCATCCTTGAAAGTCTCCATGAAGGCCTTGGTCATTGTGGGGAAACTGAAACTTATCGACAATTATCCGAACGATTCTGGTGGCCATCTTTGAAGAAATCCGTCTCCCAATGGTGCAAGAGTTGTGAAGTTTGCCAAAAACGTGATCTTAGGCGCCCAGCCAAAATTCGTTATCCTACTTGGGAGTCCACTGTCTTTGGAAGGATTGCTATGGATGTGGTTCATATTAAGGCAGGTGGTGCTAAGTACCTCATTGTGGCTAGGGATGATTTTTCCGGATGGGTTGAAGCGAAATTTCTTAAGAACCTTAGCTCTGAATCAGTGGCAGCTTTCCTCTACGAGACCTGGACAATGCGTTATGGCCTGGCTCGATCTTACTCTACTGATGGTGGCTCTGAATTTGGGGGCAAGCTTGCTGAAATGATCCAATCCCTTCCTGGACAACATAGAGTTACTACTCCTTATTATCCTGAAGGCCAAGGCATGGTGGAACGAGGCCATGCCCCTTTGAAGGCTGCACTTGTTAAACTGGCTGGTGAAAGTGGCAAGAATTGTCGCAAATTCCTTCCTCTTGTTCTCTTTTCTGATCGAATCTCAACCAAAAGGACTACTGGGTACTCACCTTACAAAATCGTCTTTGGTCAAAGAGCAGTCCTTCCTTTGGATCTGGAAATGGAATCTTTCTTGGGTATCTCTTGGGAAGAGGTGTCCTCAACCACTGATCTGTTAGTTGCTATATCCAAGCAACTGGAGCGAAGTGAAGACGTTTGTGATGAAGCTTATCAAACGATGATGGAGGCCAGAGCAAAATCCGTCCAGTATTGGGAGGACAAGCACTCTAATTGAATCAGGGAGCCCTTGAACCCTGGTGACCTAGTTTTAGCTTATAATCGATCTTTGGAAACCCAGTGGGGCAAGCTTTTCTCTAATCGTTGGAATGGCCCTTATCGAGTGGTTCATCAGGTTAGAGGTGGATCTTATGTTTTGGAGGAGCTGGATGGTACTCGTTTGGCCAGAAGGTTCTCTGCTGATCAAGTCAAGAAGTTCCATTGTCGTGGGGGCAACTTATCTCAGAAGTAAGTCCTCCCAATTGTGCACCACCAGGGTCATTTGCTGCGTTTTTGTTGTAAAACTCTACTGTATGCCACATATGTGAGCACCTGGGACGCCCTCCTTGTTCTATTGCTGCTGCTTCTAGGGTTCATTTGGAAGAATCAAGATATTTTCCTCAACTCTTCAACCACTCGCAAGATCAAAATGGCCATTCTTTGGTTTCAATCATCTGTCTTTCCTTTCTTTCTTTCTATGGCATCAAACTCGGGAGCAGACTAGGGACAGTCTGTAAGTTGGGGAGAGATGTGGTGCCCAATCCTGGACACCCGGACCGCCTTAAGACCTCAATTCATAAACTGTTGCAAACGTATCGCCCGGCTGGACAACTAATCCTCAGGCTCATCCAACTATTGTTTACCCGCGCGCGCGCGCCGCGCCGCGCCGCGCTGCGCTTCCATTATCCGCTTCGCGCTCCGCGTCGCGCTCCGCGTCGCGCCGCGCCGCGCCGCGCTCCTTTCATCCGCGCGCGTCGCGCGTCCTTTATCCGTGTTGCTTCTCATCTCCGCCGTTGTTATAGAACGTCCCCATCTTTGTTCGTTGCGTGTCTTCATCTTTGTCGTTGCGCCTCCCAATCTCCTCATTGCTACCGTCGCGCGACGCTCATTCATGATCTACTGAATCCATCCCGACCGCACCCGCAAGCATTTGGCAGATCCTTGACCAACGCGAGTGACCACATGGTTGCCTTCCCGTTTCCGCTCTATTTGTAGAATCTGTTGTATATAGTCTAACAGGGCCTCCTGCCCATATAAGGAGGGGCTCTCCCCTGCCTTTTGGCCGACCATATTCCATCATCCTAGTATCTCAGATTGGAGTATCTCAGATCAGATCATCCTATCATCGCATCATCATCGTCTCAGCATCCCATAATCATAAGCAATTTATCCGTGGGCATCCTTCCCCACTTATCTGAGAAAATTATCCGGGTATATCTATGATTGCCCCTTGATCCTTTGAGCCTCCATACTCAAACTCTGTCCTTTGTGACCTTGATCCTTATCACCAACCAATAGCCTTGCTGGTTGAAGAAGAATTCCTGTCTGCCTGAATTCTTGAGTGTGTTATACCACTCTGATCCCTTTTTCCGACCATACTGGTCTTGATCTCCCTTGATCATCTTTCTGGAGCCAATGACATTTGATTGAAGAGGTTTTATTAAGCTTAAAACCTGGAGTGTTATACCTCCCTTCTTCTTTGAGGTTGAATTTCGCCACGCTATTCTTGAGTTCCTTGAGAAGTGTTGGGATATTCTTGCTCAAATTCGTTATTGATTTGCTTCTAGAGCTTCATAAACAAATTGCTTTTGTTTTGTTCAGCCTCCCACAGTTATCTGGTACCCTTCAAGCGCTTGATTGCGGAGAGTTGGGCGGGTTCATTGAGAACCTGGAGGTTGGTTGGGATTGAGTTGATCTTTCCTAATCAGCTGCTGACGACCAGAGTTATTAGCTTGTGGGCATTGTTACTTACAACTGCCTTGCTCTATTGAACTCTGAACAAACTTTGACTTATTTGTTCAAGTCTTGCCCTGCACCATCTTGTCTCAGATAGTGTTGTTTCCATCGCTACCGACAACTCTTATCCCTCTTCTCTTAGTTTGATTTCTCATCCATAAGGTTCTGGACCTTGATTCCGGTTACATTAAAATATTATTGTAACTCCTAGGAGGGCAGCCTAAACAGCACCTTTCCCCTCCACAGAACTGCCACGGCTTAGCACCGTTTGGAGTCTTACAACGGTAGTTCATTTGGTTTGTTTGATCACCACCATCACCTTCTGCTTCTGGCATAGATTCGTTGACAATATTGAAGTCAAGATCCAAGGTAGAGTCAATACCCAGTTGGTCAATTGACTGTTTCAGGAAACAAACATGCTTAGATTGAATAATTTGTCCATTCGGCATGAGGATCCAATAAGAGAGGAACTCAGGGTTATAACCTACCAATTTTCCCCCCTGCCCTTTTGGGTTAAATTTAGCCCCCTTTACCCTTCTCTGATTCAATACAATAGCCGTGATGCCAATGTTGAAGATAGCTGGAGGATAACTTGCTCTTTTTGATCAGTCCCCAAGGGGATCAACCCAGGCCTTCTTTTGGGATCTGGTTGAGGCTGAGACAGCACAATTTGAGAACTTTGGACCAATGCTTCCGAGGCAGTTTTGCTGAGCTCAACGAGGACCTCACACTCTTGACTATGGTTTGGTTGGCTCTTTCTGCCCAGCCGTTGTGTTCAGGGTGGTACGGTTCTGCTATGAGATGGTTGACAAATCTGTTCTCAAGGTATGCGGTGAACTTCTTGTTTAAAAACTTGGTGACACCGTCTGAACACACAGTTGATGGGTAGTAGCCACAGATGTTCCTTTGCTTCTCTATTACTTTCATTAGGACTGGCGTTGCATTGTCTTTTTGAGTCAATGGGATGCCAGAGATATAGCCGGAGTAGTTTTCCACAACCGTCAGGATGTATCTTTCGCGTCAATGAGATTCTGGTGTGATTGGGCCTATGATTTCTAGATGAATCCGTTCAAATGGTTTAGTGGACGCGGTGGAGACAGCTTTGAAAGGGGATTTGGTTATCTTGCAGAGTACAGTCCTTACATTCAAATCCATCCTTTTCGGCTGCGCTGGGTTTAGCGCCCTTGATTTTGGACAAGCGGCCAATGGAAGCGTGGCCGTAGGAGAGATGAAGGTCCTTGAGTGATCTTGAGTCTTCTTGCTGCGACAGGTAGCATTGATTGTTGCCTATTTTGCGTGGTTTGTCAAGGACGAAAAGACTGTTCATGACAGTACCCTGACATATTTTGATTTCTTCCTTTTTTAACTCGAAACTCCTAGCTTTGGCCTTCAGCGTACATTCATGTTCAAGTAGTTTTCCTGGGCTGACTAGGTTGACAACAATGTCTGGAACATACAGACAGTTGGACAGAGTGATGAATTGATTCTTCCATTCTAGTCTGACCGTCCCCAACCCCAGAATGGGTAGATTCGCACCGGAGTTTCCAGTCGTTATGTGCTCTCCCATTCTGGGTTTGAGGTTGGTGAAGAATTTGTCTTCATTGAATATGTGGGAGGTTGCTCCGCTGTCTATCAGGATATTGTTCTGTGCTCCTATCTCTGAGTCTATCCATCTGGTTACAAACGCATGGAAATGGGCGGTCTCCTGAGTCTTCTTCTGCTTATCCTTCCATTTACTCTGGTTCTCTCTCCACCACTCGGGAGCTTTTTCCGGATGTAAGTGAAAACACTCAGATTCAGAGTGATGCTTGTCCTGCTTCAGATTGTGATATTCTTCAGTACACCTGCTTGAGATGAAGTTCTTTGTTTTGGTCCTCATTGTGGCTAGTGCGGTTTCAGCAGTACCCCGCGGAGTCCCTTTTTCATTGCTTTTGGCTTTAATCTTGTTGTGGTACTGGATAAGGTGATTGCATACAAATTCGACCAAGATTTGCTTGTTGGAATGCATAAGTTGGCGCTTAAGATCTTGAAGACTCGGTGGAAGCTTGAACATCATCAAATAGGCAAGGATGTCGTTGGGTAGTTCTATACCGATGTCAATCATCTTCTTGATTGAGGTTTTGATGTCCGTTACAAAGTTCGTGATCTCATCCTCTCTGAAGCCTACGTGAAGGAAGTTGTTGAATATTCTTGCTCAATTTGACGCTTGAGAAGAGGAAAACCGCTCCTTGATGGCACGCCATATGTCCTTGGCCGAATTGATGATGGTTGCGCTTATGACATTGTTGTGAGTGATAGAATCTACCTTGGATATGAGGAGAAGTTGAATTTCATTGTTGTAAATCGGAAAGAGATCTCCTGTGGTTGAGTCAAGGACATTGAGTACTCCTCTGAGTTTGAGTAGGGCCATCATCTTGTCTCTCCAAATGCCATAGTTTTCTTTGGTTAGGAGCGGGGTTGTTTCCAGAGCTGTTTTGAGCATAGCTTGTTGAAAGGAGTCCAACAAGAAACCGGAGGAACTTGCCATAGTGCTGGTTCTTGCTGGTCGGGGAGAGCCTTTGGCTTTTAACCGAGTAACTTTGAGAAATGATTATTGAATTTTAACCAGAAAGACTGAAACAGTAGAGAAGACCTTTGATGAGACTCAAACAACTAGGATGAAAACTTGTCTCAAACAAAGGAGTAGAATACCTACACTGCGATGTAATAAGCCAGATAGAGTTGACTATGGCATCGTGAGAGGACAGGGAGATGACGCAATGGATCTGAATGATGAGACAGAGGCCCTTAGGTCAATTGATGTTCAGATGAACATGAGTGCGGAGTGATCTTACCAGTTAGAGGAGAGAGGTCTTGAGATATGACTTGTTGAATCAATGACTGAGTATCTTGGACTTGAGAGTGTATCTTGAAGGGTTGAGATGAAAGAAGAGTTGTCGGGAATTTGAGAGAAGTGAGATTGAAAGAAGGGAGCAAAGAAAAGAGATAGGAGAATGAAAACCAGATGAATGAGAATGAGATCAGAATCTGTATCAGATCAGAATTGAAGAACCCGCAGATACAACCAGGATTGCTACAAGCTATTAACAGTCCAACTGCTGTAGTCGGCGTCGCTGTTGTGTTCCCATTTTGGAGCATTAGCACCGTTGATTAGACTCGCGATACTCAAGTCTTCAGGTCTCTGAGTGAGAGAGACCTCCCCTCTCTCTACATCATTGTCCTGCGTCACTCCTCCTCATCCTTGCGCGTCGCTCCTCCTCATCCCTGCGCGTCGCTCATCACTCATCATCATCATCATCATGATCCTCTGCTTCCTTCTTCTCATGCGCCCCAAACCAACCATGGAAATTGATTGGAGCATCCAAAAAGCTTAGAAGGCTCAGATCAAAACTCAAGACTCATCAGGGTGCCAAGAAATGATTCTTGGTCACCAGTAGTGGTCAATTCAAAAAATCTTAGCCACTCCACATCCGCCCAAGAACCTTGCTCTGAGGCTCAAAAAGACAAAGTTGATCAACCCAATTTGTTCATCATCAATCATCAAACTACTACCCACTCACTCAATCGAATGGATCAGGATAAGAAAGACCATTGGATCAATATCAACTAACCAATGAGTGATTGAAAGACAATTGATCTTCAGTCTATCACCCCTATCTTCCCACCATCATAAATCTATCAATTGTCATCAAATGGTTGAGCCTCCTCAAATCATCCAACTCAAGGCCAAACTCAATTCCCCATCTGATCCCCCAGCCGCTCCCCAACCTATCCATCACCCTTCCTGGGACTCTCCCACCCTCTTCCATCTCCGGGTGGGGGTGGAGAGTGTTGTCTACCGCCCGTGGAAACCCCTGGGCGGTCTGATCCGTTTTCCTTTCCCACCCCTTCCGCCTTTGGGTGAGGGGTGGGTGATTCCGGTATTGTTGCGCGCGCCCCTCCACGGACGGACGTGAAATATGGTGAAGGGATGAGAAGGATCCCGTCCCGGTCAGGAAGGCTGGATTTCCACCGGCCTGTGTGATCAAATTTTTCTGATCACCTAAAAATCTGAAAATCAAAAAAAAATCTTTCTTTCTTTTTCTGCTCCATTTGTAGTATCCCTTGTAGATAGTTTAAAAGGGCCTCCTTCCCATATAAGGAAGGTCTCTCCCCTGCCTTTTGGGGATAAGGAGGAAATCCAAAATCACATCAGATAAGCACATGGTATCCTAACACACACCACATCCTAAGATCATCTTTATCCTCTTGAAATACATCATCCGTGGGGTCTTCATTCCCCTTTATCTGAGACAGACAATTTGGGTATATCTATGATTGCCACTTGATCCTTGAGCCTCCATACTCAAACCCCTTGATCCTTGATCCTTATCACTAACCAATAGCTTTGCTTGTTGAAGAAGAATTTGAATAATTGAATTCTTGAGTGTGTTACACCACTCCTGATCCTTTTATCCAACCATACTGGTCCTGATCATCCTTTGATTATCTTTATGGACCCAGTCACGTTTGACTTAAGAGGTTTTATTAAGCTTAAAACCTGGAGTTTTAAAACTCCCTTCATCTCTTTTGAAGTTGAATTCCGCCACGCTACTCTTGAGTCCCTTGAGAAGTGTTGGGTTATTCTTTTTTGAATCAGTTATTGTTTTGCTTCTAGAGCTTCTTAAAAAAATTAGCTTTTTCTTGTGCAGCCACCCGGAGTTATCTGGTACCCTTCAAGCGCTTGATTGTGGAGAGTTGGGCAGGTTCATTGAGAACCTGGAGATTGTTTGGGATTAAGTTGATCTTTCCCAATATCCTTCTGACAACCAGATATATTAGCTCGTGGGCGTTGTCACTCAAAATTGCCTTGTCTTGTTGAACTCTGAACAATTCTTGCCTCCTTCTATTCAAGTTTCCCCCCACATCATCTTGCCTCAGATAGTGTTGTCTCCCAGCTACTAACTACTATAATCTTTATCCTCTTACATTTGGTCCCCCGTTTACCAGGTTCTCAACTTTGATCTTGGTTAAATTTAAATATTTTTGTAACACTGAGGAGGGCAGCCTAAACAGCACCTTTCCCCTCCACAGAACTGCCACAACCTATCACCGTCTGGAGTCTTACAGCGGGGCAGGCCAGCCAAAGGAGGGGAGTGGGGGGGGCATTGGTTGGAAGAGCAAGCAAGGGGGGGCCGCCTGCCAAGCAACCAAGGGGGGGGGGAGGCCCATTGTTGGTCAGCCAAAGGAGGGGAGGGGGGGTGGTTGGTTAGCCGGCTGAAGGAGGGGAGGGGGGGGTGCGGTTGGCCAAGGGAGCAAGGGAGGGGTGGTCTGTTGGTGGTTGTCCAAAGGAGGGAAGGGGGGGGTTTGGTTGGCTGGCCGGCTGCCAAGGGAGCCAGGGGGGGGGGCGGCCTGTTTTTGGTTGGCCAAAGGAGGGAAGGGGGGTTTGGTCGGCCGGCTGAAGGAGGAGAGGGGGGGGGGTGTGGTTGGCTGAGCAAGTGAGGGGGGGGCAACCCATTGTTGGTTGGCCAAAGGAGGGAAGGGGGGATTTGGTTGGCTGGTGTAAGACTCCAAACGGTGCTAGGCCGTGGCAGTTGTTGAGAGGAAATCTCGCGAACCCCATACCGCGGTCATTCTCACCTACAACCTTTCCCCAACCTGTCACACGTGATCTTTTGCACTCCTTCTTTCATCATCACTTTTCCGTTTCATCCTCCCTGCTCCCTTGCTTTGCTCGATCCTCATCCTTCCATCCCCGCTCCACATTCTCCTCCTTCATCCGCTTCACATTCTCCTCATCCGCTCCACATTCTCCTCCTTCATCCGCTTCACATTCTCCTCATCCGCTCCACATTCTCCATCTTCATCCGCTCCAAATCCTCCATCTTCATCCGCTCCATATTTTATTATCCCCTTTTCCACCTCACTCCACATCAAAACTCACTCCGTCACCCACTTCCTTCTTTCTTCTTCCCAATCCAACTCCACCTCTCTAATCCCCTCAAGACTCTCCCCTACTCAACTTTGAAGCCGACAAAGATTCTTCCATCTTACAATCCATTAACCCGACATCGACCATCTGACCCAACACACTCGACTTCCTCTTCTTGTTCACATGTGAGGTTGCATCAATCAAGGATCCTAAGCACTCTGCTGATTAAACTTGATTATTCTCATATTTTATTGTCTAGACACTTGTCTCGTCCTACGATCTTGTCATCCTTCTCTTTTCATTCCTATTATTTGAGCGCCCTACCTTGTCTGTGACCGCACTGAGTGAGACCTTACCCAACTTGTCTTCATTCTTTTCTTTATGTCTTTGATTATTGTTAATCCTTCCCCTTTAGTCTGTTGGTTCAGGTAATCAAGAATTCTATAACTCTTCACGGTTAAAAGCCGAAATCGCTACAACTTCACCGACAATCTCGAGCAATAACATGGATTCGACCCCCTCGCCTGGACCAACGGATCTCAACTCCCCTCTCCTAAAAACCCTCACAGACTCCATTCCCACTCTCTCGGAGTCAAATTTCTCACTCTGGCGCTCAAAACTCATGACTATTTTCGCTCTCAAAGGTATCGCTAAATGGATCCAATCCCCTGAATCCGAAAAATGCCCCCCGGAAATCAATCTCGAACTCGTTGGATACATCTTAGCGAAACTTGATAATCGGACGTACATCAACTGCGTTAAGGACCACCATCTGACCAATGGGATTGAACTTTGGAAATCAATCAACAAATTTTATGCGTCATCCCAAACAGCTAATAGGTCTCGAGTGTTCTTCAATTTCCTCAATCTTCAATTCGACACAAAGCATGTGGACAAATTTATCACCGATGTCAAGGCCTGTCTCATTCAAATTTCGGAAATCGGAATCAAAATGGACGAGGATATAGTCGCGTATCTCATACTCTATAAGTTTCCTCCAGAACTCGAGCATCTCAAAACAACAATCACCCATTTGCTTGGAGAATCCAAAATAGACGGCGACCTGATCCTTCGACATTTGAATCAGATCAAGAACAAAATTGCGGCAGGTACCTATGCTTCTGCTATGATGAATAAGGGTGCAAAGCAGGAAGTCATCAAATGCCGATCCACCTGGCATAACCCAATGGCATCTCATCCCAAAAACGCCTGCTGGTGGCTGTATCCTCACCTCCGCCCAAACTTCAACAACAGCTCCAAACCCAACGAAACCAAATCCGCTTCCGCCAACTTATCCTGCACTTCCTATAACTTCGCTATGACCAACTCCAAGCTTCTCACCAAAAACACCATCATTCTGGACTCTGGTGCATCTCAATCTATGTTCAACTCGCCCGACTTCTTTGAAACCATGGCAGAAGACCACACTCAAATTCAAACAGGAAAGGAAAACTCCTCTCTGTACGCGGAAGGGGCTGGAATTGCGAAGCTCATATCAGAAAACTGCAACGTCCATCTCAGTCAATCACTCTATGTCCCTTAACTAGCAGTGAACCTGGTCTCCTTGGGACAACTGCTGAACAAAGGCTGCTCTCTTCACCTGTTGAGTCCTAGCAACTTTGTCGTAAAGTTCAAGCAAAAAGAAATCCTTTTTGGGTCAATCGAAGATAACCTCTTGGTCATTAAGGACCTCTCCCTCTCTCAGTCCAAATCGTCCCACGTGTTCGTCACTCTCACCACTCTACACAAGCGCTTTGGCCATCCTCACCTGGATCAAACCCGACTTCTGTCCAGGGACTTTCCGAAGATCAGGTGGTCCGATCTACCATGTGAATCCTGCGCCCTAGGTAAAATACATAGATCATCCTTCAAGAGTCACATGCCCCGCTGCTCCAAACCATTTGTCAGAATACATGCCGATGTTTGTGGACCAATCAACCCCATCTCCAAGACTGGTAATCGATACTTTCTCCTGCTTACCGACGAATTCTCCCGCTTCAAGGTCTGTCTCCCCATTAAGCTCAAATCCGACGTCACGGATGAAATTATCAAATTTATCAAAATACACTCGAATCAATTCGGGTATCAACTCAAGTCATTCCACTCCGATAACGGCGGGGAATTCACCAACTCCAAACTCTCAAGTTTTTTTTTGGATTCGGGTATCATTCACACCACGTCAGAACCTCATACGCCACAACACAATCCTATCGCCAAGCGAGGAAACCGAACATTAGTTGAAGCTGCTAGAACAACCCTCATCGACATGTCCATCCCCACCTACCTATGGGATCAGATCCTAGTGGGATGCTGCGAGATACTCAACCTCCTGCCAGCTAAGGAATCAAAATTGAGCCCTTCAGAAATGTGGAACGGGATCAAGCCCAAACTTAACCTGATTCGAACCCTTGGATCCAAAGCCGTTGTCCTGAATCTCCGGCACAACATGGAAAAATTTGACCAGAAGGGCTGGGAAGGAATCCTTGTGGGTCATGACCTGCAATTCAATTCCTATCGAATCTTCATTCCAGAGCTTGGAGAAACAATTCGCTCCAAACATGTAAAAATCTTTGAGAATTTAAAGCTAACTGAACTTTCTTCACCATGCGAACCTCCTTTCAACCCACTTCTCCAAACCGATTCCGATCTCCTGGACGCTTTGCTCTCCACCAATCAAAATAAGTCTTCATCCGACTCCGCAAGCGCTGGTGGCTCGGAAACGTCGGAGTCATCGCAACCCAACGAAACCGCTACCAATCCTGAAAACCCTGAAGAATCTCCTCCAACTCATCCGTCAAGCTCTGAGTCCTCCGACGGTGAAGACCTAACCAATCAACTCACATCCTCCGGAATCAACCTCAGAGATCGCTCCAACCTTCAACGTCCTCAACGCTATGGATTCCTTACCAGAACAGTCCCTCGAAATTATGAAGAGGCAAGACGCTCACCCGAATGTCAAAATTGGTCCATGGGCATGAAAAAGGAACTTGATGGAATCGAATCCATGGGTGTTTGGACTGGCTGTCATGCACTTCCTGAAGGTAAAAGAGCGCTGTTGACTGTGTGGGTTTATCGGCTCAAATTCGACCCAGACGACGACGGTCTCATCTTCAAGGCCAGATTATGCGTCCAAGGATTCAGACAACTGGAGTTCTTTGACTACGGAGAAACTTATGCACCCACAGGGCAAATCACGACACTTCGAACGATACTGGTCTATGCATTCCATCACGGATTACCCATCACTCAGATGGACATCAAGTCTGCATTTCTACATGCTAAATTAGACAAGGATATATATATCAAAGCCCCTCCTGGACACGACACCCCCTTTCCCTACTTCAAATTGAATAAAGCCTTGTACGGCCCAACACAAGCACCCAAAAGCTGGTACGATACCCTTAAGAAGTGGATCCTTGACCAAAATTTTGTTACATCTTCTGCCGATCCATGTCTTTTCATAAATCAATCCGCTCAGATCTTCATTTTCTGCTACGTCGACGATCTAGTCATCTTTGGAAACTCGGAAGACTTTCGGACAAAACTGAAGTCGAAATTTGCCATCTCACACAAAGGTTCTCTCCTCAAAATCCTGGGCAACTATATTCTCAACTCTCCGAATGGACCCGGCCTACATCAACCTGACCACGTCGAAACGGCACTAACTGAACTTGGACTTTCTGAATCGAAGCCCATCAACACACCCATAACCCCTGGCATTGCCCTCAAACCCGCGACTGACGCTGACGCATCCGAATTCTCCACCCTAAACGTCAACTACCGATCGGCGACGGGTTATCTCAATTTCATAGCCACCCGAACTCGACCGGATCTCTCCTACACAGTCTCCTCTTTATCCAGGTTCAACGCAAAACCCGGCCTGTCTCACTGGAAGGAAGCCAAGCATGCCTGGCGATACGTAAAAACGACTCAGAATCTTGCTCTTCGCTTGAAGAACGACTCTTTCAGCTTTGACCTCGAATCCTGGAGTGACTCTGACGGAGGCAATGATCCCATTTCAAGGAGGAGTCATACTGGATACCTGATCTTACTCTACGGCTGCGCCGTATCGTGGCACAGCAAGCTCCAGCCCACAGTCTCTCTCTCCTCAACCGAAGGCGAACTCAAGTCACTGGTCTTAGCAACACAAGAAAAAATCTGGATCCTAAACCTACTAAAGGAGTTAAATCCGTCTCTTTCTCTCTCTCACTGCTCACACATTGACAACAAGGCCCTGAACGATCTTGTTAATTCCGAGTCCCATCACAGCGCGCTTAAACACGTGGACACTCAAATCAAGTGGCTTCGAGAACAAAAGGATGCTTAATTTCTTATTACCAATCTCGTTCCTTCGGAATCGATGTTGGCAGACTCCTTAACAAAATCCGCCATTAAACCCTCGGTCAAGCATCTCACCAATACACTAATGCAACCTCTCATGTGAACACGGCGGCGTGTTGAGAGGAAATCTCGCGAACCCCATACCGCGGTCATTCTCACCTACAACCTTTCCCCAACCTGTCACACGTGATCTTTTGCACTCCTTCTTTCATCATCACTTTTCCGTTTCATCCTCCCTGCTCCCTTGCTTTGCTCGATCCTCATCCTTCCATCCCCGCTCCACATTCTCCTCCTTCATCCGCTTCACATTCTCCTCATCCGCTCCACATTCTCCTGCTTCATCCGCTTCACATTCTCCTCATCCGCTCCACATTCTCCATCTTCATCCGCTCCAAATCCTCCATCTTCATCCGCTCCATATTTTATTATCCCCTTTTCCACCTCACTCCACATCAAAACTCACTCCGTCACCCACTTCCTTCTTTCTTCTTCCCAATCCAACTCCACCTCTCTAATCCCCTCAAGACTCTCCCCTACTCAACTTCGAAGCCAACAAAGATTCTTCCATCTTACGATCCATTAACCCGACATCAACCATCTGACCCAACACACTCGACTTCCTCTTCTTGTTCACATGTGAGGTTGCATCAATCAAGGATCCTAAGCACTCTGCTGATTAAACTTGATTATTCTCATATTTTATTGTCTAGACACTTGTCTCGTCCTACGATCTTGTCATCCTTCTCTTTTCATTCCTATTATTTGAGCGCCCTACCTTGTCTGTGACCGCACTGAGTGAGACCTTACCCAACTTGTCTTCATTCTTTTCTTTATGTCTTTGATTATTGTTAATCCTTCCCCTTTAGTCTGTTGGTTCAGGTAATCAAGAATTCTATAACTCTTCAGCAGTTCTGTGGAGGGGAAAGGTGCTGTTTAGCCTTCCCTCCTGAGTGTTACAAAAATATTTAAATGTAACCAAGATCAAGGTCCAGAACCTGGTAAATGAGGAATCAAGTATTAAAGGATAAAGATGATAGTAGTTTGGTAGCGATGGAACAGCACTATCTGAGCCAAGATCATGTGGGAAGAACTTGGACAACAGAAGCTAAAATTTGTTTAAAGTTTGGAGACAAAGCTGTTGCATGTAAAAAAATCCCACAAGCTAATAACTCTGATTTTCAGCAGAAGATTGGGGATGATCAACTCAAACCCAACCAAACTCCAGGTTCTCAATGAACCTTCCCAACTCTCTGCAATCAAGCGCTTGAAGGGTACCAGATAACTGAGGTTGGCTTTACAAGACAAAGCACTATGTTTAAGAAGCTTTAAAAGCAAAAAGTAACTGATTTGAAGCAAGGATAACCTCAACACTTCTCAAGGAAATCAAGAGTAGGCTGACAGAATGCAACTCCAAAAAAATAAGGGAGGTATAACACTCCATGTCTTAAGCTTAATGTCAGCTTGCTACTTGGACAGAGCAACCTGTCAAAGCAGATTTAAAACACAAATAAAATAATAAAATTAGAAGGAGTGAGAAATCCATGAATAATATTACAGAAATGGATTTCCCACCCAAAATTAAGCAGGGTCACTCACTGACCCCACCCTTGAATTTTAACTCCTTACATTTTCAAATAATTATTAAACAAAATGACCAACAGACCACGACACCACCATGGCACCTTTTGGCCATTTTAACATTTCACACATTGTGCCATGTGTAGGTTTCACACCTAAAATTCATTCAGAATTGAGGTGTTGTTTATATTTTAGGAGTTACAGGCGGATTTGTGTTGTTTCACAATTCCCGCGCGCAGCCCTGCATTCATACAGTAAGGGTACACACCCCTGGCACTTAATATGTAGGCGCATGTCAAAAGGCCCGCATTCAAAATTACTGAATGGCCGCAGGCAACAGATTGATGCACGCAGCTGTCAAGCCTGCGCGTGTCAACAAAAATTGTACCAAGCGTGACAGCCAGGTACCTCAGGAACAGGCCACATCCTGCATGCATACATCATGTATATGTAACAACTTGACTTCTGGACAGAGGGATGTCTGAAACCTAGGAATATTGAATAAAAAATATGAAAATCAAAATATAAAGCAAACAAATGGTGGGAAACAATAATGAAGGTTGTCACGTAAATGAGATTGCCAAATCTTTATGAAAAACAAAACACAACAAGGAGTTAACCTAAAAATTATTAAAAATTCCCAATTTTTGCAGAAGATGCTGTAGAATCTACTAATACCCACTTTCACCCATGTCACTCAAAAGAAATTTATAAAAAATAAGAAAATATGTCTGAATCATAAAAATAACAAATTAACAATTAAACACCTTCTGACAATTATTTCACAAAGAAATATGACATAGACAAGGCTAGCAGATTTACAGAACCAGAAATATGTGCCAAACTAGCCCTGGCCAGCCTGCTAGCCTCAGCACCCAAGCAAAACCCTCTCTACGTGCCCTGAGAAGGTCTTGTTACCCCAAAAAGGTATATGAACAACCCTTTTAAGTGATTTAAACCCCAGTAATTTTTAAGTGTCAATCCAGACCCCTTTGCCATCCGTGATCAAGTGTTTATTCAAGATAAACAAGTGATATATGGCTACAGTCTGATAGTATTATTAATAATTCTGGCCCCATCATTGATTCCGGGAAGGATATCAGCAAATAACCCCAATAATTGTCCTGAGACCCTTTCAACCGCGAATTTCTGCAAGCTTCTTGGAGTAAGTACTAAAACCAGTAAGTTGTCTGCTCCTTGCACCCAGGCATAAGTGCTGTAAGACAGCCAGTCCACCCATCCCCTTGAGTTAGTCATTTGTGAGCAATCATTTAAGACCTCATTGTCCCAAGTTCTTTATACGGTTCAAAAAATCCCCTTGAAGAGAGGTTGTTATCCAATAAAGATCCCCAGTTTGCACAAACTGTGGCGCCTCTTGAAAAATATATATTTAAAAAAATTTAATCCAACCAAACAAACCAAAGCTTTGCGCTTGCTTTTAAATCAGTTATTTTAGCATTTTACCTTAATTTTCTTGGAATTATTATTCCAACAACAATATCACTTTCTGTAGCTAAAGGAAGGCAAAGTTCCTGGCATCAGGAAGCTGAAAAAAATGTAATGATCTTCTGGATCATAGGCAGGGTTACTCAAATCATTAGTCAGAGCATTCCTACTCAGACTTTTGGCACTCTGGTGTTTGTTCCCAGCTTGATGTACTATTGTCATTTGTCCTCTGTGCTGTTGGATAGCTATTTGCCATCTCAACATGTGGCTTCTGGGAGTCTTCATGTTCATCAGGGTTCTAACAGCATTGAAATCCCTAATAACCACAAATTTAGTACCTTCCAGATAGTAATCACCATGAAATAAAAGGCTGCACCTGCCAGCAGGTGTAGCACCTGAAACTCGTTTTGAATTGGTTTTGACTCTGAGAAAAATCTGTTTCTAACTTGAGCTGGAACCTGAGAAAAGTTGTTTGTATCAGTTCTCAAGGATTCCAAGTAATTCTAGTGCATGCATTGAATAAAGAAGATTTGGAATTATGGGGAAATTCAATTTTATGTAAAGTAATAGAGAAGTGAAGCAGTGCTGTTTCACACCTGACACATAAAAGTTACTACCTGGATTGGATTAGTAAAGATTATGATGCTTTTTTTTCTTTCTATTTCCTATTAGATCATTACAAGAGGTTTGAGGGTCCTTTTCTTTTTTGTTACTTTGTGGTTGAAAAAAATTGTATTTTTTGAAAGGATTAAATTCAGTTTTTAATATCTTCTTTTTCTTCTTGTGAAATGTAATAAATCTAAATTTGATGTAGGAAATTGAAATGTCAATCTAAATTTTAACTGAAGATTCAAAAATCTACTCAGACATGTTGGAAATATTGTACCACATAGATATTGAGTTCAGTTATACATTTCAAATAAATCAATTTGAAATTGAAATAATTGAGGAGTTTCACATTTTGTTTTACAAAATGAATGAATTTACAAAAAGAAAACCATTTCCTTGAATGATTTTATTTCTCTAATATCTTTTTGCAGAAACTTTGTTTTAAATATTTCTTATAATATTGGAAGCTCAAAAGAATTAATCTAGTGATATTGATTTGTTTTATTTAGCAGGAATGAATTAATAAATAAAAATGTTCTAAAATTTAGAGCTTTTGATATTGTTTTCTGGGTGAAAACAGAGGAAATAGATGTCAGCCTGCTACTTAGCACAGAGCAACCTGACAAAGCAGCAACAATAATAATATTAACAAAATAAAGATAAATGAATAAATAAAATCATTATAAAATGAAGGAGTAGGAAATCCATAAATATTATTGCAGAAATGGATTCCCCACCCAAAATAAGGTAGGGTCACTCACTGACCCCACCCTTGAATTCGTACTCCTTATATTTTTTAATACAGAATGGTAAATGACCACGGTACCAGTATGGCACCTTTTAGCCATTTTAATATTTCACATGATATGTCATGTATAGGTTTCACACCTAAATTTCAGACGAAATCCAGGTGTTGTGTGTAGCTTAGGAGTTACACGGGAAATTGTGTTTTGTCACAATTCCCGCACGCAGCCCCGCGTCCCTAGCTCCGGTCTCCCGCGTACGCTGAATTCCCGCACGCAGCTCCGCGTCCCTACAGCATTGGACTCCCGCGTACGCCAACTCCCGCACGCAGCCCCGCGTCCCTACAGCGCTGAACTCCTGCGCGCATCTGAGCAGCGGATCAGTCCCCGCGCGCATTTGAATGGACTGATCCCCGCGCCTCCTATGACATCCAGGTACCGCTCAGAGAAGCTACAACATAGTAGGATATACACTACATATGTAAAGCCAACACACGAGCATAGATTAAGGTTCAAAAACCTTAAAAATCAATTGAAATTAGTTAATAACTAATTTTTAGTATTTTTTATTAATTAAATAAAGATCCAGACTCACCACGAAGTAAGTTGATCAGAACCTTCAAAGACCACGAAACTACATAAGGAGTGGTCGTAAAAATTATTAAAAATTACATACAGGGTCAGCAGAGGATGGAGAATAAATAAAAATCTACGTCTGCTCACTTTGGACCAGTACTTACTGTACAAATTAAGGATCAGTGCAGGATCAGCAAAATGACTAATCTATTGATTAACAGATCCTGCAGCTAAAAAGGAGCTGTTCCTTGACAGATCTAAGGCCAGCAGGCTAACAGCACCTTGAGGACGTGCCAATCTTGCCCTGATTGCCCCCCTAACCTCAGCCCATGGCTAGTACCCCTTCTAGAGGTCCTCAAGCACCCAAAAAGGAATATTTAAACAGGCTCTTTTGCCCTCCTGTTTCCAAGAAGTTAATCAGTTATCAGGAATTATTTATTATCAATCAGACACGGTGTCATTGTTAATCAAGTGCTTATATGAAGATAAGCAAGTGATTTATGACTTAGTCTGTAGTAGTATTATTTACCTTTATTAACCAATCAACCATTGAAGTTTAGTCAGGCAATCAACCCCATCTGCCCTGAAACCCTTCCAATTACTCCAGGATTTTCGTGGTCAAGTACTCAGAGTGAGTGTTTCCCTTCCTGTCTAGGCCACGTGTGCTGTTAAGCCCGGCCATTAGTGGAATAAGTCCTTTATAAGGCACCCATATTTATTCCAAGGTTCTTAAACTGCCTAAGGAGGCCCCTTGAAGAGAGGTTGCTAGTCTGTAAAGATCCCCAGTAGTATAATACTGTGGCCCCTCTTTATATTTTATATTTAAAATATTTATAACCAAACCAAATAAACCTTGCACTTGCTCTTACCGTACCATTATTGGAGCTTTAAAGTGTTTATTCTTTGGAATATTATTGCTCCAAGTTCTTTTATCACTCTCTGTAGCTAAAGGACTGCAAGGTTCCTGGTATCAGAGAGCTGACAACTGGGGGTCTGGCCGGGAAATATCCTCAATAATTAATTATTTAATTAATTATCTCCTGGACCAGTTATTTATATAAAAATTATATAAGTAGAAATACTTATCATTTATCTTGATCTTTTAATTCGTCCAGTGGATTTAAAAACCAACGGAGAATTGATCAATTATTATTTAAATCTTCTTAAACAGAAAAAAGAAGAAAAATTACGTAACTTTGTGCCTGTTGTTATAACTCCTGAGCAGAAACAAGAGAGACTTCTTTATTATAGAGAACAAATCTCAAAAGAAAAGGAACAAGAGTTAGAAAGAATTATCAATTTTAACTCCTTGTTAAGACAGCACAAAGAGTGGAAAACCTATCAAAGAAAGCTTTCTGCTTTTAAGAGACGGTATCCAAATTATAAAAGTGAGCTTTGATCTCCTTTTCATTTTTTTTTTATAAAAAAATCACAAAAAACTCGAAAATTATAATAAAAATTATTATAAATATATAACTTATATTTTATTATTTCTAGTGGACTTTGTCTTTGGTGATCTTATTGACCAAGACCTCTTAGAGGACGTCCCAGACTGTGGACCCTTGGATTTGTCCCAAGATTTAATTGGAACCCACTCAGATCCCGTTGGAATACCCTCCAAGGACGGACCTGACCCCAACAAGGACTTAGTGCCTTTAAACCTTCACATAAGTAAGAAATATTTTTTTTTAAAAAAAAAAAAATTACTCGAAAAAAAAAAAAAAAAAAATTATTTTTATAAAGTTTCGACAAAAACTTATATAACCTTTAAAATGCTCCAAAACAGACGCAACACCCGTGCCAGTGGACGCGCCCCATCATATGGATCTTTGCCCGGAGGAACCCGTGTGCGCAAGGATGCCAGTCGCGAACGCAATGAGGATCGAGCCAGTGATTGCTCCGATCTGAGCGACCGTGACAACGACCGCGGCCGCCGACTCGACCAACTCACCGTTGGAGGGCCGTCCATTGTTGAACGTGAAATCCCAGGAGGATACCGTTCCACCTACGCCACCCCAGCCGGACTCCTCCAAGGAGGAGAAAATAAAGGCATTAGTGAAAGAGCACGTGGGTCATTGGGAACTGTTCAAACAGGCTCAGACCCAGGAAGACCATCAGGGTATGAGAAAGGCCATATATTTGGCAAAGAAGACTCAAATAACCCTCCAAAAATTAATTCCCAAGAAAGAAGTAGAAAGTTACGTGAAGAATTGGAATCCTTGGGACCAATTAGTTTCCTTAAGAGGAAACAACAACCACAAGAAGAAGAGATCTCTAGCCCATCAGAAGTTAAAGAGCCCCAAAGAGTGGGACAACATAATATCTTTGGCAAGAAAATGGAAGAAAGTTTACCGCAATTAGACGTAGAAACTTTCAATTTGTTTTCTATAAATGTTTCTCATAACTTTGATATCATTGGCAAGTGTTTTGATAAAGTATATGAGCAATTGGATAAAGTACATGCCAATTTTGGTAAAGTCATGCAATCCCAATCCAACTTGATCAAAATCAATGAGTTAGAAGTAAAACAAATAAGAGACAGCATTAGTTTGAGTAAAGGAGAACTAATGAATTACCTGGAAAACAATACTTCAGCTATCCAAGAAGAAATTCTTCTATCTATTGAACAAATCAAAGAAGGTATTAATAAAACAGACCATGCTTCACCTACTCATATCATTAACAAAATTGATTCATTAAGTAACAAACTTGATCTGGAATTAGGTATGATTAAGAATGATCTCAGAGATCTAAAGATAAACTTATCTCAACCCATTGCAGACTCTGATGAAATCAGACCTTCCAGGTACCACAGTACACCCCAACTACCTTCTAGACCAAGACTAACAAGGCTTGAATCTTTCAGACCTAGTCCCACTCCTGAAGTAGAACAAGCATTAAAATTACTTCCCCCTATCACGGAGTGGCCTAAATTCTCCGGAGAAGGAGAATACAATCATGTCAGTTTTATTAAGTTTATTGACTATACTCTGGCCTCTTATGAACTTCCTGATAACATAGCCGTAGTAAGACTACCTAGACTATTTGAAGGAGTAGCCCTTGACTGGTTCATCAATAAGAGAGAAGAGGTAGGATCTTTGTCATGGAATTCATGGAAAGATTTGATTAAGGAAAAATTTGGTACCAGAATTTGGAAAAGAAAAATGATGAAAACTTTCGAAACTTCTTTGTTTGATCCATCTAAGGACAAACCTCACAAATGGTGCCTTGACCAGAAGAGAAGGCTAGACTGCTTCTACCCAAATGCTGATAAAGAAGAAGTCAATGAAAGACTCCTCAACCTATGTCCAGGACAAATTAACCATAGCGTAAGGTGCAGAATGCCCATGAACTCTGACCTTTCCACTCTCATAGGAGTATTAGAAGAAACTATTGACATGAATGGCTTAGACAAAAAGCTTAATAAACCCAGAGAACCCACTACTAGGAATAAAGAAGATTATAATAACAAGAACAAAGAACTTCTACCTAACAACTCAGAAGCCAAGAATACTTTGGTGACCAAAGAAAAGACATGTTGGAATTGCAACCAAACAGGGCATGTAAGACCTGACTGTCCTTTACCCAGGAGAAAGATTAATCCTATTGAAGGAGAAGAGGATGACACTAATCCTGACCCTCAACTAGATGACACTGATGGTTCCATCTCTGAATGTGACCTAATTATCACTAATCCCATTAATGTCATCGAAGGCAACATAGAATCTTCCCTAGATATTAACCCTGTTAATGAAGATAGCAATTTGCCTCAAAAATGGACACCCAACATGAAAATCCAACATGTTTCTGAAGCTAAGACCTTAACCCTTAAACCTTCTATTGGAAAAGGGTACACTGGTGGTAAAACCTGTTATGCCACTGGCTTGATACAAGGTACCCCCGTAAAATTACTTCTAGACAGTGGAGCCTTCTGCTCTTGTGTCGGAACTGACTACTTAGATAAACAGGATCCCAACTGGAAGAACAACTTACTACCTGTACCTCGAGCCAAGTTTAGCAGCTGTAACTCACCTCTCAATCCTATTGGAGTATGGCCAACAGAAATCATACTCCCCCACTCTAAAGGATCAATCAAGATAAAGATTGAATTTGTAGTACTTCAAAATGGAGTATGTGATTATTTTATTATAGGAAATGATTCTCTTTGCCTGTACGGGATAGATGTCTTCCAGAGTAAAGGGAGATATTTCACTATAGGAGGAGATTGGAACAAGAAGTTCCAAATATGCCATATCAATGCTAAAGCTGCTGATTCCACTTATGAGAGACACTTAGAAACTTTTAACCAGGAATACTTTTCCCAAGCTGCCTTGAATTCCCAGCTTAGTGAAAACCAGAAAAGAGATATTCTCCAAGCATGCTTTGAGAACCAGAATGCTTTTTGCACTAAAGATCATCCCATTGGTAATATCAAAGGTCATGATATGGTCTTAACTTTGACTATTAAGCCTCCTTACCCTCCTAACCTCAGGAGACCAGCTTACCCTTCTAGTCCAAAATCTAGGACTGCTCTAGAAAGCCACATCCAAGAACTAGTGGACTTACAAGTCTTACGGAAAGTAGGGCATAATGAGCAAGTAGACGTAACTACCCCCGTGATAATAGCCTGGCACAATGATAAGTCTAGGATGGTTGGAGACTTTAGAATGCTCAACAACTACACCCAAGCTGACTATTATCCTATCCCAAGGATTGACCACGCTCTACATAATCTTTCTAAAGCTAATTTCATTACTACTATGGACATGTTGAAAGGCTTTCACCAAATACCTATCAGTCCGGATAGTAGGAAATTTATGAGAATTATATGTCATTTAGGCATATATGAGTATCTCAGAATGCCATTTGGTATTAAAAATGCTCCTTCCCACTTCCAAAGGATGATGGATACAGTCTTAGGAATGTTCATCAGGCAAGGTTGGATGATGGTATACATAGATGATGTTATCATTTATTCAGACGATTGGGATACTCACATGGACAAAGTAAGGCTAGTACTTAAAACAATTGCTGCAGTAGGATTAAAAGTATCTATGAAAAAGTGCAACTTTGGATACGGAGAACTCAAAGCTCTAGGACACATTGTTTCTGGACTAACCTTAACTGCTGACCAAAGTAAGATAGCAGCAGTAATGAACAGACCTATGCCCCAGAACAAAACGGAACTCTTGTCCTTTATAAGCTTCTGCAGCTATTACAGGAAGTACATACCTAAATTTGCTAACCTCACCAAGTGTTTATATGAGATCTGCAACAACAACACTTTGTTCAAAATGACTCATGAAAGATTGAAGAATTATGAGGAACTCAAAGTAGCTATGACTACTGCCCCAGTGTTGATACAACCAGATTATTCTAAACCTTTCAAACTTTACATAGATGCTAGCATGGAGGGATTAGGAGCTGCATTACACCAAGAAGTAATAGAAGAGGATAAACCAGTAGAGAAACCTATACTCTTCATATCTAGACAAGTCAAAGATACTGAAAAGAGATATGGTGCCAGCCAAATGGAATGCCTTGCTCTAGTATGGGCATTAGAAAAACTCCACTATTATTTGGAAGGTACAAACTTCGTGGTAATCACTGATTGCAATGCTGTTAGGACTCTCATGAACATGAAAACTCCTAGCAGGCATATGTTAAGATGGCAGATAGCCATACAACAGTACAGAGGTCAGATGACAATAGTCCACCAAGCTGGAGTTAAACATCAGAATGCTGACAGTCTTAGCAGAAATGCTCTACCAAATGACACTAGCAATCCTGCTCATGACCCAGAAGATCATGATATATTTCCTATACTAAACATTAACCTGTTTAATCTGGAAGCTCCCATCATAGGAATTCACATATGTGAACTAGAGGAATCACTGTTCAGCTCCATCAGAGAAGCATACAACTCTGACATGAAGACTTTGATTAACATCATAGAAAGTACTTCCCCTCCATCTGAACTCATAAACAGTTTACCTGAACCCCTACTGAAGTCCTATAAAGAAGGAAGATTCACACTGTGGGATGGGATACTATATTACCGGCATAAACACTCTAGTGTTATAGTCTTGACCAAAGCAGAGCATATCAAACTTGTTTTAGCTGAATGTCATGATAATTGCTCTTCGGGTCACCTGTCTATTGATAGAACTCTAGATAAAGTAAAACAGACTGCCTGGTGGATCAACTGGAGAGACTCCACTATCAAGTATGTTTCAAGCTGTGAAATCTGTCAGAAGTCCAACAGGACCACTGGGAAAAGGTTTGGACTACTCCAAAGGATAGCTGAGCCCAGGAAAATATGGGAAGTTATCAACATGGACTTCGTAACAGGACTGCCCCCTGGTGGAGCTTACTCTTACAACTCAGTCCTGGTCATTGTAGACAGATTTTCTAAGAAAGCCAAGTTTCTACCTAACCATAAGGAAGACACCGCTATGGAAGTAGCCTTACTCTTCTGGAACAGACTAATTGCTGATGTAGGAATTCCTAAGATTATTATCAGTGATAGAGACCCCAAATTCACGTCTGAATTCTGGAGAAACCTCCATGATATGTTAGGAACTACCTTAGCCTTTTCTACAGCTTATCACCCTCAGACAGACGGATTAGCTGAAAGAATGATCCAGACTCTAGAGGATATGCTCAGAAGGTTCTGTTGCTTTGGGTTGGAGTACAAAAATACAGACAGATATTGCCATGACTGGGTTAGCCTTTTACCTGCACTAGAAATGGCCTATAACAGTAGTAAACACTCTACTACCAAAGAAGCTCCTTACATACTGGAAAGAGGATGGATCCCCAAATTGCCCAAAGATAACCTCAATCAGGAGTTGACTAATATCCATCCAACATCACTGGACTTCAAAAACATGATAGATATGGCAAACAAGCACGCTGCTAAGTGTGTACAAGATGCTGTTGAATACAACCAACAGAGGTGGGATAAAACTCACAAAGAACCTGATTTCAGAATAGGAGATCAAGTTCTAATTTCAACCGCCAATTTCAACAATTTGGCTGGAAACAGAAAACTCAGACCAGCCTTTGTTGGGCCTTTCACTATCAAGAAACTCCATGGGAAAAATGCCGTAGAAGTCATCCTCAGTAATGAACTCTCTAGGAAACACCCAGTCTTCCCAGTTAGCCTTGTCAAACACTACCATCCCAGAGAAGGAGAAAAGACCCCTTCACTTAAAATACCAGTCTTAGATGAGCCTGAGAAGGACAAAGGAAAAGTTAGTAAAATCCTTAAAGATAAAAAAGAAAGGATCCAAGGAAAAGATGTTAGACTTTACTTAGTCAGATACAAAGGAGAATCAGCTGATAAAGATGAATGGCTACCTGAAAACAACATCCCAGATGGACCTATACACCTGAGAAACTACAGAGCCAGTAAAAGACACTGAACCCCAAAAAATTTTTTTCAGATATAGTCATATCTTGGAGTGGGGGAATGTCAGCCTGCTACTTAGCACAGAGCAACCTGACAAAGCAGCAACAATAATAATATTAACAAAATAAAGATAAATGAATAAATAAAATCATTATAAAATGAAGGAGTAGGAAATCCATAAATATTATTGCAGAAATGGATTCCCCACCCAAAATAAGGTAGGGTCACTCACTGACCCCACCCTTGAATTCGTACTCCTTATATTTTTTAATACAGAATGGTAAATGACCACGGTACCAGTATGGCACCTTTTAGCCATTTTAATATTTCACATGATATGTCATGTATAGGTTTCACACCTAAATTTCAGACGAAATCCAGGTGTTGTGTGTAGCTTAGGAGTTACACGGGAAATTGTGTTTTGTCACAATTCCCGCACGCAGCCCCGCGTCCCTAGCTCCGGTCTCCCGCGTACGCTGAATTCCCGCACGCAGCTCCGCGTCCCTACAGCATTGGACTCCCGCGTACGCCAACTCCCGCACGCAGCCCCGCGTCCCTACAGCGCTGAACTCCTGCGCGCATCTGAGCAGCGGATCAGTCCCCGCGCGCATTTGAATGGACTGATCCCCGCGCCTCCTATGACATCCAGGTACCGCTCAGAGAAGCTACAACATAGTAGGATATACACTACATATGTAAAGCCAACACACGAGCATAGATTAAGGTTCAAAAACCTTAAAAATCAATTGAAATTAGTTAATAACTAATTTTTAGTATTTTTTATTAATTAAATAAAGATCCAGACTCACCACGAAGTAAGTTGATCAGAACCTTCAAAGACCACGAAACTACATAAGGAGTGGTCGTAAAAATTATTAAAAATTACATACAGGGTCAGCAGAGGATGGAGAATCAATAAAAATCTACGTCTGCTCACTTTGGACCAGTACTTACTGTACAAATTAAGGATCAGTGCAGGATCAGCAAAATGACTAATCTATTGATTAACAGATCCTGCAGCTAAAAAGGAGCTGTTCCTTGACAGATCTAAGGCCAGCAGGCTAACAGCACCTTGAGGACGTGCCAATCTTGCCCTGATTGCCCCCCTAACCTCAGCCCATGGCTAGTACCCCTTCTAGAGGTCCTCAAGCACCCAAAAAGGAATATTTAAACAGGCTCTTTTGCCCTCCTGTTTCCAAGAAGTTAATCAGTTATCAGGAATTATTTATTA
Organism: Puccinia polysora; assembly: GCA_025617555.3. Taxonomy (NCBI): domain Eukaryota; kingdom Fungi; phylum Basidiomycota; class Pucciniomycetes; order Pucciniales; family Pucciniaceae; genus Puccinia; species Puccinia polysora. The sequence goes on from CM062624.1 coordinate 22,581,106, forward strand.
TCAATCAGACACGGTGTCATTGTTAATCAAGTGCTTATATGAAGATAAGCAAGTGATTTATGACTTAGTCTGTAGTAGTATTATTTACCTTTATTAACCAATCAACCATTGAAGTTTAGTCAGGCAATCAACCCCATCTGCCCTGAAACCCTTCCAATTACTCCAGGATTTTCGTGGTCAAGTACTCAGAGTGAGTGTTTCCCTTCCTGTCTAGGCCACGTGTGCTGTTAAGCCCGGCCATTAGTGGAATAAGTCCTTTATAAGGCACCCATATTTATTCCAAGGTTCTTAAACTGCCTAAGGAGGCCCCTTGAAGAGAGGTTGCTAGTCTGTAAAGATCCCCAGTAGTATAATACTGTGGCCCCTCTTTATATTTTATATTTAAAATATTTATAACCAAACCAAATAAACCTTGCACTTGCTCTTACCGTACCATTATTGGAGCTTTAAAGTGTTTATTCTTTGGAATATTATTGCTCCAAGTTCTTTTATCACTCTCTGTAGCTAAAGGACTGCAAGGTTCCTGGTATCAGAGAGCTGACAATAGAGAACTACTTGGAATTAAATTTATTCAAACCAACATGGGGTTTCAAGTGATTTTGCTATGCTTTCTAGTTTCTACTCTACTGGCTTCATCTTCAAAACCAATTTCTCTTTCCAATTTAATGTGGCAAGAAATAGAGGGTAGTAACAATTAGAAGGGAGGGATTCACATGGTTTCATCTGATAATTTGGGACTATTTCATCATAAGTTCTTCCATATTCTACTTGTTTTTTAGCTTGAAGTTCACCTTTCATCTCAGATAAATAGTTGGGAGTGTTGTTAGAAAGATTATGAAGAAATTGTGAATAAATTTTGCTTCTCCAATACACTTGTACAGAGTGATATTTCCCCTCATTTTCTTCTTCTGTATCTGAGAAGCATTCCTTACTAGGGAGAAGGCATTTTGAAAAATCCTTTCCCATATGGCGCTCTGCAGTGGCCAAGCGGTTTCTGTATATTTTGCAGATTCAAGACCAAAATTTTAGCTAAGAGGATTTAGAAAATCAAGAGAAATCTTAAGCTTACTCTGTGTTTAACTCTAGACCTAGGCTTATTTTTACGTGTTCTAGGCTTCATGTAATTATCCTTCTGCCCACGTAGCCAACCTTACAGTAGGCCAGAGAGTATGTCCTTCTTGCAAAACTCAATATCAAGTGGATAATTTGTAAATGCATCATTGTCCTTAGAATTCAGACAATGTTTTATTATCACTTCTGACAATATTTGGTCCCAATTTGTTGAATTATGATGGTCCCATTGGAAAGTTGGAACATTTATGCCATAGCTTTCTAATTCTTTCTTGAATTTCTATTTGAACTTTCAGGGATTGCTCTTCTTCCCTCCATAGAGGTTTTCATTGGTTGTTTCCAAGTTGAGAAAGTTGTTGTTTGGGTCATTTGTATTGATGCTTTTTGAGTTTAAAAATTGTAGTTGATCTTCAGTGGGTGGAGGCCGAACCCTGTCTCCTTGAGATTTCATGTTTAAAATAGTCTTTACATAGTCACATAGGCATAGACTTATGGCGTCATTGGAATTTGGCAAATGTTCTGCTACTTCCTTGTTTCATGTGCAAGTTTTGATGGATTTTGCACTATGAGGAGGTTTACAATCAATGTTATAATATAGGGAAGTCTTCAACTAGAACTTGAAAAGTTTGTGGGGTTCTTTGAAGTTTAGATTTTATGGAGGGAGAGAATCTGCAGGAAATTGAATCTGAAGTTATTGCCTATTGAATATGATGAATTTTGAGAAATTATAAAGGTTTCATGTACAAATTGAATATCTCAAATTGGATATGTATCTACTCTATAATTCATTTCAAGCATGTGAGCCTAATTCTAAATTGTACAATGAAAAAAAAATATTTTCAGGAGGAAGAAATGTTTGGGAACTACAACTTGGATTTTGATAAAAATGACCATATTTTTTTATTCATGTTTTGCTTTACCATGGATCTTGATTGAGATGATTATTTTTTATCATTTTGAATGATTTCAGGAATAATGATCATTCAGTTCCCTTAACAGGGGAAAAAAATTAATCCAAAAATAGATTTAGACCTATTATTAAGTTTTACCGTTGAAACAATTTTAAAGATTTTACAATGAAATTCAAAAGCTTGCTGTTGCAAACCAAGTATTTCCTTGGTACATTTATTTAAAATCAAGAAGAAACCTATCATTAAAAATAGAAATTTTCTCAAATTACTGGAATGAGAACTTAAGTTGTTGCAAATTTCACCTACATTTTTTAAATCCATGGTATGATCAAGAGGATCAATTTTGTCAGCTGGCTACTATGTACAGAGCAACCTGTCAATAGCAACACAAAACTATGAAAAATAAGAATATCTCAATTAACAAAATAAGGAGTGAGAAATCCATATATATTATTATATAAATAAATTCCTCACCCAAAATTAGGTAGGGTCACCTACTGACACCACCCTTGAATTCCAAGTCCTTACATTTTTAAAATAATTAAAAAGAAAAGTACTAAAAATTAAAAAACCAGTATGGCACTTTTTGGCAATTCTAATATTTCACACATATTTTCACTCATAGGGCTTACACCTAAAATTCACTAAGAATTGAGGTGTTCTGTATATTTTAGGAGTTACACGCGGAAATGTGTTATTTCACAATTCCCTTGCGCAGCCCCGCATCATTACATATCCCTACGTACTTGTAGTAACAGATTCCCGCATACTAGAGACCCCCGCGCAACTAATTCTGCCACACACGCAGCGGATCCTACCCCCTGCCCATCTGTACTGGCTGATCCCCATGTCTGGAGCTGTCCTTACTAATCTGACAACCAGGTACCGCTCAGAAGAGCTAAAACCTAGTTAGCGTTGCCTGGAATATGTAACAAGTTGACATAAGAATTGGTAATAGTTTGAAAAGATCAAAACTTGAATAAAATTAATAAAAATTAAGTTTAGAAAATTTTTTAATAATAAATCAAAGATCAAAGATTACCACGTAAATCACTGACTCTGATCTTTGAAAACCACAAAACACTACAAGAGGTGTTCATAAAAATTGTTAAAAATTATCTGCATGATCAGCAGATAATGTAAAATCAGTAAACATCCACATCTGGCCGCTTTGAAGCAATAAAAATAGTAAAAATGAAGGATGAATACAGAATAATCAAATTTACGCCATAACAGATTAACAGATCCTGTGGCTAAAATAGTACAGAGATCCAGAAGATCTAAGGACAGCTGATTGAAAGAAACAAGTGGACGTGCAAATCTCGCCCTGAATGGCTTGCCAGTCTCAGCCCACAAGCAGAGCCCTCTCTACGTGCCCTGAGAAGCTCAAAATCACCCCAAAAAGGTATATATACAGACCTCTTTGGATCCATTATTCCATCATCAGTTTTAGAGGGAATTATTATTATCAATCAGACACCGTGTCATTGTTAATAAAGTGATTATATAAATATAAGCAAGTGATTTACGACTTAGTCTTTAGTAGTATTATTTATTCTTATAAACCAATCAACCCTTGAAGTTTAGTCAAGTAATCCACCCCATCTGCTCTGAAACCCTTCCAATTATCTCAGGATTCTCATGGTAAAGTGCTCAGAGTGAGTGTTTCCCTTCCTTTCTTGGCCATTTGAGCTGTTGCCATTAGTGGAATAAGTCCTTTCTAAGGCACCCATCTTCATTCCAAGGTTCTCAAACTGCCTAAGGAGGCCCCTTGAAGAGAGGTTTCTAGTCTGTAAAGATCCCCAGTAGTATAATGCTGTGGCCTCTCTTTTATATTATATTGAAAAACATTTATTAAAAAACCAATTAAAACTTGCAAATGCTCTTATTATATCATTTATTTGAGCTTCTAAGTGTTTATTTTTGGAATAATAATAATTATTATTATTCCAGTATTTTTATCACTCTCTGTAGCTAAAGGACTGCAAGCTTCCTGGTATCAGAGAGCTGACAAGTGGGGATCTTGCCATGAAATATCCTTAAATAATTAATTTTTAATTATTTATTCCTTGGAACAGTCTATTTATTTTTTTAAAAATAAGTTATCAAACTTATAACATATATTTTTGATCATTTGCTTCTCTAGTGGATCTTAAGACAAATGGAGAATTGATCAATTATTATTTGAAACTTCTTAAAAAGGAAAAAGAAGAAAAACTTCTTAACTTTGTACCTTTTATTATAACTCCTGAGCAAAAACAGGAGAAATTTCTTTATTATAAACAGCAAGTTGTAAAAGACAAAGAACTTGAGCTTGAAAGAATTATCAATTTTAATTCTTTATTAAGGAAAAATAAAGAGTGGAAAATTTATCAAAGGAAGCTTTATATTTATAGACTAAATAATCCTGAAGATAAAGAAAAATCCAAAATTGATAGAAGTGGTTATTCTTTTTGAAAAATATCATCTTAACAGGTAAAAATACAAAAATAATATTAAACTTATATTTTTTTATCTATCTCAGTGGATTTTGTTTTTGGTGATCTCATTGACCAGAACCTCCTAGAGGACATTGCAGACAGTGTACACTTGGACTTAACCTTGGATTTATCCCTGGATCTGATTGGAACTCACTCAGACCCCGTTGGAATACCCCCCCAAGGACAGTTGTGATCCCAACCAAGTGTTGGTACCCTTGAATTTAACTTTAAGCAAGTTAAAATATATATCAAGAATTGTTAAAAATATAAAACACACAAAAAATATTGTTTTATATTTTTAAAGTCTTTTTTAAAAAAGTTTTGACAAAAGAGTTACTCATTTTTTTTTGCTATGTATCAAAATAGGCGCAACACCAGTGCAACAGGTAGAGCCCCATTTTATGGATCTCTGCCTGGAGGAACCCGTAGGCGCAAGGAACCAGTTGCAAGCGCAATGAGGGGGCTCAAACTGGTGACCATAGCGTCATGTGGGACAACGACGGCAATGACTGCGGCCGCCAACTTGACCAACAGACTATTGGAGAACCACTCTTGCCCAACAGGTTATCCAAAGAGGGTACAGCTCCTCCTATGCCACCCCAGCTGGACTCAACCAAGGAGGAAAGATTCAAGGTATTAGAGAAAGAACACATGAGCCATTGGGAAAAATTCAAATTGGCTCAGACCCAGGAGGATCAACCAGGTATGAGAAAAGATATTTCACTGCAAAGGCTGATCTTAAAGAACGCAGTAGAAGGTTACATGCAGAACTGGAATCTTTGGGATCAGTTAGCTTCCTTAAAGGGAAGGGACCCCAAAAAGAAGAGGTCCTCAGCCCATCAGAAGTTAAGGAACCAAAGGATTGGGACAAAATAATATCCTTAGCCCAGAAGTGGAAAAAGGTGTACTACAATTAGATGTAGAAGCTCTTAATAGCTTTTCTGTAAATGTGTTTCAAAATTTTACTATTCTTAGCCAGTGCTTTGACAAATTTTATCAGCAATTAGACAAATTGAGTCTGAGAATTTTCAGAGTGATTGATACCCTGTCTCAAATTGTGAGAATTGATGAGTTGGAAATACAAAAAATCAAGGATAGTATAAAATCTAGTAAGTTGGACCTGATGAAACACTTTGATTATAACCAATCAATTCTTCAGGAAGATATTCTTGCAACCATGGACCAGCTTGAGGAAGAAGTTAAGAAAACTAGTACTACTCCTTCAGCTCATCTGATGAAAAAAATTGAATTATTAAGCAATAAACTTGATTTGGAGTTAGGTATGATTAAGAATGATTTCAGTGATCTTAAGGTCCATTCTACTAACTCTTGGGTCTTGACCTAGAAGAAACTAGACCTGCTAGGCTCACCAGTACTTCTAGTGTTCCTCCCAGAACCAGGATAACTAGGAATGAGTCTTTCAGACCCAGTCCTCCTCCTGAAGTGGAGCAGGCTTTGAAGTTACTTCCTCTCATTACTGAATGGCCTGAATTCTCTGGAGAAGGAGAATACAGCAATGTCAGTTTCATTAAATTTATTGACTATACTCTTTCTTCTTATGAGCTCCCTGATGTAATAGATGTGGTAAGATTTCCCAGACTATTTGAAGGAGTAGCTCTTGATTGGTTTATCAATAAAAGAGAAGAAGTTGGATCTTTTTCCTGGATTTCTTGGAAAGAATTGATCAAAGTACAATTTGGTACTAGGATTTGGAAAATAAAGATGATGAAAACTTTTGAAACCTCCCAGTTTGAACCATCCAAGGACAAACCTCATAAGCGGTACTTAGACCAGAAAAAGAGGTTAGACTGTTTCTACCCCAATGCTGATAAAGAAGAAGTCAATGGAAGACTCCTCAACTTATGTCCCGGACAAATCAACCACAGTGTAAGGTGCAGGATGCCTATGGATTCAGATCTTTCTACCTTAATAGGTGTGTTGGAAGAGACTATTGATATGAATAGTCTTGATAAAAGAGTCAACAGACTCCCCAGGGAACAATATACTAGGAACAGGGAAGAATATTCTTCCAAAACTAAGGAATCCCCTACTACTAATCCAAATACATTGGAAGTCAAGAAGACTCCAGAATCAAAGGAAAAAGTATGTTAGAACTGTAACCAAACAGGACACGTAAAACCTGATTGTCCTCTACCTATGAAAAGGATTTATCTGATTGAAGGTGAAAAGTATGAAAATCCTGACCCTCACCTTGATGATACTGATGGATCACTCTCTGATTGTGATTTAATGATCACTAACCCCATCAATGTTATTGAAGGAAGTATTGAGGCTTCTCTGGACATAAATTCTTTCAATGAGGACTCTAACTTACCTCAAAAATGGAATCCCAACATAAAGATTCACCACATCTCTGAGGCTAAGGCCTTGAATCTAAAACCTTCTGCCGGTAAAAGTTACATTTCAGGCAAAACATGCTATGCTACTGGTTTAATCCAAGGTTCCCCTGTTAAGTTACTTCTAGGAAGTGGAGCCTTTTGCTCTTGTGTTGGTTCAACTTATCTGGAGAAACAAGACACAAACTGGAAACTGAACTTACTACCAGTACCTCAGGCTAAGTTCAGCAGTTTTAATTCTGCTCTCAATGCTGTTGGAGTATGGTATTTGATATCATACTACCTCACTCTAAAGGATCACTCAAACTGAAAATTGAATTTTTAGTGCTCCAAAACCGAGTATGTCATTACTTTATACTTGGAAATGATTCTCTTTGCTTATATGGTATAGATTTATTCCAAAGCAAGGGTAGATCCTTCACTATAGGTGGAGACTGGAATAAGAACTTCCAAATATTCCATGCCAATGCTCAAATTTCTGATTCAACTTGTGAAAAACACTTAGAGATTTTCAATCAGGAATGCTTCTCTAAAGCTGCTTTGAATTCCCTGCTCAATGAAGAACAAAAAGAGGATATCCTACAAGTATGCTTTGAAAATCAGAATGCTTTCTGTACCAAGGATCACCCCATTGGTAACATCAAAGGACATGATATGATCCTAACTCTGACCATTAAGCCTCCTTACCCACCTAACCTCAGGAGACCTGCTTACCCTTCTAGTCCAAAATCTAGAGCTGCTCTGGAAACTCATATTCAAGAGTTGGTTGACTTACAAGTCTTACGGAAAGTAGGAAACAATGAACAAGTGGATATCACTACCCCAGTAATTATAGCTTGGCATAATGATAAGTCAATAATGGTTGGAGATTTCAGAATGCTGAACAACTACACCCAAGCTGATTGTTATCCAATTCCAAGGATTGACCATGCTCTGAATAAACTGTCCAAAGCTAAGTACATCACTACCATGGACATGCTGAAAGGTTTTTACCAAATAAATATCAGCCCTGATAGCAAGAAATTTCATGAGAATTATCTGTCATTTGGGAATTTATCAGTATCTTAGGATGCCTTTTGGTATAAAAAATGCTCCTTCTCATTTTCAAAGGATGATGGATATTGTCATAGGATTATTTATCAGACCGGGATGAATGATTGTATACATTGATTATGTTAACATTAACTCTGATCATTGGGATGCTCACATGGAGAAATTGAGGGTAGTCCTCAAAACCATCTCTGCCGTGGTATTAAAAGTATCAATGAAAAAGTATAACTTTGGCTATGGGGAACTCAAGGCCGTAGGACACATTGTCTCTGGACTAACCTTAGCTGCTGACCAAAACAAGATAGCAGCAGTAATGAATAGGCCTATTCCTCAGAATAAAACTGAACTCCTATCCTTTATCAGCTTCTGCAGCTACTATAGAAAGTACTTATCATAGTTGGCTCTTCTGACCAAATGCCTGTATGAGATCTGCAACAAAACCACTGTGTTTGAAATGACTCATGACAGAGTCAAGAACTATGAGGAACTCAAGATGGCAATGACCTCAGCTCCAGTACTGATTCAGCCAGATTATTCTAAACCTTTCAAACTCTACATAAATGCCAGCATGGAAGGGCTAGGAGCTGCTTTACACCAAGAAGTCATAGAGGATGACAAACCAGTGGAAAAACCTATACTCTTCATATCCAGACAAATTAAAGACACTGAGAAAAGGTAAATGGAATGTCTTGCCTTAGTATGGGCTCTAGAGAAACTCCATTATTACTTGGAAGGCACCAATTTCACTGTGATTACTGACTGCAATGCTTTCAGGACATTGATGAACATGAAGACCCCTAGTAGGCACATGTTAAGATGGCAGATAGCCATACAATAGTACAGAGTTTGGATGACCATAGTTCATCAAGCTGGGACTAAACACCAGAATGCTGATATTTTGAGCAGGAATGCTTTACCCCATGACCCAAGTAAACCTGCTTATGATCCAAAGGATAACAATATCTTCCCTATCCTTAACATTAAAAGGTTGAACATTGAAGCTACTATAGTGGGAATCCAAATTTGTGAATTGAATGAATCATTTTTCAACTCAATCAAAGAATCTTACAATTCTTGCATAAAAACTCTGATCACTATTATGGAAATTGCTTCTCCACCATCTGAATTGATCAATAGCCTACCTGAACCTCTTTTGAAACCATACAAAGCTGGAAGGTTCACCATATGGGATGATCTAGTATAATATAGGTATCAACATTCAAGTGTTATAGTCTTAACTAAGGATGACCATATCAAACATGTCTTGGCTGGGTTCCATGATAACTTCTCATCTGCTCATTCATCTGCTTATAGAACCTTAGATAAGGTTAAAAAAACGCTTGGTGGATTAATTGGAGAGACTCCACTATACAGTATGTTACCAGTTTTGAAACTTGTCAGAAGTCCAACAGGACCACTGGGAAAAGGTTTGTTCTACTGCAAAGGATTGCTGAACCCAAAAAAAGATGGGAGATCATCAACATGGACTTTGTAACTGGACTACCACCAGGAGGAGCCTATTCCTACAAATCAGTCTTAGTCATTGTGGATACGTTCTCCAAGAAAGCAAAGTTTCTACCTAATCAAAAGGAAGACACTGCTATGGAATTTGCCCTACTATTTTGGAACATACTCATTGCTGATGTTGGAGTTTCCAAGATTATTATCAGTGACAGAGATCCTAAATTAACCTCTGAGTTCTGGAGAAATCTTCATTATATGCTTGGAACCACCTTAGCTTTCTCTACAGCTTATCACCCTCAGACGGATGGATTAGCTGAAAGGATGATTCAGACCCTGGAAGACATTCTCAGGAGACTCTTTGGCTTTGGACTAGAATACAAGAATTCTGATGGTTATTTCCACAATCGGGTTAGCCTTTTACCTGCACTGGAGATGGCCTACAACAGTAGCAAGCACTCTACTACTAAGGAAGCACCCTACATACTGGAAAGAGGATGGATTCCTAGATTACCCTAGGATAACCTTAACCACCAGCTAACAAATATTCAACCTAAATCACTTGATTTCAAAAATATGATAGATGTAGCTAACAAACATGCTTTTGAGTGTTTCCATGATGCTTTGGAGTATAACCAGCAAAGGTGGGATAAAACCCATAAGGAACCCAATTTCAACATGAGTGATCAAGTCTTGATCTCTACCACCAAATTTACAAACTTAGCTGGAAATAGAAAGCTCAGACCATCTTTTGTTGGACCTTTCACCATTAATAAACTTCATGGTAAAAATGCTGTGGAAGTAATCCTTAGTGATGAGCTTTCTAGAAAACATCCAGTCTTCCCAGTAAGTCTCATCAAAGACTCCCACCCAAGGAATGGAGAAAATACTTCTTCACTTGAAATACCTGTTACAGAAGAGCCTGAAAAGGACAAAGAAAAATTAGCAAGATCCTTAAGGGTAAAAAAGATAGGATCAATGGAAAAGATGTCAGAGTCTACCTAGTAAGATTCAAGGTAGAATCAGATGATAAAGATGAATGGTTGCCTGAACATAATATCCCTGACTGACCCATACGCCTAAGGAACTACAGAAGGCATTGAACCAAATTCTTTTTTCCAGATATAGACATATCTTGGAGTGGGGGAATGTCAGCTTGCTACTATGTACAGAGAAACCTGTCAATATCAACACAAAACTATGAAAAATAAGAATCTTCAAATTAAAAAAAGAATGAGTGAGAAATCCAAGAATATTATTAGATAAATGGATTCCTCACCCAAAATTAGGTAGGGTCACTCACTGACCCCACCCTTGAATTCCAAGTCCTTAAATTTTTAAAATAATTTAAAAGAAAAGTACTAAAAATTACAACACCAGTATGGCACCTATTGGCCATTCTAATATTTCACACGTGTTTTCACGTATAGGGCTTACACCTAAAATTCACTCAGAATTGAGGTGTTGTGTATATTTTAGGAGTTACACGCGCAAATGTGTTATGTCACCATTCCCGCGCGCAGCCCTGCATCATTACATATCCCTACATACTTTTAGTACCAGATTCCCACGTACTAGACACCCGCGCGCAGCTAATTCTGCCACGCACGCAGCGGATCCTACCCCGCGCACATCTGTACTGGCTGATCCCCGTTTCTGGATCCGTTGTGACTAATCTGACAACGAGGTACCGCTCAGAAGAGCTACAACCTAGTTAGAGTTGCCTAGCATATGTAACAAGTTTACATATGCATTAGTAATAGTCTAAAAAGATCAAAACTTAAATAAAATTAATAAAAATTAACTTTAGATCATTTTTTAATAATAAATCAAAGATCAAGAATTACCACGTAAATCACCGACTCTGATCTTTGAAGACCAAGAAACACTACAAGGAGTGTTCACAGAAATTTTTGAAAATTTTCTAAGTGATAAGCAGATGATGGAAAATCAGTAAACATCCAAATCTGCCCGCTTTAAAGCAATAATAATAGTACAAATGAAGTATGAGTACAGAATGATCAAATTTACGCCATAACAGATTAACAGATCCTGTGGCTAAAATAGTAAAGAAATCCAGCAGATCTAAGGACAGCTGATTTGAAAGCACCAAGTGGACGTGCCAATTTTGCCCTGAATGGCTTGCCAGCCTCAGCCCACAAGCAGAGCCCTCTCTAAGTGCCCTGAGAATCTCAATATCACCCCAAAAAGGTATTTATACAGACCTCTTTGGATCCATTATTCCATCATCAGTTTTAGAGGGAATTATTATTATCAATCAGACACCGTGTCATTGTTAATCAAGTGCTTATATGAAGATAAGAAATTCATTTATGACTTAGTCTGTGGTAGTATTATTGATTCTTGTGAATTGAATGGGTGAAAGTTGATATCATGATTGGGCGGGCAGGGCAGAGAACCGCTCAGTGGATGATTTGACAACCCTTGTGGCTGGTAGGATTTTGAGGTAATTGAAGTGAGGATTGACAACTTGGAGGACTTTGGAAAGTTGCGTCTGTGGTAGTGCTTTCTTTAGTCCGTCGGCTATCATGCTTTCTGATGGTATGGGTTTGATCTCAAGGTTTTTAGCTTGCAGTTCCTCCCTAATTTCCTTTGTTTTTACGTTGATGTGACGTGTTTTGGAGTTTCAGCCAAATTTTTTTAACTTGTTGTCCAAACCTTTGTTTTTGATGTACTAATGTATGCTTGGTTGAGTGGGTTTTTTCCACATTTCTGATACCAGGCCTCTCATCCCAATGGCCTCGAGGAAAGAGTTGATGAGAGGATTGAGTTCCGCCTCAGTGGTTGAGTGAGTGACGTTTCTTTGGCGGTAGCGCCTCCACATGACAGGGGATCCAAATAGTAGAGTCAGATGCTGGGACTGGGAGTGCCTGGTTTTGAGGTGATTGTTCCAGGTGGCGTCGCTGAAGCTTTGAAGTTGGGTATCTTGATGTTTCACCTCCAGAACTAGGCAGAGAGACTTGGTGGCTTTCAAGTACTTCCAGAAACGTTTCACTTTGCGCCAGTGATTTATCCCGGGCCTTTTGCAGAATCAAGCTAAGCTTTAGACAGTATAACTGATGTCTGGTTGAGTCAGGCATGCAATGTAGTTCATCAAGAAAAAAGCCAATCTGTAGTTGATGTTGAGCGCTTTGAATTCCTTATGTTCTTCAGCCGTGACAGGTCTTAAATTGAATTTTGAGGTCAGTGGTATGGAAGAAGGATAGCAATCAGTAAGTTTGAGCTCTTCAAGCCTGTGATCAATGTGGTTGGGTTGAGAGAGAAAAATTTTGTTGTCAATTTTTGAGTATTTCATCCCTAGGATGGTGTTGGGATGGTGAGCAGATGAATTTGAAAGCGTTGCAGAAATTTTTCCTTGAATTTGTTTCCAAGACCTACTAGAATAAGATCATGGATTGACATTGAGGATTCAGGTAAAGACAGGGGTCGGAAGTTGACTGGTGGAACCCCTGGCTGGAGAGCCAGGTAGTGAGAGTGTTTAACCAGTTGAGAGGAGCTTGCTTGATCCCATATAGGGACTTTTTGAGCTTTAGGTATTTTGAATTTCTCTTTGATCCTTTTGAAGTTTTAATAATGATGATTTCCTTGAGGGGAGCGTGCAGGAAAGCGCTCTTCACGTCAAATTGAGTAATGGGAAGCAAATGATACAGGCCATAGAGCAGGGAAATTCTGAGAGAAGCTGCCTTGCCAGTTGGAGAGAAGGTATCTTGGTAATCTAGGCCGTAGATCTGATCAAATCCTTGTATGCACAGTCAACTTTTGTAAAATAGTGGATCTCCGTTACAATTTTCCTTGAGGGGGTAGACCCAAGTTGTGTTGAGAGGATTTGCGGGCTTGGGACCGTTGTAGTCTTCCCAAACTTCCATCTTTTAAATGCTGCCCAGTTCCGTGTCCATTGACAGGTCCCACTTTTTGTGGTCTTTGCATTTCTTGGCCTGTTCAAAAGATTTTGGGACAAAATAGTGGTTATATTGGTAACAATTGGGTGGATTAAGGGTTGAACAATCACTTAGAATTCAAGACAGAATCAGTTCGTCAGCAACCTCCTGCAACAAATGAGATGATTGATCAACAGCAGAATTGACGGCTTCTGCTAAGGGTAGACTTTGATTGACTTGTTGAGGGTTGGTGGTGGTAACTGGGGAGGTGATCTGAGCCAGTTTGGAGTCTAAGAAGGGAAGATCAATGTTGAGAGGAGGGTTGATTTCCGGAGGGCTTTCTGCAATGGGAGTGTAAGGAAGAGACTTGATTATTTTTATGTGCTTTGAGGAAATGATTGAGTTGTCTGGCTTGAGGATGCAATACAACAGGAGATTGGGATTGAATCCTACAATATTTCCCTCTAGTGCGCTTTCTTTGAGCTTATCCCTGCAAGCCATTGTCAAATTTAAGTAAGCCACCTTAGAGCCTAAGGGATGGAAATAATCCAAGGGTAGAGTCTTGTTTTCGAAGATTTTGTAGGGGGATTTCTTGTTTGCGCGTTTTGGAATTTGATTGAGCATGAGAGTGGATGCCTTGAATACTTCTGCCCAGAGATTGAGTGGTAGTCTTGAAGATTGAAGGATGGTTCTGATAGATTCCACAACGGTCCGATTGGCATGTTTGACTCTTCCATTGTGTTCATCATGGCAAGGTTCTGATACAATATTTTGGATGGAATTTTCTTGAAAGAAGGAGTACAGTTCTTGGGAGTTGAATTCTCCTCCACCATCAGTACAGATGGTGGCGGGAAAGCAGCCTTGTTTTTGTTTCTTGAATATAAGAATGGATATAATTTGAGGAAAAGCGTCAGATTTGGAACTGAGAGGAATAGCAGACCAATACCCAGAATGGCTATCAATAATAGTCATGATATACCTCATCCCGTTGCAGGATTCTGGATTAATTGGACCCATCAGATCAATGTGAAGCTTCTCAAAAGGTTTGGAGGCCGGGTTTGCTTTAGTGTTCAAAGGGGTTTTGGTGATCTTTGAGAAGACCCAGTCCAAGCATTGGAAGTTGTCAATTAGGGAGTCGGGAATTTCAGGATACACATTTCTCAGTTGGTGAGGACTAGCGTGACCAATTGATTGATGAAGATAGAGTAGTTTTTCATAATCAATGGTTTTTTGTGTGAGATAACTGATCTTTGAATTTTTTCCAATGGAGTGAGGGAGGTTGAGAGCAAAGAGGTTGTCTTGGATGAAGCATTCAAAAGCAAGGGTTCCGTTGTGATGAACTTTGAAGGAGTTACCATGAGCTGAAACCAAGCATTGTTTTTCCAAAACCAGGACTCCAGGACAAATGAGATTAATGACAAGATTGGGGACAAAGAGACAGTTGGAGAGTCGAATGAGGGAATTTATCCAGGCAAGAACCACTTTGCCTTTTCCTTTGATAGGGAGGTTAGCTCCATCTTTTCCAGTGCTGATTTATTCTCTGTCCCATTCTTTTAGGGAAGTGAATTATTGATTGGAGTTGAACATGTGGCATGAAGCTCCAGAGTAAAGAATGATGCAATGGTTGGCATTCACCTTGTTGATCCAAGTGGTTAAGAGGGCATGGTAGTGGGCCACTTTGTTGCTCTTGGGCTTCTTCTGAGCTCTCCATTTGGCTTTAGCTTCTTTACACCAGTCTGGAGCTAAGTGCTTGTGCTTGTGCCAGCATTGCTCCTTGGGATGATCAGTAACGTTGGGATTATGGTATCCTTGTCAACATTGTTGAAGTTTGGAGGTAGTTTTTTTGGAACTGTTAGTTATGAGTGCGGTTTCTCTGACATGAGTATTGGTGAGTTTTGATTTGGATTCTTTGTCAAGCTACTTCAAATGATTTAGAACTAGATTGACTGTGATCTCCTTGTCTGAGTGCATAATTTGCTGGCAAAGCGAGTGAAGTGAATTGGGAAATTTGAAAAGGACTAGGTATGCCAAGATGTCTGAAGGAAGTTCAATACCAACGTCGAGCATTTTCTTGAGAGAAATCTTGATTTATGTGATAAAGGATGTGATTGCTTTGGGTTTGAAAGGATGGTATAGAAAGTCATTGAAGACTCAAGCTTGGTTTGCAGTTTGAGAAGACGCAAATCTTTCCTTGATTGTTTTCCATAGGCCTTTGGCCGGATTGATTTTGTTGGGGTTCACTACATTGTTGTGCGTGATGGTGTCAATTTTGGAAAGAATGATTACTCAAGTTTCAAGATCATTGGTGGGGCTGAGATTTTTAGTGTTTTCATTGAGGATTTGTTTGGTACCTTTAAGTTTGAGTGAAATGGTTATCTTGTCTTTCCAAATTGAGTAGTTTTTGTCCTTCAGATTTGGGACTGCTTTGAGAGCAGCCTTGAGCATGATTAGTTGGAAGCCGTCCATGTTTCCAGGTCCATCCATAGTATCAAGCAGTTAGTTAGTCGTGCAATTTGGCTTTTAACCGTGTGAATTGAATGGGTGAAAGGTGATAAAAATCATCATATTGAAGGGACTAGGAACAGACTGAATAACAACACGGTGTGAGTTGAAGAATGAAAATATAACAAAAGAAGAGATGAAGAAAAATTATGAGATTGAATGAGATAAGATTGAAATCATACCAGACAGTTGAAAAATTGTGGAGTGAAATTGAATTGAGTCAGGTTGTGGTTGAGTCATTGACAGTGATTCAGCGACATTGAGGACTTGGTAGTGTTGAGTTATAGAGTAGAGAACAAGGAGATGGAAAATAAGAAAGAGATGTTGAGAGTAAGGGAAAAGAAACAGAAGTAAAGATAAAGGAAAGAATCTGAAGAAACTGAGATGGGAGTTGGATGAAGAAAGCTTAGAGGCAGTCCGCCCGAGTGAGGTTTAGATGACTGGAGTAATTGGGTAAGGGGGAATCCCCCGGTGTATTTGTGTAGTCAAGTTTGTCTGGGGATGCGCGGGTTACTACGTATCAGGATTGGGCGGGAAGCGCAGAGAGCCGCTCAGTGGAGGATTTGACAATTTTTATTAACCAATCAACCCTTGAAGTTTAGTCAAGCAATCCACCCCATCTGCTCTGAAACCCTTTCAATTATTTCTGGATTTTCGTGGTAAAGTGCTCAGAGTGAGTTTTTCCCTTCCTGTCTTGGCCATTTGTGCTGTTAAGCCTGGCCAATAATGGAATAAGTCCTTTCTAAGGCACCCATCTTCATTCCAAAGTTCTTAAACTGCCTAAGGAGGCCCCTTGAAGAGAGTTTGCTAGTCTGTAAAGATCCCCAGTAGTATAATACTCTGGCCCCTCTTTTATATTATATTGAAAACCATTTATAACCAAACCAATTAAACCTTGCGACTGCTCTTATTATATCATTTATTTGAGCTTCTAAGTGTTTATTTTTGGAATAATAATGATAATTATTATTCCAGTATTTTTATCTCTCTTTGTAGCTAAAGGACTGCAAGGTTCCTGGTATCAGAGAGCTGAAAAATTTTACCCAGGTTTAGTATTGAAATTGATGAAATGCTTTTATCTTTTTTTCATGGGGAGTCAAATTTCAATTTTGAATTGGTATGAAAATGCTTGAAAAAAAAATGCTTCCTCTAATGCAAATGAGAGGTGCAATTTTGATCCAACTTGCAGTAAAATCTGATTTTGAATCTGTTTTGATATCTGCTACAGGTAAAGAAAATGTTAAAAGTTTTCTTAATAACTGAATATTTCTGTTTTTGAATGAAAATTTACAAGGATTCATCTGAAATTTTGAGTGCTTAAGTTCTCCCTAATTTAAAAGAGGGCCAAGTTAATATTCTCAAATCAAAAATGGTATGAAAACTTCATTTCTTGATCATTTACCACATTTGAGATAAAATATTTGCAATTGAAAGTAGATAGAATTGAATTTTTTGATAAAAATCATGTTCTTACTTCCTTTCATGTATTGAAACCATTTCATCTTATTTGTTTAAAAATGAATTTGGAAGATTAAACTGAAATCTGTTGAGACGTATCAAACCTTACTGCATAAATAAACACAAATCTTACCACCTTTCCACTTGTGTTTACCTTCATGGGTGGGTTGGAGTTCATGAGAGGACAGTATTTCACAAAAAGAGTTCAAGTTCCTTGCAACACACATCAACTTTATTTTTAAAATTTTATTTTTGTTTTAAGCCAAATATTATTGCATTTCTTTACAAAGAGAGCTGCTTATGAAAAATTGGTTCTTTCATTTAAAGTAATAGTGAATTTTTCAAGATTCTTTTGAGATTAAAATCAGGTGATCTCATCCAAAAATACTTTGATTTGATACCTTTGAGGTAGCAAACCCCATTCATTGATAAAATCCATGGATTTTCATAGCATGAAATAATTCATTTTATAAGGAAACCAATGGAAAATAAATCTGATTGGATTTTTCCACATATCAAAACATGCATTGGACTTGAAAATTTAAAGATTATCAAAAGGTCAGACACTCCATAGTCAACAAACTTCCATGTATTATTGATTTTTCATGAAAAAAAGATGAGGTTTTCTTTCCTCATTGCATAAAAAGGCTTTTTCTAGAATTGACTTTGAGGTAAGGAACTTAATATTCTCTGTTCTCCTAAACCCTTGTGTTATAATTTAAAAGAGGTGGAATTTTCATGAAAGATCAAGTAGAGAATCCAATAATTTTGAAAATTACTGGTAATCATTGATGAGAAACATCTAAAAGTCCATTAGAATTGAACTTCTATTGACCACCAATGCAACAGCTGTAAAAGAAATAGAAATTAATGATAAATCTGATATGATTTTTGAAGCATAAGTGCTTACACCTTCCGAGGAATTCACGCCTCTCCATTCAAAGGTGCCAGAAATTTGGTATTAATTGTTCTGGAATATGCAATTCTAAGGCTTCCCTGTCAATTATTCTTTGAAGTCTGCAAACCCAAACTCTTTCATTCTGCTCTTGATGCATCCAGATTTTACTTGGTGCCCAAATTTCAGGACATGGCTCAATTTTTTCCTTGAGCTCATGATCAATATGTTGGTGTGTTTCTTCCAACAATTCTTTTTGTTCATGGGATAATAGACCATTTTCTTTTCTTGAGGCATCAGGGGTATTGGGAGAAATTGGTGGATTGGATATGTGTTTTCTGTGAGGTATGAGTTGGTTTGATAAGTTGGGTACAAAACAATTTTGTTTTGATATTTATAGGAAATTAAAAGGAAGTATACTATTGCATGACTTCAAATTGAATATTGCATATATAAAAAAACTATGCATAGATTGTATGGAGATCTTCATTGGTGCTTAGCATTATATGAATTAAATACAGTAATTGAAGAGTATTTCATACTGTATTACTTTTGTAATGATTTGACAGATTTTAAAAAATTCCTTTGGCATTTTGAAGCAGAAATGTTGAATATTATTGGATCTATGGGTTTGGAGATGATATAAAAATTGGAATGAAGTTTCCTTGGTTGATTCATTTCTTAAGAAATGAATTATTGGTTGATAAATGAAGCTATTTTGAATGACTGATGTTGATAACCAAACAAAAATCACAGCTAAACTTAAAATTAGGAAAGAGAGATATTTGCATGGATTTGGATATATTTATTTATTTGATTAATATTATTTATACTAAAAACAGCCATGATATGATCCCTTGCTTTGTTTTAATTCCTTTAAGAAACCAATCATAATATTGAACAGCAGTTTTTTTAGATATCCAGTAATTTTTAAGCAGGTTGCTGTGCCTACTTTCTTTGAGTTGCACATCACCTTTGTATGAGTGTTTGAGCAACACACAGCATCAATGCTGTTGCGGCAAACTAAAAATGATATTTTAATATGGAAGGGCCAAAATATTGGATCAATTCAATGTTCGATTGATGGTTTTTTTAATATACAACATAATGCAATTCTTGATTGAGTGGTTGTTGACTCCCATAAAATCATAATATTAAATTAATTTTCAAACAAAAACTCTGCTATTCTTGATTTAAAGAAAATTGTTGAAGATTCTTTTGCAATTTTCATGCTTTGCAGCAGATGATGGAAAGAAATATGTAATGAGCAAATAATCTAATTATCTTCCAAAAATGTAGGGTTTGGTTTGAAATTCAAGGGCTACACTTAATCTTTTTTCAATTTCAAATCAGAAACTTAGTCAATAAGCTTGAAGGGAAGTATGATCATCAAGGATTCAATCATCCAAAAGAACTATGTTTCCAAGTCAAGAATTTGATTATCTCAAGATCAGAAAGAAAATTGAAAACAATAATTATCCATTGGGAAAAACTAACAGTCTCATTTCCTAAAATGTCAATGGAATTAACTATTGGAAGCTTGGTGTTCTGAGGTAACTTCAACTAAATTAGAAGAGGTAGTTGTTTCAACAGCCCAGAAAGTATTAAAGTGGCTACCCAGATCATAGTCAGTAACCAGCACAATATCCTCCAGAAGTACCTCAGCCAATTTTTCATAAGAGAATCTTTCAGTAAAAATTCTAATTAAATCTCTCCAGTTTATTTTTTGGTCTTTAATAAAGCCCATATCTTGCAAGGCAGTAAGAATATATGCCCTTGTTTTACCAAGTTGGCCCCAGAGTGGATAAGCAGGCAAGCCAGCCTTCAACCTTGACTCAAGCACAAGACTGCCAAATTCAAGGAGCATGCCAGACTTCCACTTGGGCATGACTTTTCAATTTCCTGGACTTACCCATATAGCAGCAGGACCAAAAACTCACATGTGTGAAACACATGCTAGAGAATTGGTTTCCCATCAAGTCTTCTTCTCTGCCGAGTCCTTTGACATAAAACGCTGCTGATTATCTTGTTTTTCATCAAACTGTAAGGTGATGAGCCCAGTGACTAGGAAGACAACATATTCAAAAACAGTATTAAGGCCACCTCTTCCAGCATTCATCTTGACTTCCTGGTTAGCACCTGACCTCTTTTGTGAACCAAAGGTGGAATCATTGATTACAGCTGCTTGCAGGTTGGCAAAGTAACTTTGTGCTTTGAGTAAAGCTTCATCAGAAGTCCCATCAATACCTTCCATTGAGAAGAGGGTATTTTGTGATATTTTGTGTGAGACTACACCTATAATGTCATTCAAGGTGTGCTTCAGTTTCATGTATTCCCCACGTATTGGCTCTCTGGTATAAGTTAGGATCTCAGAGAGGGGATGAATATTAAGCTGCACTGTCTTCTTGGAACAAGAGAGGGAGTTTGTGTTTAGGAAGGTGCTTCCAACAAAAACATCATCATCTTTTCCCAGAAAAATCTTTTCTGATAAATCAAAAAGTAACAATCAGTTTATTTTCATAGGAGTGGAAGACAGCATCATGAAAATTTACCCTCTTTGCACTGTGTCAAACAGAGATCCAATTATTTTAAGATTGTTGATGACCCGGGGGGGTTTGACAGGATCCTTTGGCCAGGAAGGTTAAGGGTATGGGTAATTAGAAACTGGGTACTGCTGATAATTGTGGAATAGGTGAAAGGTGTTGCATTTTACTTTAATTGTTCCCAGTATGAAAACCTCAAAAGGTCTTCCTTAGTCAAGCCAACAAAAATTTCTAGACAATACAATAGAATTAGATGCCATGATTTTCATTTCATCACAAAATAATTCCACTGACCAGGCTGATTTGAGCAAGGATTTGATGTTAGCCCAATGATTTGGGCCTGGTTTTCAGTTTTGCTACTAGCCTGGCCTCCAGGCTGAGATGACTTGTTCAATGAAGGGTTCTCAATCCTTGGCCTCAAAGTTCTCTGTTCCATATCCCTAGTAATGAGTCTGGCATCAGATGCATTCCATTTTTGGAGTGTTGAAGATGGGCCACTCTGATTCAGAAAGGGAAGATTAATTTGGAAGTCAATTTTGGGTTGATTATCCAGCATAGCCTTCAAAATAGGAAACTGATGGGCTCAGGGGATGATGGGACTAGGGTGGGTGCAGGTGTGGGACTCCTGGGTGATGGTTCAATAACAATGACTTCCGGTTGCTCTGGTTGGCCATCACTTGAGCAAGTGAATTCTGTGTCAGGATCAGAGGAGTCAGAGGATGCTTGAGAGCTAGAGGGTGGCCTTGATTGGGATTGTCTAGCTGCTTGTCAAGCAGCTTGGGCAACCAGCCAGGCAGATGCCCTGGTTCCTGGAGCAATCTGGGGTCCTTCAGCTGGTGTTTCTGGGTGCAGCACTGGGGTATTATCAGAGGCCTGGACGGGGGCAATATCAAGGGCAATAACCCCAGCTTCTTGAACTGGATCCTCCACAGGCACAGCTTCAGTTAATGTTTCAGGTTCACCTGGAGATATGGGAATGTATCAGCTTTGCATATTTGGATAATTGTTGATAAACACTTTGTTTCATCAAATGATTCTCTTGACTCACTGGTTTGGTTGGCTGGGAGCTCTGCTGGAACCACTGTAAGCTGGGGGGAAGGATGATCTAGTGAAGTTTGTGTTTCATTGTTCACCAACAGTATGTTGTGATTTGAT
This sequence comes from Puccinia polysora, assembly GCA_025617555.3. Classification (NCBI taxonomy): domain Eukaryota; kingdom Fungi; phylum Basidiomycota; class Pucciniomycetes; order Pucciniales; family Pucciniaceae; genus Puccinia; species Puccinia polysora. The sequence continues at coordinate 22,602,888 of CM062624.1, forward strand.
TGGACAGTCAAACTATCAGCTATTGTTGGCTGTTGTTGTTCTTCAGTTCAAGGCTCAAGCAGACCAAGATCTCTGGAGGTTTTTAACCTCATCTTTTCCACCTTTGCATTGTACTTTTTCTGATAAAAATCAAATTTTTAATGCAATAATTGTTTATGGGATCTTTCAACATATTCCTCATGAAGGAGTGCAGTAAATTGATTAAGAGAATGTCATTCTAAAAATTGATCATACCAGTTCAAATAAGTATTAGACCACAAGGGACCCAGGGAATTTGAACACTTCCATGGGAAATCAGCCATGGTATAATCAAGAAAGTTTCCAAGGAGAAGAAGCTGTAGATGATGCGGTTGAAATCTGATTGGGACAATGAGGTTAAGATAAGAATCAACTGAGACCTCTTGGTGAAGGAGCTGTGGCTTATATACCCTAAAAAACCTAGTCACATGTTACATGTGTGTAATATGAATGACAGTTGCTCATTAATTAGAATCTACATAGTACAATTTGTGTAAATAGCATGGGGCATTCTCAAATTTTCCACTCTCCTGCATATCACATATACATATAAATGTTATTTCAAGGGAGGTGGACAACTTATGGTAAGGTGTTAACCTCCCTGGACATAAAACATGTGACATGGGAAAATCCTGTGGGAAAGATGGGAAGGTGGACAACTTGTGCTAATTTGTCCACTTCCCTTCAACAATTTGTAGCATGATTTTGAATATGCAAATCCATTGATGATCTCTGTGACAGTGGACAACTTAGCATCAGTCATCCAACTCCCCCAAGTGATCCCATCTTACATTCCAATGAGTAAAAATGTTGTACAAGTCATGAACACTTTGACATCAGTTCATGAATTAACTGAAAATTGTTTTGGCACAAGGAGGTGATATTTGAATTATATACATTGAAGCAGATCTTTCACCATATCTAGCCTTCTTTCCATTTACTCTAGTTACAATTTCAGAAGGAGAAAAATTTTGAAGTTTAAGAGAAGCAATTGCTAGTTTTTTTTAATTTGGAAGGAGAAACCAAAATGAGTATGATGTTCAGTTGGTTGAAGGCTCAGTGGAGGAAAAGTAGTTTGATGAGTAAAAACAGAAGTTTTCCATAAAATTTCTAATATTCCCCCAGCTTTTGCATACTCAACTATGAAACCAAGTTGGAAAGGAGAGATCATGGCCTGTTTCTTGAGAGGGAGGAGGGATTGGGGTTCCAGTAGGTTTTTCAATATAAGAGAACAAACTGTAAGTATAACCATTCAAGTCTTCTTGATCCATATGAGGAACATTGGAAAAGTCATCACAAGTAACAATAACATTAGAAGCATGAAGAAAAGAATCCCTTTGGTCATTCCACTCTGGAGATGTCCAGTTTGGAATTTTGAACTCCTCTGATACTTCCTTGTTCTTCACATGAGCAGTGTTGGATAAACATTGGATTTTATTGAAAATAAGTTGGTTATGTACTGGAAGCTAAGACCACAACAGATCATCATTTGCTATTTGGTCTGGGTTCATATCCTTTATCCTTGCATATATTCCTATTTAGAAATATAGTTGGATGGTAATCGGTCAACAAAGACATGATTAGCAAGTTTGTGGTGATTCCCAATCACCTGCAGAATATCCTTGGTCAGTTCCCTGTCAAAAGCCAATTCCAAACATAGATGCTGTTTCAGTGTTTTTGTTGGTTTTTTTGAGGTTCTGTTGATTGTTTTCAATCACATAGAGATCTTGTACCATCTCTGAAAATTGAGTTACTAGCCATTTATATGGTCTTTGCTGCAATGAATGATACTTGAGCACCACATAGGGTTGGTACTTTCTGTTGCAAACCAGTTGTAGATTTACTGGGAGTTCTACTTTTGGTACTACTACTTGGCATGGACTTAGACCCTTCTTCAGGGTGATGAAGTAGATTAACTCCAATACACACTCCTGATTTCCATAATCAAGCTTAGATTTTTGATGCTTTTTATGTGCTCTGGATGAGGATGGGATGGATGGAATTAAGGGTTGTGGTGGTTGCCTAAGAACAGAACAATCTTGGCTTGATTCCTGATGATGTTTTAGATTCAAGGGCTCATCATCACTACAAACGTCTTCTCAAAAGCACCAACAGGAATACAAGTGACAAGGATTGAGATTAAAGAAAAAGGGCAAAGTCAATAATATGAAACCTTACATGATGATTAAAGAACCATACATGTTGCTAAGTTTAACCACTTTCCAACACTCATCCTCATTATTTATTTTCAATAGCCACAGGTGAGCTTGAGGTTTGGTGAAGGCTTTGGAGTTGACTTGATCCATGGTAAAATTTCAAAGATGATGATGAGGATGTTATGAATGGTTTACAGATGGGTTCAAGGGCAAGAAGGAATCAATTGAGGAGCAGTGGATGTTAAGCTGATTTCTTCATTGCTACTTACATTCAAGATGAATACAAGGTAGATGGTGTCTAGATTAATATGTGATGATCAAAGTTGAGTTGGGTGGTTCAAATCAGATTTCCTGATTGGAAGAGGAAGAGAATTATGGTGAGGGAAGAGAAGGATTGAAGTCATTCTGTGATTGGTGATGATGAATCAGAAAAAAATTGAAAGTAGTTTGATTAAAACTTACACTTGAAATGGATTGATGATGAGGATGAAGTTGAAGAGGGGTTTGCAGTCAATGGGAAGGATGAAGAGTCCAATAGGTGGTTTGCTTTGGAAGGTGGGTTGATTGTTCTAGAGTTGGATGATTGGTTACTTGAGATTGGAGTGAATCAGTGAAGAAGGGTGGTAGAACACAAAATCAATGAGCTAGTCGTCCAGATTATCAAAAATTGAAAAGAAGGCTTGAAACTTACCTGGATGGATGTTCTGGGTGATATCTGAAGGGTTGGATTCCAGTCGCTTGCTGGAGTGTTTGAAGAAAAGGGCACCAAGGGACTGGCCGTCGTGCAAGGCTTGTTTTTTTGCTTGTAAATGGCCGAGAAAAGCTTGCTGAAGCGCTTGCTTCACCAAGTTTGCAATGGCTGCGAAATGGCTTACGCTTTTGCCGACGCGTTTGCGTCAAGCGGGATTGTTGGGCAGGGTGCCAGGGCCCATTGACGCGCATAGAAATGTCCCAGGTCCCTGGCAACCTGGGAGAGAGCAACAGGGTCGCGTTTGGCAACCCTGTTGCAAAGCAAAGCAATTTGGCTTGCTTGTATTGTTTTGCAACAGAAAAAGAGAAAATGGGGAATTGCCCCAGGAGCTCCAGGCCCATTTTTAGCTTCTCCAGGGCCTGGAGCTCTTGAAAGTCTTCTGGGCCATTTTCATGGAGAGATGAGGGCAAGTACCCATGGTTTTTGGTCTCATGGAAAGGTCAAAACCCCTGATAGTTAGTTGGGGCCCTTGCAAAAAAAACACATGGCATGGATATAAAATACCATGTTTTTTCTTTTCCATGTGGTTGTGATTCAAGCCAGAAGGTGTGGATAAGCCTTGCATAAGATGTGTGCGTGAATTTTATCATGAGAAGTATGCGTGAATTTAACAAGTATTCATCTGCACAATGTGAGATGGAAAGATCCAGGGGATGCTTTTAAATTTCAATAGCATTGTTTTGAGTTTTTCATTTTTGTACTTTTGAGGATATTTTGGTAGAATTCCTGAGGATGAAAAAGGAGTGGAGAGCAATGCCTTTCATGTTTGATAATTGAAGGTATCTATTGATTATCCCTTGTCAATTCCACTCCTGAAAAGGTTGAAAATGATACTTTCAACTTCGAAGGCAATATCTGATGAAACCAACAGTCCCTGTTTGTCTCAAAGTAATCGTGACAGTAAGAAATAATTTTTTGATTTGGGTGCATTCCTGTGAAAATTGATTTATAATCATGATTTTTGTTTCACAACAGAAAAGGTGTTTTTTGAATACTTTTTTCTAAAGAAAATTTATTCCAATGGATATTTTACTTTTTTTCAACTTTAAATGAATAACTGGAACTAGTTTCCTAAATTTGATGATATGAATATTTCAATAAATCCTATATCCTTATATTTTTTTACTCTAAATGTTTGGAATAAAAAATACATGAAATTTTCCATGGTTGTTGGTGTCTGTGCATCTGCCTGATTACAAGATTCATAAAGGGTAATGGGATTGCTCAATTTAACATTAAATTTGGGCAATAATTCTATTGATCAAGGCGGGGCTGTAATGTACAGAACAACAATGTAAAATTGATTTGGAATTCTCTCAATGACCCTTAAGGACAAACATTTGGCTATTCAAAATATATGTTATGATTTATATTTATTGAAACAACTGGAGAACCTTTTATATTGCATGATGATTATTCATGCACAAAAACCTCTGGGGTCATGGTGCACTTAGCCTAAGTGCACCATGTCCCTTCAGAAAACCAGTTGGTGGTGGTTGTGGGTGGCCACAAACCTACATGAAATGGTGGCCAGCATTGATCCTCTTAGCCCTCATTCTGGAAAGCTTTTTCTTTAAGTATAGACATGGTCACTTCCCAATGGGACCAGGTGGATGTAATTTATCAACAATTACCAACATATCTGGGACCTTTGGGACATGAGAAATATGGAATATTTTGGGTTATGGGAAGTTTCTTCAACCAATGAGAAAGATGAGTAAAATATATTCAGGGCCATGAAAGAGCCACAAAATCATTTATTTCTACAAAATTTCTTTCTAATATTTCCATGTAATTTATCTTTTTGGATGAAAGGTATGTTCCAACGTGCGCATTTCAGTAACAACTAGTTACTGGAACAAACATGGTGGACAAATTAGCATAACTTTCCACTTTGCCATACTAATTACTAAGATCCAACCATTTTTTGGAAATTGGATCATGATTGCTCAGGGAGGTGGACGACTTAGCCTAAGGTGTCCACCTCCCTGAGCCATCACACACTTTATAATGTGACAATTGATGTTATGTTTTTTTATCATTTCTGGGTGTTTCAGAAAATGAGTAGGTGTGTGATTCTGCAGGGTGAGAACAATAAATTTTTCTCTGTGATTTTCAAATGTGCTGATTCATTCATGTGTCCACCAAAACTGCCACTGTGACAGAAAATCAATGTTATCTTAAAAAATAATTACCATTCATGACTTTAGGGTCTTTTTAAATCCATGTCACAATGAAATCTCACAATTTATAATTGATAAGCCAGCATAACCAATCATCCCCAAGATATTTACCTGGGACAGAAATATTTCAGTGTTTATCCACTGAAGAATATTTTTTGCCAAATTTGATTCTTGGAGCCTTGTTCCTACCATAATTTTTTCAGGATTGGTTCAATGACTAAGCAAGGTAAAGAAAACATTGTTAGGGACATGCAAGGATCAGAAAAACCTGTACCTCTACCCATTTTCTTTTATATGTGTCCATGTTTTCATTCATTCTCTTGGACAAAAGATGTTTTCCAGCATGGGCATTTCAGTACCAGCAAGTTTTTCCCAGAAATAAACATGCTGGAATAGTTATGCAAAATTTTTCACTTCCCCACACTATGGACTGAGACCAAGCTCATTTGGGGAAATTGGTAAATATTCATTGGGAGGTGGAAGACTTAGGCTAAGTCGTCCACCTCCCTAGGCCACCATCCAGTTGATCATATGTGTATTGATGTTTTTTGGTGCATCTCTGGTTGTTTCAGGAAATAATAATATGTGACAATCTGTAGTTTGAAAACCAATTATTTCTTTCAGTCATTTTTTAATCTAGTGAATCTTCCATAACTCAAAAACACCATGGAATTTATAATCACCCTCATCCTTCACCTTCACCCCTGCTTGAAATTCTCCAAATTTCCTAGGTACAGCACTGGATGATAGTAATGTTACTCCACCAGAAGCTGATGAGAATGTCAAAATGGACTTTCTCTCACAACAACACAAAAGATCTCCTCATGCTTATCAGTTGAGAATGGCCTCAAAAAGATAGAAACTCCAAACCAGATGAAGTGAACTTATTTATAATTTCAAACCAAGCAGGTCATGACCACTTGAAGAAATGCACAACTTCAGAAGGTCAAGATACTTTGCAGGCACTTTCAGAGACCCCAGAAAGTTGAATTCAGCCACTGCAGTTGAACCTTTTGAGAGGTTGATTAGTTCTGTATGCCATGACCCAAACTCTTGTGGGATGTTTTGAGCTCTTGATTGGAAAATGACTGATGATTTTCAGTGCAAATCATAGTCATATGTCATGCAAAACCTGATTTTTTCTTCTTTTATCTAGAAAATTCATTCATTCTTATCATCTATGTTCCTTGGAATCCTACACTCCCACTCAAAAATTTTTACAACAAAAAAAAGATGCAAATCTATGGTTTTTTTGGAACCATTTGAATAAGCCATGCTGATTTAAGTTTATTTGAAAGGTTTTTACCAGTCCAAATTTCCCCTTGATGGCTTTCAGCACAGGAAAATAAAAGCAAAAGAGCCTAGAATACATGATAAACTTCATGAAAAAGCCTAACAAAGATGGTGGGGCGACCAATTGGTCATTCAAATTTTCTCAAGAGTGGAGAAGGGTTTTCCCACTTTCTTTATTAATTTTTAATGATTCAGGGCAATTCTTAGCCCCAAGCCAGTGATTTTATTGAAGATGGAAGGATGATGACAATTAATTAAATTTCAAATTTATATCAATGTTTCATTTGCACACCTAGATACATCCTTTAAGTTTGCTAATTTAGCATATGATATTCTGCAAGGATTTTTGTGGTTGAATCAAGTTGAGCTTCCAGAATAATCACTTGAATTTCTACAACCAAATTTTGGGAAAAGGGCACCAAGAGAGCCAGAAAAAAACAGATAACATAACCAAAAAGATACAAGGGCTACAGGCAGAAATCATTGGGGCAACGGATATTTGGCTCATTACCAGAGATTTTATTTCAGACTAGGATTGTGACCACCATGGCATGGGATTGATTTAAACTTATCTTTTGCTAATTCAATTGAGATGGAGTTTATGATTCTGTCTAATGATTCATTCAAAACATTTGGTGTACAACCTTTGTTTTTAAATTCTTGTAAAATTACAGGAAAATACATCCTTTTTGTGGCCCTTTTTATTTTAGAGACACACAAACATTCTGAAGCATGACCAATTGGAAAAAGTTACTAAGTTGAGAGGTTTTCCATATAGTTAGAGACTGGGTACCAATTTCTTTTTTTGGAAAGTGGCATTAGGGTTTGGAATCATTGGATTTTATCCCAAAAAATACTCATGTTTTGAAAAGAATCAATAAAATATCATGTATTTTGTGCACATGCAATTCAGTTGCAATACTACTCAATATAAATTTCTTGCAAGTTCAAACTCTTCACAATTTAATTTTTCCTCAAGCATGAATGGGAAAAAAACCTTATTTTGTTGCATAACAATGACTTCTAACTTTTCTCAGAGGATGGCACAGTAAGAATAAGTGCCTTACCATATCACCAATTTTTATATGTTGATAGAGGAAGGGAGGGAACAAGGTGAAATCATTTGAATACACAAAATTACAAGACAGATCTTCAGACAGTCAATGACCAGTAATTGAAAAAGAATTAATCATTCAAAGCAACTCACCAACAATGCTATCCAGTTTTTCCTGGTAAGGTGGTCCACTTGAGCTAAGTGCACCATCTCACCAGGAGGAACCACCCCTCAATCGCAGATTTAACAGCAGTTGGCAGCCAAAGGTTTTCAGTCAGGTTGATCTTGTTTTGCACATAAAACTACATTCCTTCCAGTGGCTATCTAATCAACAGAACAACCTTCTAATTTTGCTTGCTCATTACTTTCCAAAGAAATGGTCGCCAGTGCCTCTGTTCATCTCCAAAATTTTCCTCCTTTTGAAATTTTCACTAGATCACTTGGTTAAAAATCCGGATATGGTTAAACATTTCCTTCAATGTATATAATTCAAAAATCACCTCTTTGTGACAAAATGCTTACTTGTTATTTCATGAAATGATGTCAAAGTGTGCATGAGTTGTGCAACATTTGTACTGGTTGGAATGTAATATGGGATGAATTTGGATTGATGGACAACTTATTCTAAGTTGTACACCTTCCCATCAAATTAGAAGTGGCTTTACTGCATGGTAAATGTATAGGTATTGTCCAGGGAGGTGGAAAACTTATGATAAGTTGTCCACCTCCCTGGACCTGTTTGCATACAGGAATCAGATGTCAAGGGAAAATCATGTGGGAAAGCAGGGCAGGTGGAAAACTTGTGCTAAGTTGTCCACTGTCCCATAAATCATCAATATTTTGGCATATTCAATATCCTGCTACCATTTAGTTGAAGGGAAGTGGAAAACTTATCACAAGTCATCCACCTCCCCAGCTTTCCCACATGCTTTTCCCTTGAAATCTGATTCCTGTATGCACAAAGGTCCAGGGAGGTGGACAACTTATGATAGGTTGTCCACCTCCCTGGAAATGTCTCATATTCATTTGGTGTGGTGAAGCAGACACTTTTGTGATATACACCTGCCTATTCCAACAAATCAATTAGTCGAATCCTGCAAAATGTAATCTCCCCATGATATTATGCACCCCTGTTACATTTTTCTTTATTCTTTTGAGCTAAGTGATCAAGGCATGTTGAATTATCATATATTCTTTTGGAATGATGATTGAGAAATGTTAGTTTTGTCATTGATCCTAATTACTGGTGTAAGAAGAGCCATTAATTACACAGAACTCTGCATTCTTCACAAGACGTAGCAGGAATTCATATCACACCATTTTTAAAAGAATGAAATTGAATAACATGCATTGTTCTTCATGTACTTTATTATTTATCTAATATGATCTGGTCAGATTTAGTCAAAATAAATTCAGGAAAGATGAAAATTATAATCCTCATTTCCAAGAATTTGCACCATGAAAAATCTGACACCTGATTCATCATATTTCTCTACTATTCAGTTTCCAAAATTGAACTCTCAACAATCAATTCCAACTGAATATCAATCCATGCAGTAAACCTGCATCTGTGTGGTACCCAGCATTGCATTTTTTGCATCTGTGGGGATTTCAAGAATCTTATAATAAAAACACAGCAATGCAACATGCTATCGGACCTGTGCCAGTATTATCCATGTCTACATGATATATTATTCAATTAGCACTTCAACCAAATCAATAAGATTGGCAAGGAGTAGTCTGAAGTTCATATTATGGAGAATTGTATCTTGGTATATTTCAACTCCAGCTCTTCCTCATGGTGGCTGGAATTCTTGAGCTCATTTTCTCATTCAATAATTATTGGTCAATTCCATAGATATGAGAATGAGGAATTTTTTGGAAACATATAATGGTCAAGATTTCTTTCTGTGGAAATTTTTTGTGATAATTGAAATCATGAAATGCAATGGGAAGCTCTTCCTATTTTTTATCTTAAGCAATGCCCAGAATGAATAACTCAAATTTGACTGAATGATCCCTATATATTTTTATGAATGATGCATAAGTGCCACAAAAAAAATGATCACACTTTTTGCGGAAGATGGCAGCCACAGAGTCTCTTTTCTATTTCAATCATGAATTGATTTCTAATTGAGCTCTTCCCTTGTTGAAGAAGATTCCATTCAAATCTCCAAGTATAATTATGTCCATACCCTTTGCCCACTTGGAAGAAACATTTGAGAAAAAAAGAGAATCATAATATATAATATCTTGATTTCTGAAAATTTTCCAAAGGTCAATAAAAGGAAATCTGACTTCCTATTTATCAGTTTGTGAAGAATCAATACAAAATCAAAAAATCAGAAAAATTGTCATCTGGTTACTAAGTTGGAAAATTAGACATGGAATCCAGTAAGAACTAATCCCCCCAGCATAAGATCTCCATGACAATAATACAAACCCATTGCTAAATCATGGTGTTTATTTTATGTTACTAAAATGCCAAAACCCCATCCAACCCAAAATCACCAAGCCCTGAGCCATCAAGAGTTCCCCTTCCAGATGACCAAGTCAATATTCCTGGTGTTGACAAAGATGAAGATTTTGACAACTCTGCTGCCCCATCCTACTTCATGATTGCACAAAAACTCTCTAAAACCCACCAACACCAAAAGAAGCAAAAAAATTTGACCCAACAACAATATTCTCTCTCTTGCCATGCACCCAATCTTGGCATCCCTGCTTCTTCAAGTGTTATTTCCAAGTCCTTGCTTTATTGGACAAAATCAATTCTTGGAATGGATTCCAACAACAACAAACTTCCTAATCCTCCAACTGAAAATGAACTAGAATCCCTAAAAAATTACGTTCAAATGAAGAAGGCAACCGTCAATGATGCAATAGAATCAAGCATTGGCCCGCCAAACCAGTACAGCTCCAATTCAAAACTGCAAGAAAAGGAGCTCAAACTTGTGAATAAAGATGCCTTGCGCCAATTAAAAAAAAAATATTACTTCAACATCTCAATCCATGGAAAGTAATGCTTTGGGCCAAATTCAGTCTCATGATGAGACATGGATAGCCCATGCCAGGGACTTGATCCAAAATTCCGGCATTCCCAGATGTTGGAGTATTATGTCTTCTGCTGATAGCCTTGATCATTTCTGTCACAGAATCTTATTACTACATGTCACCTGGTCATTTATTAACTTATGAATTCTTCATTATTGGCTTACTCCATAAGTTCATCACATTGTCTTTTGTCCATATAGTTTCTTCCAATGCTGATTAGTCATCAAGTCCCTAGGCCCCCTGTGAGGGGCTCTCTAGTTGTCTATTTAAACTGGTCTTTTCCATGACCTTGCAATTCACCTCATCGACTTTTTTTCTTACAAATGCGGTCCTCAACTTTCTGAGTTGAGTAAGAGTCCATGATCCAATCATTGACTCCAACACCAGAGGCACCTATCACTGGGAACAGAATGCAACATCTTGCTGGAATTCCTCTCTGACTGCAATAATCATCAGAGCATGGGGTATGTGCCACAAACGCGGGGGGACTGCTTCCTATTCAATAAATGAGAATGAAAAAACCCCAGCCAACAGGGTTACCATAATAAATTTTTGGCTTTTCTCAAAGAAGGCTATTTGGAAGAAGGAGCACAAGGCAGAAACAGGCTCCAGAAGCAGAAAATCTAATGTTTCTGCATCTCAAAGTCTCAACAAGAAGAAAGTGTGTCAAATCAATCTTTTGTAATTTTCTCTTCATGATCAATGACTAACTGCTTATCATGTTTTGAAATACAGAATAAAAAAAAAAGAAATTCAAAAGACCACAGCAGTTGAGCTGGACATGATGGACATGTTCCCAGAAACTTCTGCTCTTTTCTTGGACAGTGGATTCATATCTGATTTTGAGGGTGAAGATGAGGAATTGTTCAATCATGCAAATGTTTGGAGGGCTCAACATGTATCCCAAATATATCACTATCTGGATGAAGCATACACTCAACTTTCCAAAAACCCGCGCATCAAGAGGGATAGACAATTGAAAATTAGTCAAGTTGCTAAACCAAATAATTCAACAAGAGGTGATCACCCACCAACACCTCCTACTTCGATACCTCAAAACTGGTTAAGTGAGGAATCTCTAAAGGGTATAACTCCTGTTGAAAAAAGAGCCTTGGGTTTACTTCCAGTTGTTGATCTCACAGAGGCAGTTTCATATCTCAGAACACAAGTTTCCAAGCCCTCTAGCTTAATGGAAAACACACAAACATTGTAAATATATTACAAATAGTGTAGTTTTGATATCAGTACTTTAAAAAATATGGAGGAGTATGTTTGGATGAAACATTGGCTTTGGTGAAATTTTTCTTGAGTACTACATGTATTTTTATTTTCATCCCATTCTTGTTTTGTCAACCAGAAACTTGTAATTATATTTAAAGCTAGATTTATTGAATGTAAAAAATCCAATGATGTGGGGTCAACCTGACTTGAAGAGGTTAAAAATGTAGGTTAAACTCTAAATCTCTGGAAATTTTCAAATAAATAAATCTCTAACAATTTTTTACATCCAAAAAGATATTGAAGTAAGAGTGGACAAAACCAACATCCACATGTGGACAGAATAAAAAATCTCATTTAAAAATTCTGAGTAAATTATATTTGATGCACCAACTTTTGGAAAGCTACATGATATCTTTTTTTGATAGTAATATCCTGAATACATTTTTTTTCACTCTGCGGAAGTCAAGTTGAGATCACCCACTTGTTAACCATTCCCAAATATCTTTTTGTGAAAGAAATATATATAAAATACCCATTCCCAGACGTGAATTGTGTAATTTAAGTAAATCCCACTAACTTTAGGCATATGGATTCCCCTTGTAAAATGGTGCATCATTAACATTTTGTAACACAAGAAGATGACTTGAAGTCATAGTTTTGTAATAAGATAATTAATTTGAAGATAGAATATGTGACATTCCATCAAGGAAATTAAACTTGAATTTGAATCCAAACACAATGGGATAGGTTAAGTATTTTAGGTGGGCTAACCATGAGCAGTTGATATGATGTATGAGTTTGAAAGCTTTTTCAAAATGCAAAATCTACTGTTCCAAGCCTTTCCCATTGAAGTGAATATGAATATTCAAAATAGAAGCTTTTTTTTTGGAATAATTAAGCTCACCAGGAGGTATAAGATCAAATCAAAAGTTCCATTCAGATTCATTTCTATTTCCCTTTGATATAATAAATCTCAGGCAACCTCCAAAAATCTGATCACCACAACATCCAAATAAATTAAAACTATGGAGAACACTACCAGAGTTGGAAACATTTGGGTATGCCAATGTCCTAAATGTTCTCAAAGGACTTTTAAAAATGGCAGGAATATATACAATGGTGTTGGAAGATCCAAAAAAGCACATCAAACCCATATCATGAAATCAAATGATTCTACAAATGTATGTGATTGAATTTTTCCTGCATTTTATCAATATTATCAAGGTCACTGATGAATTTTTATTGTTGCAAAACATAAACCCCAAAGACACCAAACATTTTCCAATCCACTACCAGAAGAAACTCCACCAGGGAACCACTAGAAGCAAACATCAGGGCTGTAAGTGAAAATCTTGCACAAGAGTAAATTCCTTGATTTATACTGAAATTGGCATGCAATTTCTTATTTATCCTATCATTTTTCACATTCAAGCCATCAATTAAAGATTCCAATGCACAGCCAAACCTTGAAAGAGATACTTGCTATGGTGAAATACAACAATACTCCCCACCAGCCAATATGGAAATTTACAATACATCTGAGATGAAACCTCTTCAATTTCTATATCACACTCCAAGTGCCCTAATCTCATCACTCCAAATACTTCATCAAAGTATTCAGGAAAAAATTGGTGACCATGCATGTCAGAAATACAGCAAGATGAAACATTAGAAAATCCGCATGAACTCAATTCTCAGTGGCCAGCCCAACTATTCAGCAGAAATGCCCAAAAGTCTTTCAAAATTGAAAAAAAGATTTTTAATTACAAATGATCTACTGGAAAATTTCTGTTTTGAAAATTGTTACCAACTTTATCCTTTGAATGAAGTAATTTCTTCTTCAGAAGTCCAAACTGATGAAGAATGGGAAGAACACAGGCATTATCCAATATTCCATGATATAGTTAATTCAATAGCTGGGGAGCCTGTTAAATGTGGATCAAAATTTTGGAAACAAAACAAGAACAAATCTAAATTTTATCCTCTGAACCAGTTTGGGTACCAATTTCTCAAGAAGTGGATTGCCAGGCAATTGCTGCTCCCTTGGTTTGAAGAATTACTCAGTGCACCTCAAGAGCATCTAGCCATTAATCCTACTAAACCTTGTGATATTTTGGATGGAACTATGTGGAAAGAATTCAAGGATCAAACCAATCAGTATAACACAGCAGAACCAGGAAACCTTGTTTTTAAAATTTAAATTGATTGGATGAATCCCCATGGAATCAAGACCAGTGGGAAAAGCATCTCTCTTGGCTTAATATTCTTAATATGTTTTAATCTTCCACCTAGTGTGTGTTAAAAGCCACACAATATTTTTGTGTATGGCTTCAAACCAAAAACCAAGGAATGCACCTCATTCCAATTGAATAATCTACTCAAGACTCTTTTCTCTGAGCTACTGGATCTTTGGAAAGGATTATTCTTCACAAAAACTAACAAATATCAACATGGAGGAGTAATGCGTGCTGTCATATTACCACTGATTGGTGATACACCTGCCTTACGTAAAATGGGTGGATTTGAATCCCACTCAGCAACAATCTTCTGTGCCCACTGTAACCTCAAGCTGAATGATATCTGGAACACCAAAAAGGAGACTCGGCCATCAAAAAATAATGAAGATCACATCAAATGGGCAGAGAATTGGAATAATGCTCAATCATTCAATGAGAAAACCAACGTTCTCAAGCTACATGGTGCCTGCTACACAATTTTCCAAACTCTGCCATACTGGGCACCAACAAACATGACAACAATTGATCCAATGCATACCTTATCTTGGGAATGCTAAGGGATTACAACATCACCTACCTTGGAATAATCAAGGCTGGCCAAAGTCTTCAAAATTTGGAAAGGAGGAAAAACACTTACCTAAGAAGTGTAACAATTAGTCAGGTCAGCAGCCTCAAATCTGGATCCAAACAAAAGCACTATTTATCACCCAAAAACAACAAAAGAGTCACCAGGAGGAGAGTTCAAACATTCCTAGATAGCTCCTCAAAAAACCTTGAAGATATTTCTCCCAATCCAATTGAAAAGGTTCAAAATTTGGTAAATCAGCAGCAAGAAGGCTCATCAAATATTCAGCATAGAACTTCTTTACCCATTGTTTTAGTCCAGAAAATCCCAGGGCTCCATCCTCCCAGCTCCTCAAGAAGTTGGGAAAATTCTGCATCTGAACATCTTCAACCAACTTTAAGACGTTCTCCAAGGCTTCTTGAGAATGAATCCACAAGCAGCTCATGCAAATCTGGGCCTCAATCAAAGGAAAAAGGAAAGCAAAAAGATAACTCACCAGGAAAAAATCCCATTAGATCTATTGGAAGCAAATCAGGAAGCCAAAATGAATCTGGGAAGAGCAAGCAAAGCTCCCTTCGGGAAATCTCCTACCACTCTTTTGAAGATCAAAGAAATCCACATCAAGCAGGCTCATTGATAGAAGAAACAAGTATTTCATCAAATGAATTGTGCCTTACAAATCAAGAGCTCAGAAGTCTTCAAGAGGGTACCAATTCAATCAAATTTCCATCTTTGATTACTAGGTTGCCCAGAAACACTGTTTTGCCTGCTGCTGGTACTCCTCAGGCTGCTGAATTTTTGGTTTTGTACACCATTCATGTAGTGCTTTTTTTGATTCCAGAATGGAATTGGAACTAAGCC
Organism: Puccinia polysora; assembly: GCA_025617555.3. Taxonomy (NCBI): domain Eukaryota; kingdom Fungi; phylum Basidiomycota; class Pucciniomycetes; order Pucciniales; family Pucciniaceae; genus Puccinia; species Puccinia polysora. The sequence continues at coordinate 22,618,281 of CM062624.1, forward strand.
AACTGCTTGCGGGAGCAAAAGCTTACCTCCGCTACTTCCAAACTTATTGGCATCATCAACTTGGTAATGTCTCATCAACTTACAGATTACCAGTTGTTCCAATTGGATGAATTAATTCTGGCTTACCAGGAGCAATTATTGCTGCATTGGGGATCTGAAATCAAATCCAAGCAAACAATCCATTTTTCTCAGCATATGACTAACATTATCAAGCTCTATGGTCCTCCCTCTATATTTTCATGTTGTTCAGGAGAAATGCTGAATCACATCTTGACATTATTTAAAAAATATAAAAATACACATAAGTTAAACAGATTTTGGAAAATTAGATTCTTGGTGGCACACTTTGAATTTAATTTTTGTTAAATTTTAAGGTTTCCTTGATAAGTCCCTCTTGAATGGATTCCTTGAAAGGGCCAAACTTCAAGGCTTGTTTGACCAAATTGGATCCAGCTGGAATGTTTTGGGGTTCAATTCTGACCAACTCCCAGATCTGAAAGGTTTGTTCTATCCTTCCAAGACAGGTGATTTTTCAAGTGCTAAAAAAAAATGTTTTGGAAGAAGAAAAATTAAAAAAATTCATTGAAAATAACACAACATACAATTTCTTGCCATGGGACCAGCTGGAGTGGCTGCCTTGCAAATAAATGCTCTTCCAGGGTCATCACATAACACCCAATTGCTACAATAAAAGTAATTCTCAGAATTCCTTTTCATCAAAATCAAATCAAGGCCCTTGTGAGATGGGAAGGTATTGTCCATCTTTCATGAAAAAAACTGTGCACAATATTTCCTCATTGTTGAAAACTTTCCTCCTTTGGAACAAATTGATACTTCAAGAAATCCCTACCTTGGCCTCAATTATCTCAATGCTCAAATGGTTTATCAAGAAGGTGGATCAATATCTGTGATACATCAAGATAACATATTAGGTTTTATGGAAATCATGGATTATGAAGAAAAAAAAGCACAAACATCCAAGGATGTTTATTGTGTTGTGGGAATTAACTCTATGGTAAGTTGATATCAAAAATACTAAATCTGAAGGACTATCATTATTGATTTTTCTGACTGGTGATTCCTTACAAAACAGGAGGAAATATAAAAAGACACATGGACTAATTTTTTATTGTACTAGATATTGATAAAAGATGAAATCAGAGGAATTGGTATTGTGTCACATATCTATCTAAAACATGTGTATAAGGTACAGAATTCAAAAAAAAGAAATCAGATTTAATCTCACAAAACTGAAGCATCAATCCTAACCAAAAATTGGAAATCTGTGTTTGCATCATTTATTTGAAATGTTCATTATCTAAAAATTTTACTCTTCTCATTTTGGAACTTTGTACCATTGGAAATCATGGCACATCATGTACAATTCCAATTGTAACCGCTGAAACATTGTTCAATCAAGTATGGTCTTACTTTTAAATGAATAATTCTCAATAATTCCTTGTATGTAATGAATTTCAATTGAATCTATGCATTGCATAAATATTCTGCATGAATCTTCTGAGTTAATCCAGAAATCAATTTGATGTTTGACTCCAAAACCTCAACAAAGTCAAAAAAGGTTTCAATCACAAACCCAGGTGCTACACCTGCTGGCAGGTGCCACCATTTTTTTCATGGTGATTCCTAGTTTTCATGGTTCTAAGAGGAACACTAGGAATACTGGTGAACCTAGCAGGTTTAGTTTCTTCAAGGTCAATGACTGGGGAGTTAGTAGAATTGACTTTAAGATCTCTAAGATCATTCTTAATCATACCTAACTCCAAATCAAGTTTTTTGTTTAGTAAATCAATTTTGTTAATCAGGTGAGCTGAAGGAGTAGGACTAGTTTTCTTAACTTCTTCCTTAAGATGGTTCACGGTTTCAAGAATTTCTTCCTGGAGAATTGATTGGTTATCGTCAATATGTTTCATCAGGTCCAACTTACTAGATTTTATACTATCCTTGTTTTTTTTATTTCTAAATCATCAATTCTTATGGTCTGATACTGGGTATCAATCACTCTGAAAATACTCTGACTCAATCTTTCCAATCTTTGTCAAAAAATTGCCTGATAACCGTAAAATTGTGAGACACATTTACAGAAAAGTTATTAAGAGCTTCTACATCTAATTTTGGTACACCTTTTTCCACTTCTGTGCTAGGGATATTATGCTGTCCCAATCCTTTGGGTTCCTTAACTTCTGATGGGCTGAGGACCTCTTCTTTTTGTGGTCCTTTCCCTTTAAGGAAGGTAATTCATCCCAAGGATTCCAGTTCTTCACGTAGCCTTCTACTAATTTCTTTAGGATCAAATTTTTCAGAAAAATCAATGATTTCTTTTCCAGAGAAATAGCTTTTCTCATACCTGGCTGATCCTCCTGGTTCTGAGCCAACTTGAATTTTTCCCAATAGCTCACATGCTCTTTCAACAACACTTTGACTCTTTCCTCCTTGGTTGAGTCCAGCTGGGGTGGCATAGGAGGACCGGTATCCTCCTGGGATAACTTTTTGGGCAATGAGTGGTTCTCCAATGCTCTTTTGGTTGAGTGGTGGCCACAGTTGTTGCCGTTGTAATCCCCTGTGATGCTATGGTCACTGGTTCAAACCTCCTCATTGCGCTTGCAACTGGAGTCTTTGCGCGCAAGGGTTCCTCTGGGCAGAGATCCATACAATGGGGCTCTACCTGTTGCACGGGTTTTGCCCCTGTTTTGGTACATAGCACCAAAATAAATGAGAAAGTCTTTTGTCAAAACTTTTGAGAAAAGACTTAAAAATATAAAAAATGATTTTTTTTTGTATTTATATGTTAAATAATTTTATATATATATTTTAACTCACTTAAAGTTAAATTCTAGTGTACCAACACTTGGTTGGGATCACAACTGTCCTGGGGGGTATTCCAATGGGGTCTGAGTGAGTACCAATCAGATCCTGGGATAAATCCAAGGGTAAGTTCAAGGGTACACTGTCTGGGACTTCCTCTAGGAGGTCCTGGTCAATGATATCACCAAAAATCAAATCCACTGAGATGGATAAAAACAAAAAATATAAGTTTAATATTTTTTTATTTTTAGGTGGCAAGATGAGATTTTTAGAAAAATAATCACTTTTATTAGTTTTGGATTTTTCTTTATTTTCGGGATTATCTAGTTTATGAATTTAAAGCTTCATTTGATAAATTTTCTACTCCTTATGTTGCCTTAATGAAGAATTTAAATTGATAATTCTTTCAAGCTCAAGTTCTTTGTTGTTTATAACCTGCTGTTTATGATAAAGCAATTTCTCTTGTTGTTGCTCAGGAGCTATAATAACAGGGACAAAGTTACAGAGTATTTTGGCTTTTTTCTTTATAAGAAGGTTCAAATAATAATTTATCAAATCTCCATTGGTCTTAAGATCCACTAGAGAAACAAAAGATCAAAAATATATGTTATAAGTATTTTAACTTATTTTTAAGAAAAATTGACTTGTCCAAGGAATAAATAATCAAAGATTCATTATTCAAGGATATTTCCTGGCCAGACTCCCAGTTGTCAGCGCTCTGATACCAGGAACCTTTCAGTCCTTTAGCTACAGAGATTGATAAAAATACTGGAATAATAATAATAATAATTATTGCAAAAATAAATCCTTAGAGGCTCAAATAAATTATACAATAATAGCAGTTGCAAGGTTTAATTGGTCTGGTCATAAAAGGTTTTCAATATGTATATATAAGAGGGGCCACAGTATTATACAACTGGGGGTCTTTACAGAAAAAGCAACCTCTCTTCGAGTGGCCTCCTTGGGAAGTTTAAGAAACTTGGAATGAAGATGGGTGCTTTAGAAAGGGCTTATTCCACTGATGGAAAGGCATAAATGCACACTGGCCTAGCAAGGAAGGGGAACACTAACTCTGAGAAATTTATCACAAAAATCCTGCAATAATTGGAAGTGTTTGAGAGCAGATGCAGTGGATTGCCTGACTAAGCTTCAAGGGTTGATTGTTTTTAAGAAATGAATAATAATACTACAGACTTGGTCATAAATAAATTGCTTAGACTCTTCATAAGCACTTGGCTAACAGTGAAACGGTTTCTTATTGATAATAATAATTCCTGGTAAACTGATGATGGAATAATGGATCCAAAGAGGTCTGTATTAATACCTTTTTGGGGTGATTTTGAGCTTCTCAGGGCGCGTAGAGAGAGTTCTGCTCATGGTCTGAGGCTTCAAAGCCAGTCAGAGCAAGCTTAGAACATTCATATGGTGCTGTTAATCAGCTGATCTTAGAACTGCTGGATTTCTGTACTATTTTAGCAACAGGATCTGTTAATCTATTATGGTGTAAATTTGATCATTCTGCACTCATCCTTCATTTGTAATATTATTATTGCTGTAAAGTGAACAGATGTGGAAGTTTACTGACTTTTCATCATGTTCTGATCATGTAGATAATTTTTAATAATTTTGATGAACACTCCTTGTATTTTTTTGTGGTCATCAAAGATCAGAGTCAATGATTTTTGTGGTAATCCTTGATCTTTAATTTATTATTAAAAAATGTTCTAAACTTAATTTTCATTGATTTTAATTAAGTTTTGATCTTTTTAGATTATTAGTAATGCATATGTCCACTTGTTACATATTCCAGGCAACCCTAGTTAGGTTGTAGCTCTTTTGAGCGGTACCTGGTTGTCAGACTAGTCACAAAAGATCCAGACACGGGGATCAGTCAGTTCAGATGCGCACGGGGTAGGATCCGCTACGTGCGTGGCAGAATTGGCTGAGCGCGGGTCTCTAGTACGTGGGAAACTGCTACTATGAGTACTTAGGGGTATGTAATGATGCAGGGATGCACACGGGAATTGTGACATAACACATTTCCGCGTTTAACTCCTAAAATATACACACAACACCTCAATTCTGAGTGAATTTTAGGTGTAAACCCTATATGTGACATCACATGTGAAATTTTGAAATGTCAAAAAGGCTCCATACTGGTGTTGTAATTTTTAGTAATTTTCTTTTTAATTATTTCAAAAATGTAAGGACTTGTATTTCAAGGGTGGGGTCAGTGAGTGACCCTACCTAATTTTGGGTGGGGAATCCATTTATTCAATAATATTTATGGATTTCTCACTCCTTCCTTTGTTAATTTAGATATTCTGATTTTTTATAGTTTTGTGTTGCTATGACAGGTTGCTCTGTACATACAAGGAAGCTGACAGGTTGTGAGTGACCCTACCTAATTTTGAGTTCGGAATCCATTTCTTTGATCATATTTATGGATTTCTCACTCCTTCTTTTTTTAATTTAGATATTCTTATTTTTTATAGTTTTTTGTTGCTATGACAGGTTGCTCTGTACATAGTAGCAAGGTTACATTCCCCCACTCCAAGATATGTCTATATCTGAAACCAAATCCGGGTCAATGCCTTCTGCTGGCTCTGTAGTTCCTTAGGTGTATGGGTCCATCAATGATATTGTGTTCAGGTAACCATTCATCCTCATCAGCTGATTCTCCCTTTTATCTAACAAGGTAGGGTCTGAAATATTTTCCATTTATCCTTTATTTTTTATCTTTAAGGATCTTGCTAATTTTTCCTCTTTCTTTTTCAGGTTCTTCTGCAACAGTTATTTCAGGTGAAGGAGTGTATTATCCATTCCTTGGATGGTGGTGTTTGATGAGACTTACTGGGAAGACTGGGTTTTTTCTGGAAAGCTCATCACTAAGGATTACTTCCACAGCATTCTTACCATGAAGTTTGTTTATGGTGAAAGGTCCAACAAAAGCTGATCTAAGCTTTCTATTTCCAGCTAAGTTGGTGAAGTTGGTGGTAGAGATCAAGACTTGATCACCAATCTTGAAATCAGGCTCCTTATGGGTTTTATCCCACCTTTGTTGGTTATACTCAACAGCATCCTGGAGACACTTAACAGCATGTTTATTGGCTACATCTATAATTTCTTTGAAATCAATTGATGTAGGGTGAATATTTGTTAGCTGGTGATTAAGTTTATCCTTTGGTAATTTAGGAATCCATCCTCTTTCCAGTATGTAGGGGGCTTACTGAGTGGTAGAGTGCTTGCTACTGTTTTAGGCCATCTCTAGTGCAGGTAAAAGGCTAACCCAATTGTGGGAATAACCATCAGAATTCTTGTATTATAGAACAAAGCCACAGAATCTCCTGAGCATGTCTTACAGGGTCTGAATCATTCTTTCAGCTAAGCCATCCCTCTGAGGGTGATAATCTGTAGAGAAAGCTAAGGTGGTTCCCAGCATGTCATGAAGATTTCTCATGAACTCAGAGGTGAATTTAGGATCTCTGTCACTGATAATGATCTTGGGAAATCCGACATCAGCAATGAGTTTGTTCCAAAATAATAGGGCAACTTCCATAGCAGTGTCTTCCTTGTGATTAGGTAGAAGCTTTGCTTTCTTGGAGAATCTATCCACGATGACTAGGACTGAGTTGTAGGAATAGGCTCCTCCTGGTGGTAGTCCAGTTACAAAGTACATGTTGATGATCTCCCATCTTTTCTTGAATTCAGCAATATTTTGAAGTAGACCAAACCTTTTCCCCGTGGTCCTGTTGGACTACTGACAACTTTCAAAACTAGTAACATACTGGATAGTGGAGTCTCTCCAATGGAACCATCAAGCCATTTTTTTAACCTTATCTAAGATCTATTAGCAGATAAATGACCAGATGAGCAGTTATCATGTCATTCAGCCAGGACATGTTTGATATGGTCATCCTTAGTTAAGACTATAACACTTGAATGTTGATGCCTGTAGTATACTAGACCCTCCCATGTGGTGAACCTTCCGGCTTTGTATGGTTTCACAAGGGGTTCAGGTAGGCTATTGATCAATTCAGATTGTGGAGAAGTACTTTCCATCATGGTGATTAGAGTTTTCATCCCAGAATTGTAAGATTCTTTGATTGCGTTGAACAAGGATTCATCCAATTCACAAATGTGCATTCCCATTATAGGAGCTTCAACATTCAACATGTTAATGTTAAGGATAGGGAAGATATCATTATCCTCTGGATCATAAGGACGGTTACTTGGGTAATTGGGTAAGGAATTCCTTCTCAAACTATCAGCATTCTAGTTTTTAGCACCAGCTTGGTGAACTATGGTCATCTCACCTCTGTACTGTTGTATGGCTATCTGCCATCTTAAAATGTGCCTACTAGAGGTCTTCATGTTCATCAAAGTCCTGACAGCATTTCAGTCAGTAATTACTGTGAACTTGGTGCCTTCCAAGTAGTAATGAAGTTTCCACAGAGCCCATACTAAAGCAAGGCATTCCATTTGGCTTGCACCATACCTTTCCTCAGTATCCTTAACTTGTCTGGATATGAAGAGTACAGGTTTTTCCATTGGTTTGTCATCCTCTATGACTTCCTGGTGTAATGCAGCTCCTATCCTGCCCATACTAGCATCTATATAGAGCTTGAAGGTTTTAGAATAGTCTGGCTGAATCAGTACTGGAGCTGAAACCATGGCCATCTTGAGTTCCTCATAATTCTTAACAATTTCATGAGTCATTTCAAAAAATGTGGTGTTGTTGCAGATTTAATACACACACTTGGTTAGAAGAGAAAACTTTGATAAGTACTTCCTATAGTAGCTGCAGAAGCTAATAAAAGATAGGAGTTCAGTTTTATTCTGAGGCATTGGCCTATTCATTACTTCTGCTATCTTTTTTTGGTCAGAATCTAAGGTTAGTCCAGAGACAATGTGTCCTAAGGCTTTCAATTATCCATAACCAGAATTACACATTTTCATTGATACTTTGAATCCCACAGAAGTGATAGTTTTGAGGACTAATCTTACTTTATCCAGGTGGGTATCCCAATCATCAGGGTAAATCATAACATCATCAATGTAAACCATTATCCATCCTTGTCTCATGAATAATCCTAGGACTATGTAAATCATCCTTTGAAAATGAGAAGGAGCATTTTTTATACCAAAAGGCATCCTCAGATACTCATAAATTCCCAAATGAAAGATAATTCTCATGAATTTCCGGCTATCAGGGCTGATAGGTATTTGGTGAAAACCTTTCAGAATGTCCATGGTAGTGATGTTCTTAGCTTTTGATAGGTTATGCAGAGAATGGTCAATCCTTGGAATTTGATCATAATCAGCTTGGGTGTAGTTGTTCAGCCTTCTGAAATCTCCAACCATCCTTGACTTATCATTATGCCAACCTATAATTACTGGAGTAGTGATATCTACTTGTTCATTGTGTCCTACTTTCCTCAAGACTTGGAGGTCAACCAACTCTTGAATATTAGTTTCCAGAGCAGCTCTAGATTTTGGACTAGAAGGGTAAGCAGGTCTCCTGAGGTTAAGTGGTTAAGGAGGTTTAATGGTTAGATTCAGAATCATATAATGTCCTTTGATGTTACCAATGGGGTGATCGTTGGTACGGAAAGCATTCTGATTTTCAAAGCATACTTGTAGGATTTCCTGTCTTTGTTCTTTATTGAGCAGGGGATTCAAAGCTGCTTGAGAGAAGTATTCCTGATTGAAACTCTCTAAGTGTTTTTCATAAGTTGAATCAGAAGTTTGAGCATTGACATGGAATATTTGAAACTTCTTGTTCCAGTCTCCCCTTGCTTTGGAATACATCTATACCATACAAGCAAAGAGAATCATTACCTAGGATAAAGTAATCACATACTCCATTTTGGAGCACTACAAATTCAATGTTCACTTTGAGTAATCCTTTAGAGTGAGTGATTATGATATCAGAGGACTATACTCCAACAGGATTGAGAGAAGAATTAAAACTGCTGAAATTAGCCTGAGGTACTGGTAATAAGTTCAGTTTCCAGTTTTAGTCTTGTTTCTCCAAACAAGTTGAACCAACAGAAGAGCAAAAGGATCCACTGTCTAGAAGTAACTTAACAGGGAAACCTTGAATTAAACCAGTAGCATAGCATGTTTTGCCTGAAGTGTAACTTTTAATGGCAGAAGGTTATAGAGTCAAGGCCTTAGCCTCAGAGATGTGGTGAATCTTCATGTTGGGATTCAATTTTTGAGGTAAGTTAGAATCCTCATTAACAGAATTTATGTCCAGAGAAGACTCATAACTTCTTTCAATAAGATTGATGGGGTTAGTTATCATCAAATCACACTCAGAAAGTGATCCATCAGTATCATCAAGGTGAGGGTCAGGATTATAATACTCCTCTCTTTCAATTGGATTAATCCTTTTCCTAGGTAGAGGACAATCAGGTTTTATATGTCCTGTTTTGTTACAGTTCAAAAATACTTTTTCCTTTGACTCTGGAGTCTTCTTGACCTCCAAGGCAGTTAGATTAGTGGCAGGGGATTCCTTATTTTTGGCAGTATACTCTTCCCTGTTCCTAGTATTTTGTTCCCTGGGGAGTCTGTTGACTCTCTTTCCTAGACCATTCACATCAATAGTCTCTTCCAACACACCTATCAAGGTAGAAAGATAAGAATCCATCGGCATCCTGCACCTCCCACTGTGGTTGATTTGTCTGGGACATAATTTGAGAAGTCTTTCATTGAATTCTTCTTTTTCAGAATCCGGGTAAAAAAAGACTAACCTCCTTTTCTGGTCTAAGCACCACTTATGAGGTTTGTCCTTGGATGGATTAAACTGGGAGGTTTCAAAATTTTTCATCATCTTTCTTTTCCAAATCCTAAGACCAAATTTTAATTTTATCAATTCTTTCGAAGAACTCCAGCATAAAGATCCACTTTCTTCCCTTTTGTTGATAAAGAAATCAAGAGCCACTCCTTCAAATAGTCTGGGCAATCTTACCACAACTATTGTATCAGGGAGTTCATAAGAAGCAAGGGTATAATCAATAAATTTAACAAAACTGACATGGCTGTATTCTCCTTCTCCAGAGCATTTAGGCCATTCAGTAATGGGAGGAAGTAACTTCAAAGCCTGTTCTATTTCAGGAGTAGGAATGGGCCTTAAATATTCATCCCTAGTTTTCCTAGTTTTGGCAGGAACACTAGGAGTACTGGTGAACCTAGCAGGTCTAGTTTCTTCAAGGTCAATGACTGGGGAGTTAGTAGAATTGACTTTAAGATCTCTGAGATCATTCTTAATCATACCTAAATCCAAATAAAGTTTGTTGTTTAGTAAATCAATTTTGTTAATCAGGTGAGCTGAAGGAGTAGGACTAGTTTTCTTAACTTCTTCCTTAAGATGGTTCATGGTTGCAAGAATATCTTCCTGAAGAATTGATTGGTTATCATCCATATGTTTCATCAGGTCCAACTTACTAGATTTTATACTATCCTTGACTTGTTTTATTTCTTACACATCAATTCTCATAGTCTGAGACTTGGTATCAATCACTCTGAAAATCCTCAGACTCAATTTGTCCAATTGTTGATAAACTTTGTCAAAACACTTGGACAACCGTAAAATTGTGAGACACATTTACAGAAAAGCTATTAAGAGCTCTACATCTAATTGCGTTACACCCTTCTCCACTTCTGGGCTAGGGATATTATGCTGTCCCAATCCTTTGGGTTCCTTAACTTCTGATGGGCTGAGGACCTCTTCTTTTTGCGGTCTTTTCCCTTTAAGGAAGGTAACTGATCCCAAGGATTCCAGTTCTTCACGTAGCCTTCTACCTCTTTCTTTGGGATCAACTTTTGCAGAGAAATATGAGATTTCTTTGCCATAGAAATAGCTCTTCTCATACCTGGCTGATCCTCCTGGTTCTGATCCAGTTAGAATTTTTCCCAATAGCTCACCTGTTCTTTTACCAATACCTTGACTCTTTCCTCCTTGGTTGAGTCCAGCTGGGATGGCATAGGAGAACGGGTATCCTCCTGGGATACCTTTTTGGGAAATGAGTGGTTTCCAATGCTCTGTTGGTTGAGTTGGTGGGCGCGGTTGTTGCTGTTGTTGTCCCATGTGACGCTATGGTCACTGGTTCAAGCCTCCTCATTGCGCTTGCAACTGCAGTCCTTGCATGCAAGGGTTCCTCCGGGCAGAGATCCATACAATGGGGCTCTACCTGTTGCACGGGTGTTGCCCCTGTTTTGGTACATAGCACCAAAATAAATGAGAAAGTTATTTGTCAAAATTTTTGAGAAAAGACTTAAAAAGATAAAAAATAATATTTTTTGTGTATTTATATTTTAAATAATTTTTTATAGATATTTTAACTCACTTAAAGTTAAATTCAAGGTTAACAAAACTTGGCTGGGATCACAACTGTCCTTGAGGGGTATTCCAACGGGGTCTGAGTGAGTTTTAATCGGATCCTGGGATAAATCCAAGGTTAAGTCCAAGCATAAACTGTCTGGGATGTCCTCTAGGAGGTGCTGGTCAATGAGATCACCAAAAAACCAATCCACTGAGATGGATAAAGAAAAAAAATATAATTTTAATATTTTTTTGTTTTTACATGGCAAGATGATTTTTTTAAAAAAAATAATCACTTATATTAGTTTTGGATTTTTCTTTATCTTCAGGATTATTAAGTTTATAAATATAAAGCTTCCTGTGATAAATTTTCCACTCCTTATGTTGCCTTAATGAAGAATTGAAATTGATAATTCTATCAACCTCAACTTCTTTGTCCTTTATAACCTGCTGTTTATAATAAAGCAATTTCTCTTGTTGTTGCTCAGGATTTATAATAACAGGGAAAAAGTTATGGAGTTTTTTTTCTTTTCCCTTTCTAAGAAGGTTCAAATAATAATTGATCAATTCTCTGTTGGTCTTAAGATCCACTAGAGAAACAAAGTATCAAAAATATATGTTATAAGTATTTTAGCTTATTTTTAAAAAATAGACTGGTCCAAGGAATAAATAATCAAAGATTAATTATACAAGGATATACCCTGGCCAGACCTCCAGTTTTCAGCTCTCTGATACAAGGAACATTAATGCAGTCCTTTAGCTACAGAGAGTGATAAAAATACTGGAATAATAATTATTATTATTAGTCCAAAAATAAACACTTAGAGGCTCAAATAAATAATATAATAAGAGCAGTTTCAAGGTTTAATTGCTTTGGTAATAAAAGCTTTTGAATATGTATATAATAGAGGGGCCACAGGATTATACTACTGGGGGTCTTTACAGACAAAGAAACCTCTCTTCAAGTGGCCTCCTTATGCAGTTTAAGAACCTTGGAATGAAGATGGGTGCCTTAGAAGAGGCTTATTCCACTAATGGCCGGGCATAACAGCACAATGGCCTAGAGAGGAAGGGAAAAACTCACTCTGAGAACTTTACCACGAAAATCCTGCATTAATAGCAAGGTTTTCAGAGAAGATGGGGTCGATTTCCTGACTAAACTTCAAGGGTTGATTGGTTTTTAAGAAATAGATAATAATACTACAGACTTGGTCATAAATCAATTGCTTAGATTCTTCATAAGCACTTGACTAACAATGACACGATTTCTGATTGATAATAATAATTCCTGGTAAACTGATGATAGAATAATAGATCCAAAGAGGTCTGTATAAATGCCTTTTTGAGGTGATTTTGAGCTTCTCAGGGCGCTTAGAGAGAGTTCTGCTCATGGGCTGAGGCTAGCAAGCCAGTCATAGCATGATAGTACTTCCACTTGGTGCTGTTAATCAGCTGATCTTAGATGTTCTGGGTTTCTGTACTCTTTTAGCCACAGGATGTGTTAATTTATTATGGCATAAATTCAATCATTCTGCACTCATCCTTCATTTGTATTATTAGTAATGCTTACAAGTGAACAGATGTTGACGTTGACTGATTTTTCATTATCTTCTGATCAATTAGATAATTTTGGATAATTTTTATGAACACTCCTTGTAGTGTTTTGTGGTCTTCAAAGATCAGAGTCAATGATTTATGTGGTAATCCTTGATCTTTAATTTATTATTAAAAAATGTTCTAAACTTAATTTTTATTAATTTTAATTAAGTTTTGATCTTTTGAGGTTATTAGTAATGCATATGTAAACTTGTTACATATTCCAGGCAACCCTAATTAGGTTGTACCTCTTTTGAGCATTACCTGGTTGTCAGATGAGTCACAATGGATCCAGACACAGGGATCAGTCAGTTCAGATGAGCGCGGGGTGGGATCCACTACGTGCTTGGAAGAATTGGCTACGCGCGGGTGTCTAGTACCTGGGAAACTGCTACTATGAGTACGTAGGGTTATGTAATGATGCGGGGCTGCGCACGGGAATTGTGACATAACACATTTCCGCGTTTAACTCCTAAAATATACACAACACCTTAATTCTGAGTGAATTTTAGGTGTAAACCCTATATGTGACAACACTTTGTGGTTCCCAATCTGGGACACCTCTGGAACAGTACCAAAAAAGTGAAATTTTTATGAACTTTTCTATAGCCTCCATTCAGATCCAGAAAAAAAAAACTTTTTTATTGGGAATTATTCCCATATCCAGTTCCCAAACTTCCAGCTCCCACTCTCCTAGTTGTCTAGCATCATCTCTTGGGTTCCTAGCACCCAGTTCCATGTTCAATTTTCCCTTGCTTTGCGCTTCTATCCACCCTTTTGGCAAATGCACAGATGAAGACCGGCTTGGCTTGCGGGCTTCTATCCAGCACCGGCACCCCCAATTGGCTTCCCTCAATCCCTTTTTTGGTCATCCCATCCCAATTGTCTGAAAGACAGCCAGGAAGACAAATTTGTCCTAATCTCCCAACAATCCCCATCCTCACCCTCAATCTCTTGTCATCATCATCACCCTTGTTGTTGGCTTACCTCTAACAAACAACTTGGCAGGCAGGACTGTCAGGTCCCCCAAGAGTCTCAATCAGATAAGGATGATGGAGTCAAACAAATCAATTCGGACTTACTCCTATCCTGCGTGGCCTGTCACCTCCCCTTTACCTGCCTGTGACCACCATTGGCACGGGCTGGTGTTCCTTTTCATCCCTGCTCATTCATTTCCTTTTATTATTCCATTTGTTTTTCAATTGTTGATTTTTTTCCCTTCTTTTTTTTAGTTTTCATTTAATTGTTCTCCCATGATCAAATTAAATCAAATCCTAAAAAACAAAAAAAAAATTATTTGATTGTTGCTTTTTTTGGCTCTATCTGTGTCATCAATTTTAAATAGCTTACAGGGACCCATGGCCCATAAAAGGAGGGGCTCTACCCTGCTTTTTTTAAACATCCATGGGAGGTTTTGCATGTTTCCCCCCCAGTTATCATTGAAATTTGATCCTCATCCTCATTCTTGGTATATCTATGATTTCCCCCTGATCCATTGATCCTTAGTGACAGCGTACTAGATGCCAAGGACCTCACTCCTTCTAGCTACTAGAGGTTATAGAAAGTTTGGATCAAAAATAAGATAAAATGCCAGCTATATGATTTGGCTAAAAGGGTTTAATTTATTTATATATTTATAAAATAAATTTAAATGGAGGGGACAAGACCTTAATGGGGTTTTTGAGCCCTCTGTAACACAGTTATATGTCTTTTAAGGACAATATAGGAGAAATTGTGGTGCCTTTGGGGTTGACAAGGATTCCTTTCAAGAAGGGTGTGTGTAATTTCCTTGGGGAATAGGTTATGCAAAACCTACAAAAAGGGGTATAAGTCAGCAGGATCACTTACTAGGTCTAGATCCGGACTTATTCTTGATGAATGGGCCAATATTCAAGGATTCAGGGTGCTGGAAGTTGTTACTGGGGCAGGCTGAATGGTTGGTTGTTTAATTTGGCCAAAAAAACAGGGATTCAAGAATTATGGTCTACAATTTTATCATAAAGTGGTCCAGGATCACACACTTATTTCTTATAAGGGTTTGATGGCTTGAGGACGAAAATATCTGAAGCAATAATGACTATATGACTGGATGAATGTGGTAGAAATAGCTGGGGGAAGGTCCTTTATTTATATTGTTTGTGTCCCCTCATGGTACAGTCCTTTTACCAGCCAAAGGAGGGTGACCCAGGCTAGTGCTGAGGCCAAGGAGCCATCAGTGTGTTTTTGTGGACCTGCTCTAGTTACTACAGAGGTACAGGAAACCCTATGTCATCATGCTTGGGGCTTGATACACATTTCCAAGCCTCAAGTGATATCATTGTACCAGCCATGTATCCTGATTTGAGGCTAATAATTTAAGTACAGGCCCTTGTTTACTGACGCTAGGGACTTGGAAGTATGTCCTTGACCTCTGAAACCTGTTTGAAACTTCGATTTTGAGGCCTTTCTGGTCATTATTGGTTGTGTATGGGCTAATTTGTACTGTAACAGCCACAAATAAATACAGGGGCCTTTCTTCCTTAATTGGGTGATACAGGGTGTATCTGAGGTTTGGGGACTGTTTGCAGTATTCTGGCCGGAAGAAGGGGATCTACTGTAGCTATTGTGACTGTCTTGGTGTGCTAAAGTATCTTCTTAGTACTGCAGTAGGGCTGTAACATTCCTTTTTGGGAAAATTACAGGAGCCCTGTATCTTCTAATGTGTACATATTACATTTAGGGTGATACAGGGTTTATCTGAGGTTTGGAGGCTTTGGGAGTGTTCTAGCCCGAAGCAGGACATCTGCTGTAGCTATAGTGGTTGTCCTGGGGTGATACAGTATCCTCTAGGTACTGTAATAGGGCTGTAACATCCCTTTTTGGGAAAATTACAGGAGCCCTGTATCTTCTAATGGGTACATATCACAATGGGTAAATATTACATTAGGGTGCAGGGCCCTCAATTCCAAATTTTTGGTGGTTAAGCTTACATAATTATGGGTTTCTGACCAAACTTTTGGTCAGAAACCAGTACTTGCGGATGTTACAAGCAAGGGTACATGAGTGAGCATAGTTCTACCTGAAGGAGTCGGAAATGGGTGGTGGTGGCAGTGGGTGACCATACCTAAATTGGCACCAAAAATCCATTTTTTTAATAATATTTTTGGATTTCTTAAAAATTAAGGCTTTATTCCTTATTTTTATTTTATTTTATTATTTCCGTATTTATCTATTAATTCATTTATATTTTATTTGTTTTAGGCTTTAGTCAGTTGGTTCTGAATAGTAGCCAGCTGACACTGAGTCTTTGCCCCTCTGTGGCCTGATCCTAATCACCAACCAATATCCTTGCTGGTTGAAGAGAATTCAGTCTTTTGGTATTCTTGAGTGTGTCATACCACTCCTTGATCCCTTTCTGTGACCATACTGGTCTTGATCCCTCCTTGATCATCTTTCTGGAGCCAATAACAATTGATTGAAGAGGTGTTATTAAGCTTAAGACCTGGAGTGTTATCACTCCCTTTTTTTTGGATTTGCATTCTGCCAGCCTACTCTTGAGTTCCTTGAGAAATTTTGAGGTTATTCTTGCTTCAAATCAGTTACTGTTTTCTTTCAGAGCTTCTTAAACATAGTTCTTTGTCTTATACAGCCACCCTCAGTTATCTGGTACCCTTCAAGCTCTTGATTGCGGTGAGTTGAGCAGGTTCATTGAGAACCTGGAGTTTGGTTGGGTTTGAGTTGATCATCCCCAATCTTCTGCTGAAGACCAGAGTTATTAGCTTGTGGGAATTGTTTACATGCAACAGCTTTGTTCTTTGAACTTTAAACAAACTTTAGCTTCTTTTTTCCAAGTTTTTCCCACATAATCTTGGCTCAAATAGTGCTGTTCCATTGCTACCAAAATACTATCATCTTTATCCTTTACTACTTGATTCCTCATTTACCAGGTTCTGGACCTTGATCTTGGTTACAATTAAATATTTTTGTAACACTCAGGAGGGCAGCCTAAACAGCACCGTTCCCCTCCACAGAAATGCCATGGCCTAGCACCGTTTGGAGTCTTACATTTGGTCCCCCGGGCCGTATGGAACTAGCAACCTTGGGATTTACAGTCTCAACTTGAAGAATCAACTCTGAACTCTGATCCAATCCTTTTCTTTTTTTTCTTTTTTCTGTCATCATCCAGATCTGATCCATGGTGACAACTTGTTCCAGAAGTGAGTCCTCCCAATTGTGAACCATCATGGCAGTATTTTTGTTGTTTTTGTGAAACTCTACCCTTGCCACGCTTGTGATCCACCTTGTAACTCTGCTTTTTGGATCCCCTTAGGAACTCTGTCTTCAAAATGGAATCCGTTTCCTCCACCACTGTTCAGGCCAAGATGGTCAAGATCAAACCCCAGAACAAGAACCTAGGCTTCAATGGAACAAACGTGGAAAAATTTTTGGACTCCTATTAAATGGCTGCTGAAGTGGATGGTGCAAGTGAACATGATATGGCCTATCAGTTACAATTTTTTATCTCCTCTGATGAAGTTATTGAATTGATTGAATTGTTTGATGGATTCAAAACTCATAACTGGAGGATCTTGAAGGGGGCTATGTTGGCTTATTGGGGAAAAATAGATGTGGCTAGGTTTACCTTACAGGACTTGGATTCTCTGGTTTCTCAATGGATCTCCAATGGTGGTTTCTCTTCAACCTCTGATTATAAGTCTTTCAGAAATTCTTGGGATCCTATTCAGTCTTATCTTATCAGAAAAAATCACATTGACACTGTGGACAAAATTTGAGTTTGATTTTTCCAATTTTTTTTTGCCAGGAGTGCAGGAAAGGATTAGGGAAAAATTGGTCAAGTCTGGATCCATGATCACTACTAGGGATAATCAATTCAAACTCCCTGTCTTTCTGGTCCTTAGGAATTTGGTGGAAAAATTCATGAAAGTTCAAACTGCTTTAACTTTTGAAAAGCCCAGAATCACTGAACCATTCCATGCTCCTTCCTTCCAAGAATCCAGCAAAATCATGAACAAGATGGAAGCAAATCGCAGACCTAAATCAAGCCCACAGGCCAAAAAGGATACTGCTACCATAGATGAGATTACTAAGCTACTTCAGGCCTTTGAGAATGAAATATATCAGAAAATATCCTCTTTAGCTACCCCTAAACCTTCTAATTCTGTTCCTAAATCCACCTTAGTCTGCTATTACTGTCATAGAGAAGGCCATGGTACTGGTAGATGTCCTGAACTCCAGAAGGACAAGGAGGAGCAATGAGTAGATCAGAAGGGAAATAATTTCTCCCTTTCTCATGGTGCTTTGATCCCTTTCAACTCATCTTTTCCAATCCTTCATGTGGTGGCTTCTTACCAACCACTGTAAGACTCCAAATGGTGCTAGGCCGTGGCAGTTCTGTGGAGGGGAAAGGTTCTGTTTAGGCTTCCCTCCTGAGTGTTAAAAAAATATTCAAATGTAACCAAGATCAAGGTCTAGAACCTGTTAAATGAGGAATCAAGGGGTAGAGCATAAAGATGATAATAGTTTGGTAGCAACGGTGTGGTTCCCCATCCTGGACACCCTGGCTGCCTTAAGACCTCAATCCATAAACTGTTGCGCAAACGTACCGTCCGGCTGCACAACTTATCCTCAGGCTCATCCAAACCGTCCTTTACCCACGCGCGCGCACGCCGCGCTTCCTTTCATCCGCTGTGGTGACCAATCCGGGACACCACGGAAAAAAAAAATATCTTTTTTGGTTGTACCCTTATGGGTACCTTCATTTCCCCCCATCTCTCAACTTCTCCCTGTCCTAGCGGTCTAGGACAGGTCTCTTGCCTGTCTCTCCGCTTTGATCCCCCCCTTCTATGTTCAACTCCCACTTGTCGCGCTCGCGGCCCTGACTTTTGGCGACGCGAGCAATCGTCAAACCACCTGCAACGATCCCTTCAATTGGATCCTCCTCATCATCACATCACCATCATCATCACCATCTCCATCACCATCATCCATCCACCCAGCCCAGTCTCAACTCGCAACAATGACCATCCCCCAGCCATCCAAACCTCCACCATCATCATCAAAGCTGAACAGCTCTGGCTCGACTTCCAATTCGATCATCATCAGTTGTCCCTCCAAGATATTCTTTCATCCAATCCTCCAACTCACCCTTCAAATCCATCTCGAGAGTTATGGTCCCATCCTCACCTGGACTCCTCTTACTAACCTCAAGAGGATCTTAATTGTTTACTCTCAACCTCACTCAACCTCGATCGCTAAGAAGGACATGGATTGATTCACGTTTGACAACTTTGAGTTACGTCAACTCCTGTTCTCCGCCTTAGATCATTCCAATCTCACACCTTCCATCGATCCAGAGACTAGATTGTTCTTGGATCATCCTCAATCAATGATGATCCGAGTATAATTTGGTCCCCAAGTACCCATATCATCATCATCCTCCTCCTCCTCCTCCTCATCAGCATCATCATCACCTGTCCTACCAAACCCACTCTCAATTGATAACGTCGATCTTCTCGATTCTAATCAACCGGAAGTCAATCCTAAGGATAGGTTGAGACCGCCGGACTTGCAGAAAAACTTTTTCATCTCCCCGCCTGGCTCACCCCCGGTAGGCTGGGAGCAAACCGTCGAGGATCCCCCAAATCAAGCCAGTCTGGCGGAAGATCTATTGAGGCGATTAAGGTTCCTAAGCGTCGTCGGACCCAAGGATGATGATGATGTCGATGATGAGCTCCAAACCGAGGATCATTGTCTGCACCCAGGATCATTGTTGACTAGCGCCAAGGATGGTGCCCACGAGATCCTCATCTTTCCCACTCATCCTTCAATCCTCCTCTACCTCCTCCTCGCCCATCATCCAATCCAACCAACGACCGCGAGCGACTGCTTGCGGCCACCGGAACCTTCACCCTGTTGTCGCCGCCGATCAGGCAACGACAGCCGTTGTTGACACCCGCGACCGCTGTCGCGGGTGTCCATCTGGTTTCCGCGGTCATTCTTGACGCAGGTGAAATTTCTTTTTTTTTTTTTATTTTTTTTTTATGTTTTCATTTTTCCGCCCCTATTTGTAGTATCACTTGTACATAGTATACAGGGCCTCATGTCTATAAAAGGAGGGGCTCTCCCCTGCCTTTTGGCCCAGCATCAAGCACCCAAGCAATCCATCATCATATCCCCTCATCATCATAATCAAATTTATCCGTGGGCATCCTTCCCACTTATCTGAGCAAATTATCCGGGTATATCCATGATTGCCCCCTGATCCTTTGAGCCTCCATACTCAAACTCTGTCCCTTGTGACCTTGATCCTTATCACCAACCAATAGCCTTGCTGGTTGAAGAAGAATTCCTGTCTGAATTCTTGGGTATGTTATACCACTCTGATCCCTTTTTCCGACCATACTGGTCTTGATCTCTCCTTGATCATCTTTCTGGAGCCAATCACGTTTGATTGAAGAGGTTTTATTAAGCTTAAAACCTGGAGTGTTATACCTCCCTTCTTCTTTAAGGTTGAATTTTGCCACGCTCCTCTTGAGTCCCTTGAGAAGTGTTGGGATATTCTTGCTCAAATTCGTTATTGATTTGCTTCTAGAGCGTCATAAACAAATTGCTTTTGTTTTTTTCAGCCTCCCACAGTTATCTGGTACCCTTCAAGCGCTTGATTGCGGAGAGTTGGGCAGGTTCATTGAGAACCTGGAGGTTGGTTGGGATTGAGTTGATCTTTCCTAATCAGCTGCTGATGACCAGAGTTATTAGCTTGTGGGCGTTGTTACTTACAACTGCCTTGTTCTATTGAACTCTGAACAAACCTTGACTTATTTGTTCAAGTCTTTACCTGCACCATCTTGCCTCAGATAGTGTTGTTTCCATCGCTACCGACAACTCTTATCCTCTTCCCTTACTTTGATTCCTCATCCATAAGGTTCTGGACCTTGATTCCGGTTACATTTAAATATTATTGTAACTCCTAGGAGGGCAGCCTAAACAGCACCTTTCCCCTCCACAGAACTGCCACGGCTTAGCACCGTTTGGAGTCTTACACCGCGCCGCGCCGCGCTGCGCTTCCTTTTGTCCACGCCGCGCCGCGCTCCTTTCATCCATGCGCGTCACGCGTCCTTTATCCATGTTGCTTGTCATCTCCGCCGTTGTCATAGCACTTCCTCATCTTTTTTGTTGCGTGTCTTCATCTTTGTCATTGCGCGTCCCAATCTCCTCATTGCTACCGTCGCGCAGCACTCATCCATGATTTACTGAATCCATCCCGACCGCACCCCCAAGCATTTGGCAAATCCTTGGATCCGTCAAACATCCCATTGCACCTGATCTATCAGTGGTGGATCTCAAGGCCGTCAGGATTTACCCAACTTTCTCAAACAAATCTCCTATCCGCCCATCCGCCCTCTCATGGACTTCATCCGTCACCTTTCATGGGACTCTCCCACCCGCTTCCGCCTTTGGAAGAGTGCCAACAACCGCCCGCAGACATCCGCGGCGGTTTGGTTCCTTTCTCTCTCCCACCCGTGATGAAAAACTGTGTTCAATTTATTGAGCAAAAAGACTGAGAAGAAAAGAAGTACAAGATTAACAATATATTGAAAAGAAAAAAATAAGGACATCGAGCAACAGAAAGAGATTCCCACCACCGTGACAGATTTATAACAGAAAGGTTTGATTGAGCAAGTTCAGGTGAGACCGTGAGGATAAGCGTCTGGAGTGATGTTTAGGAAAGGAGGACAACAAAGGTAGTTTCTAAAAGGAACCGGTGATCCACCTCTGCGCAAAATGCAGAAAGAGATCAGATGAAGAACATGAGAAGGAGACGGAGAAATGAAAGGGAGATAGACTTGGGAAGTTCATACCAAACTGGATCAGAGGTGATAATTCTCTATGTATATGGAAGGGCAGATTCTTGATGTTCAAGGATTTGTGAGGAAAGTTTCAAGGTCAACAGAGGGAGTTGAGGAGAAGTAAGTTGAGTGGGGCAGAGAAGAATGGGGAAGGTTTGAGTGAAGAGATCAAGGAGAAAATGGAATGTCAAGGAGAGACAGAGTGCGAGAAGATGGAGAGGAGGACTTGAGAGAACACAATGTACAATTTGAGAGAGAGAAGAGACTATATCAAGTAGAAGAAGAAGAAACCAAGGAGAAAAATATGAGAGAGTGACATGAGAATGACATCTGCGAGAATTGAGCGGAGGCGCGCGGTAAGGCATGTCGCTATACTTCAACACCCCCCTCAGTTAGGGATGAACAACCAAAGCACACATTGAGGAGAGAATTAAGCGAGTTTCGCGAGCATGCTTTGGTTTGGCTTTCAGCAATCATGGACTGGGACAAAATGAGTTTAATGTTGATCTCCCCTTTTTTGAATTTTTCTCAAAGATACTTGGCTTTGATGTCCAAGTGCTTGGTTTTTGAGTGGGATCCAAAATCTTTGATTTTGTCGAGAAGGCCGGAATTGTTGATGTGAAAGAGGGTAGGAGTTGGTTCAGTTTTCCAAAGTTCCCAAATCAGATTGAAAATCCATTTTTTTTCTTGATTGGCGTCAGCCAGGGAGTTCAATTTGGATTCAGTGGATGACATTGCAATGTTTTTTTGACTACCGCTGTACCAAGAGATGGGACAGGATCTCCAGAGGCAAATATGTCCAGATTGGGACTTTCTAGAGTGGTGATTGTCTCCCCAGGTGGCGTCGGAAAAGCATTGCAGTTGAAGACCTGCCGAGTTGGATGGTTTGAGTTGAAGTTTGAACTCTCTAGTGCCTACCAGATAGCAAAAACAGTGCAGAACCTCTTTACAGTGAGACAATCCAGGCGAGTTGTTGTATTGAGACAGGATGGAAACCGCGGGAGCAAGGTCT
Source organism: Puccinia polysora (assembly GCA_025617555.3). Lineage (NCBI taxonomy): Eukaryota > Fungi > Basidiomycota > Pucciniomycetes > Pucciniales > Pucciniaceae > Puccinia > Puccinia polysora. Next base: position 22,640,887 of record CM062624.1, read on the forward strand.
GGTCTGGTGCAACAAGCCAGGAAGTTCAGAATACCGGTGAATCGCCTGTAGTTAATGTTGAGATGGGCGAATTCTTCAAGATCATTGTCAGAAGCTTTATTGAGGCACACGCCGGGCAAGAGAGGGGTGAGAACAGATTTAGCACAGGTGAGGTTCAATTCTTCAAGAGTTTTATCAATCAGTTTTTTTTGATCAAGGGTAATTTTATCCTTGGAGACAGAAATATCCATGCAGAGAATAGTATCAGGGGAATGAGCTGAGGAGTTGGGAAAGCAAGAGAGGAAAGAATCGGAGAAGGCATCCACGTCTCCAACTACCAGAAGATCGTTGACGTGAAAGTAGACAAAGGAGCCGGAGGAGTGATTGATGAAAAGGCAGGGGTCACTGTCGGATGAGAAAAACTGAATTTTGTTGAGCCAATTGGTGAGAGTATCAAACAAATTGGCAGGGGCCTGTTTGAGTCCGTAAAGAGATTTTTTAAGTTTGAGATAGGGAGACATCCATTTGCAGAACCTAGGCGTTTTGATGAAGATTTCTTCTTTGAGAGGGGCATGTATGAAAGCAGCCTTGACATCGAACTTTTTGATCTTCAGGTTTTTGTCTCAACAGAGAGTGAGTAAGGCAAGCAGGGAGGAAAACTTTCCGGTTGGGGCAAAAGTGTCAAAATAGTCTACTCCGTGAACTTGCTGGAAACCCTGGATACACAGTCTGGCTTTCTTTCTCTCGTTACTGGAGTCTGTGGCAGGCTTGGTCTTCAGAACAAGGGTGGTATTGAGATATTTGGGGGGAACAGAAAAGTGCTCTTCCCAGACATCTTGATTTTCAATGTTATCAAACTCTTTGTCAATGGCGTCTTTATAGGAATCCAGACGTTTGTTAAGATACGTGTATTTGACTGGTTTGACATTGAGATTTCTTGTTCTTAGCAAGTATCAAGTTTCAGAGTTATCAGTAGTGGAAATAGTTTTGACCAGCTTGTCGGAGTCAGGATTTTCTTCCTCAGCGCTGACGAACCCTTCCAAAGATGATTCTTCTATCTCGTCGTTACTTGTGTTGCGGTCGGGAGATGCAGGATCAATGTCAGAGGGAGAGTTAGGTGTTTCGGAGGGAGGAAGTTGGAGAGGCAGATTGGACGAGTTGTCGTCCAGGATAGATGATCTCGGAATTGAGTTCCTTTTTTCAGGGTCAAAGTCTAGGAATTGAACATGTTTGGTATCAAAAATCCGGCCGCTTTCAGTCATGATTCTGTAAGACAGAAGTTCTTTGTTGTAGCCTACCAGGACACCGGGAATTCCTTTGGGATCGAGTTTTGAGCAAGGAAGACCGGTTGGAGCGAGGAAAATCATATTGATGCCAATGGGTTTGAAAAGAGAAAGGGGAATTTCTTTGTTTCTAAAGAGTTTATAGGGAGAGGGAAGACTCTTGTGAGCAGGGATTTGATTGAGAACAAGAGTGACTGATCAAACGAGTTCGTGCCATAGATTCTTTCCAATTTGGGAGTCCTCAATCATACATTGCAGACTTTCAATGATAGTGCGGTTGAATCTTTCAGCGAGTCCGTTTTGTTGGGGGGTGTAGGGATCATCTTGCCTCATTCGAATCAGATTGGTCTGGCAGAAGTTAATCAGAGAAGAGTTGATAAATTCAGTGCCACAATCGGAGTGCAGGACGTCCGGATAGTATCCAACGCGTTTGGCTTCCATGCGGAGGAGATGGACAAGCACCTCCAAAACCTCACTCTTTTGTTTGACAGGAACGGCGGAACAAAATTGAGTGGAGCTGTCGACAATGGTGATGAAGTATTTGTGTCCTTTAGTTGTTGTTGTTAAAGGACCCACAAGGTCTAAGTGGATTTCTTGGAAAGGTTTTTGGGCCTTGCCGTGGGAATTTTTGAAACTGGCACGAGTTATTTTGCACGAAGCGCATATCTCACAAGGTTTCTCCATTTTTATAGGAATGTTCAACTTGTTGCGAATGCAATGATAACTCACGTGGCCGAGCGATTTGTGTAGGAACTCAGAGGAAGATAAGAAGGAAAAGGGTTGCATTTATTCAGCAACAACGGTGGGCAGATTGTTCAGGTAGTAACCCTTGTAAACAAGGTCTTCATTTTTGGTAATTTGAAATTCAGATTTCTCAAAACTAATGTGGTAACCGTCCAACAGCAGACACTGAGAGGAGATAAGATTCACGCAAAGATCAGGTGCATAGAGAGCATTCTTGAGGACTATAGAGAAGGAACCAAGTTTGATCTTGATGTTTCCGATTCCTTCAATTTTCAAATCTCTGTTTTTAGCTCCGGTTTTCACAAATCCTACTTCTTTGTTCAAAAAGGAAGTGAAAAAGTTGATGTTGGGTGACATGTGAGAAGAAGATCCCAAATCCAGGATGAACATGGAGGAGGATAGCTCAAATGGAGCATGGTAGAAACAACTGACAGTTGCAGACAATCCATTTGTTCCATTTCTTCTTTTTAAGAATTCCTCTCTGAGCTCTGGATGTAAGGCCCAACAGTTGGCCGGAGAGTGGAAAGCGCTTGGGTTGTGTTTGCCATTTAAACATCTGGGGAAGTCCGGTCTTCTATCCATGTTAACCAAGGCGGAAGGAAAGCTGTTAGCTTGTTCTTCTTTGATCTTGACGTTGTTGAAGTGGATTTGGATGTGCTCAAGTACGGTGTTGGGATTGATCAATTTTTGGTTGTGGATGATTCTATCTTTAATGTTGGACATGGACGTAGGGAGTTTTTGAATGAGCATGTATGCCAGGATAACGGTCGGTATTTCGATTCCCACTTCATGTAGGCGTCGAATAGCAATCTTGCCGCCCGTGATGAACCCCTGTATGTCTTGGGGGTTGAAGGAAAGATTTTGGAGGTTGTCTAATACGCGGGCGCGATTAGAAGCGTCGGAGGAGGCAAAGAATTTGATGATAGCCTTCCAGATTAGCTTTGCGTCTCCTTCATTGTTTGGGGTGATGATATTGGCGTGGATGGACGAGTCGAGTTTGGAAGTAATAATGGATCTTAAGTATATATTGTTGGTCTCAGAAAGACTGATATTGTTGTTGATGAGTGCATTCCTGATACCTTGGATGTCGAGCATGTTGACGACTCGAGTTTTCCAAAGTGAAAAATTATCTGAGTTAAGTTGAGGTATGGATTCAATTGCATTTTTTAGGATGGTTTGTTGGAGTTGATCCGTCATGGTGTCCAAGATGTGAGGTTCAGGTTCTTGGACGTTTTGACTGTTAATCGTGATGGAAAACTGTGTTCAATTTATTGAGCAAAAAGACTGAGAAGAAAAGAAGTACGAGATTAACAATATATTGAAAAGAAAAAAATAAGGACATCAAGCAACAGAAAGAGATTCCCACCACCGTGACAGATTTATAACAGAAAGGTTTGATTGAGCAAGTTCAGGTGAGACCGTGATGATAAGCGTCTGGAGTGATGTTTAGGAAAGGAGGAAAAAAAAGGTAGTTTCTAAAAGGAACCGGTGATCCACCTCTGCGCAAAATGCAGAAAGAGATCAGATGAAGAAAATGAAAAGGAGACGGAGAAATGAAAAGGAGATAGACTTGGGAAGTTGATACCGAACTGGATCAGAGGTGATAATTCTCTATGTATATGGAAGGGCAGATTCTTGATGTTTGAGGATTTGTGAGTAACGTTTCAAGGTTGAGAGAGAAAGTTGAGGAGAAGTAAGTCGAGTGGGGCAGAGAAGAATGGGGAAGGTTTGAGTGAAGAGATCAAGGAGAAAATGGAATGTCGAGGAGAGACAGAGTGCAAGAAGATGGAGAGGTGGACTTGAGAAAACACAATGTATGATTTGAGAGAGAGAAGAGACTATATCAAGTAGAAGAAGAAGAAACCAAGGAGAAAAATATGAGAGAGTGACATGAGAATGACATCTGCAAGAATTGAGCAGGGGTGCGCGGTAAGGCATGTCGCTATACTTCAACAACCCGCTTCCTTTTTTGGAAAAGGGGTGGGTGACTCTGGTATTGTTACGCGCGCCCATCCACAGACGGACGCGAGTGACCACATGGTTGCCTTCCCTTTTTTGCTCTATTTGTAGAGTCCGTTGTTTATAGTCTAACAGGGCCTCCTGCCCATATAAGGAGGGGCTCTCCCCTGCCTTTTTTTGATCATCATCGGAAATCATCAGAACATGGAACGATCCAGAATGAAATCAGCACACCTTTGATCCTTGAGCCTTCATACTCAACCCTTGATCCCTGATCCTTATCACCAACCAATAGCCTTGCTGGTTGAAGAAAAATCCTGTCTGTTGGAATTTTTTGAGTGTGTCATACCACTCCTTGATCCCTTTCTCTGACCATACTGGTCCTGATCCCTGATCACCTTTCTGGAGCCAATCACAATTGATTGAAGAGGTCTTATTAAGCTTAAGACCTGGAGTGTTATACCTCCCCTTAGCTTCTTTTGAGTTGCATTCTGCCAGCCTACTCTTGAGTCCCTTGAGAAGTGTTGAGGTTATCCTTGCTTCAAATCAGTTACTGTTTGTTTTAGAGCTTTGTCAGCCTGCTACTTAGCACAGAGCAACCTGACAAAGCAACAACAATAATAATATTAACAAAATTAAAAGGAACAAAGATAAATGAATAAATAAAATTATTATAAAATAAAGGAGTAGGAAATCAATAAATATTATTGCAGAAATGGATTCCCCACCCAAAATAAGGTAGGGTCACTCACTGACCCCACCCTTGAATTCTTACTCCTTATATTTTTTGATTAATTTAATACAAAATGGTAAATAACCACGGCACCAGTATGGCACCTTTTAGCCATTTTAATATTTCACATGATATGTCATGTATAGGTTTCACACCTAAATTTCAGTCAAAATCCAGGTGTTGTGTGTAGTTTAGGAGTTACACGGGAAATTGTGTTTTGTCACAATTCCCGCACGCAGCCCCGCGTCCCTACAGCGTTGGACTCCCGCTTACGCCAACTCCCGCACACAGCCCCGCGTCCCTACAGCGCTGAACTCCCACGCAACTGAATTCCCGCGCAGGTAATCCCTTGACCTAGTCACGCGCGCAGCGGTACAGTCCCCCGCGCGCATCTGAGCAGCGGATCAGTCCCCGCGCGCATTTGAATGGACGGATCCCCGCGCCTCCTATGACATCCAGGTACCGCTCAGAGAAGATACAATATAGTAGGATCTACACTACATATGTAAAGCTACCACACGAGCATAGATTATGGTTCAAAAACCTTAAAAATCAATTAAAATTAGTTAGTAACTAATTTTTAGTATTTTTTATTAATTAAATAAAGATCCAGACTCACCACGAAATAAGTTGATCAGAACCTTCAAAGACCACGAAACTACATAAGGAGTGGTCGTAAAAATTATTAAAAATTACATACAGGATCAGCAGAGGATGGAGAATCAATAAAAATCTACGTCTGCTCACTTTGGACCAGTACTTGCTGTACAAATTGAGGATCAGTGCAGGATCAGCAAAATGACTAATCTATTGATTAACAGATCCTGCAGCTAAAAAGGAGCTGTTCCTTGACAGATCTAAGGCCAGCAGGCTAACAGCACCTTGAGGACGTGCCAATCTTGCCCTGATTGCCCCCCTAGCCTCAGCCCATGGCTAGTACTCCTTCTAGAGGCCCTCAAGCACCCAAAAAAGAATATTTAAACAGGCTCTTTTTGCCCTTCTGTTTCCAATCAGTTAATCAGTTATCAGGAATTATTTATTATAAATCAGACACAGTGTCATTGTTAATCAAGTGCTTATATGAAGATAAGCAAGTGATTTATGACTTAGTCTGTAGTATTATTATTTACCTTTATTAACCAATCAACCATTGAAGTTTAGTCGAGCAATCTACCCCATCTTCTCTGAAACCCTTCCAATTATTCCAGGATTTTCGTGGTCAAGTGCTCAGAGTGAGTGTTTCCCTTCCTGTCTAGGCCACTTGTGCTGTTAAGCCCGGCCATTAGTGGAATAAGTCCTTTCTAAGGCACCCATATTTATTCCAAGGTTCTTAAACTGCCTAAGGAGGCCCCTTGAAGAGAGGTTGCTAGTCTGTAAAGATCCCCAGTAGTATAATACTGTGGCCCCTCTTTTTATATTATATTTAAAATATTTATAACCAAACCAAATAAACCTTGCACTTGCTCTTACCATACCATTATTGGAGCTTTAAAGTGTTTATTCTTTGGAATATTATTGCTCCAAGTTCTTTTATCACTCTCTGTAGCTAAAGGACTGCAAGGTTCCTGGTATCAGAGAGCTGACAAGCTTCTTAAACATTGTGCTTTGTCTTGTACAGCCACCCTCAGTTATCTGGTACCCTTCAAGCACTTGATTGCGGAGATTTGGGCAGGTTCATTGAGAACCTGGAGGTTGCTTGGGTTTGAGTTGATCATCCCCAATCTTCTGCTGACAACCAGAGTTCTTAGCTTGTGGGCGTTGTTTACACACAACAGCTTTTTTTCTTTGAACTCTAGGAAGACTTTAACTTCTTTTGTTCAAGTTTTCCTTGCATAATCTTGTCTCAGATAGTGCTGTTCCGTTGCTACCAAACTATTATCATCTTTATCATCTACTCCTTGATTCCTCATTTACCAGGTTCTGGACCTTGATCTCGGTTACATTTGAATATTTTTGTAACACTCAGGAGGGCAGCCAAAACAGCAACTTTCCCCTCCGCAGAACTGCCACGGCCTAGCACCGTTTGGAGTCTTACATTTGGTCCCCCGGGCCGGGATTGAACCAGAAACCTTGGGATTTACAGTCCCAACTTGAAGAATCAACTCCGAAATCCGATCCGATTTTTTTTTCTTTTCTTTTTTTGTTCCTTTTTTTTCTGATCCGTGGAGGCAGCTTGGTCTAGATAAGTCCTCCCAATTTTGCACCGCCTGGGCAAGATTCTTGTTGTTTTTGTGAAACTCTACTCTTGCCACACTTGTGAGTCACCTTGGAACTCAGCTCGTTTGGATCTCTTAGGAACCCTTCAACATGGAATCTGCTGGATCCTCTTTATCTTTTTGGGCCAAGATGGTCAAAATCAAACCTCAGAACAAAAATTTAGGTTTAAATGGGACTAATGTTGAACAATTCCTGGACTCCTATGAGATGGCTGCGGAAGTGGATGGTGCCAGTGAATATGATATGGCTTATCAGTTACGGTTTTTTATCTCTTCTGACAAAGTTATGGAGGTTATCAAATTGTTTGAGGGATTTGAAACTCACAACTGGCGGCTCCTGAAGGAGGCTATGTTAGCCTATTGGGGAAAAATAGATGTAGCCAGATTTACTTTGCAAGACTTGGATGCCCTGGTTTCTCAATGGATCTCCAACGGTGGTATCTCCTCAGCCTCTGACTATCAGACTTTCAGAAAATCTTGGGACCCTATCCAGTCCTATCTTATCCGGAACAATCACATTGATACGTTGGACAAAATTCAAGTGCGATTTTTTCAGTCTTTCTCTCCAGGAGTACAGGAAAGAATTAAGGATGAATTGGTGAAATCTGGATCCATGATCACGACAAGAGAAAATTGATTCAAGCTCCCTGCTTTCATGGTTCTTAGGAATACTGTGGATAAAGTGATGAAAGGTCAAACAGCTCTCACCTTTGAAAAACCTAAAATCACTGAACCAGTCCTTGCTCCCTCTTTTCAAGCGTCTAACAAAATCATGAATAAGATGGAAGCCAATTGCAGACCTAAGCCCAATCCTCAGACTCACCGGGAGACACCTACTATAGATGAGATCACTAAATTACTTCAGGAATTTGAGAATAAAATAGATCAGAAAATATCCTCTTTAGCCACTCCCAAACCTGCTAATTCTGTTCCTAAGTCTACTATAGTTTGTTATTATTGCCATAGGGAAGGCCATGGTACTGGTAGATGTCCTGAACTCCAGAAGGACAAGGAGGAGAAGTTAGTAGAGCAGAAGGGAAATAATTTTTTCCTTCCTAATGGTGCTTTGATCCCTTTTGATTTGTCTTGACCGATCCGTCATGTGGTGGCCTCATACCAACCACCAACCCCTAAGAAGGCATCCTTGGTCTCTGTGGATTTTCGATCATCATGTGGAACTCTGCAACCTTGTTATCCTCCAGCTATCACTTCTTCCCGCTTCCCTGGCACCTATCAATCCAATCCAGCTAGGAAACGCCATGAGGAACCAAAACCTCATAAGTCTCCTCCTTTTCCCTCCTCCATTCTGCGAAAACCCGTTAAACGCCAATCTTCACCTGAGCCTCCTTCCTCTGATGTGGAAGGCATGGAAGTAGAAAGGGAACCGCTTATGGAAAGGTTCCAGGACCACTCTGATCCTTCTCCTCCTCTTCAATCTGGTCAACCCCCTCAATCCTCTGATCCTCTTCCAGTACCTTCCTCACCTGATCTTCTTCCCTCCACCCATGCCAAAGCTTGGTTTGAGAGGGGCATCTCCAAGGACTACCCTAATGCTGTGGAAGGAGTATTAAAGAAAATTTCTGATCTTAAAATCCCCGATCTATCTGTGGCTGAACTCCCGTCAATCTCTCCATCTGTGGCAGAAGGGATGAAGAAATGGGTTTCTCGTCGACGTGTGGAGATTGGTCCGGACAAATTAAAGGTCTCCTCTGGTACTCTGATAGAGGATTCTGGTGGAACAGATCCCTCTTCAGATACCAACCTGTATTCCTGTCCTCTTGGTTTTCTTCCATGTTGTCTTGGTGATTCAACTAAAATGGTTTCTCTCCTTGTGGATTCAGGTTCTCAGCTCAACTTGATTTCGGACTCCATGGCCTGCAAGCTTAAACTTAGCCCAAGGGTCAGTTTCAACTCTGCGGTCTATGGAATTGGGAATAAGTCCTGTGAACTGGTTGGTATTGCTGAGGATATTTCTGTTTGAATTAGTAGAAATATTTTTGGCACCTGTCACTTCTGGATCACTCGTCTGGATGGTCCCATGATCTTGGGAAGGCCTTTCTTAATGGACTTTGGTGCTACCCTGATGTTTTCTGATCAAGTTGGGGAGAGAATTCTCCTCCCTGATGCTGATGGCAGAAAGATTGAAGTCCCCCTTTTTTCTTTGGATTCTGGTCGTTGGGAAAGAGACTTCCCTGGTAACCCTCCCAAATCTGTCCTGAAAGGAAAGCAGAAAGAAAACTCTCATTCCTTTCATCCTCATTTTTTAGCAGAATAGTTGGCCCTACTGATGGTTGTAGTTCTCCTCAGCCTCAGACTTCAACTCATGGATCAACTCCCACCTCAGAGGCCCATCTTTCTTTTTCCTCATCACTTTCTTCTCATCCAAATAAGATCAAAACCCAAACATATGAAAAATTCAAAAAATCCAAAAATATTTCTTCTCTGTCTGGATCTGTTCTATCTTCCTTCCCTTTTTCTTTTCAGCCTGATCACTCATCTTCTATTGCGGTTTCAAATCTTCGCAATGAGTCTAAACTAGATCTTGATCTCAATTCTTTTCTTGGTGGATTTGGTATGAAGGAGTTTAATCTTAGGTGGAGGCAATTTGGGGTAGAAGTAAGTCCTCCCAATTGTGCACCACCAAGGGCTTCTACTACTGTTATTTTTGAAACTCTACCCTGTGCCACACATGTGAGAAATGTGTTATCTTTTGGATCCTCTTTTATGGAGAAGGCACCTTTCAAGGACGCAGCAGAACATTGGACTTGGAAGATGTTGGAACACGGCCTCAGTTTTTGTTGTCAGGTTTCACTGGTCAATGCTTGGAGGAAGCAGGGATTCCTCTCCTTTTCCACCAAGTACAAACCAGTTGCAAAGAAGGTCCAGCCAGTCAACCAACCAATGCCTCTCAACCTCAACCCTCCTCTTATGCTTCCTCCGCTATCCCGCAATCCTTACTGTGGTCTATCCAAATCCCTCACTGGTCCATTTATTCCCTCTGGTTGGGTCACTGAAGAACTTCTGAAAGTGGTCAATTTTGGTCCAGATGGATGGCTTCTTCCTTATGAGTTAAATTTGATCAAAAATATCTTGTCTCTAAGGGAAAAATCAATTGCATTCTGTGACAAAGAGAGAGGACTCTTGAAAGAATCCTATGGTCTCCCTTAAATCATCCCAGTAGTTGAACATGACCCTTGGCAAAAGAAAAAGATCCCAATCCCTGCTGCTAAAGTTGACAAATTCATCAAGTTGGTCCGCAAACGAGTCCAAACCGGTTTATACAAACAATCAACTTCTAGCTATTCCAGTCCTGTTTTCTGTGTTCTAAAGAGTAATGGTAAACTTAGATTAGTTCATGATCTCCAACCTCTTAATAAAGTTAATATTAAAGAATCTGGCATGCCGCCTGCCACTGAAGAATTTGTTGAATCCTTCTCTGGGAGAGCTTTCTATGGTCTAGGTGAGATTATGGGTGGCTATGACAAACAATCCTTGCATCCTATTTCTCGTCCCCTCACTACTTTCAATACTCCCCTTGGTCCTCTTCTCTGATTGAATTTCCACCAAGCAAACCACTGGTTATTCTCCTTATGAAATCATCTTTGGTCAGAGGGCTGTTCTTCCTCTTGATCTTGAGATGGAGTCTTTCTTGGGCATCCCCTGGGAACAAGTTTCCTCAACTACTGACCTATCAGTTGCCAGATCAAAGCAACTGGAGAAGAGTGAAGATATTCGTAAAAAAGCTTATCAGAAGATGATGGAATCAAGAGCAAAATCAGTTCAGTATTGGGAAGCAAAACACCGGAATCAAATCAGGGACCCTTTAAACCCTGGTGACCTGGTATTGGCTTATAATCGTTCCTTGGAAAATCAGTGGGGAAAGCTTTTCTCTAACAGCTGGAATGGTCCTTAACAAGTAGTTTGTCAAGTTAGAGGTGGATCATATCTTTTGGAGGAGCTGGATGGTACTCAGATGGCCAGAAGGTTCTCTCCTGATCAGGTCAAGAAATTTCACTCTCGTGGAGGCAACTTGGTCCAGAAGTAAGTCCTCCCAATTTGTGCACCATCTTGGCAAGATCCTTGTTGTTTTGTGAAAACTCTACTTCATGCCACGCGTGTGAGCACTGGGGATGCCTCCTTCATTTTATCTCAGCCACTTCTAGGATTTTTGGTTGGATCAACAAATTTTTTTTCTCAACCACTCTCAGGATCAAAATGGCCATTCTTCGGTTTCAATCATCTTTCTTTCCTTTCTTTTTTCTATGACATCAAATTTGGGAGCAGACTAGGTACAGTCTGTAAGTTGGGGAGAGATGTGGTGCCCCATCCTGGTCACCCTGGCCGCCTTAAGACCTCAATCCATAAACTGTTGCGCAAACGTACCCTCCGGCTGAACAACTTATCCTCAGGCTCATCCAAACCGTCCTTTACCCGCGTGCGCGCACGCCGCGCCGCGCCCGCTGCGCTTCCTTTCATCCGCATCGCGCGCGGAGACGCGCCGCGCCGCGCTCCTTTCATCCGCGCGCGTCGCGTGTCCTTTATCCGTGTTGCTTGTCATCTCCGCCATTGTCATAGCACGTCCTCATCTTTGTTGTTGAGTGTCTTCATCTTTGTCGTTGCGCGTCCCAATCTCCTCATTGCTACCGTCACGCGGCGCTCATCCATGATTTACTGAATCCATCCCGACCGCACCCCCAAGCATTTGGCAAATCCTTGGAAACGTTAAACCTCCCATTGCACCTGATCTATCAGTCGTGGATCTCAAGGCCGTCAGGATTTACCCAACTTTCTCAAACCAATCTCCTATCCGCCCATCCGCCCTCTCATGGACTTCATCCGTCACCTTTCCTGGGACTCTCCCACCCGCTTCTGCCTTTGGAAGAGTGCCAACAACCGCCCGCGGACATCTGCGGCGGTTTGGTTCCTTTCTCTCTCTGTCAGCTCTCTGATACCAGGAACCTTGCAGTCCTTTAGCTACAGAGAGTGATAAAAGAACTTGGAGCAATAATATTCCAAAGAATAAACACTTTAAAGCTCCAATAATGGTATGGTAAGAGCAAGTGCAAGGTTTATTTGGTTTGGTTATAAATATTTTAAATATAATATATAAAGAGGGGCCACAGTATTATACTACTGGGGATCTTTACAGACTAGCAACCTCTCTTCAAGGGGCCTCCTTAGGCAGTTTAAGAACCTTGGAATAAATATGGGTGCCTTAGAAAGGACTTATTCCACTAATGGCCGGGCTTAACAGCACAAGTGGCCTAGACAGGAAGGGAAACACTCACTCTGAGTACTTGACCACGAAAATCCTGGAGTAATTGGAAGGGTTTCAGAGCAGATGGGGTTGATTGCCTGACTAAACTTCAATGGTTGATTGGTTAAAAAAGGTAAATAATACTTCTACAGACTAAGTCATAAATCACTTGCTTATCTTCATATAAGCACTTGATTAACAATGACACTGTGTCTGATTGATAATAAATAATTCCTGATAACTGATTAACTTATTGGAAACAGAAGGGCAAAAAGAGCCTGTTTAAATATTCTTTTTGGGTGCTTGAGGACCTCTAGAACGAGTACTAGCCATGGGCTGAGGCTAGGGGGGCAATCAGGGCAAGATTGGCACGTCCTCAAGGTGCTGTTAGCCTGCTGGCCTTAGATCTGTCAAGGAACAGCTCCTTTTTAGCTGCAGGATCTGTTAATCAATAGATTAGTCATTTTGCTGATCCTGCACTGATCCTTAATTTGTACAGTAATTACTGGTCCAAATTGAGCAGACGTGGGTGTTTATTGATTCTCCATCTTCTGCTGATCCTGTATGTAATTTTTAATAATTTTTACGACCACTCCTTATGTAGTTTCGTGGTCTTTGAAGGTTCTGATCAACTTATTTCGTGGTGAGTCTGGATCTTTATTTAATTAATAAAAAATACTAGAAATTAGTTAATAACTAATTTTAATTGATTTTTAAGGTTTTTGAACCATAATCTATGCTCGTGTAGTAGCTTTACATATGTAGTGTAAATCCTACTGTATTGTAGCTTCTCTGAGCGGTACCTGGATGTCATAGGAGGCGCGGGGATGCGTGCGGGAGTTGGCGTACGCGGGAGTCCAACGCGGGCTGCGTGCGGGAGTTTGCGTACGCAGGAGACCAGCGCTAGGGACGCGGGGCTGCGTGCGGGAGTTGGCGTACGCGGGAGTCCAACGCTGGGCTGCGTGCGGGAGTTTGTGTACGCAGGAGACCAGCGCTAGGGACGCGGGGCTGCGTGCGGGAATTGTGACAAAACACAATTTTCCGTGTAACTCCTAAACTACACACAACACCTGGATTTCGACTGAAATTTAGGTGTGAAACCTACACATGACATATCATGTGAAATATTAAAATGGCTAAAAGGTGCCATACTGGTGCCGTGGTCATTTACCATTTTGTATTAAATTAATTAAAAAAAATATAAGGAGTACGAATTCAAGGGTGGGGTCAGTGAGTGACCCTACCTTATTTTGGGTGGGGAATCCATTTCTGCAATAATATTTATGGATTTCCTACTCCTTCATTTTATAATAATTTTATTTATTCATTTATCTTTATTTTGTTAATATTATTTTTGTTGCTGCTTTGTCAGGTTGCTCTGTGCTAAGTAGCAGGCTGACATTCCCCCACTCCAAGATATGACTATATCTGAAAAAAAAATTTTTGGGGTTCAGTGTCTTTTACTGGCTCTGTAGTTTCTCAGGTGTATAGGTCCATCTGGAATGTTGTTTTCAGGTAGCCATTCATCTTTATCAGCTGATTCTCCTTTGTATCTGACTAAGTAAAGTCTAACATCTTTTCCTTGGATCCTTTCTTTTTTATCTTTAAGGATTTTACTAACTTTTCCTTTGTTCTTCTCAGGCTCATCTAAGACTGGTATTTTAAGTGAAGGGGTCTTTTCTCCTTCTCTGGGATGGTAGTGTTTGACAAGGCTAACTGGGAAGACTGGGTGTTTCCTAGAGAGTTCATTACTGAGGATGACTTCTACGGCATTTTTCCCATGGAGTTTCTTGATAGTGAAAGGCCCAACAAAGGCTGGTCTGAGTTTTCTGTTTCCAGCCAAATTGTTGAAATTGGCGGTTGAAATTAGAACTTGATCTCCTATTCTGAAATCAGGTTCTTTGTGAGTTTTATCCCACCTCTGTTGGTTGTATTCAACAGCATCTTGTACACACTTAGCAGCGTGCTTGTTTGCCATATCTATCATGTTTTTGAAGTCCAGTGATGTTGGATGGATATTAGTCAACTCCTGATTGAGGTTATCTTTGGGCAATTTGGGGATCCATCCTCTTTCCAGTATGTAAGGAGCTTCTTTGGTAGTAGAGTGTTTACTACTGTTATAGGCCATTTCTAGTGCAGGTAAAAGGCTAACCCAGTCATGGCAATATCCGTCTGTATTTTTGTACTCCATCCCAAAGCAACAGAACCTTCTGAGCATATCCTCTAGAGTCTGGATCATTCTTTCAGCTAATCCATCTGTCTGAGGGTGATAAGCTGTAGAAAAGGCTAAGGTAGTTCCTAACATATCATGGAGGTTTCTCCAGAATTCAGACGTGAATTTGGGGTCTCTATCACTGATAATAATCTTAGGAATTCCTACATCAGCAATTAGTCTGTTCCAGAAGAGTAAGGCTACTTCCATAGCGGTGTCTTCCTTATGGTTAGGTAGAAACTTGGCTTTCTTAGAAAATCTGTCTACAATAACCAGGACTGAGTTGTAAGAGTAAGCTCCACCAGGGGGCAGTCCTGTTACGAAGTCCATGTTGATAACTTCCCATCTTTTCCTGGGCTCAGCTATCCTTTGGAGTAGTCCAAACCTTTTCCCAGTGGTCCTGTTGGACTTCTGACAGATTTCACAGCTTGAAACATACTTGATAGTGGAGTCTCTCCAGTTGATCCACCAAGCAGTCTGTTTTACTTTATCTAGAGTTCTATCAATAGACAGGTGACCCGAAGAGCAATTATCATGACATTCAGCTAAAACAAGTTTGATATGCTCTGCTTTGGTCAAGACTATAACACTAGAGTGTTTATGCCGGTAATATAATATCCCATCCCACAGTGTGAATCTTCCTTCTTTATAGGACTTCAGTAGGGGTTCAGGTAAACTGTTTATGAGTTCAGATGGAGGGGAAGTACTTTCTATGATGTTAATCAAAGTCTTCATGTCAGAGTTGTATGCTTCTCTGATGGAGCTGAACAGTGATTCCTCTAGTTCACATATGTGAATTCCTATGATGGGAGCTTCCAGATTAAACAGGTTAATGTTTAGTATAGAAAATATATCATGATCTTCTGGGTCATGAGCAGGATTGCTAGTATCATTTGGTAGAGCATTTCTGCTAAGACTGTCAGCATTCTGATGTTTAACTCCAGCTTGGTGGACTATTGTCATCTGACCTCTGTACTGTTGTATGGCTATCTGCCATCTTAACATATGCCTGCTAGGAGTTTTCATGTTCATGAGAGTCCTAACAGCATTGCAATCAGTGATTACCACGAAGTTTTTACCTTCCAAATAATAGTGGAGTTTTTCTAATGCCCATACTAGAGCAAGGCATTCCATTTGGCTGGCACCATATCTCTTTTCAGTATCTTTGAATTGTCTAGATATGAAGAGTATAGGTTTCTCTACTGGTTTATCCTCTTCTACTACTTCTTGGTGTAATGCAGCTCCTAATCCTTCCATGCTAGCATCTATGTAAAGTTTGAAAGGTTTAGAATAATCTGGTTGTATCAACACTGGGGCAGTAGTCATAGCTACTTTGAGTTCCTCATAATTCTTCAATCTTTCATGAGTCATTTCGAACACAGTGTTGTTGTTGCAGATCTCATATAAACACTTGGTGAGGTTAGCAAATTTAGGTATGTACTTCCTGTAATAGCTGCAGAAGCTTATAAAGGATAAGAGTTCCGTTTTGTTCTGGGGCATAGGTCTGTTCATTACTGCTGCTATCTTACTTTGGTCAGCAGTTAAGGTTAGTCCAGAAACAATGTGTCCTAGAGCTTTGAGTTCTCCGTATCCAAAGTTGCACTTTTTCATAGATACTTTTTATCCTACTGCAGCAATTGTTTTAAGTACTAGCCTTACTTTATCCATGTGAGTATCCCAATCGTCTGAATAAATGATAACATCATCTATGTATACCATCATCCAACCTTGCCTGATGAACATTCCTAAGACTGTATCCATCATTCTTTGGAAGTGGGAAGGAGCATTTTTAATACCAAATGGCATTCTGAGATACTCATATATGCCTAAATGACATATAATTCTCATAAATTTCCTACTATCCGGACTGATAGGTATTTGGTGAAAGCCTTTCAACATGTCCATAGTGGTAATGAACTTAGCTTTAGAAAGATTATGTAGAGCGTGGTCAATCCTTGGGATAGGATAATAGTCAGCTTGGGTGTAGTTGTTGAGCATTCTAAAGTCTCCAACCATCCTAGACTTATCATTGTGCCAGGCTATTATCACGGGGGTAGTTACGTCTACTTGCTCATTATGCCCTACTTTCCGTAAGACTTGTAAGTCCACTAGTTCTTGGATGTGGCTTTCTAGAGCAGTCCTAGATTTTGGACTAGAAGGGTAAGCTGGTCTCCTGAGGTTAGGAGGGTAAGGAGGCTTAATAGTCAAAGTTAAGACCATATCATGACCTTTAATATTACCAATGGGATGGTCCTTAGTGCAAAAAGCATTCTGGTTCTCAAAGCATGCTTGGAGAATATCTCTTTTCTGGTTTTCACTAAGCTGGGAATTCAAGGCAGCTTGGGAAAGGTATTCCTGGTTAAAAGTTTCTAAGTGTCTCTCATAAGTGGAATCAGTAGCTTTAGCATTGATATGGAATATTTGGAACTTCTTGTTCCAATCTCCTCCTATAGTGAAATATCTCCCTTTACTCTGGAAGACATCTATCCCATACAGGCAAAGAGAATCATTTCCTATAATAAAATAATCACATACTCCATTTTGAAGTACTACAAATTCAATCTTTATCTTGATTGATCCTTTAGAGTGGGGGAGTATGATTTCTGTTGGCCATACTCCAATAGCATTGAGAGGTGAGTTACAGCTGCTGAACTTAGCTTGAGGTACAGGTAGTAATTTTTTCTTCCAGTTGGAATCCTGTTTATCTAAGTAGTCAGTTCCAACACAAGAGCAGAAGGCTCCACTGTCTAGAAGTAATTTTACGGGGGAACCTTGTATCAAGCCAGTGGCATAACAAGTTTTACCACCAGTGTACCCTTTTCCAATAGAAGGTTTAAGGGTTAAGGTCTTAGCTTCAGAAACATGTTGGATTTTCATGTTGGGTGTCCATTTTTGAGGCAAATTGCTATCTTCATTAACAGGGTTAATATCTAGGGAAGATTCTATGTTGCCTTCGATGACATTAATGGGATTAGTGATAATTAGGTCACATTCAGAGATGGAACCATCAGTGTCATCTAGTTGAGGGTCAGGATTAGTGTCATCCTCTTCTCCTTCAATAGGATTAATCTTTCTCCTGGGTAAAGGACAGTCAGGTCTTACATGCCCTGTTTGGTTTCAATTCCAACATGTCTTTTCTTTGGTCACCAAAGTATTCTTGGCTTCTGAGTTGTTAGGTAGAAGTTCTTTGTTATTGTTATTATAATATTCCTTATTCCTAGTAGTTGGTTCTCTGGGTTTATTAAGCTTTTTTTCTAAGCCATTCATGTCAATAGTTTCTTCTAATACTCCTATGAGAGTGGAAAGGTCAGAGTTCATGGGCATTCTGCATCTTACGCTATGGTTAAGTTGTCCTGGACATAGGTTGAGGAGTCTTTCATTGACTTCTTCTTTATCAGCATTTGGGTAGAAGCAGTCTAGTCTTCTCTTCTGGTCAAGGCACCATTTGTGAGTTTTGTCCTTAGATGGATCAAATAAGGAAGTTTCAAAAGTCTTCATCATTTTTCTTTTCCAAATTCTGGTACCAAATTGTTCCTTAATCAAATCTTTCCATGAATTCCATGACAAAGATCCTACCTCTTCTCTCTTATTGATGAACCAGTCAAGGGCTACTCCTTCAAATAGTCTAGGTAGTCTTACTACGGCTATGTTATCAGGAAGTTCATAAGAGGCCAGAGTATAGTCAATAAACTTAATAAAACTGACATGATTGTATTCTCCTTCTCCGGAGAATTTAGGCCACTCAGTGATAGGGGGAAGTAATTTTAATGCTTGTTCTACTTCAGGAGTGGGACTAGGTCTGAAAGATTCATGCCTTATTAGTCTTGGTCTAGAAGGTAGTTGGGGCATACTGTGGTACCTGGAAGGTCTGATTTCATCAGAGTCTGCAATGGGTTGAGATAAGTTTATCTTTAGATCTCTGAGATCATTCTTAATCATACCTAATTCCAGATCAAGTTTGTTACTTAATGAATCAATTTTATTAATAATATGAGTAGGTGAAGTGTGGTCTGTTTTATTAATACTTTCTTTGATTTGTTCAATAGATAGAAGAATTTCTTCTTGGATAGCTGAAGTATTGTTTTCTAGGTAATTTATTAGTTCTCCTTTACTCAAACTAATGCTGTCTCTTATTTGTTTTACTTCTAACTCATTGATTTTGATCAAGTTGGATTGGGATTGCATGACTTTACCAAAATTGGTATTTACTTTATCCAATTGCTCATATACTTTATCAAAACATTTGCCAATGATATCAAAGTTATGAGAAACATTTATGGAAAACAAGTTGAAAGTTTCTACGTCTAATTGCGGTAAACTTTCTTCCATTTTCTTGCCAAAGATATTATATTGTCCCACTCTTTGGGACTCTTTAATTTCTGATGGGCTAGAGATCTCTTCTTCCTGTTGTTTTTGTTTCCTCTTAAAGAAACTAATTGGTCCCAAGGATTCCAATTCTTCACGTAACCTTCTACTTCTCTCTTGGGAATCAATTTTTGGAGGGTTATTTGAGTCTTCTTTGCCAAAGATATGGCTTTTCTCATACCCTGATGGTCTTCCTGGGTCAGAGCCTGTTTGAACAGTTCCCAATGACCCACGTGTTCTTTCACCAATACCTTTATTTTCTCCTCCTTGGAGGAGTACGGCTGGGGTGGCGTAGGTGGAACGGTATCCTCCTGGGATTTCACGTTCAACAAGGGACGGCCCTCCAACGGTGAGTTGGTCGAGTCGGCGGCCGCGGTCGTTGTCACGGTCGCTCGGATCGGAGCGATCACTGGCTCGATCCTCATTGCGTTCGCGACTGGCATCCTTGCGCACACGGGTTCCTCCGGGCAAAGATCCATATGACGGGGCGCGTCCACTGGCGCGGGTGTTGCGTCTGTTTTGATGCATTTTTTTTAAAAATTATATAAGTTTTTGTCAAAACTTTGTAAAAAAATAATTTTTTTTTTTTTCGAGTAATTTTTTTATTAAAAAAATATATTTCTTACTTATATGAAGGTTTAAAGGCACTAAGTCCTTGTTGGGGTCAGGTCCGTCCTTGGAGGGTATTCCAACGGGATCTGAGTGGGTTCCAATCAAATCTTGGGACAAATCCAAGGGTCCACAGTCTGGGACGTCCTCTAAGAGGTCTTGGTCAATAAGATCACCAAAGACAAAGTCCACTAGAAAGGATAAAATAATAAAAAATATAAGTTATATATTTATTTATTTCATAATAATTTTTATTATAATTTTCGAGTTTTTGTGATTTTTTTTTTTTTATAAAAAAAAAATAAAAAGGAGATCAAAGCTCACTTTTATAATTTGGATAACGTCTCTTAAAAGAAGAAAGCTTTCTTTGATAGGTTTTCCACTCTTTGTGCTGTCTTAACAAGGAGTTAAAATTGATAATTCTTTCTAACTCTTGTTCCTTTTCTTTTAAGATTTGTTGTTTATAATAAAGAAGTCTCTCCTGTTTCTGTTCAGGAGTAATAACAACAGGCACAAAGTTACGTAATTTTTCTTCTTTTTTCTGTTTAAGAAGATTTAAATAATAATTGATCAATTCTCCGTTGGTTTTTAAATCCACTGGACAAATCAAAAGATCAAGATGAATAATAAGTATTTCTACTTATATATATATAAATTTTTTGTATAAATAACTGGTCCAGGAGATAATTAATTAAACAATTAATTATTTAGGATATCTTCCCGGCCAGACCCCCAGTTGTCAGCTCTCTGATACCAGGAACCTTGCAGTCCTTTAGCTACAGAGAGTGATAAAAGAACTTGGAGCAATAATATTCCAAAGAATAAACACTTTAAAGCTCCAATAATGGTATGGTAAGAGCAAGTGCAAGGTTTATTTGGTTTGGTTATAAATATTTTAAATATAATATATAAAGAGGGGCCACAGTATTATACTACTGGGGATCTTTACAGACTAGCAACCTCTCTTCAAGGGGCCTCCTTAGGCAGTTTAAGAACCTTGGAATAAATATGGGTGCCTTAGAAAGGACTTATTCCACTAATGGCCGGGCTTAACAGCACAAGTGGCCTAGACAGGAAGGGAAACACTCACTCTGAGTACTTGACCACGAAAATCCTGGAGTAATTGGAAGGGTTTCAGAGCAGATGGGGTTGATTGCCTGACTAAACTTCAATGGTTGATTGGTTAAAAAAGGTAAATAATACTTCTACAGACTAAGTCATAAATCACTTGCTTATCTTCATATAAGCACTTGATTAACAATGACACTGTGTCTGATTGATAATAAATAATTCCTGATAACTGATTAACTTATTGGAAACAGAAGGGCAAAAAGAGCCTGTTTAAATATTCTTTTTGGGTGCTTGAGGACCTCTAGAACGAGTACTAGCCATGGGCTGAGGCTAGGGGGGCAATCAGGGCAAGATTGGCACGTCCTCAAGGTGCTGTTAGCCTGCTGGCCTTAGATCTGTCAAGGAACAGCTCCTTTTTAGCTGCAGGATCTGTTAATCAATAGATTAGTCATTTTGCTGATCCTGCACTGATCCTTAATTTTTACAGTAAGTACTGGTCCAAAGTGAGCAGACGTGGGTGTTTATTAATTCTCCATCTTCTGCTGATCCTGTATGTAATTTTTAATAATTTTTACGACCACTCCTTATGTAGTTTCGTGGTCTTTGAAGGTTCTGATCAACTTATTTCGTGGTGAGTCTGGATCTTTATTTAATTAATAAAAAATACTAGAAATTAGTTAATAACTAATTTTAATTGATTTTTAAGGTTTTTGAACCATAATCTATGCTCGTGTAGTAGCTTTACATATGTAGTGTAAATCCTACTGTATTGTAGCTTCTCTGAGCGGTACCTGGATGTCATAGGAGGCGCGGGGATGCGTGCGGGAGTTGGCGTACGCGGGAGTCCAACGCGGGCTGCGTGCGGGAGTTTGCGTACGCAGGAGACCAGCGCTAGGGACGCGGGGCTGCGTGCGGGAGTTGGCGTACGCGGGAGTCCAACGCTGGGCTGCGTGCGGGAGTTTGTGTACGCAGGAGACCAGCGCTAGGGACGCGGGGCTGCGTGCGGGAATTGTGACAAAACACAATTTTCCGTGTAACTCCTAAACTACACACAACACCTGGATTTCGACTGAAATTTAGGTGTGAAACCTATACATGACATATCATGTGAAATATTAAAATGGCTAAAAGGTGCCATACTGGTGCCGTGGTCATTTACCATTTTGTATTAAATTAATTAAAAAAATATAAGGAGTACGAATTCAAGGGTGGGGTCAGTGAGTGACCCTACCTTATTTTGGGTGGGAAATCCATTTCTGCAATAATATTTATGGATTTCCTACTCCTTCATTTTATAATAATTTTATTTATTCATTTATCTTTATTTTGTTAATATTATTATTGTTGCTGCTTTGTCAGGTTGCTCTGTGCTAAGTAGCAGGCTGACACTCTCCCACCCGCTTCCTCCTTTCGACAAGGGGTGGGTGACTCTGGTATTGTTACGCGCGCCCATCCACAGACGGACGCGAGTGACCACATGGTTGCCTTCCCTTTTTTGCTCTATTTTTAGAGTCCGTTGTATATAGTCTAACAGGGCCTCCTGCCCATATAAGGAGGGGCTCTCCCCTGCCTTTTTTTGATCATCATTGGAAATCATAAGAACATGGAACAATCTAGAATGAAATCAGCACACCTTTGATCCTTGAGTCTCCATACTCAACCCTTGATCCCTGATCCTTATCACCAACCAATAGCCTTGCTGGTTGAAGAAAAATGCTGTCTTTTGGAATTTTTTGAGTGTGTCATACCACTCCTTGATCCCTTTCTCTGACCATACTGGTCCTGATCCCTGATCACCTTTCTGGAGCCAATCACAATTGATTGAAGAGGTCTTATTAAGCTTAAGACTTGGAGTGTTATACCTCCCCTTAGCTTCTTTGGAGTTGCATTCTGCCAGCCTACTCTTGAGTCCCTTGAGAAGTGTTGAGGTTATCCTTGCTTCAAATCAGTTACTGTTTGTTTTAGAGCTTCTTAAACATTGTGCTTTGTCTTGTACAGCCACCCTCAGTTATCTGGTACCCTTCAAGCGCTTGATTGCGGAGAGTTGGGCAGGTTCATTGAGAACCTGGAGGTTAATTGGGTTTGAGTTGATCATCCCCAATCTTCTGCTGACGACCAGAGTTATTAGCTTTTGGGTGTTGTTTACACACAACAGATTTTGTTCTTTGAACTCTAGGAAGACTTTAACTTCTTTTGTTCAAGTTTTCCTTGCATAATCTTGTCTCAGATAGTGCTGTTCTGTCGCTACCAAACTATTATCATCTTTATCCTCTACTCCTTGATTCCTCATTTACCAGGTTCTGGACCTTGATCTTGGTTCCATTTAAATATTTTTGTAACACTCAGGAGGACAGCTTAAAAAGCACCTTTCCCCTCTGCAGAACTGCCACGGCCTAGCACCGTTTGGAGTCTTACAATGGAACAGCACTATCTGAGACAAGATTATGCAGGGAAAAAAACTTGAAAAAAAGAAGTTAAAGTCTGCTTAGAGTTCAAAGAACAAAAGCCGTTGTATGTAAACAACGCCCACAAGCTAATAACTCTGGTTTTCAGCAGAAGATTGGGGATGATCAACTCAAACCCAAGCAACCTCCAGGTTATCAATGAACCTGCCCAACTCTCCGCAATCAAGCGCTTGAAGGGTACCAGATAACTGAGGGTGGCTGTACAAGACAAAGCACAATGTTTAAGAAGCTCTAAAACAAACAGTAACTGATTTGAAGCAAGGATAACCTCAACACTTCTCAAGGGACTCAAGAGTAGGCTGGCAGAATGCAACTCCAAAGGAAGTAAATGGAGGTGTAACACTCCAGGTCTTAAGCTTAATAAGACCTCTTCAATCAATTGTGATTGGCTCCAGAAAGATGATCAAGGATCAGGACCGGTATGGTCAAAGAAAGGGATCAAGGAGTGGTATAACACACTCAAAAATTCCAACAGACAGAATTTTTTTTTAACCAGCAAGGCTATTGGTTGGTGATAAGGATCAAGGATCAGGGGTTTGAGTATGGAGGCTCAAGGATCAAGGGTTTGAGTATGGAGGCTCAAGGATCAAGGGTGTGCTGATTTCATGCTGGATGATTCCATGCTCCAATGTTGGATCAAAAAGGCAGGGGAGAGCCCCTCCTTATATGGGAAGGAGGCCCTGTTAGAGTATGTACAACGGATTCTAAAAATAGAGCAAAAAAGGAAAGAAAATCATGTGGTCACTTGCCTCCGTCCGTGGATGGGCGCACACAACAATACCGGAATCACCCACCCCTCGTCCAAAGGTGGACAGGGTGGGAAAGGGAAATGAACCAAACCTCTGCGGATGTCTGTGGGCGGTATTTGACACTCTTCACCCCTCCTCCAAAGGCGGAAGTGGGTGGGAGAGCCCCAGGAAAGATGACAGATGAAGTTTGTGAGAGCACGGATGGGCGGATAGGAGATTGGCTCATGACAGTTGATTAAATCCTGACAGGCTTGGGATTCACAACTGATAGATTGAGTGAGATGGGAGATTTGACGGATCCAAGCATTTGACAAATGCTTGGGGGTGGGGTTGGGATGGATTTGGTAAATCATGGATGAGTGCCGTGCAACACGCGAGGATAAGGACGCGTGGCGCGCGACGCGCGAGGATAAGGACGCACGGCGCGCAACGCCCGAGGAGAAGGACGCGAGGCGCGCAACACCTGAGGAGAAGGAGGCGCAGCACGCAAAGCATGAGGATAAGAACGCGCGGGGCGCAACGCGCAAGGATAAGGACGCGCAACGCGCAATGATGACGGTGCGGATGAGCCTGAGGATGAGTTGGAATTATTATTTTTTTATTATTTTTTTTTAGATGCCTGACAGTACGTTTGCGCAACAGTTTATGGATTGAGGTCTCAACGTGGCCAAGGTGTCCAGGATGGGGCACCACACCACCAACTCCCAAGAAGGCATCTCTGGTCTCCTTGGATTTTTGATGATCCTGTGGCACTTTTAAACCTTGGTATCCTCCAGCTATCACTTCTCCCAGCTTCTCTGGTGCTTATCAATCTGATCCAGCTAGGAAGCGCCATGAGGAACCCAAACCTCACAATTCTCCTCCTGTTCCATCTTCAATCCTTCAAAAACCTGTCAAACTTCGGTCTTTGCCTGAGCCTCCTTCCTCTGATGTGGAAGACATGGAAGTAGAATGGGAAAAACTCATGGAAAGGTTCCAGGACCACTCTGATTCTTCTCCTCCTCTTCAATCTGGTCAACCCCCTCAATCCTCTGATCCTCTTCCAGTACCTTCCTCACCTGATCTTCTTCCCTCCACCCATGCCAAAGCTTGGTTTGAGAGGGGCATCTCCAAGGACTACCCTAATGCTGTGGAAGGAGTATTAAAGAAAATTTCTGATCTCAAAATCCCTGATCTGTCTGTGGCTGAACTGCTGTCTATCTCTCCATCTGTGGCTGAAGGAATGAAGAAATGGGTTTCTTGTTGACATGTGGAAATTGGTCCGGAAGAATTGAAGGTCTCTTCTGGCACTTTGATGGAGGACTCTGGTGGAACAGATCCCCCTTCAGATGCCAATCTGTATTAATGACCTCTTTGATTCCTTCCCTGATATCTTGGTGAATTGGCTAAAACAGTTTCTCTTCTTGTGGATTTGGGTTCTCAGCTCAACTTAATCTCAGATGCTATGGCCTGCAAACTAAAGCTTAGCCCAGGGGTCAGCTTTACTTCTGCGGTTTATGGTAAGGGAATCAGTCATGTGAACTGGTTGGTATTGCTGAGGGTGTTCCCGTTTGAATTGGTCAAAATATTGTTGGAACTTGTCACTTTTGGATCACTCGTTTGGAAGATCCTATGATCTTGGGCTGACAGTTCTTAATGGATTGTGGTGTTAACCTGATTTTTTCTGATCAAGTTGGGGAGAGAATCCTTCTCCCTGATTCTGATGGCAGAAAAATTGAATTTCCACTTTGTTCCTTGGATTCTGGTCATTGGGAACAAGATTTTCCTGGTTGTTCTCCCAAAACAGTTCTAAAGGGAAAGCAGAGGGACAACTCTCATTCCTCTCAGCCTCATATTTTTATTGGATTAGTTGATCCTACTGATAGTTGTAGTTCCTCTCAGCCTCAGACTTCAACTTATTGATCAACTTCCACCTCAGAGGCATATTTTTTGTTTTCCTCATCATCTCTTTCTCATCCAAATAAGATCAAAATTCAAAAACATAAAAATTCCAAAAATTCAAAAAATATTTCTTTTCTCTCTGGGTCTGTTGTATCTTCTTTTCCCTTTTCACTTCAGCCTGATTAATTATCCCCTACTTGGGTTTTGAATCTCTGCAATGAGTCTAAACTAGATCCTGATCTTGATTCTTTTCTTGGTGGTTTTGGTATGAAGGAGTATGGTCTTAAGTGGAGGCAATGTGGGGTAGAAGTAAGTCCTCCCAATTGTGCACCATCAGGGGCCTCTACTACTATCATTTTCAAAACTCTACCCTGTGCCACACATGTGAGAAATGTGTTAGCTTTTGGATCCTCTTGTATGGAAAAGGCACCTTTCAAGGACAAGGTGGAACATTGAACTTGGAAGATGTTGGAACTTGGCCTCAGTTTTTTTAGTCAGGTCTCACTGGTCAATGCTTGGAGGAAGAAAGGATTCTTCTCTTTTGCCACCAAGGATAAACCAGTTGCAAAAAATGTTCAACCAGTCAACCAACCAATGCCCCTCAGCCTCAACCCTCCTCTTATGCGCCCCCCTCTATCCCCCAATCCTTACTGTGGTTTACCTCAATCTCTTACTGGTCCATTCATCCCCTCTGGTTGTGTCACTGAAGAACGTCTGAAAGTGGTCAACTTTGGTCCAGATGGATGGCTTCTCCTGATGAGTTGAATTTAATGAGATCTGATTATATTTCTAGAGAACTAAGAGCCAGCTGAGGCTGAGAGAGAAAAAAGAAGCATATCAGAAGAAGACCTCAGAGAAAAATAAAGAAATAAGAAGATAAAAATGTAGAATCCTACAGCATAGATCAATAAGAATTGCCTAATGAGACAGCTTTGAGTTATGATAGATTTATGAACGGAGAGAAAATCAGAGGAAACAGAAGGGATTGTATTTGAGTATAGATTGAGATAGGCTAGTCATGGTATGGAGTTAGACTGGGTTCAATAAGGCTTTATTGGAGAAATAGACATCTTACCAGTCAGAGATAGAAGTAATTGGGTCAAGTGATTTGATGGAGTATTTTGAGATTCAAGCAGATTGGAGGAAGAAATAGAAATAGAAGGGAATAAAAAATAGACAGAAGAAAGATAGATAGGAAATTAGGGAAATCAAGAACAGAGATTATTGGAAGACTTCAAAAAAGGATCAAAAAGGATGGAGATTAGTAATAGGGGATGAGACCAAGTGTAAGTGAGAAAAACAGGTTGGGTTCCCTGTCATAGACTCAGTGCGCTCCTGCGCGCAGAGGCGCAGCAAATGGTGAGAGCTGGAAAATACTCTACACCCCTTGTGACTGGTAAGAGGATATTTGACTTAGGATTAATTAGGAAATATGGTTTGTTGAAGGAGTTGGAGGGCCCCAACGGTGGTGGCTTTAGTTAAAGGATCCGCTATTATTTTATTCGTGGAGACAAGATTGAGGTCAAACTTAGAAAGAGAAAAGTCTTCACGTAGGCCTTTAGTTTCAATGTTGATGTGTTGTGACTTGGAGTTTGACCAAAAATTTTTTATTTTATTGTCTAATCCTTTCTTATCCACATATATTGTTGGTTTGGTAGAGGAAGAACCATAGATTTCATCCACAAGGTGGGTGATCCACTTCAATTCAAGGTAGCAATCAAGTAAAGCGTTGAGTTCAGATTCAGTAGAGGAGTATGTTAGGTTCTGCTGTCTTGAGGAATTCCAGAGGACTGGACTGCCGTAGTGTAGTACTATATATCCAGTTTGAGACTTGCAAGAAGTGGGGTCATCACCCCACGTAGCATCACTATAGCCCAAGATACTGTCCTTAGACGAATTGTACTTCAGAGTCAACCTGAATTCCCTAGGGGTCTTGAGGTATTTCCATACTTTACGTACTTCTTTCCAATGAGTTAGACCCGCTTTTGCGTTGAATCTCTCCAGGCTGGAAAAGGAAAAGGAAATATCCGGACGAGTGTATTGAGAAAGATGATTTAGCAATTCAATTGTAGATCAATAATTGATATTTAGTTGACAAAACTGAGCATGGTCTTTGTTGGATGCTGGTTCAAGATGAAAGTTTTGAGTAAAAGCTGTATTAATGTCTTTGCAGTCGGTTAGACCCAATTATTCTAGGCCTCTATCGATATGTTTTTGTTGACTTAGAAATATAATGTCTCCGTTGAATTCCATTAACATTCCAAGGATTTTTTTAGGAAAGTGACATAAATAATTCAAGAATCTTTTTAAGAAGTTGACTGTAAACAAGTCAGATTTTCCTACTAAGATTAGGTTGTCAACATGGAAGTAAAGGACTTGCCCCAACATAGAATTAATATACAAACAGGGATTGCTGGTGGATTCACAGAATCCTTGAGATTTGATCCACGTGGTGAGTTTCTCATACCAATTCTTGGGTGATTGACGTAAACTGTAGATTGATTTCTTTAATTTGAGATAGGGAGGTTTTCAATTTGATCCTTCAGGAGTTTTGATTATCACAGTTTTGTTCAAGGGAGCGTGAACGAAAGCCCCTTTTACATTGAACTGAGTGAAAGTCATTTTATTCTTTAATCCATAGACCAGAGCAAGACAAAGGTATCCAAGTTTCCCAAGTGGAGCCCAAGTCTCTTCAAAATCTATACCTTGAAACTGATTTAATCCTTGTACACATAAACGTGCTTTGTATTTCATGGGCTCTCCATGGCAATTTTCTTTCACTTTGAATACCCATGTTGTGTTTAGTATATTATTGGGTTTGTTGTAATATTCTTCCCAAACCTCTTGAGTTTTGATTGAGTTAAGTTCTTCCTCAGAAGCCTTTTTCCACTTAGGCCATTTGGAACATTTTTTGGTGGCCTTATAAGAGGGAGGTTCATAGTAATGATGAAAGCCATATCTTTGAGGTTTCTGAATTTCATGTCTAGGATGTAGATTGGCTCATTGATGAGGTGGTTCTGGTTCAGAATGAGAAGGAGGAGGCAGAGGTTGAGGTGTAGAGTGAGAATATCTTCTCTATCAGAGTCAGAATCAGAGTATTTGGAGGTAGGTTCCCTAATTGAGTATTCTTTCTCATTAGTAACAAAATCAGTTTTGTAGGAATTCAAATCAGATTGAGAAAAGATATCCAGGCCTGGCGATTTAAAGAAGGGGAAATTCATTCATTTGGTTTTTGAGGAATTTAATGTGTTTAGTTTCTATTGCAGTTCCAAGCATATTCAGAATTAAGTAAGAGTGAATGATGGGGTTTCATCTAATAACAACTCCTTTGAGAACTTTTTCATTGAATTTTCATCCTTTTTGAAGACAATTGGAAAGGTAGATCACCAAAGAACCTACGGGTTTTAAGTAATTAGCTGGGAGGATCTTACCATACATGAGTTCCCAGGGAGACAATTGGTTACCTTCTCAAGGGATCTGGTTTAACATAAAGCAAAAACTACTTGTCTTTCAGCCTCCTGGATGCCAAGACCCTTGCTATCCTTTAGCTACCACAGGTGATAGACCAAATAATAGATATATTATTTAATAAATGCAGCAAAATCCCGTAAAATATTTGGATTAAGCTTATTGCAAGGTTCAACGGTTTGCTTATGGTTTATTGTTATAAATCAATATGAATAAATTGTTTATTGAATATTTTTATAGAGGGGCCACAATTATATTGGGGATCTTGAACACCTCTCTTCAGGGATTTCAGTATGAAAACATGTAGTCCTGGTTACTTTTGTCTCTTTAGTTTCAAGGATATTTTACCCAAAGATAATATTTATATAAAATACACGGTGGAGTGGCAGGGCCCTCTAACCAAGCTGCCACGACAGAGAAAGGATAATAAAACTCAATGGTATATTATTAAATACTTTGGGTATCTGTTTGAGATGTGCACTGATGGTTTAAACCTGTATACTGGGGTTATAAGGTTGTTCAGCAGTTTTAATTGATAAAAAAAGAGGTTGATGACAGATATTATTGATCAGACTTAGCCATAAATCACTTAATTATCTCTTATAACTACTTGATTACCTTGGCACGGTGTCTGGATATAAATATAACTGGGTCTCTGCCCATCCATATCCTCAAAAGAGCTCTTTATTTATAGCTTTTGGAGTCCAAATGTTGTCCTTCTGAGGGGTACAGGGGCTCAGAGGGACAGAAACTAAGGCTAGCAGGGTAACCAGGGGTATCCTGTAACATGTTCTTGGTGCTATAGCACGGGTAGAATCTAATTACTCAGGGTATGAAAATTATTCTACTTTATAATAGATATTAGGACGTGTGAATAACACTAATCTGTCCCATTTATGTATTATTTAATTGATTATCCCTAGTAAATGTTCCCAGTAATTTAAAAATTATAGAAAAAGACATTTCTATAGACATCCTGATGTCAGGTGAGTTCTCATTATGTATTATATAACTGGAGTAAAGTCATCATATTGATTTTACTTATTTTCAAGTTCCAGTTGATTTACTAAAATAATTACTTAAAAATATAATTCGTGGGAATTCATATAATATTGTTACATCATTATTTTTCTTATTATGTCACAAAAATATTGATATCTAGGAATTCTCATAAAAGTATATCAAAGTATTTTAATATATTTTTGGAAGTTTTCATTGTCTTATTTTTTACATTCTTGGTACTTTAAATTATATTTAATAAAAATAGGTATAAGGGTTATTTAAATATTTTTATATAATATTATGTACTTTTAGACTATCTACTATCCATGTGAACATTTATTACATATGTAGAATGTTCCAGTGTGGGTTGTAGCATGTTTAAGCGGTACCTAAGCCTCTCAGGCCACCTGTCACTCTGTCAACCCATAGTCCCGCAGCTGCGTACTTGCCAGAGGCCCGGGGCTGCGTACAAAACCTTTACAGAGGGACAGGGCTGTATCTCAGCCACGCGCGGGTGCATTGGCTGCCGCGGCTGCGTGCAGGAATTGTGACAAAACACATTTCCATCCGTAACTCCTAAAATATACAAAACACCTCAATTCTGACTGAATTTTAGGTGTGAAACCTATACATGACAACATTTGTGAAATATTTAATTGACCAAAAGCTCAATAGTGGAGCCGTAGTATTTTGGTCTTTCTTTCCTTAATTATTTAAAAATATAAGGAGTTGGATTTCAAGGGTGGGGTCAGTGAGTGACCCTACCTAATCTTGGGTGGAGAATTCATTTCTTTCATAATATTTATGTATTTTCTAATTTTTCTTAGTTTGATTGTATTATTATTATTTTTATGTTATTTTTGTTACTTTTTCAGCTTACTTTGCAATAGTAGCAAGCTGACAGTGTCACTATATGCCAGTAATTCTTGGCTAGGTGGGACAAAGAGAAGTTGGATTGGGCTGATTCTATGATTGTCCTATTAGATCTTTCAGCTTTTCCGTTTTGGTGAACCATTTGGGACAAATTGGGAAAAGAATGCAAAAATTTAAAACAAAAATAAAAAAAAAAAATTGAACTTAGAAAAACTTTGGATCCTTCACTCCAACCCCTCCTCATCCTCATTGCGTTGCTCCTCCTCATCCTCATTTCATTGCTCCTCCTCATCCTCATTGCATTGCTCATCCTCATCCTCATTGCATTGCTCCTCCTCATCCTCATTGCATTGCTCATCCTCATCCTCATTGTGTCGCTCCTCCTCATCCTCCTTGTGTCGCTCCTCCTCATCCTCATTGCATTGTTCATCATGACCCTCCCCATTGCTTCTTCTTCCCCAACATCGTCAGTCCTGCCTCCTTGATGCAAAACAGGATGCGTTCCGATGTCTGCGCATATTCCCACACGAAACGTCGGATGCCGGGAACTTCAACCAGCTCCGCTCCCCCGTAATTGGATTTCGGACCTTTGATTCCCGCGTCGTCAATGAAGATTTGGACTCCCTCCGGAAGATCATCCTTCAGGATCCAAGCCATTTGCGCCTGGTACACCGCCACGGAATTGGTCGCGCCTTGCGGGAGCCAAGTCAGCTGCATTCTTCCCAACCCAGTCTCAAATGCCGTTAGAGGCCGCAAGCAAGGATCCAACTCACGCTGGTTGTATCCCCCCATCACATTCACTAAACCGTAACAAGCGCGCCCCGCCATTGACTCAAGGAGCTTGTCAACGCGAGGGGGCCTTCCTGCATCCCGGATTGTAAGGGAGTTGAGCCGCTGTAAATCATGAACTATCCTCAACAACTTTCCGTCCTGCTTAACCACCGCAAAGATAGGGCTGGAGTAACTAGAAGTTGACTGTTTGTAAAGGCCAGTCTTCACCCGCTCCCGCACCAACTCCAGAAACTGCTCCTGGACTGCCCGCGGTATTGGAATTGGCTTGATCTTCCACGGCTTGTGATCGACAGTGGGGATGACATAGGGGTTGCTGATATTGTTTTTCAGGAGCCCCCGCTCTTCCGGTCCCAACGCAAGTGCTCTTTCCCAAAGAACCAGAACCAAAATCAGAAACTCACGCTCCTCCGTACTCAACCATCCCTTCGGGCCAAAATTGAAAGCTGCAATCCGCTCCTCTGTGATCCGCGTCAAACTAGTAACCCACCCCAAAGCCTTAATTGGCGTGACCCAAGGGTCCCACGACCAAGCGATTGGTCAAAGCGGTCCGTTAAGTTCCTGGGGCATTGGCTCATTCCTTGGTCGGACCTTCCATGACACCGGCTTGTACTTGCCCGCGTTGCACCGCATCATCCGCACTCATCCTTTGCTGTAAGTACTGCACAGAACGGAACCGCGGCTTTCGCCTCTGTTCACAAGTGTGGCACGATGATAGGGTTTTCGAAGCGTAGTACCCTTGGGCAATGCATACTGAGAAAAGGGACTTACTTCTGCAACATGCGCGCCCTGCACTTTACTTCCTCCCCCTCCCTGCTCCTCATTAGTCAACCGCCCGCGCAAAACCGGAGCTTGTTCGGCGCAGTCTCCTTGGTTGACTAGAAAAAATCCTCTGAAGATCGCCCATCGCAGACCAACTCCGCGTCTGGTTCCTCCTCATACTCCAACCCTCTCCTCCGCTTCCCTTGACCGTGATCGCAGATAGTCGTCTCAAACCTTCCGCCGGACAAATCCTTCACTGTCAACGTCTCCGTTCCCGCCTCTGGATTGAAAACCATTCGTGCTCAAAACCCAAACATGAACGGCCTTCCCAAAATCACATCCCCACAATCAACCAAAAGAAAAGAAAGGGGCCTACGGACCCTTGCAACCTTGACCTCCTCCTCCTCAACTACCCCATCCACACAACACTCCCCTCCGTTAAGCGCGCGGAGACCCATTGTGCATTTCGGCCAAACAAACCCCAAATCATCCACCATCCGCGATGACAGCAGGTTCACCATAGCCCACACCTTCCTTCCCGCTATGACCATTGGAACGTAAGCAAGCGGAGTCAAAACCGATTTCAACTTGCACTCCCCGCGCCCCTCCTCCTTCCGGGCCACGTGAACCCGCTGCACCGTCTGAGGTACCCAGCCCTGACCGCAATCCCGCAACGCCTGAAACATCTCCTCTACCACCACCGGAGACACGGCTGCCAGTTCCCGCAAGGTCAGCAGAACCAGAGTCTCATTACCCATCACCCTTTGCACAATGTCCGCCTCTTTCTTCTTCCCTACAGGGTTTGCTGCCGGCGCCTTGGTTCCAGGCACGCGCGCGGCCGGTTTTGGAACGGCCGACGGGGGTCGCTCCTTCGCGTCCACCTCCATTTTATCGGAGACCGCCACATTTTCTTCTGTTGCCACCACCCTTACCTCAGCTTCCACTCAAGGTGGTTTCCACCATCCGGGACCGGTAACAATGCCCAGTGAAGCTCGCGCTGTTGTTCCCGCCTCCTGTCCCCGTGTGCGCACCTGCTGCATTGCGGTCGGCTGGCTTGGCTCCATTGGAATCTGTTTGCCCGTCCGAAACATGTAGCCCATCCCCGCCGTTTGAACCAATCCCGCACTGAGATCCTTTGTAAGCTCCTGGCATGCCGATTGCCAATGACCGTTCTCCCCGCAGTACAAGCACCCCCTCGGCACAAAGGTACCAGGCGGCCGAAACCCTTCCACCATGTGAGGTGGAGGCCCTGGCGACTGCTGCTGGCCCATACGGCTCATGCAGATCTTCAGATCCTTCATTAGTTCCGTCAATTTGCTTACCGGAGGGGTGGGCGCGGGTTGAGGAACCGGAACACGCGTGGAAGTAGGTGGAACTGGGGCTGGAAATTGCGCCGGAGCCGGAACCTGGGGGGAGGATTTCTTTGGTCCCGCTGGGAAGGACTTAGAGGTGTCCTTGATAAGCTCCTCTAAGTTGAGCTCACTCTCCACAGCCCGGCAAATGACAGCCAACTCCAGAAGGAGCGCAATGCTCCCGTCCAGTGACCGCTTTACCAAGTTGTGATTGTAAAGATGCTGCTGCACCCTTACCCGGAGTTGAGCACCTAAACCACCCAGAAATGCGCATTTCATGGCCCCCGTCTGTCCCGCCACCACCTTGTTCTTTGAAAAGTACCAATAGATCCAATCAAAAGTCAAGGTGTACTCCGCCAGCTCCACCCGCGTTCTGACCCCTCCGCGCGCACTGGCCTCCAAGGCCACGCGGTCAAAATTGCTCTCCCGGAATTGAGGTTCGCGCCTACCCCACCGCGTTAGGATCTCCGCCTTCAGTTTTGGCCAATCTTGATTCTCTTAGCCTTCCATTTCCTCCACATCCCAGAGCTTCTCTTTGTACATAATGAACAGGACGACAAGCCGGGCCTTATTGGCGTCCGACGCACCTTCCGCATCTGCAATACCTTTGTATCTCGAGATGAATTGCTCCACATCCGCGGTGTTGAATCGGATGTGAGGGTATTCGCGCGGCCTGATGCAAACCGGACCAGTGGGTTCATGGTCACTGGAGACCAATGGGGGAATGGCGTATCTTGTCCTGGGTCGAGCGGAGGGAGGAGGAGGAGGAGGGATGGAAGACAAGAGTGGGGTCGGAGTAGCAGACCCGGAGACGGAAGGAGAAGGAGAAGAAGAAGAATGAGCAACTTTAGGGAGGTATGAATAGGACATCGCGCCCGGTTACCTTTGAAAGACAAGAAACAGAAAGTTACTTCCCGGCCAGACCCCCAGATGTGGAAAGAATAAAGGTTATCCCCCTATAATTGTCCCAAGGTTTGGAAGTTAACGGTTCCCTGCATTTGAAAGGAGATGAGGATGTCCAAAGTCGCACTTAAATAAGAAATAGAGATAAGGAGATAAGAGATAAAGAAAATTAGAGAGAGAGAGAGAGAGAAATCGCCAATCCTTCAATCCTAAGAACTTTCCACCTGGATGTGTATCCGGTATGAGTTCCTTTAATCTCCTGGTGAGATGAGTGATTCAGCCTGATGATGTGATGTGATTCTTCCTCCTCTGCATTGATGCCTCCCAACTCCTCCAACCCGGATTTGGGATTGAGGATAAGTCCTCCCCCTCAACCCTAACCTAGGTACACGCGCAAATGAAAGTATGACAAAGAAACAGAAAACAATCCCGAAACAGAAACCCAAGCCTCCTCTCCCCACCTCCTACGTACCAAAATCCCCCCGTTGTCCGTATGCCGTTCCTTCCATCCAGTTCATCCTTCTCATGATGCGGTCCTTGCACCGCGCCCTACTCGGAGCCCCCCGCGCCTGTACGTATCCGTTTGTCCGCCCCCGTTGTGGGTGTTTGGTAATATCCAGCATGATCCCCGCACTTGCGCCCACACTCCATCCGTTCCTTCATAGCCTGCGGATTTCTCCGCCCCTACGTACCCAAACCGGTGCGCCCGCAAACCTAGTCAAGCGCACTATCTTCCAAATCCAATCTCCGGGGCGGATCGCGGCCCACGCCGCATTTGGTGCTGAGCCCGACCTGTCCACCAGGTGCGGAGCCAAACAGCGGCTGCTGCTGATCCAGCAGCTGCTGCTGCTGAGCACTCCGCATACCCTAATGCTGAGCCCGCTTGCCTCCAATGCTGAGCGCGCAGCCGCGATGCAGTTCCCAATCTGTGTCTATAAATTGACACCACACCGGAGAAGATGAGAGAGAAAATTTGGCCGCAGAAAATAAGTCTTTAACTTGTACAAGGTTCCATCAAAGTCAAAGGTTGGAGTCAAAGTGTCAAAGTCAAAGTGTCAAAGTCAAAATGTCAAAGTCAAAGTGTCGAAGTTGAAGTCTCGAAGTTGAAGGTTGAAGTCAAAGGTCAAAGTTGAAGTATTGAAGTCAAAGTGTCGAAGTCAAAGTCTCAAAGTCAAAGGTCAAAGTAAAAGTGTTGCTTGAGGGCCAATTCCAGGAGAGGGGTCTAGGCAGATAAATTCCGCAGGGTGTACCTTTGGAAATGTGGAGGCCACACACTGTTTAGCTCTATACCACGCACGCCCACAAATATTGTAGGTATTGTTATCCAGGAGATGGAATTATTCTATTGGGATATAGAGGTGGGTAGTAATCAAGGGGAAGGAATTAGTATAATGTCATTACTTCCCCTGGCGTGCAAGGGGCTGAAGGCACAGGCACTACTACTCATAGAACTCAAGGATGTTTGATTGGATTTCAATGAAGGAGACAAAAGGAGGAGTACAAGTGATGAGAAGAGGAAGGATGAGAAAACCAGTCCAGGAGGTTGTTGAAGAGAGAGTTGTTGAATCCTATAAGAGTAACACCAGGAAGGGGCAAGTTGATATGAGTTAAGCAGGCTAGGTGAAGGTTTTCTTGTGCTGAGATGACACCTACTGGCAGAGGGACTAACCAGTAAGAAGTAGTATACTAATTCCTTGGGGGGAATTAGTCCAGGAGGGAAGGAGAGGCCAGTATATGTGAGAGCTGAGAAGGAGGCCTTGAGGGATGAGTGGCTGGTGTTGCAGGTTGGAGTTCCCATGGTATTACATGTTGACTGATTGGGCTGGAGGCTGGAGTTGACTAATTGGGTGATGGGCCTATTGAGGAAGGTTTGACATGTACTGATCTGGAGTCCTGGGAGTATGGGCTGAACAGACAGTGGAGAGTATGTACTATGTATATACTAAGTGTAGTATGTACTAACTCATATACCAATTGGGTTGAGGAGTGATGAAGGTTGTACCAAGCCATGGAGAGAGGGAGAGGTCCTGAGAAGGTTGGCTGAATCACATGACAGGTGAGATGTACATGGACATAGAGCTTATACCATACAGGGAGAGTGTGAAGCTGGTGGAAGAGGATGGAGACTGCAAGAGATGCAGAGGTAGTACTATCCGGTGGAAGGTACAGGAGTAGTGAAGTTGGGTTTGATATGAGGGTGAGTTTGATGAAGAGGTTGGATTGGTTTAGTTGAAGGAGTGTCAGAACTACGGTTATGACACTATTCTTGAATCCTTGAGAAGTGTTGGGTTACTCTTAGTCCAAAATTGTTACTGTTTTTTTCAGTGATCCATAAACATATTGCATTTTCTTGTGCAGGCACCCACCGTTATCCGGTACCCTTCAAGCGCTTGATTGCAGAGAGTTGGTGTCAGCTTGCTACTATTGCAGAGCAAGCTGCAAAAGTAACTAAAATAACATAAAAATAATAATAATACAACTAACCTAAGAAGGAGTAGAAAAAAACCATAAATATTAATACATAAATGGATTCTCCATCCAAAATTAGGTAGGGTCACTCACTGACCCCACCCTTGAAATCCAACTCCTTATATTTTTAAATAATTAAGGAAAAAAGAACCAAAATACTACGGCTCCAGTATTGAGCTTTTTGGCCAATTAAATATTTCACACACATTGTCACGTATAGGTTTCACACCTAAAATTCAGTCAGAATTGAGGTGTTGTGTATATTTTAGGAGTTACGGGCGGAAATATGTTTTGTCACAATTCCCGCATGCAGCCGTGGCAGCCACAGCACCCGCCCGCATCTGAGATACAGCTGTGTCAACCCGTCAAGGTTGTGTACGCAGCCCCGGGCCTCTGACAAGTACGCAGCCGCGGGACTTTGGGCTGACATAGTGACAGGCGGCCCAGGTACCGCGTAAACAGGCTACAACATACATGGGAACTTTTTACATATGTAATAAAGGTTCCCGTGGATAGTAGACTGTCTAAATATACATAATATTATATAAAAATACCTAAATAATCTTTACACATATTTTTTATTTAATATAATGCAAAGAATCAAGAATGTCAAAAATAAGACAATGACAGATTCAAAAAATATATTAAAATGCTTTAATATACTTTTATGAGAATTACTATACATCAAAATCTTCGTGGAAAACTAAGTAAGATAATGATGTAATAATATTACATGAATTCGCATGACTTATATTTTTAAGTAATTATCTTAACAAATCAACTGGAGCTTGTAGATAAAGAGTAAAAACAATATTATGACCTTTTACTCCAGTTATATGATACATAATGAGAATTTACCTGACATTGAAATGTCCGTAGAGATGTCTAATAATATAATTATTATATTACAGGGAACATATACTAAGGATAATTAATTAAATAATACATAAATAGGACAGATTAGTGTTATTCACACGTCCTAATGTTCATTATAAGGTAGAATAATTCCCATAACCTAAGGAATTAGATGCTACCCGGGCTAGAGCACCAAGGGCACATGACAGGCTACCACTGGTTACCCTGCTAGCCTTAGTGTCCGTCCCTTTGAGCACCTACAACCCTCAGAAGGACCATATTGGGCCTCCAAAATACTATAAATACAGAGCTCTTTTGAGGATGTTGTTGGGCAGAGACCCAGTAATATTCATATCCGGACGCCGTGCCAAGGTAATCAAATACTTATAAGAGATAAGTAAGTGATTTATGGCAATGTCTGATCAGTAATATCCGTCTTCAAACCTCTTTTTATCAATTAAAACTGCTGAACAACCTTATAACCCCAGTATACAGGTTTAACCCATCAGTACACGTCCCAAACAGATACCCAAAGGATTCAATAATATACCAGTGAGTCTTATTATCCTTTCTCTGTCGTGGTAGCTTGGCTACAAGGCCCTACCACTCCATTTTGTATTTTATATACATATTATCTTTGGGTATAATAATCTTTAAACTAAAGAACCCAAAGTAACCAGGACTACGTGTTTTCATACTGAAATCGCTGAAGAGAGGTGTTAAAGATCCCCAATATAATTGTGGCCCCTCTATAAATATTTAATAATCAATTTTTATTCAAAACAATAAACAAAACCAAACCATTTAACCTTGCAATAAGCTTAATCCAAGTATTCTACAGATTTTTGCTGCAATTATTAAATAATATATTTATTATTTACAATATCACCTCTGGTAGCTAAGTGATAGCAATGGTCTTGCCATCCAGGAGGATGACAGTTGGGCAGGTTCATTGAGAACCTGGAGGTTCATTGGGTTTGAGTTGATTGCTCCCAAGCACCTGCTGACAACCAGAGCTATTAGCGTTTTGGCACCGTTACTTACAACTGCTTTGTTGTATTGGGCTCTGAGCAAACATTAACTTATTTTGTTCAAAGTCTTTCTCCTCATCATCTTGGTTCAGGTAGTGCTGCCTCCCCCTCAGCTATAGTTTCTATCAACTTATCCCTTTCCCATATGATTCCTCATTAACAAAGGTTACTGGACCTTGATCCTGGTTACATTTAAATATTTTTGTAACACTCAGGAGGGCAGCCTAAAAAAGCACCTATCCCCTCCACAGAACTGCCAACGCCCTGCGTTGTTTGGAGTCTTGAACAGTTATGTTGAGGATGATAAGGTTCAGAAGTGCAAAGTTTAATGAATTTATCCTTGGCAAAGTATTTCAGGGTAGAATTAGTAAATTCTGTTCCTTTATCCAAGAATATTTCAGAAGGATAGTATTAAATGTTTGTATTTGGTCTCCAGAATATTGATAATTTATTTGGGAGTCTGATCTTTGGAATTTAGAGGAAAGCATGCAAAATAGCCAGTATAATTGTCAATCAGATTGAGGAGGTATTGATGGCCAGCCTTTGATTGGGGAGTAATTGGACCGACTAAATCAAGATGAATTTTTTCTAAGGGTTTATTGGCAGGAGTAGAAACATTGGAAAAGGGGGATTTGGTGATCTTGCTCTTGACGCAGCTGTTGCATTGAAAAGTCTGGAGTTCATCATTGGAAAAAAAACCTTTAGGAGAGGTTTGAGCGTAGATATAGATGCATGGCCGTACATTTTGTGAAAATCTAATAGAGTATAAGAAGATTTATAAGATTGGTTGGTGATATTCACAGCATTACTCTGGCCAGAAAATCAAGGTTTTTCAATGAAAAACAAGTTGTCCCTTATCAAGCCCTTCAACACAATTTGATCTCCTTGAGTTACCTTGAATTTATTGCGTGTTTGAGTGAGGTTACACCTTTCTTTGCAAGAAGTCCAGGAATAATCAGATTAATGACTATGTCCGGTACGTAAGCGCAATCTTTGAGCGTGATCACCAAATTGTTCCATTCTAGTTTGACTGTTCCGATTCCTCGTATTTTGAGATTAGCTTCCAGTTTTCCAGTCTTGATCTCTTTGGATTTGTTTTGTAGTTTTATGGATGAGAAAAATTTCAGATTGTTAAATATGTAAATGTTAGCCCCGGAGTCCAAGAGTAGATTAGGATTGTTATCTGAATTGATCCAGAGAGTCATTAAGGCATGATAGTTGATGGTTGGATTCTTCTAATTCTTATTTTTCCATTTGTTTTGTTGTTTGATCCATTATTCAGGAGCAATTTCAGGGTGGAGATGAAAGCAAGAAGACTCTGTGTGAGGTGCATTGGATCATGATATCCTTCACAAACTCTCAGCTTTGTATTCTTCTCGTCCTTGTAGTTCCTTTTCTTGGTCAATACTAGTGAGACATCTGTAGATGGTTTACTAAGGTTGGATTGGGCCTTTCTCTCATTGTGTGATGGTTGAAAACTACGTCCATTGTCAAGTTCTTTTCTACATGCATAATTTTTTGCTTGAGGTTTTTGATTTTTGGAGGAAATTTGAACAGTAGTAAGTAAGCCAGGATATTATTAGGCAATTCAATCCCAACATCTGTCATCCTCGTGATGGCTTTTCTCATTTTTGTGATGAGGCCCTCAATGGCATTTTTGTGGAAGGCGGAATGGAGGAAAAGATTGAATACCCTTGCTTCATTTGCTGTCTCTGAGGAGGCAAATCTTCTTGTAATTATGGCCCATAAAAGCTTAGAAGAAGAGATGTTTGTGTAATTAACAACATTTGCGTGAGTGGTACTGTCAAGCTTGGATAATAGTATTGCCCTGATTTCTCTATCTTGTTTTGATGACAAAGGGCCCAAATTTGGAGTGATAGTTTCCTTAATATCTTTGATGTTTAACAGGATAAGCATCTTGTCTCGCCAGATAGAATATTTCTCTTCATTTAAGTGGGGTATAGCCTCAACAGATGCTTTCAGGGAAACTTGATGAAAGTAGTTGTTTGCTCCGGCTGGTTTGCTCATGATTTGATTGGTTAGATTTGTAGGCAGGTCTTTCAGCTTTTAAACATAATGAAATCTGATTATATTTCTAGAGAACTAAGAACCAGCTGAGGCTGAGAGAGAAAAAAGAAGCATATCAGAAGAAGACCTCAGAGAAAAATAAAGAAATAAGAAGATAAAAATGTAGAACCCTACAGCGTAGATTAATAAGAATTGCCTAATGAGACAGCTTTGAGTTATGAGAGATTTATGAACGGAGAGACAATCAGAGGAAACAGAAGGTATGGGATTTGAGTATAGATAGAGATATGCTAGTCATGGTATGGAGTCAGACTGGGTTCAATAAGGCTTTATTGGAGAAAGAAACATCTTACCAGTCAGAGATAGAAGTAATTGG
Source organism: Puccinia polysora (assembly GCA_025617555.3). NCBI lineage: Eukaryota > Fungi > Basidiomycota > Pucciniomycetes > Pucciniales > Pucciniaceae > Puccinia > Puccinia polysora. Next base: position 22,682,318 of record CM062624.1, read on the forward strand.
GTCAAGTGATTTGATGGAGTATATTGAGAGTCAAGGAGATTGGAGGAAGAAATAGAAATATAAGGGAATAAAAAATAGACAGAAGAAAGGTAGATAGGAAAGTAGGGCAATCAAGAACAGAGATTATTGGAAGAGGTCAAAAAAGGATCAAAAAGGATGGAGATTAGTAAAAGGGGATGAGACCAAGTGTAAGTGAGAAAAACAGGTTGGGATCCCCATCATAGCCTCAATGCGCTCCTGCACGCAGAGGCGCAGCAAGTGGTGAGAGCGGGAAAATACTCAACAGAATTTGATCAAAAATGTCTTAGACCTTAGGGAAAAATCTATTGCTTTCTGTGAAGAAGAGAGAGGTCTCTTGAAAGAATCTTATGGCCTCCCTTACATTATCCCTGTAGTAGAACATGATCCCTGGCAAAAGAAGAAGATCCCAATCCCTTCTGCTAAAGTTGAAGAATTCATCAAGTTATTCCGCAAATGAGTCCAAACCAGTTTATATGAACAATCAACTTCTAGCTATTTCAGTCCTGTTTTCTGTGTTCTCAAGAGTAATGGTAAACTTTGAATAGTTCATGATCTCCAGACTCTGAATAAGGTTACTATTAAAGACTCTGGTATTCCCCCTGCTACTGAAGAATTTTTCAAATCCTTCTCTGGGAGAGCCTGCTATGTTCTAGGTGAAATTATGGGTGGCTATGAAAAACAATCCTTACTTCCAATTTCTTGTCCTCTCACTACTTTTGATACTCCTCTTAGTCTTTTCCAACTTACTCAATTACCTCAAGGTGCCACCAATTTGGTTGCAGTCTATCAGGCCCAGATGGTTTGTATCCTCCAGGATGAAATCCATGATCATGCTGGTATCTTTATTGACGATGGTGGGATTAAAGGTCCAGTTTCTGATTATAAAAATGAGCTCTTACCCTGGCATTCAGGAATCAATTGATTTATCTTGGAATATGAAACCACTCTGGAAAGGATCCTGTTTCAAATCAAGGAGTCTGGTCTCACTGTCTCTGGATCCAAACTGGCTGCCTGTGTCCCTGCTTTTGAAATTTTTGGTCATGTGCTCTGCAAGGAAGGAAGAAGGATGGCTCCATCCAAAGTCAACAAAATTCTCTCTTGGCCTACTCCCATCAAACCAACTGAAGTCAGAGGTTTCTTACGTGTTGTAATCTATGTTTGGATCTTTATCCCTTCTCTATCCAAAATTTGCTTTCCCTTGCTTTGCTTAACCAGGAAGGATTCTGAATGGGTTTGGACCCAAGCTTGTGAACAATCATTTCAGATGCTCAAGAAAATTGTTGGAAAAGACATTGTCTTGAAGAGGATCACTTATGGACCTAGGGCTGGCAAGATCAAGCTGGCTGTGGACTCTAGTTATCAATCTGTTGGGGCTGTACTTACTCAGGAAGATGAAAATGGTTTGGATTGTCCTGCCCTGTATGAATCTCTTCTTTTTTCAGAGGTTAAATCCAGGTACTCACAGCCAAAACTGGAGCTTTGTGGTGTGGCCGAAATTTTGAAGAAGCTCCAAAATGTTCTCTGGGGTCAACACTTTGAGTTATAAGTTGATGCAAAATCCATTATCAAAATGATCAATGCCTCTAGTCTTACAAACGCTTCAAAGACTTTTTGGGTGGCTTCCATCCAGTTGTTCTCTTTTGATATTGTTCATAGGCCTGGAAAATCTTTCACCATGCCTGATGGTTTATCTTGACGCCCTCTTGGAGATGAAGAATTGGATTTTGGAATGGATTTCAACAAGGAGGAACCCTTAATTTTTCCTGTCTTCACCTTTTCCTCTCAATAATCTTCTGGCTTCTGACAAGGCTTCTGGCTTTAATTAGAGCAGTATCTCTCCACTCCCCAAAGGCCTCCTGATCTCTCTGCTAAAGATTTTTGATCACCAAAAGGAATTCCTCCAATTTCTTTGTCCAAGGTACTAGGCTTATGAAAAGAGGCAACCCTTGTGCTCTTATTGTTGTCACCATCCCTTCTAAACAAGATTTGATTGTTGAAAGTATCCATGAAGGCCTTGGTCATTGTGGGGAAACCAAAACTTATTGTTGAATATCCAAACAATTCTGGTGGCCATCCTTGAAGAAATCAGTCTCCCAATGGTGGGAGAGTTGTGAAGTATGTCAGAAACGTGATCTTAGGCGCCCAGCGGAAATTCATTATTTCACTGGAGAGTCCACTTTATTTGGAAGGATTGCTATGGATGTGGTTCATATTAAGGCTGGTGGAGCTAAGTACCTCATAGTGGCTAGAGATGATTTTTCTGGATGGGTTGAAGCTAAATTCCTTAAGAGCCTCAGCTCTGAATCAGTAGCAGCCTTCCTCTATGAGACTTGGACAATGTGTTATGGCTTAGCTGAATCTTATTCAACTGATGGTGGCTCTGAGTTTGGCGGAAAACTGGCTGAAATGATCCAATTTCTCCCTTGTCAACATAGGGTGACTACTCCTTTTTATCCTGAAGGTCAAGGCATTGTGGAAAGAGGCCATGCTCCTTTGAAGGCTGCCCTTGTCAAGCTGGATGGTGAAAGTGGAAAGAATTGTTGCAAATTTCTTCCTCTGGTCCTCTTCTCCAATTAGATTTCAAATAAACAAACCACTGGCCAATCACCTTATGAAATTATCTTTGGACAAAGGGCTTTTGTTCCTCTTGATCTGGAAATGAAATCTTTCTTAGGTATTTCTTGGGAAAGGGTTTCTTCCAGCACTGATATATTACTGCCAGATCCAAGCAACTGGATCAAAATTAAGATATTTGTGACAGAGCTTATCAGAATATGATGGAGTCAAGAGAAAAATCAGTCCAGTATTGGGAGGATAAGCACTCCAATCAAATCAGGGATCCCTTGAATCCTGGCAATCTAGTCTTAGCTTATAGTTGATCCTTGGGAACTCATTGGGGAAAGCTGTTCTCTAACCACTGGAATGGTCCTTATTGAGTGGTCCATCAAGTCAGAGGTTGATCATATGTTTTGGAGGAGCTGGATGGTACTCAGATGGCCAGAAGATTCTCTGCTGATCAGGTCAAGAAATTTCATTTTTGTGGAGCCAACTTGTTCCAGAAGTAAGTCCTCCCAATTGTGCACCACCAGGGGTCACCTGCTGCATTTTGTTGTAAAACTCTACTGTATGCCACATATGAGAGCACCTGGGAGGCCTTCTTCATTCTTTTATCTCAGCCACTTCCAGGACCTTTTCTTTGGATTGATCAAGCTCCCTTTTCAATCACCCTCAAGATCAAACGGGGGTTTTACTGTTTCAATTCCTCAGTTTCTTATTTTATATATATCATCAAAGATACTCAGATGCAGACTAGGGACAGTCTGTAAGTTGGGGAGAGATGTAGTGCCCAATCTGGGACACCTCTGGACCAGTACTGAAAAAGTAAAAATTTTATGAACTTTTCTATAGCCTCCATTTAGATCCAAAAAAAAAAAACTTTTTGATCCAGAATGATTCCCATATCCAGTTACCAAACTTCCAGCTCCCACTCTCCTAGTCTTCTAGGATCATCTCTTGGGTGCCTAGCGCCCAGTCCCATGTTCAATTTGACCTTGCTTTGCGCTGCTATCCATTCTTTTGGAGAACGCATGGATCAAGACCGGCTTGGCTTGCAGGCTTCTATCCGGCACTGGCACCCTCAATTGAATTCCCTCAATCCTTTTTTTGATCATCCCTTCCAAATTGTCCAAAAGACAACCAGGACGACAAATTTGTCCTAATCTCCCAATAATATCCATCCTCACCCTCAATTTCTTGTCATCATCATCACCCTTTTTGTTGGCTTACCTCTAACAAACAAGTTTGCAGGCAGGACTGTCAAGTCCCCCAAGAGGCTCAATTGGATAAGGATGATGGAGTCAAACAAATCAATTTGGACTTACTTCTATCCCGCGCTGTGCCCACCATTGGCATGGGCTGGTGTCCCTTTTCATCCCTGCTCCTTCATTTCCTTTTATTGTTTGTTGGCTTACCTCTAACAAACAAGTTTGCAGGCGGGACTGTCAAGTCCCCCAAGAGGCTCAATTGGATAAGGATGATGGAGTCAAACAAATCAATTTGGACTTACTTCTATCCCGCGCTGTGCCCACCATTGGCATGGGCTGGTGTCCCTTTTCGTCCCTGCTGCTTCATTTCCTTTTATTGTTTCATTTGTTTTTTAATTGTTGATTTTTTTTCCTTCTGTTTTTTCAGTTTTCCTTTCATTTTTTTTCCATGAGCAAATTAAATCAAATCCTAAAAAAAAAAAAAAAAAAAAAAAAAAAAAAAAAAAAAAAAAAAACTTTTTTTTGATTGTTGCTTTCTTCCGCTCTATCTGTATCATCAATTGTAAATAGCTTACAGGGAGCCCTGGCCCATAAAAGGAGGGTCTCTCCCCTGCTTTTTTTAAAACATCCATGGGAGGGTGTGCATGTGTCCCCCCCGGTTATCATTGAAATCTGACCCTCATCATCATCCTGGGTATATCTATGATTGCCCCCTGATCCATTGATCCTTAGTCTTTGCCCCTCTGCGGCCTGATCCTTTTCACCAAGCAATATCCTTGCCAGTTGAAGAGAATTCTGTCTGTTGGAATTCTTGAGTGTGTTATACCACTACTTGATCCCTTTCTCTGACCATACTGGTCTTGATCCCTCCTTGATCATCTTTCTGGAGCCAATAACAATTGATTGAAGAGGTCTTATTAAGCTTAAGACCTGGAGTGTTATACCTCCCTTATTTTTTTGGAGTTGCATTCTGCCAGCTTACTCTTGAGTTCCTTGAGAAGTGTTGAGGTTATCCTTGCTTCAAATCAGTTTACTATTTGCTTTTAGAGCTTCTTAAACATAGTGCTTTGTCTTGTACAGCCACCCCCAGTTATCTGGTACCCTTCAAGCACTTGATTGCGGAGAGTTGGGCAGGTTCTTGAGAACCTGGAGTTTGGTTGGGTTTGAGTTGTTCATCCCCAATCTTCTGCTGACGACCAGAGTTATTAGCTTGTGGGAATTGTTTACATGCAACATCTTTGTTCTTTGAACTTGAAACAAACTTTAGCTTCTTTTGTCCAAGTTTTTCCCACATAATCTTGGCTCAGATAGTGCTGTTCCATTGCTACCAAACTACTATCATCTTTATCCTTTACTACTTGATTCCTCATTAACCAGGTTCTGGGCCTTGATCTTGGTTAAATTTAAATATTTTTGTAATACTCAGGAGGGCAGCCTAAACAGCACCTTTCCCCTCCACAGAACTTCCTTGGCCTAGCACCATTTGGAGTCTTAAAACGTGTGAAATGTTAAAATGGCAAAAAGGTGCCATACTGGTGTCTTAAGTTTTAGTACCTTTTTTTTAATTATTTTGAAAATGTAAGGACTGGAATTTCAAGGGTGGTTTTGGGGGTGACCCTAACAAATTTTGGGTGAGGAATCCAATTCTTCAAAAATATTCATTGATTTCTCACTCTTTCTTTTGTTAATTTAGATATTCTGATTTTTTATAGTTTTTTGTTGCTATGACAGGTTGCTCTGTACATAGTAGCAAGCTGACATATTGTGTATGAACTGAAAATTTGATGAGTCATTGATCTGGAAATAACTGAGCAGACCACAAGTTTATTGCACAACCATGTCTCTTGATTTGGTTTTTGTGATTTTTGCTGATTAGATATCCAACGCCTGATGCTTTAAATTTATTTAAAAGGATCATTGCCCAATTGACATAGTTTTGTCAGCTTGCTACTATGTACAGAGCAACCTGTCATGAAATAGCAACACAAAACTATGAAAAATAAGAATATCTCAATTAAAAAAATAATTAGTGAGAAATCCATAAATATTATTACAGAAATAGATTCCTCACCCAAAATTAGGTAGGGTCACTCACTGACCCCACCCTTGAAATCCAAGTCCTTACATTTTTAAAATAATTAAAAAGAAAAGTACTAAAAATTATGACACCAGTATGGCACTTGTTGGCCATTCTAATATTTCACACGTATTGTCACGTATAGGGTTTACACCTAAAATTCACTCAGAATTGAGGTGTTGTGTATATTTGAGGATTTACACGCCAAAATGTGTTATGTCACAATTCCCACGCGCAGCCCCGCATCATTACATATCCCTACGTACTCGTAGTAGCAGATTCCCGCATACTATAGACCCGCGCACAGCTGATTCTGCCATGCACGCAGCGGATCCTACCCCGTGCACACCTGCACTAACTGATCCCCACGTCTGGATCCGTTGCGACTAATCAGACAACCAGGTACCGCTCAGAAGAGCTACAACCTAGTTAGAGTTGCCTAGTATATGTAAAAAACTGACATATGCATTAATAATGATGTAAAAAGATCAAAACTTAAATAAAATTAATGAAAATTAAGTTTAAAAAATTTTTAATAACAAATCAAAGATCAAGGATTACCATGTAAATCACTGACCCTGATCTTTGAATACCACAAAACACTACAAGAAGTGTTCATAGAAATTATTAAAAATTATCTACATGATCAGCAGTGATGCAAAATCACTAAACATCCACATCTGCCCGCTTTAAAGAAATATCAATAGTAAAAATGAAGGATTAGTACAGAATGATCCAATTTCCGCCATAACAGATTAACAGATCCTGTGGCTAAAATAGTACAGAAATCCAGCAGATCTAAGGACAGATGATTGACAGCACCAAGTGGACGTGCCAATATTACTCTGAATGGCTTTCCAGCCTCATCCCACGAGAAGAACTCTCTCTTCGTGTCCTGAGAAGCTCAAAATCACCCAAAAAGGTATTTATACAGACCTCTTTTGATCCATTATTCCATCATCAGTTTACCAGGAATTATTATTATCAATCAGAAATCGTTCTATTTTTGATCAAGTGCTTATATGAAGATAAGCAAGTGATTTATTACTTAGTCTGTAGCAGTTTTATTTATTCTTATTAACCAATAAACCCTTGAAGTTTAGTCAAGCAATCCACCCCATCTGCTCTGAAACCCTTCCAATTATTCCAGGATTCTCGTGTTAAAGTGCTCAGAGTGAGTGTTACCCATCCTGTCTTGGCCATTCGTGCTTTTGCGCACAGTCATTAGTGAAATAAGTCCTTTCTAAGGCACCCATCTTTATTCCAAGGTTCTTAAACTGCCTAAGGAGGCCCCTTGAAGAGAGGTTGCTAGTCTGTAAAGATCCCCAGTAGTATAATACTGTGGCCCCTCTTTTATATTATATTGAAAAACATTTATTACCAAACCAATTAAACCTTGCAACTGCTCTTATTATATCATTTATTTGAGCTTCTAAGTGTTTATCATTGGAATAATAATTCTTATTATTATTCCAGCATTTTTATCACTCTCTGTAGCTAAAGGACTGCAAGGTTCCTGGTATCAGAGAGCTGACAAGTTTGATTTGGAGCCTGGAGTGCTGAGAGGGATGATTGAAGGGGTTTTATGAACTTGGTGAGAAATTTTTAATTCTTCCATGATTGATGTATTAATGTCACTAGGTTTGACAGATCCTTCAAGTTGAATAGGGGTTCTTATTTTATTGCTAACAATTCTTGCCTCATAAACTATTGGGAGCTGAGGATATGCAGATTGAGAGTCAGAATGAAGGATGATAGATTTCATATGAGAGACAGATAAATTGAGAAAGACATAGAGGAAAAAGGTGATAATGATGAGAGAAATAGTCAAGTCATAGAAATATTTTGATATGCAGATTGAGATTTGGAATGAAGGATGAGGAAAGAAACCTTCAATCTGACTCAACTATCTGTCCTCTGTTGGTGAACACGCAGTTGAGACAAGTGACATGTGAGTGTGCATGCCTGTGATTTGTGAGAGAAAGATGGTTGAGCGCTTTGGTGCCCAATCTTGGACACCTCTGGACCAGTTTGGAAGAAGTAAAATTTCAGCTCTCTGATACCAGGAACCTTGCAGTCCTTTAGCTACAGAGAGTGATAAAAATGCTGGAATGATAATAATAATTATAATTCCAATAATAAATGCTTAGAAGCTCAAATAAGAGCAGTTGCAAGGTTTATTTGGTTTGGTAGTAAATGGTTTTCAATATAATATATAAGAGGGGCCACAGTATTATACTACTGGGGATCTTTACAGACTAGCAACCTCTCTTCAAGAGGCCTCCTTAGGCAGTTTTTAAGAACCTTGGAATAAATATGGGTGCCTCAGAAAGGACTTATTCCACTGATGGCCGGGCTTAATAGCACAAGCGGCCTAGACAGAAAGGGTAACACTCACTCTGAGAACTTTATCACAAAAATCCTGGAATAATTGGAAGGGTTTCAGAGCAGATGGGGTAGATTTCTTGACTAAACTTCAATGGTTGATTGGTTATAAAGGTAAAATAATACTACTTCAGACTAAGTCATAAATAACTTGCTTATCTTCATCAAAGCGCTTGATTAACAATGACACGGTGTCTGATTGAAAATAAATAATTCCTGGTAAACCTATTAACTTCTAATGGATCCAAAGAGGTCTGTATAAATACCTTTTTGGGGTGATTTTGGTCTTCTCAGGGCACGTTGTGGTGCCCCATCCTGGACACCCTGGCTGCCTTAAGACCTCAATCCATAAACTGTTGCGCAAACGTACCGCCCGGCCGAACAACTTATCCTCAGGCTCATCCAAACCATTATTTACCCGCGCACGCGCGCCGCGCCGCGCGCGCTGCGCTTCCCTTATCCGCGTCGCGCGCCGCGCCGCGCTCCTTTCATCCGCGCGCGACGCGCGTCCTTTATCCGTGTTGCTTGTCATCTCCGCCGTTGTTATAGCACGTCCTCATCTTTGTTGCTGCGTGTCTTCATCTTTGTTGTTGCGCCTCCCAATCTCCTGATTGCTACCGTTGCGCGGCGCTCATTCATGATCTACTGAATCCATCCCGACCGCACCCGCAAGCATTTGGAAGATCCTCGACCAACGCGAGTGACCACATGGTTGCCTTCCCTTTTCCGCTCTATTTGTAGAATCCGTTGTATATAGTCTAACAGGGCCTCCTGCCCATATAAGGAGGGGCTCTCCCCTGCCTTTTGGCCCGGCATTCCAGCATCCCATCATCGGAGCATCAGAGAATCCCATCATTCTATCATCATAAACAATTTATCCGTGGGCATCCTTCCCCACTTATCTGAGCAAATTATCCGGGTATATCTATGATTGCCCCTTGATCCTTTGAGCCTCCATACTCAACTCAGTCCTTTGTGACCTTGATCCTTATCACCAACCAATAGCCTTGCTGGTTGAAGAAGAATTCCTGTCTGCCTGAATTCTTGAGTGTGTTATACCACTCTGATCCCTTTTTCCAACCATACTGGTCTTGATCTCCCTTGATCATCTTTCTGGAGCCAATCAAGTTTGATTGAAGAGGTTTTATTAAGCTTAAAACCTGGAGTGTTATACCTCCCTTCTTCTTTGAGGTTGAATTTTGCCACGCTATTCTTGAGTTCCTTGAGAAGTGTTGGGATATTCTTGCTCAAATTCGTTATTGATTTGCTTCTAGAGATTCATAAACAAATTGCTTTTGTTTTGTTCAGCCTCCCACAGTTATCTGGTACCCTTCAAGCGCTTGATTGTGGAGAGTTGGGCGGGTTCATTGAGAACCTGGAGGTTGGTTGGGATTGAGTTGATCTTTCCTAATCAGCTGCTGACGACCAGAGTTATTAGCTTGTGGGCTTTGTTACTTACAACTGCCTTGCTCTATTGAACTCTGAACAAACCTTGACTTATTTGTTCAAGTCTTTCCCTGCACCATCTTGTCTCAGATAGCATTGTTTCCATCGCTACCAACAACTCTTATCCTCTTCTCTTAGTTTGATTTCTCATCCATAAGGTTCTGGACCTTGATTCCGGTTACATTTAAATATTATTGTAACTCCTAGGAGGGCAGCCTAAACAGAACCTTTCCCCTCCACAGAACTGCCACGGCTTAGCACCGTTTGGAGTCCTACATTTGGTCCCCCGGGCCGGGATCAAACCAGCAACCTTGGGATTTACAGTCCCAACTTAAAGAATCAACTCCAAAATCCTTTCCAATCTCTCTTTCTTTTTTTTTTTTTTCTGTTTGTTCTTTCTTTTTTCCGATCCGTGGAGGCAGCTTGGTCCAGAAGTAAGTCCTCCCAATTTGTGCACCGCTCGGGCAAGATACTTGTCGTTTTTTGGCGAAACCCTACTCTTGCCACACTCGTGAGCCACTTTGGAAATCTGCTCTTTGGATCCCCTAGGAACTCTGTTATTTGATATGGCATCTCCCGCTACTCCAACCGCCTCTGTTCGACCTAAGATGGTAAAGATCAAACCCCAGAACAAGAAATTAGGCTTCAACGGTACAAATGTCGAGCGATTCTTGGACTCCTACGAAATGGCTGCTGAAGTAGATGGAGCTAGTGAATTCGATATGGCTTATCAGTTGCGATTCTTTATCTCCTCAGATGAAGTTATGGAGGTAATCAAGTCTTTTGAGGGATTTGAATCCCACAACTGGACGCTTCTCAGGGAGGCTATGTTGGCATACTGGGGTAAAATAGATGGGGCTAGGTTTACTCTGCAGGATTTGGATGCTCTGGTTTCTCAGTGGATCTCAAATGGTGGTATTTCTTCAGCCTCTGACTATCAGATTTTTAGAAAGTCTTGGGATCCCATTCAAAACTATCTTATCCAAAACGATCACATTGACACAGTGGACAAAATTCAAGCAAAGTTCTTCCAATCTTTTTCGTCGGCTGTGCAGGAAAGGATTAAAGAAGAACTGGTCAAATCTGGATCCATGATTACTACCAGGGATAATCGATTCAAGCTCCCTGTTTTTCTTACCCTTAGGAGTACTGTGGATAAAGTCATGAAAGGTCAAACTGCTCTTACCTTTGAAAAGCCTAGAACTACTGAACCAGTCCATGCTCCTTCTTTTAAAGAGTCGAACGATATTATGATTAAAATGGAGGCAGATCGTAGGCCTAAAGCAGATCCTAATTCCAATCAAGAACCTACTACTATAGATGAAATCACCAAGTTACTTAGAGCCTTTGAGAACAAAATAGATCAAAACATTTCTTCGCTAGCTACTCCTAAAACTCCTTCTTCTGTCCCCAAATCAACTCTGGTCTGTTACTACTGTCATAGGGAAGGCCATGGAACCGGACAATGTCAAGAACTTCAGAAGGACTTAAAGGAAAAGTTGGTAGAGCAGAGGGGAAACAATTACTTCCTCCCTAATGGTGCCCTAATCCCTTTTGACTCGTCTCATCCTATCCGACATGTGGTGGCCTCTTACCAGCCATCACCTCCTGTGAAAGCATATCTTGCTTCCTTTGAATTTCGATCATCCTGTGGTACCCTCCAACCTTGGTATCCTCCAGCTATTTCTTCCTTTAGTCTTGCTGGGACTACTTATCAATCTGATCCAGCCAGGAAACAACATGAGGAACCTAAACCTCATAAGGCTCCTTCCTTGCCAACTTCAATCCTTCGAAAACCCGTTAAACGTTGATCAACACTTGAGCCTCCTTCCTCTGATGTAGAAGACATGGAGGTGGAAAAGGAACCACTCATGGAAAGGTTCCCAGATCACCCTGATCCTTCTCCCTCACCTCAACCTTCTAATCCTATCTTAGATTCTGTGTCACCTGAACTTCCTCCCCCCACCCAGCCCAAAGTTTGATTTGAAAGGGGCATCTCCAAGGATCACCCCAATGCTGTGGAGGGAGTATTAAAGAAAATTTCTGATCTCAAAATTCCTGATCTATCTGTGGCTGAACTCCTATTGATCTCTCCATCTGTTGCTGAAGGAATGAAGAAATGGGTCTCTTGTCGACGTGTGGAAATTGGCCCTGAAGAACTCAAAGTCTCCTCTGGCACTTTAATGGAGGACTCTGGTGGAACCAGTCCTTCTATAGAATCCAATCTTTATTCCTTTCCCCTTGGCTTTCTTCCTTGTTATCTTGGTGACTCAGCTAAAACTGTTTCTCCTCTTGTGGATTCTGGATCTCAGCTTAACTTAATCTCGGATGCTATGGCCTGCAAGCTCAAACTTAGTCCTAGGGTCAGCTTCAACTCTGCAGTATATGGGATAGGAAATCAAGCTTGTGAACTGGTTGGTATTGCTGAAGATGTACCGGTCAGGATTGGTCAAAATATCGTTGGAACCTGCCATTTTTGGATTACTCGTTTGGACAGTCCTATGATCTTGGGACAACCCTTCTTAATTGACTTTGGTGCAACCCTGATGTTTTCTGATCAAGTTGGGGAGAGAATTCTTCTCCCTGATGCTGATGGCAGAAAAATTGAAGTTCCTCTTTGCTCCTTGGATTCTGGTCGTTGGGAAAGAGATTTTCCTGGTCATTCTCCCAAATCATCTTTTAAGGGGAAGCAGAAGGATAACTCTAGTTCCTCTCATTTTTTAGGGGAATAGTTGATCCTACCAATGATTGTAGTTCTTTTCAGCCTCAGACTGCAACTCAAGGGTCAACTCCCATCCCTCAGGCTTATTTTTCATTCCTTTCATCATTCTCTTCTGAGCTCAAGAATATTAAAAAACAAAAACATATCAAAATAGAAAAATCCAAAAATATTTCTCCTCCATCTCCTTCTCTCTCTGGATCTGTTGTGTCTTCTTTTCCTTCTACTTTTAAGTATGATCAATCTTCTCTCAGTTCCGGTTCGAATCTCCGCAATGAGTCTAAACTAGATCCTAATTGCAATTCCGTTTTTGGTGATTTTGGTATGAAGGAATATGGGCTGCAGTGGAGGCAATTTGGGGTACAAGTAAGTCCTCCCAATTGTGCACTGCCAGGGCAATCTTTTACCGTCATTTTTGAAACCCTACCTTGTGCCACACATGTGAGCAACGTATTCTCTCCTGGTTCTCCTTTTATGGAAAAGGCACCCTTCAAGGATATTGCAGAACATCGGACTTGGAAGATGTTGGAACTTGGACTCAGCTTTTGTAATCAAGTCTCTCTGGTCAACTCTTGGAGGAAACAAGAACTTCTCTCTTTTGCCACTAAGTATAAACCAGTTGCTAAAAAGATCCAACCAGTCAACCAGCCTATGCCTCTCAACCTCAATCCTCCCCTTATGCATCCTCCTCTATCTCGCGATCCTTACTGTGGTCTTCCTCAATCTCTTACTGGTCCCTTTGTGCCTAATGGACGGGTCACTGAAGAACGTCTGAAGGTGGTCAACTTTGGTCCAGATGGATGGCTTCTTCCTGATGAGTTAAATTTAATCAAAAATGTCTTATCTCTAAGATAAAAATCTATTGCTTTCTGTGAAGAAGAGAGAGGTCTCTTGCGGGAATCCTATGGCCTCCCTTATATCATCCCTGTAGTTGAACATGATCCTTGGCAAAAGAAAAAGATCCCTATCCCTGCTGCTAAAGTTGACGAATTCTTCAAGTTGGTCCGGGAACGAGTTTGAACTGGCCTGTATGAACAGTCAACATCTAGTTACTCCAGCCCCGTCTTCTGTGTCCTCAAGAGTAATGGTAAACTTAGAATAGTTCATGATCTTCAACCTCTTAATAAAGTTACTATTAAAGACTCTGGTATCCCGCCTGCTACTGAAGAATTTGTTGAATCCTTTGCGGGAAGAGCTTGCTATGGTCTAGGGGATATTATGGGTGGCTATGACGAACGATCCTTACATCCTATTTCTCGTCCTCTCACTACTTTTGACACTCCTCTTGGTCGATTTCAACTTACTCAATTGCCTCAAGGAGCCACCAACTCGGTTGCAGTCTATCAGGCTCAGATGATGTGGATCCTCCAGGATGAAATCCCTGATCATGCTGGTATCTTTATTGATGATGGCGGAATTAAAGGTCCAGTATCTGACTATGATAATGAGCTCTTACCTTGGCATTCAGGAATTCGTTGCTTTATCTGGGAATATGCTACTACCTTGGAGAGGATTCTGTTTTGAATCGAGGAATCTGGCCTTACTGTCTTTGGATCCAAACTGGCGGCTTGTGTCCCTGCTCTGGAAATTATTGTTCATGTGGTCTGCAAGGAAGGAAGAAGGATGGCACCAGCCAAAGTCAACAAAATCATCTCTTGGCCTACCCCAATCAATCCAACTGAAGTTAGGGGCTTTCTAGGTGTTGTCACTTATGTTAGAATCTTTATCCCATCTTTATCCAAAATCTGTGCACCCTTGCGTCATCTAACCAGAAAAGATGCTGAATGGATTTGGACCCAAGATTGTGAATGTGCTTTCCAGCTACTCAAAAGGATAGTTGGTAAAGACATAGTTTTGAAAAAGATCTCTTATGGACCTGGAGCTGGCAAGATCAAGCTGGCTGTTGATTCTAGTTATCAATCTGTTGGGGCCGTCCTTACTCAGGAAGATGAAAATGGTTGGGACCGTCCTGCTCTTTATGAATCTTTGTTGTTTTCAGATGTAGAATCTATATACTCCCAGCCCAAACTGGAACTCTGTGGTGTGGCTCGAATGATGAAGAAACTTCAAACCGTTCTCTGGGGCCAACATTTTGAATTGCAAGTTGATGCTCGATCCATCATTGAAATGATCAACGCTCCCAGTCTTCCCAATGCTCCTATGACTCGTTGGGTAGCCTTTATCCAGCTTTTCTCTTTTGATATTGTTCACAGGCCTGGAAAATCTTTCACCATGCCTGACGGTTTATCTCGACGACCTCTTGGGGACAAGGAATCTGATGTTGGAACCAATTTCAATGAAGAGGAATCTTTAATTCGACCTATTTTCTCTTTTTCTTCACAAAATTATTCTGGCTTTCAACAAGGCTTCTGGTTTAAATTAGAGCAGTACCTTTCAACTCTTCAAAAACCTCCTGATCTCTCTGCTAAGGAATTTCAATCTCTTAAACGAAAGTTGTCTAATTTTTTTGTTCAAGGCTCTAGACTTATGAAGAGGGGCAATCCTTGTGCTCTTATTGTTGTTACTATTCCCTCTAAACAAGATTCTATCCTTGAAAGTCTCCATGAAGGCCTTGGTCATTGTGGGGAAACTGAAACTTATCAATGATTATCCAAACGATTCTGGTGGCCATCTTTGAAGAAATCCGTCTCCCAATGGTGCAAGAGTTTTGAAGTTTGCCAAAAACGTGATCTTAGGCGCCAAGCCGAAATTCGTTATCCTACTGGGGAGTCCACTGTCTTTGGAAGGATTGCTATGGATGTGGTTCATATTAAGGCAGGTGGTGCTAAGTACCTCATTGTGGCTAGAGATGATTTTTCCGGATGGGCTGAAGCAAAATTTCTTAAGAACCTTAGCTCTGAATCAGTGGCAGCTTTCCTCTACGAGACCTGGACAATGCATTATGGCCTGGCTCGATCTTACTCTACTGATGGTGGCTCTGAATTTGGGGGCAAGCTTGCTGAAATGATCCGATCCCTTCCTGGGCAACATAGAGTTACTACTCCTTATTATCCTGAAGGCCAAGGCATGGTGGAATGAGGCCATGCCCCTTTGAAGGCTGCACTTGTTAAACTGGCTGGTGAAAGTGGCAAGAATTGTTGCAAATTCCTTCCTCTTGTTCTCTTTTCTGATCGAATCTCAACCAAAAGGACTACTGGCTACTCACCTTATGAAATCATCTTTGGTCAAAGAGCAGTCCTTCCTTTGGATCTGGAAATGGAATCTTTCATGGGTATCTCTTGGGAAGAGGTGTCCTCAACCACTGATCTGTTAGTTGCTAGATCCAAGCAACTGGAGCGAAGTGAAGACGTTCGTGATGAAGCTTATCAAACAATGATGGAGGCCAGAGCAAAATCCGTCCAGTATTGGGAGGACAAGCACTCTAATCGAATCAGGGAGCCCTTGAACCCTGGTGACCTAGTTTTAGCTTATAATCAATCTTTGGAAACCCAGTGGGGCAAGCTTTTCTCTAATCGTTGGAATGGCCCTTATCGAGTGGTTCATCAAGTTAGAGGTGGATCTTATGTTTTGGAGGAGCTGGATGGTACTCGGTTTGCCAGAAGGTTCTCTGCTGATCAAGTCAAGAAGTTCCATTGTCGTGGGGGCAACTTATCTCAGAAGTAAGTCCTCCCAATTGTGCACCACCAGGGTCATTTGCTGCGTTTTTGTTGTAAAACTCTACTGTATGCCACATATGTGAGCACCTGGGACGCCCTCCTTGTTCTATTCCTGCCGCTTCTAGGGTTCATTTGGAAGAATCAAGATATTTTCCTCAACTCTTCAACCACTCTCAAGATCAAAATGGCCATTCTTTGGTTTCAATCATCTGTCTTTCCTTTCTTTTCTTTCTATGGCATCAAAGTTGGGAGCAGACTAGGGACAGTCTGTAAGTTGGGGAGAGATGTGGTGCCCCATCCTGGACACCCTGGCTGCCTTAAGACCTCAATCCATAAACTGTTGCGCAAACGTACCGCCCGGCCGAACAACTTATCCTCAGGCTCATCCAAACCATTATTTACCCGCGCACGCGCGCCGCGCCGCGCGCGCTGCGCTTCCATTATCCGCGTCGCGCGCCGCGCTCCTTTCATCCACGCGCGTTGCGCGTCCTTTATCCGTGTTGCTTGTCATCTCCGCCGTTGTTATAGCACGTCCTCATCTTTGTTGTTGCGTGTCTTCGTCTTTGTTGTTGCGCCTCCCAATCTCCTGATTGCTACCGTCGCGCGGCGCTCATTCATGATCTACTGAATCCATCCCGACCGCACCCGCAAGCATTTGGAAGATCCTTGACCAACGCGAGTGACCACATGGTTGCCTTCCCTTTTCCGCTCTATTTGTAGAATCCGTTGTATATAGTCTAACAGGGCCTCCTGCCCATATAAGGAGGGGCTCTCCCCTGCCTTTTGGCCCGGCATTCCAGCATCCCATCATCGGAGCATCAGAGAATCCCATCATTCTATCATCATAAACAATTTATCCGTGGGCATCCTTCCCCACTTATCTGAGCAAATTATCCGGGTATATCTATGATTGCCCCTTGATCCTTTGAGCCTCCATACTCAACTCAGTCCTTTGTGACCTTGATCCTTATCACCAACCAATAGCCTTGCTGGTTGAAGAAGAATTCCTGTCTGCCTGAATTCTTGAGTGTGTTATACCACTCTGATCCCTTTTTCCGACCATACTGGTCTTGATCTCCCTTGATCATCTTTCTGGAGCCAATCACATTTGATTGAAGAGGTTTTATTAAGCTTAAAACCTGGAGTGTTATACCTCCCTTCTTCTTTGAGGTTGAATTTTGCCACGCTATTCTTGAGTTCCTTGAGAAGTGTTGGGATATTCTTGCTCAAATTCGTTATTGATTTGCTTCTAGAGATTCATAAACAAATTGCTTTTGTTTTGTTCAGCCTCCCACAGTTATCTGGTGTCAGCTCTCTGATACCAGGAACCTTGCAGTCCTTTAGCTACAGAGAGTGATAAAAGAACTTGGAGCAATAATATTCCAAAGAATAAACACTTTAAAGCTCCAATAATGGTACGGTAAGAGCAAGTGCAAGGTTTATTTGGTTTGGTTATAAATATTTTAAATATAAAATATAAAGAGGGGCCACAGTATTATACTACTGGGGATCTTTACAGACTAGCAACCTCTCTTCAAGGGGCCTCCTTAGGCAGTTTAAGAACCTTGGAATAAATATGGGTGCCTTATAAAGGACTTATTCCACTAATGGCCGGGCTTAACAGCACACGTGGCCTAGACAGGAAGGGAAACACTCACTCTGAGTACTTGACCACGAAAATCCTGGAGTAATTGGAAGGGTTTCAGGGCAGATGGGGTTGATTGCCTGACTAAACTTCAATGGTTGATTGGTTAATAAAGGTAAATAATACTACTACAGACTAAGTCATAAATCACTTGCTTATCTTCATATAAGCACTTGATTAACAATGAAACCGTGTCTGATTGATAATAAATAATTCCTGATAACTGATTAACTTCTTGGAAACAGGAGGGCAAAAGAGCCTGTTTAAATATTCCTTTTTGGGTGCTTGAGGACCTCTAGAAGGGGTACTAGCCATGGGCTGAGGTTAGGGGGGCAATCAGGGCAAGATTGGCACGTCCTCAAGGTGCTGTTAGCCTGCTGGCCTTAGATCTGTCAAGGAACAGCTCCTTTTTAGCTGCAGGATCTGTTAATCAATAGATTAGTCATTTTGCTGATCCTGCACTGATCCTTAATTTGTACAGTAAGTACTGGTCCAAAGTGAGCAGACGTAGATTTTTATTGATTCTCCATCCTCTGCTGATCCTGTATGTAATTTTTAATAATTTTTACGACCACTCCTTATGTAGTTTCGTGGTCTTTGAAGGTTCTGATCAACTTACTTCGTGGTGAGTCTGGATCTTTATTTAATTAATAAAAAATACTAAAAATTAGTTATTAACTAATTTCAATTGATTTTTAAGGTTTTTGAACCTTAATCTATGCTCGTGTGTTGGCTTTACATATGTAGTGTATATCCTACTATGTTGTAGCTTCTCTGAGCGGTACCTGGATGTCATAGGAGGCGCGGGGATCAGTCCATTCAAATGCGCGCGGGGACTGATCCGCTGCTCAGATGCGCGCGGGAGTTCAGCGCTGTAGGGACGCGGGGCTGCGTGCGGGAGTTGGCGTACGCGGGAGTCCAATGCTGTAGGGACGCGGAGCTGCGTGCGGGAATTCAGCGTACGCGGGAGACCGGAGCTAGGGACGCGGGGCTGCGTGCGGGAATTGTGACAAAACACAATTTCCCGTGTAACTCCTAAACTACACACAACACCTGGATTTCGTCTGAAATTTAGGTGTGAAACCTATACATGACATATCATGTGAAATATTAAAATGGCTAAAAGGTGCCATACTGGTACCGTGGTCATTTACCATTCTGTATTAAAAAATATAAGGAGTACAAATTCAAGGGTGGGGTCAGTGAGTGACCCTACCTTATTTTGGGTGGGGAATCCATTTCTGCAATAATATTTAAGGATTTCCTACTCCTTCATTTTATAATGATTTTATTTATTCATTTATCTTTATTTTGTTAATATTATTATGGTTGCTGCTTTGTCAGGTTGCTCTGTGCTAAGTAGCAGGCTGACATTCCCCCACTCCAAGATATGACTATATCTGAAAAAAATTTTTTGGGGTTCAGTGTCTTTTACTGGCTCTGTAGTTTCTCAGGTGTATAGGTCCATCTGGGATGTTGTTTTCAGGTAGCCATTCATCTTTATCAGCTGATTCTCCTTTGTATCTGACTAAGTAAAGTCTAACATCTTTTCCTTGGATCCTTTCTTTTTTATCTTTAAGGATTTTACTAACTTTTCCTTTGTCCTTCTCAGGCTCATCTAAGACTGGTATTTTAAGTGAAGGGGTCTTTTCTCCTTCTCTGGGATGGTAGTGTTTGACAAGGCTAACTGGGAAGACTGGGTGTTTCCTAGAGAGTTCATTACTGAGGATGACTTCTACGGCATTTTTCCCATGGAGTTTCTTGATAGTGAAAGGCCCAACAAAGGCTGGTCTGAGTTTTCTGTTTCCAGCCAAATTGTTGAAATTGGCGGTTGAAATTAGAACTTGATCTCCTATTCTGAAATCAGGTTCTTTGTGAGTTTTATCCCACCTCTGTTGGTTGTATTCAACAGCATCTTGTACACACTTAGCAGCGTGCTTGTTTGCCATATCTATCATGTTTTTGAATTCCAGTTATGTTGGATGGATATTAGTCAACTCCTGATTGAGGTTATCTTTGGGCAATTTGGGGATCCATCCTCTTTCCAGTATGTAAGGAGCTTCTTTGGTAGTAGAGTGTTTACTACTGTTATAGGCCATTTCTAGTGCAGGTAAAAGGCTAACCCAGTCATGGCAATATCCGTCTGTATTTTTGTACTCCAACCCAAAGCAACAGAACCTTCTGAGAATATCCTCTAGAGTCTGGATCATTCTTTCAGCTAATCCATCTGTCTGAGGGTGATAAGCTGTAGAAAAGGCTAAGGTAGTTCCTAACATATCATGGAGGTTTCTCCAGAATTCAGACGTGAATTTGGGGTCTCTATCACTGATAATAATCTTAGGAATTCCTACATCAGCAATTAGTCTGTTCCAGAAGAGTAAGGCTACTTCCATAGCGGTGTCTTCCTTATGGTTAGGTAGAAACTTGGCTTTCTTAGAAAATCTGTCTACAATGACCAGGACTGAGTTGTAAGAGTAAGCTCCACCAGGGGGCAGTCCTGTTACGAAGTCCATGTTGATAACTTCCCATATTTTCCTGGGCTCAGCTATCCTTTGGAGTAGTCCAAACCTTTTCCCAGTGGTCCTGTTGGACTTCTGACAGATTTCACAGCTTGAAACATACTTGATAGTGGAGTCTCTCCAGTTGATCCACCAGGCAGTCTGTTTTACTTTATCTAGAGTTCTATCAATAGACAGGTGACCCGAAGAGCAATTATCATGACATTCAGCTAAAACAAGTTTGATATGCTCTGCTTTGGTCAAGACTATAACACTAGAGTGTTTATGCCGGTAATATAGTATCCCATCCCACAGTGTGAATCTTCCTTCTTTATAGGACTTCAGTAGGGGTTCAGGTAAACTGTTTATGAGTTCAGATGGAGGGGAAGTACTTTCTATGATGTTAATCAAAGTCTTCATGTCAGAGTTGTATGCTTCTCTGATGGAGCTGAACAGTGATTCCTCTAGTTCACATATGTGAATTCCTATGATGGGAGCTTCCAGATTAAACAGGTTAATGTTTAGTATAGGAAATATATCATGATCTTCTGGGTCATGAGCAGGATTGCTAGTGTCATTTGGTAGAGCATTTCTGCTAAGACTGTCAGCATTCTGATGTTTAACTCCAGCTTGGTGGACTATTGTCATCTGACCTCTGTACTGTTGTATGGCTATCTGCCATCTTAACATATGCCTGCTAGGAGTTTTCATGTTCATGAGAGTCCTAACAGCATTGCAATCAGTGATTACCACGAAGTTTGTACCTTCCAAATAATAGTGGAGTTTTTCTAATGCCCATACTAGAGCAAGGCATTCCATTTGGCTGGCACCATATCTCTTTTCAGTATCTTTGACTTGTCTAGATATGAAGAGTATAGGTTTCTCTACTGGTTTATCCTCTTCTATTACTTCTTGGTGTAATGCAGCTCCTAATCCCTCCATGCTAGCATCTATGTAAAGTTTGAAAGGTTTAGAATAATCTGGTTGTATCAACACTGGGGCAGTAGTCATAGCTACTTTGAGTTCCTCATAATTCTTCAATCTTTCATGAGTCATTTTGAACAAAGTGTTGTTGTTGCAGATCTCATATAAACACTTGGTGAGGTTAGCAAATTTAGGTATGTACTTCCTGTAATAGCTGCAGAAGCTTATAAAGGACAAGAGTTCCGTTTTGTTCTGGGGCATAGGTCTGTTCATTACTGCTGCTATCTTACTTTGGTCAGCAGTTAAGGTTAGTCCAGAAACAATGTGTCCTAGAGCTTTGAGTTCTCCGTATCCAAAGTTGCACTTTTTCATAGATACTTTTAATCCTACTGCAGCAATTGTTTTAAGTACTAGCCTTACTTTGTCCATGTGAGTATCCCAATCGTCTGAATAAATGATAACATCATCTATGTATACCATCATCCAACCTTGCCTGATGAACATTCCTAAGACTGTATCCATCATCCTTTGGAAGTGGGAAGGAGCATTTTTAATACCAAATGGCATTCTGAGATACTCATATATGCCTAAATGACATATAATTCTCATAAATTTCCTACTATCCGGACTGATAGGTATTTGGTGAAAGCCTTTCAACATGTCCATAGTAGTAATGAACTTAGCTTTAGAAAGATTATGTAGAGAGTGGTCAATCCTTGGGATAGGATAATAGTTAGCTTGGGTGTAGTTGTTGAGCATTCTAAAGTCTCCAACCATCCTAGACTTATCATTGTGCCAGGCTATTATCACGGGGGTAGTTACGTCTACTTGCTCATTATGCCCTACTTTCCGTAAGACTTGTAAGTCCACTAGTTCTTGGATGTGGCTTTCTAGAGCAGTCCTAGATTTTGGACTAGAAGGGTAAGCTGGTCTCCTGAGGTTAGGAGGGTAAGGAGGCTTAATAGTCAAAGTTAAGACCATATCATGACCTTTGATATTACCAATGGGATGATCTTTAGTGCAAAAAGCATTCTGGTTCTCAAAGCATGCTTGGAGAATATCTCTTTTCTGGTTTTCACTAAGCTGGGAATTTAAGGCAGCTTGGGAAAAGTATTCCTGGTTAAAAGTTTCTAAGTGTCTCTCATAAGTGGAATCAGCAGCTTTAGCATTGATATGGCATATTTGGAACTTCTTGTTCCAATCTCCTCCTATAGTGAAATATCTCCCTTTACTCTGGAAGACATCTATCCCGTACAGGCAAAGAGAATCATTTCCTATAATAAAATAATCACATACTCCATTTTGAAGTACTACAAATTCAATCTTTATCTTGATTGATCCTTTAGAGTGGGGGAGTATGATTTCTGTTGGCCATACTCCAATAGCATTGAGAGGTGAGTTACAGCTGCTAAACTTGGCTCGAGGTACAGGTAGTAAGTTGTTCTTCCAGTTGGGATCCTGTTTATCTAAGTAGTCAGTTCCGACACAAGAGCAGAAGGCTCCACTGTCTAGAAGTAATTTTACGGGGGTACCTTGTATCAAGCCAGTGGCATAACAGGTTTTACCACCAGTGTACCCTTTTCCAATAGAAGGTTTAAGGGTTAAGGTCTTAGCTTCAGAAACATGTTGGATTTTCATGTTGGGTGTCCATTTTTGAGGCAAATTGCTATCTTCATTAACAGGGTTAATATCTAGGGAAGATTCTATGTTGCCTTCGATGACATTAATGGGATTAGTGATAATTAGGTCACATTCAGAGATGGAACCATCAGTGTCATCTAGTTGAGGGTCAGGATTAGTGTCATCCTCTTCTCCTTCAATAGGATTAATCTTTCTCCTGGGTAAAGGACAGTCAGGTCTTACATGCCCTGTTTGGTTGCAATTCCAACATGTCTTTTCTTTGGTCACCAAGGTATTCTTGGCTTCTGAGTTGTTAGGTAGAAGTTCTTTGTTCTTGTTATTATAATCTTCTTTATTCCTAGTAGTGGGTTCTCTGGGTTTATTAAGCTTTTTGTCTAAGCCATTCATGTCAATAGTTTCTTCTAATACTCCTATGAGAGTGGAAAGGTCAGAGTTCATGGGCATTCTGCACCTTACGCTATGGTTAAGTTGTCCTGGACATAGGTTGAGGAGTCTTTCATTGACTTCTTCTTTATCAGCATTTGGGTAGAAGCAGTCTAGCCTTCTCTTCTGGTCAAGGCACCATTTGTGAGGTTTGTCCTTAGATGGATCAAACAAAGAAGTTTCGAAAGTTTTCATCATTTTTCTTTTCCAAATTCTGGTACCAAATTGTTCCTTAATCAAATCTTTCCATGAATTCCATGACAAAGATCCTACCTCTTCTCTCTTATTGATGAACCAGTCAAGGGCTACTCCTTCAAATAGTCTAGGTAGTCTTACTACGGCTATGTTATCAGGAAGTTCATAAGAGGCCAGAGTATAGTCAATAAACTTAATAAAACTGACATGATTGTATTCTCCTTCTCCGGAGAATTTAGGCCACTCCGTGATAGGGGGAAGTAATTTTAATGCTTGTTCTACTTCAGGAGTGGGACTAGGTCTGAAAGATTCAAGCCTTGTTAGTCTTGGTCTAGAAGGTAGTTGGGGTGTACTGTGGTACCTGGAAGGTCTGATTTCATCAGAGTCTGCAATGGGTTGAGATAAGTTTATCTTTAGATCTCTGAGATCATTCTTAATCATACCTAATTCCAGATCAAGTTTGTTACTTAATGAATCAATTTTGTTAATGATATGAGTAGGTGAAGCATGGTCTGTTTTATTAATACCTTCTTTGATTTGTTCAATAGATAGAAGAATTTCTTCTTGGATAGCTGAAGTATTGTTTTCCAGGTAATTTATTAGTTCTCCTTTACTCAAACTAATGCTGTCTCTTATTTGTTTTACTTCTAACTCATTGATTTTGATCAAGTTGGATTGGGATTGCATGACTTTACCAAAATTGGCATGTACTTTATCCAATTGCTCATATACTTTATCAAAACACTTGCCAATGATATCAAAGTTATGAGAAACATTTATAGAAAACAAATTGAAAGTTTCTACGTCTAATTGCGGTAAACTTTCTTCCATTTTCTTGCCAAAGATATTATGTTGTCCCACTCTTTGGGGCTCTTTAACTTCTGATGGGCTAGAGATCTCTTCTTCTTGTGGTTGTTGTTTCCTCTTAAGGAAACTAATTGGTCCCAAGGATTCCAATTCTTCACGTAACTTTCTACTTCTTTCTTGGGAATTAATTTTTGGAGGGTTATTTGAGTCTTCTTTGCCAAATATATGGCCTTTCTCATACCCTGATGGTCTTCCTGGGTCTGAGCCTGTTTGAACAGTTCCCAATGACCCACGTGCTCTTTCACTAATGCCTTTATTTTCTCCTCCTTGGAGGAGTCCGGCTGGGGTGGCGTAGGTGGAACGGTATCCTCCTGGGATTTCACGTTCAACAATGGACGGCCCTCCAACGGTGAGTTGGTCGAGTCGGCGGCCGCGGTCGTTGTCACGGTCGCTCGGATCGGAGCAATCACTGGCTCGATCCTCATTGCGTTCGCGACTGGCATCCTTGCGCACACGGGTTCCTCCCGGCAAAGATCCATATGATGGGGCGCGTCCACTGGCACGGGTATTGCGTCTGTTTTGGAGCATTTTAAAGGTTATATAAGTTTTTGTCGAAACTTTATAAAAATAATTTTTTTTTTTTTTTTTTCGAGTAATTTTTTTTTTTTTAAAAAAAAATATTTCTTACTTATGTGAAGGTTTAAAGGCACTAAGTCCTTGTTGGGGTCAGGTCCGTCCTTGGAGGGTATTCCAACGGGATCTGAGTGGGTTCCAATTAAATCTTGGGACAAATCCAAGGGTCCACAGTCTGGGACGTCCTCTAAGAGGTCTTGGTCAATAAGATCACCAAAGACAAAGTCCACTAGAAATAATAAAATATAAGTTATATATTTATAATAATTTTTATTATAATTTTCGAGTTTTTTGTGATTTTTTTATAAAAAAAAATGAAAAGGAGATCAAAGCTCACTTTTATAATTTGGATACCGTCTCTTAAAAGCAGAAAGCTTTCTTTGATAGGTTTTCCACTCTTTGTGCTGTCTTAACAAGGAGTTAAAATTGATAATTCTTTCTAACTCTTGTTCCTTTTCTTTTGAGATTTGTTCTCTATAATAAAGAAGTCTCTCTTGTTTCTGCTCAGGAGTTATAACAACAGGCACAAAGTTACGTAATTTTTCTTCTTTTTTCTGTTTAAGAAGATTTAAATAATAATTGATCAATTCTCCGTTGGTTTTTAAATCCACTGGACGAATTAAAAGATCAAGATAAATGATAAGTATTTCTACTTATATAATTTTTATATAAATAACTGGTCCAGGAGATAATTAATTAAATAATTAATTATTGAGGATATTTCCCGGCCAGACCCCCAGTTGTCAGCTCTCTGATACCAGGAACCTTGCAGTCCTTTAGCTACAGAGAGTGATAAAAGAACTTGGAGCAATAATATTCCAAAGAATAAACACTTTAAAGCTCCAATAATGGTACGGTAAGAGCAAGTGCAAGGTTTATTTGGTTTGGTTATAAATATTTTAAATATAAAATATAAAGAGGGGCCACAGTATTATACTACTGGGGATCTTTACAGACTAGCAACCTCTCTTCAAGGGGCCTCCTTAGGCAGTTTAAGAACCTTGGAATAAATATGGGTGCCTTATAAAGGACTTATTCCACTAATGGCCGGGCTTAACAGCACACGTGGCCTAGACAGGAAGGGAAACACTCACTCTGAGTACTTGACCACGAAAATCCTGGAGTAATTGGAAGGGTTTCAGGGCAGATGGGGTTGATTGCCTGACTAAACTTCAATGGTTGATTGGTTAATAAAGGTAAATAATACTACTACAGACTAAGTCATAAATCACTTGCTTATCTTCATATAAGCACTTGATTAACAATGACACCGTGTCTGATTGATAATAAATAATTCCTGATAACTGATTAACTTCTTGGAAACAGGAGGGCAAAAGAGCCTGTTTAAATATTCCTTTTTGGGTGCTTGAGGACCTCTAGAAGGGGTACTAGCCATGGGCTGAGGTTAGGGGGGCAATCAGGGCAAGATTGGCACGTCCTCAAGGTGCTGTTAGCCTGCTGGCCTTAGATCTGTCAAGGAACAGCTCCTTTTTAGCTGCAGGATCTGTTAATCAATAGATTAGTCATTTTGCTGATCCTGCACTGATCCTTAATTTGTACAGTAAGTACTGGTTCAAAGTGAGCAGACGTAGATTTTTATTGATTCTCCATCCTCTGCTGATCCTGTATGTAATTTTTAATAATTTTTACGACCACTCCTTATGTAGTTTCGTGGTCTTTGAAGGTTCTGATCAACTTACTTCGTGGTGAGTCTGGATCTTTATTTAATTAATAAAAAATACTAAAAATTAGTTATTAACTAATTTCAATTGATTTTTAAGGTTTTTGAACCATAATCTATGCTCGTGTGTTGGCTTTACATATGTAGTGTATATCCTACTATGTTGTAGCTTCTCTGAGCGGTACCTGGATGTCATAGGAGGCGCGGGGATCAGTCCATTCAAATGCGCGCGGGGACTGATCCGCTGCTCAGATGCGCGCGGGAGTTCAGCGCTGTAGGGACGCAGGGCTGCGTGCGGGAGTTGGCGTACGCGGGAGTCCAATGCTGTAGGGACGCGGAGCTGCGTGCGGGAATTCAGCGTACGCGGGAGACCGGAGCTAGGGACGCGGGGCTGCGTGCGGGAATTGTGACAAAACACAATTTCCCGTGTAACTCCTAAACTACACACAACACCTGGATTTCGTCTGAAATTTAGGTGTGAAACCTATACATGACATATCATGTGAAATATTAAAATGGCTAAAAGGTGCCATACTGGTACCGTGGTCATTTACCATTCTGTATTAAAAAATATAAGGAGTACGAATTCAAGGGTGGGGTCAGTGAGTGACCCTACCTTATTTTGGGTGGGGAATCCATTTCTGCAATAATATTTATGGATTTCCTACTCCTTCATTTTATAATGATTTTATTTATTCATTTATCTTTATTTTGTTAATATTATTATTGTTGCTGCTTTGTCAGGTTGCTCTGTGCTAAGTAGCAGGCTGACATCTGGTACCCTTCAAGCGCTTGATTGCGGAGAGTTGGGCGGGTTCATTGAGAACCTGGAGGTTGGTTGGGATTGAGTTGATATTTCCTAATCAGCTGCTGACGACCAGAGTTATTAGCTTGTGGGCGTTGTTACTTACAACTGCCTTGCTCTATTGAACTCTGAACAAACCTTGACTTATTTGTTCAAGTCTTTCCCTGAACCATCTTGTCTCAGATAGCATTGTTTCCATCGCTACCAACAACTCTTATCCTCTTCTCTTAGTTTGATTTCTCATCCATAAGGTTCTGGACCTTGATTCCGGTTACATTTAAATATTGTTGTAACTCCTAGGAGGGCAGCCTAAACAGCACCTTTCCCCTCCACAGAACTGCCACGGCTTAGCACCGTTTGGAGTCCTACAACGTAGAGAGGGTTCTGCTCGTGGGATGAGGCTGGCAAACCAGTCAGGGAAAAATTAGCACTTCCACTTGGTGCTGTCAATCAGCTGTCCTTAGATCTGCTGGATTTCTGGACTATTTTAGCCACAGGATCTGTTAATCTGTTATGGAGTAAATTTGATCCTTCTGTACTCATCCTTCATTTTTACTATTGATATTGTTTTGAAGCGTGCAGATGTGGGTGTTTACTGATTTTTCATCATCTGCTGATCATGTAGATAATTTTTAATAATTTTTATGAACACTTCTTGTAGTGTTTCGTGGTCTTCAAAGATCAAGATCAGTGATTTACGTGGTAGTCCTTGATCTTTGATTTATTATTAAAAAATGTTTAAAACTTAATTTTCATTAATTTTATTTAAGTTTTGATCTTCTTAGATCATTAGGAATGCATATGTACGTTTGTTACATATACTAGGCAACCCTAACTAGGTTGTAGCTCTTCTGAGCGGTACCTGGTTGTCAGATTTAGTCACGACTGATCCAGGCGCGGGGATCAGTAGTACAGATGCGTGGGGGGTAGGATCCGCTGCGTGCGTGGAAGAATCAGCTGCGCGCGGGTCTCTAGTACGCGGGATTCTGCTGCTACTAGTACGTAGGGTTATGTAATGATGCGGGGCTGCGTGCGGGAATTGTGACATAACACATTTCCAAGTTTAACTCCTAAAATATACACAACACCTCAATTCTGATTGAATTTTAGGATTAAACCCTATACGTGAAAATACGTGTGAAATGTTAGAATGGCCAAAAGGTGCCATACAGATGTTGTCATTTTTAGTACTTTTCCTTTTAATTATTTTAAAAATATAAGGACTTGGAATTCAAGGGTGGGGTCAGTGAGTGACCCTACCTAATTTTGGGTGAGGAATCCATTCCCGTAATAATATTTATGCATTTCTCCCTTTTTGCTTTGTTAATTGAGGTGTTCTTACTTTTCATATTTTGTGTTACTATTTGAAAGTTTTGCTCTGTATATAGTAGCAAGCTGACATAAAATTTTTATGAACTTTTCTATAGCCTCCATTTAGATCAAAAAAAAAAAAAAAAACTTTCTGATCCGGAATGATTTCCATATCCAGTTCCCAAACTTCCAGCTCACACTCTCCTAGTTGTCTAGGATCATCTCTTGGGTGCCTAGCGCCCAGTCCTATGTTCAATTTGGTCTTTCTTTGCACTGCTATCCACCTTTTTTTTTTGGAAAACATGCAGATGAAGACCGGCTTGGCTTGCAGGCTTATATCCAGCACCAAGACCCCCAATTGGGATCCACATGACCTCCATCTATCCCACAAGCGCAAAAAGATCCTACCAAAGAAACTCCAACAAGTCTTCCAACTCCCCAAGGACAAAGACCTCTTGGCCAAATATTCCTCCTGCAACAATCTTTTCAGCAATCATCCCAACAGAGATCTTGATGAGGATTTTGAACAAGCCAAATCTGGCTTCCTCTCCAGGCGTCATCCTTTTAAACTGCAACAATGTAGGATTTTCAAGAGTTGGTTCATCCTTAAGGACTCAATCCTATCCTGGTATCCTTCCAGCCATCAGCCCTACTTTCCTATGGGTCAGATCAACCTTCACTTCTGTGCCAAACTTGAATAGGCCTCATGATTCACATCCCTCACCCCCTTCACCTGGTTTGGTCACCTGCGCAAGGTTAGTCATGGGAATTACCTCCATCCCCTGACCCAATTGGTTGTTCCCACAACCCATCTTGCATTCTCATCAGCTAAGCCTCCACCGTCCAATTATCCCGCGCAATCATCTCACCCCTTGGCCGGTCATCCAACTAACAGGCCAATGATTCCCTTGTCATCCCCATTGCTCTTGCACCCCTATCTCTCACCATGGTTGGTCATCCAACCAATAAAACCAGCTGGTCATCCAACCAATGAACAGTCCAAACATCTTGGCGCTTTGACTTTCTCCTACGGCCGCTCTGGCCCGACCATCCGTGGGCCAGCAATTGCCAGGGCCCGTCAGCCTGTCTGCGTATTTTTTCACCCGCAGGTCTCCTGCCCAATCCCATTATTGGCATGGGCTGGTGACTGTTCCATTCCTGCTCACTCCAGATTTTTTTTTTATTTCAATTATTTTTTGTTGTTTTTTTTCTCATCAGTTTCTCTTTTTGTCTTTTTTCTCATGTCCGTTAAAAAAAAAAAATAAAATAAAATTGTTTTGCTTTTCTACTCTATGTGTGTTATCACCTGTACATAGTCTATAGGGACCCATGGCCCATAAAAGGAGGGGCTCTCCCCTACCTTTTTCTGAATAATCCCATGGTAGTGTGTGCATATGTCCCCCCTTTATCATTGAAATTGAATCCTCATCCTCATCCTGGGTATATCTATGATTTCCCCCTGATCCATTGATCCTTAGTCTTTGCCCCTCTGTGGCCTGATCCTTATCACCAACCAACAGCCTTGCTGGTTGAAGAGAATTCTGTCTGTTGGAATTCTTGAGTGTGTTATACCACTCCTTGATCCCTTTCTCTGACCATACTGGTCTTGATCCCTCCTTGAACATCTTTATGGAGCCAATAAAAATTGATTGAAGAGGTCTTATTAAGCTTAAGACCTGGAGTGTTATACCTACCTTATTTTTTTGGAGTTGCATTCTGCCAGTCTACTCTTGAGTTCCTTGAGAAGTGTTGAGGTTATCCTTGCTTCAAATCAGTTTACTGTTTGCTTTTAGAGCTTCTTAAACATAGTGCTTTGTCTTGTACAGCCACACTCAGTTATCTGGTACCCTTCAAGCGCTTGATTGCAGAGAGTTGGGCAGGTTCATTGAGAACCTGGAGGTTGGTTGGGTTTTAGTTGATCATCCCCAATCTTCTGCTGACAACCAGAGTTATTAGATTGTGGGCGTTGTTTACATAAAACAGCTTTGTTCTTTGAACTTTAAACAAACTTTATCTTCTTTTGTCCAAGTTTTTCACGCATAATCTTGGCTCAGATAGTGCTGTTCCATTGCTACCAAACAACAATCATCTTTATCCTCTACTACTTGATTCCTCATTTACCAGGTTCTGGAGCTTGATCTTGGTTTCATTTAAATATTTTTGTATCACTCAGGAGGGCAGCCTAAATAGCACCTTTGCCCTCCATAGAACTGCCACGGACTAGCACCATTTGGAGTCTTACAGCACATGCACTTGACAGGTAAACGTGAGAGAGAGACCAGATGAGATGTAAGGAGAACACATAGAGGAAAAATGATAAGAAATGAAAAGGAAAGATGGAACATGACTAGATGAAAGAGGAATACAGGAGAGATAAGAGAAAGATGGTCCAGTATTCCAACAGAGGAAAGGTTGGTAGTTTTGTTTTGTTGTGCTCTTTTTCTTTATAACGGTTATTTATTGATCTCAGGGGTGTTTCTTTAATATGGTGATGAATATTTAGGTGACAGAAGAAAGCTTAATCAAGCACCTTTTGGATGTTTTTCATTGGTTAAAGGTCTGTTATAACTTGTTTTTTGATTTCTTGTTTCCTTATAATTGGTTCACTAATAATATTTACCTGGGTAGGTACCACAGATTATTAGGATGGATTGATCTGTGTATGATAATGGTATGGTGGTGATGGATGGTATGAGTGGGCATATGAAGGCACAGAAGAGTGGTGATTTAGTAGCCTGTGAGGGCCTGTGGATACAAACTGGATAGGGCAGAGAGTCCCTCTTCAAATAGAAAATCTGGTCCACAGCGGATGCTCAGGGCTTCCCCTGAGGGTACCCTGGGGCTTCCCCTGTTACATTGGGATGCAGGTACATGAGACATTTTAGCTGGTTGGAAAAAGAAACTGCATGAAACTGAGGCAATTCTGCTGGTTAGACAAAAGACACTGCATGAAACTGAGGTGATTCTGCTTGTTGTGAAAAGATTTTACAGGGTTTTCATGCCTGCATAGCCTTGCATAAACTGCTGTGAGTTGCTGATAAGTTTTGTCTGGTTCTGTTTGCTTATTTGGTACTGGCCTCCCTTCCTGCATGTATTTCTGTTCATTCACTGGTTGTTTATTTGGTGCTACTTGCTTCTACATTCATGTATTTCTGTGCATTACTGGTGGTTTTTTGGTCCTGCATGGTCTTGAATTCCTGAATATAATGCTGGGTAGGCCTGTGGTACTTTTACTGCTAGTTTGTTTGGCATCACATTCTACTGGCTGCATAAATTTCTGTGTGTTGCTTTGGTTGTTTGGTACTTCATGGTTCTGGCTGCCTGCATATATTGCTGGGTATCCCTGTGGTTCTTGTACTCATGCTTTGTTTGGCATCACATGCATTTGACTAAGTAAATTGCTGTTTTCTGCTGGTGTGGGTTGTTACTGGTAGTTTTTTTGGTTCTGGTTGAGACTAGTTCCCTTTTATCCTGCCTATTTTGTTCCTGTATACTTCTGCACCGCTTTCTGTATGTATATTTGCTTGTATTCTGGGTCAGGTGACAGGGTTGGTGGATGTTCCTGGTGTTGAGGGTAAGCTTTTTCTGGTATTTATTTGAGGGTTTCCAAGGTATTTCTTCAAGCCTTCCACAGAGCTTTGAAACCTGGTTTGGTATGAGTTTGCCACAGTTGGAGGTTTGTTGGGCTTTATCTTCTAATCCATGGGAGATAGTGGGGTACTTTTGCATAGTGACTATAGGTTATTGTGATGTAGAATCCATTCATGAGGTTAATTTGAGGGTTTGAGCTGTTGTTACACTGGAAATGTGAGTCTGATGGCTATAGGACAGCTTTGGACTACCACAAAGCAATGACATCCATAAAAATTTTGTTGAAAGTAAAAATCCAAAGCCCAAGATTCTAAGCCAGAATTCAAATTAAAAATTTTCCCCTATTAAAGTTTCAAAAAATATGTATTCCATCCAACTTATGCAATCCCTTGCTGATTTTAAAATGGAAATTCTGGATCCCAAGCCACAAACCGATGTTACAAACTTGTGCATTATGACTGCTTCCATCACTCAAATAAACTGATGTATTATTTTGGTAGATTAAAATTACTCATCAATAATGTTAAGCACTCATGATCCTCATTCTCACAGGCTGGAACAGTTAGACTGTGTTTCAAAAAAAAAAAAAAAAAAAAAAAAAAAAAAAAAAAAAAAACAATAAGCCCCTTGTGTCATCAGTTTGACTTTGAAGTAAATTTGTGGTTCACATTGTCAATTAAGGTTTCCTATGCTGGGCCCAATGAATAATAAAATCAAGGCTACCTTCAATATAATATATGTGTACATGAAGGTCATTTTTTGTCCCATACAGTAAAGACAATGCACAGCCTGCTGTTCAATTGCAGCATTCCATCCAGGCTACAACATCAAAGAAAAAAAGTTGATTTCTTTCAAACCAAATTCCTAACAGTTTACTCACCATTATTTACACAAATTGAGTACATCTTAAGTCAATGCCAACTCCTGCTGCTTGAATTTTTGCCAGTAAAACTTCATATTGCGGATTATTTTTGAAAATTTCAAGGTTCTCATCCCAATTTCTGATTTTCAAATGACCATTCAACCAATCAGATCCAATTTTATTTTTATTGAGAGCCCATTTAATCCTAAAAAACTTCTCTCATTCAAAAATCCATTGATTAGGTCATGAAATTGAAGAAATGAAACATACAATTCCAAAAATCATAGATAATTTTAAAAGACCACTGCTTCCAGGGGGAATTTGTAGAACTAATTTGGAAGAATTGCTTCAAGTGAGCAACAAATGAGGAATTATTTATGAATCCTTCCAATACCAAGGTTCACTGTGAGGGATTTCATCCTTGACAAGTATAGGATGGTTGAAGAATTTTTGTAGAGTTGATAATTGCTTGTAAATTCCTGCTGAGTTCCGTGCTTGTACTAACTGCCAAAGCCTCCCAAATGATTTGAAAAAAATTTCTTGAAGGGTGACCAATATTCCATGCCATTTTGAATTAACCTTCACAATAATGACTTTTTCTCTCTTCTTGGGTAGATTCAATACAGCATTTTTCATCCGGTGCAAGCAAGTAGATTCCATTAAAAGGTTGATTGAGGTAACAGCCCAAATACTTCCCACACCCGTTTCAGGAATTAAGAAAGCTTCCAAAGCAATTCTTGATCCCATGGTTCAAAATTTAATATTTTTATAAAAATTTGAAGGTCACACAGTTGATTTTGAACAGGGGTGCCAGTGAGACAGAGGACAAATTTGCTAACAAGTCAAAGGATTTCTTGCTTTCTGTTGGAACTTGGGTCTTGTACCATACTTTATGGGCATCTATCATTACTTTACAATCCCATAAAAAAGTCTATGAAAAAATTATAATTCCAAAAAAAAGGCTCACTGTGCTTCATCCAATACAATCCTATACCAATACATTTGATGAAGATCACAGATTTTGTGCTTGCAATTTCAATCAAAAGTCTTCAGCAAGGGACCAATGGTTTCATAAGTTTCCAAAACAATTTTTGATGAAAGTATCATATTGAGTCAGACTTGTCTCCTCTCGGAGCCTTGAAATATTATCTAGGGAAGAAGAAAAGGCTGAAGATGCATCTTGATTTTATTTTCCCAATTTGAGAGAGTTTCTAAGGGGCAGATGACAAGGGTGGCATTAGATTTGGGTTAAAATTTAGAAACTGTGGTTTGTTGAAAGCAGGATTCCAGGTTTTCTGTAGATTGAATATGTGCAAGTGCTGCCAATGATTTTCCTAGTCCCATATCCCAGCCAAGATTGCTCCTTGATTATTGAATTGGAGGTGATTGTGTTTGGAATCAAATTTGGGATGTACCTGATTGAAGCAATTGCAAATCCATTCAGTATTTTTGTGATCCCAGAGTTGTTGAAGTTTCAAATGGCTGTCAGTCTCACTCTCTTTGAGGCATGATAATGCAGAGAGCTGATGGTCCTAAAGCTGTGGACAACCTCCAACTACTATATTATCATTATTGGTTTCAAATTTGGAATGAGAACAATAGATAGATGGCAACAAAGCCTGTGGAAAGTCAAAAAATAAACTTGTTTCTAATTCCAGATTTGTAGGTGGTTGATTCCACCATTCAATAGGATCAATTGCACAGTATTTAAGTGGTCAAATTGGCTAAATAAACAGCCACATAACTGAACTGATGGTTCAGAATTACAACACCAGACAAATGCTCTTAGTTGAATGATGGATTGGAAGGAAACCAAGGAGCCTTATTTTGATATGGGCTCAAAGCATCATCCTAAAGTTCCAAGAAAATGAAAAAATTATTCACTTTCATCTTTGTATAGGTCTCCAATTTTTTTCTTGTGTTCTATCAACACATGAAAATGAGAACTACCTCTCTTCTTAAAAGAAATGGAAATAGAATCACAATTTACTGCTTGCATATTGAAATGTTTTAGTGGAATGGTAATTCTTCCAAGACAGAAAGCATTAGCCATGAAATTAAAATAAATTTTTGAAATGGAAGAAGATTTTCAACTAAATAAGTTGTTTTTTACCAAGTGATAGATGGAGCTATTCAATTCTATTTGGGGATCTTGTTTTAGATGAGTGAGATAAATCAGGAAATTAAATCATTGGGTAGATATATCAAAACTTTTGTTTTCCATTTGGGAAAAGGGCTATAACATTGCACTCCAATCTCCTTTGCACATGGAGAGAGGAGTTAATTTGATTGTATAAACCAATATTGATAGATATCATGAATTCATGAAACCCCAACCTAAATCAGTATCAACTTTCTGTTATCATCAACATTATCAAAATTTTCACTAAAAACCTTGATTTTTCACAATATCAAATTTTGGTATTTCCACATTTTTTCTCCACTTTGATCACACATATTATTGCCTAGATATACAAAAAATCTTGTTTGCCATTTGGGAAAAGGTTTTTAAAGCTGCACTCTAACCTTTTTTGAACATGGAGATAGGAGTTGATGTGGTTTTAGATACTCATATTGACTGACATCATGAATGTATGAAACTCTAAACTGAAAAAATATCACATTATTTTGCATAATCATCAACAAAATTTGCTCTAAAAATCTTGATTTTTCACAATATCAAACTTTGGTATTTCCAAAGTTTTTCTCCACTTGTTTCACATATATTTTTATGTGGCTTCAAAATTCATCAAAAAAATGCTGTTTTGATGTGAAAATTTCTGCTTCTATGAAGTGCGGTGGATTCAAATATCATCAGGGATTGAGAACCAATTCAATGATTGGGGGAAACACAACAAATCAAGTGCTGCAATTTCAAACCTACTGATGAGAATGATTTTTACAAAACTGAAACTAAGGACCTGTTTGGGCCCACACAAAGCATTGTATACCGTGATGAAGATCCAGGATTTTCATTACAGTATACATGAATCATTTTATTTTTGTTGTTTGGCTTCCACCTGTCCACATTTGTCAAATTTTGCTTTACAGCACTTTCTAAGGTTTCAGTTCTTCCATAGGCCAAAAACCCACATGACGCCAAATTTATTTCCAGACCAAAATTTGGCGTCATGTATGCATATAAGCATCTTCTCCAGCCTCTTTAGATTAACTATTGACTTACCCCCCTCTTCCCTTTTAATTTCCTCATTTCTGGTAGATGCCAAAAACATCTCCCCTCAACACCATATGTCAATTGTGGACACCAAACACCTTGGACCCAAAAATAAGGTTGTGTCATGATTGATTTTGCCCCAAATTGATTATGGGGCTAACCTTATTTGGGAAATGATGTTATAAAACTCTTTTTTTGGGACCAAACAGCGCCTAATTTTTGTGTTTTAAGAATGCTTGGACCAGGGCACAATTTTTGAATTTTTTGTTTAATCAAGTTTTGCAACTGTTTAAGCTGTGGGTTTTGAACCAAGCTTTGTTTTAATCTTACCTGAAACCTGGAGATTAACCTTGGTAAAAAATCAATTAATCAATAAAATCCAAAAAAAAACAGTTGCAGGTTACAAGCTTTCTTAAAAACACAATAATATTTCTTCTTTGTTTTGCACTTACCTTGGCTTCAAATTGTGGAGTGGGTTTTTGAATAGAATGGATATATATTTCTGCACCATTTTTAGTATGCATCAAGTTACACCCAAAACAAATAAAAACCACCATCCCTACAAAAATAACTCCAGCAACACCTCAAGCTGTTAGGATGATCATTAAATTGGAACCCTACTTGCCAATGTATTATCCTCAAAAACTCCTCCCATTTTCATTGTTTAATATTGCTTTTTAATTACAAAGAATATAGTTGGTAATTTTGGATTGAAAGAGCATCAAGCAAATTAATAACAATGCATCCAATAAAGGTTTGATTTAAGCACATTTATCTGAAAAGAAGACAAAAGGTTAATAAGACAAAATGGGGGTTTTCATTGAAGTTATTATTTTGGGATGGAGAAATTATTTTCCAGGAAAAGCAAATTTATTTCCCTGCATGTACAATGGAAAATTTTTTTCTGCTCACTATCCAGTTTATTCCTTGAACCTTTTGAGAGTGAAAAACTTTATAGCATACATACATTCTAATCACCAAAAAAACCAAGGAAAAAATACGGGGCCATTTCATTCATATCAGTTTGGATTTAAAATTAGTCTGTGGAGCCCATAATGATTCATGAAACTTCACAAGTTTCTAATTAAAAAATATTCAAATTTTGCATGAAAATGTGTTTGAAATACAATATAGAAGTTTTTTACCAAAGTTTTGGATGATTTGTGTTGTATTAATTGGGAAAAATCACCCAAGTTAAGACAGAGTTAAGACCCAGCTCTGAAACCAATTTAAAAATTTTTTTAAGGGTTTCACATGCTAGCATGTGCCTCGATTTTTCCCCTGCTGATAGAAGTGCCCTTGGAAAATTTTAATAAAATTTTGAAAGAAATTTGAACAATTTCTGAAGCTTTAAAGAGATGGGGTTCTAGTCCCAGTTACACATTGAATGTAGTTTCTATCATACTCTACTGCAAACCATTTTCTGCTGTAAAAATTATTTGAAATCAAAACTGTAAATTTGATATATATCATTATTGATTATTTCAATCCCAATATTTGTATCAGTTGGTCATAACTATTGAATTTCTTGAAGTTTTTAATCTAGGGGGGATTTTGGAAACCTTATATATGAAAAATTTAAAAAATCATCAGATTTCAGGGGGGAAAATCACCAAATTCCCGTTCAAGGATTGTTACACCTGTTAAATATATCTTTTCTTCCAAGAATTCTGGCTCTTCCTTCTCTCCTCACCAAGCTTGGTAATATGGGAATTACCATAGGTTTCATTATTGCATACCCAGGTGGATTATTGGATGATGAAAGGATTTAGGATTCTACATTGATTACACTGATGCCCCTGAGCACATTTTAATGATCTTTTTTTTTGAATTTTGGATGAATAAGTTTTATGTATTGCAAATATTCTTTTTCAAGATTTAGCCAATTATCAAAAGAGCAAAATATAATGCAAATATGGTTTCTTTTATAGTGGTATAATCCTGGATAAGGAAAAGTAGCACCCCATTTCATAAACCAAAAAAAGGTATTTTCAAAATCTCATTTGTGGATGATATTCTTTGCCTTTCATTACTGATAGCTAATAATGCATGTAATTGATTTTTTCAACCCTATTTAACTATCAATAAAAAAATTCAATCCCCATCAATCCAGCCTGTCTCCACAAATTTGGTTTGTCTTCCATTGTGCATAAAAGCAAAATTCTTCCCAGTTTCTTTGTTTCAATTCAACATTCATCTTGACTGCCTCATTGTTGCATGTTTGAAATAAAAATTTTCCTCAAAGAAGGTTTTGTTCCATATTTTGTCTCCCATACAATTCCCATCAAATAGAAGAACATCATCTCAAATATTACATCAATGCTAGTTTCCAGAACACTTTTATCAACACCTCCACTTCATCCTGTGTGCCCCCTAAATTTTTTGTAAAATATCCAGGAAAGGCCAACCAACTTTGTTTCAACTATAGGGGTGTAAAAAACATGACAATAAAAGATGGTTTTCCCCTCCCATCAGTCTCTTCCATCTGAAATATTTTACAAGGCTTCATACACCTCTCAAAAGTTGATTTAGAATCATCTTCAAATTTATTCTAAATATCCCCAGGATATGAGAACCCAAAAAAATGAAAAAATTTATTTCACTTGCTAGCAATTGCAATCTAGGAATTTCTAGCTGAATCACTCTATAATATATATTTGAATATTTCAACCAAGTTTTTTTGCACAGTGACTGGGAAGTGTAGCTTGGTTGAAGCTTTAAATGAGATTTGGTGGAGCTTGGTTGAAGATTGGGCCTGAGATCCTTGATTTCACTTGCTAGGAAGTTCCATCAGAGTATTTTTTTGTAACTGCATTCTGCAAAAAATTTGGCATCTTGTATTTTTGGATATAAATTAAGCACTTGGGATTGGAAAACACACTTTCAGTCTTCCAAAAATTCATACAAAATTACTTGAGAGATTATTTTGAAACTCTCTGTTTTATCTACATTAATAATATTTTAATTTTCACTGGCTCAAAGAAACAAAATGTAGACCAAAAATCAGATTAAATCCTCAGTTTATGAGTGTCAATTCATAAAATAGAGCATTGATTTTTGTTTTTTTATTTTCCAGGAATTGTTTAAAAATTCACCCCAAGAAACTATTGAAAATTCAAGACTGGGCCATGCTTACAAGCCCTGGAAGTTGAGAAAAATTCTTGGGATTATGTAACCTATTTTTTGACAATAAACTAAAAATGAATCAGCATAAACCATTCCTACCTAAAACTATGCAGATTTTCCAACTCAAATAAAGACAAAATTGGGGTTCAAATCCTTCAACACACTCAAACAAGCTTTCAAAAAATAACCAATCTTACAACCCTTTTTTTTATTTACCCAGATTTTTTTCATATGGATAGCTGAAGCTGTGCAATTTCAGGAATTCTCAGCAATAAATATATTATTTTTTTAGTAAAGAAAATTATTTGTTTCTCAAAAATACTTTCAGAAAAAAATGCCTGTTTGAAATTTAGAATTTTTAGCTTTAGTAGCGGCATTTCAAGAATGGAATTCATGGCTCTTGGGTTCAAAAGAATTCATTGAAGTATATCCCAATGATGCCAATTTGCATTTTTTTCCTGAAATCTCAAGTACTTTCACCTGAAAAGGCCTGGTGGGGATCTTATCTTGACTCCTTCAACCTTAAAACTGTCCACACTTCTGGTATAAATAAACCCACCAACAGCCCAGGTAGGAGGGAATATTTCAAGAGTTATGAAATACCCCATTTAGAGCTGAGTTCATTACCCAACACCTCCAAAACACAAAAAATTTCTACTGTTAATCTTGATCTCAAATTTCAAGATGCAGCCTTTTTATCTCCCAGAAAAAAGGAGATCAAAAATTTTTCATAGCTTCAAATACACATACAACAAAGGGAGAAAAAAACCTTCCATTAATCAGCAATTTTTTATGGAAAAAGGATTGTTTCTTTGTTCCATAGAAACAGAAACAATTGATGATGCAATTTCATCACAATAAACAGAAATTTGTCCACCTGGGATCAGTAAAATACTAGAAATATAGTTATTAGACAAAATGTAAAGAACTATCTATATTTTTACCACTCCTTTAACCATGAAAAACCCTCCAAAAAGAGGCCTCATGCCCTTCTGATGCCATTTCCCATACCTGAAAGACTCTGGGTAGAAATTGGAATCAATTTCACCACTAAGCTCCCATCATTCAATGGACATGAACCCATCTTAGTGGCATTAGAATTTCTCAGCAAGATTCTGCATTTAATGCCCTGCTCTGAATCCACAAATGCCCTAAAATCAGTAATATTCCCTTTTAGACAATTTTTTTAAAATTTTATGGCTGTCTGGATAGAATAGTCTTCAATGGAGGCCCTGTTTTGGTTAGAAAATTTAGGAAATCCCTTCTTCACCAATCCAGAATGAAACATTCTCTGTCCACAGCCCTTTTACCACAGACAGAAAGACAAACCAAAAGTTTGAAGAATCTCCAGGAGGACTACTTAAAACACTTTATTTCCTCTTACTATAATGATTTGGCCTCCAACTTGGATTTGGAAGAATTTTCAATAGATAACTCCATGAATAATTCCACAAAATAATCCATTTTTTTTTTACTCTGGGCCACCATTCCTGCCTCACCATTTTCACTCAGCCTATGAGAAAATGAATTGTGGACTACTACACAGAATTGCTGATCAGTTCTCAAGGTATGTCAGTACATTTTTCAAAAATAGAAAAGGCACAACAAAAAAAATATTATAGTGGAATACAAGCATGAAGCAAAGCTCTCTGACCAGGTGAATAGGTCCTACTACTCACACAATGTATTCAAACCAGAATTTCCAAACAGAAACTTGATTGGAATTACATTGGACCTTTTCAAGTGATAACAATGGTAGGTCCTAATGCAGCAAAATTAGACATTGCAGGATCCTACCCAAAACTCTGGCCAGTCTTTAATATATTTCTCATGAAGAAATATGAAGAACAATTGTTGTCAAACAGCCCATACCACCACCACTACTCACTAGAGCACTAATTTCCAGACTGTTTGGATGCTTGACAAGTACACAACATTGGGCTAGTTGGAAAAATTTATGTCAAATATTTATCTTCATTTCACACAGAAGTATCCCTATGGATTCCTTCCCTTACAATCCCAAATTTCCCTTACCCCCTCATATCCACTTTTGATAAAAATACAAAAAATAAAATCCCACCATTCATAAGTAGATTAATAAGCCAGGCATAAATTTCCATAAACCAAACAAAACCCATTTTGTACAAGCTTCAATTTAACTTATTACATAATATGAAAATTGTCCCATTTTGGAAAACATTCATTAGAATAGAAAAAAAATCCCATGAAAAGCTCAACCATATTATACAAGGAATTAAGAAAGGAACCTGCATATAAACTTGATAGCTGTTCATTCATGTTACACGAGGAGATAAGAAGGAAATAGGTTGCCTCGAAGAACCAAACCAATACATAAGCATCTTATATCTAGCCTCCGTTTTGATTTCTTCATGACAGTATTTTCGTTTTTTACGTCCACAAAATAATAATTACTTCAAAATTTGCATTGCGTGAGAAAAACCTACCTAACTACGATCGATTTTCCTTAATAAGGAATTTCACACGCTTTACCTAGTAGGCTACCAATTACACCCGAGTTAATGTGCATCGGATGATGGGCTGAGTAGACATTGTGTAACGCATTGAGAGTAGTACCATAAAATTTACCCATTAAGAATTAAAGGAAACATGAACCCCCGTGGTAGCTATCTACGTCTGACTATAGTGATTTACTAGAGATTTGTAATTATTAGCTCGGTGATTATTATCCGATAATTGACCCGGGAGAAGCTGACACACCTATCACAAACAATGTGACACCTTCGCAAGGGTGAATGCTGCGGAGCAAGCATCTACGAACATGCTGAGCGGGTCTGTACGACACAGCCTAGAATGAGGCGTTGGATCTTCCCAAAGTCTTGCAGAACCGCACTACGATCCAGGTTGATTTCTTGTCAGAGCCAATGAGACCGGGCTGATACATTCGCCTGGTGTGAGGATGACTTCCCGTTATTCTAGCCGTGCATCGATCACCCGATCGGGTGACCAACTAGCCTGGGAACTAAATGAGCTCGAGACAATTTATCAGGTTTACACGGGACCGTGCACCTGTGATAATATTTACACAACTGGTCTCATTGAAGACCTGCGATCGAAAGAGGGTTGCCGAGTTCAAAACGCAGGCTAGAAGTTGATTGTGACTGGTAGTCAGTCAAAGTAATTCGAAGTCGTTTGTCAAACTGCAAATACACCGCTCGAACCACGACGGACCATGAAACTGGGTCAAAACGAACACGACCACACCCAAAGGACAAAATGTTACCTGGGGGGGGGAACAAGATCGAAGAAAGGAAAAAGATAAGTCGAAGAAAGAGAAAAAACAAGAGGAGGGTACTACATATAAAGGAGGCATCTGTATGATAGAGGGTGAAACGGCAGAAGGGCGGGCCGAAATCCTGCACAACATACTCACTACAATCCCAACTTTTACGTATTCTTTTCAGAATCAGATTTCAAATTTTCAAACAACTGCAATAGCAAGCAGGTCTCGATCTCTTAAAACTCGCTCCTTGCTGAGCAATTTGATGAATCCCGAACGCTCAACAACCCTTTAGATTATAATATTTTGTTTCGCCAATTTGAGCTCTCCGATCTGTCACTTTTTCTGGAAGACTCGTACCTTCAGAAAAGATGGATGCACCATCGCCAGTGTCCATACGTCTCTCAGAGGAACTGGATCGTATGGAGCAGCTTCTCAGAGCTACAGCAGTGAATGATCATATCACGGCCTCTCCTTTTTCTATGGCTCATCTCGATGTGGCAGCGTGCTACGAAGAGCTAAGAAATTCGAAAAGCATTCGGCCAGAGGATATTGTTATGCGTCAAGCTCTGGAACTTTATTGTAGCTTGATATCGCCACCCACAACACCCACCGCGAAGCCCAACCGACATCTTCAACGGGACCAGAACTCATTACCAGGTGCAGCTTGCTGTAGTCATCATCTATCAGGGAAAACAGATTTTAACGAAGTTGTGTTTGCACGAATTTCTAGTCATATCATCCGACACGTTCTACTCCGAGAAGGATGATACTAGGTCCTCCATTGTTTATCCCGCTTGGGAGCCTGGCTCTTCCACTGAGCGCGACGGATCTTACGTTTTTGGTGCCCAACATAATTGCTTAGGTTATCAAATTTCAAACGATTACAGCTGGACCACAATATCTCCTGTCTCGGAGTTAGACGGCATAGATTTTGATATGGATGATCCCTTTGCGAGCTATCCGCTCGCGCAGCCTCTTCTGCTTCCCTCTCGCTCTCAGCCCGGCTTCAACCCACAGCTGAGCCCTTCTCAACGCGGCCGTACTTCTTTGGAGTCAGCTCACTTGAAGAACTCCGAACACGATTTGGCTTTTTATCAGGGAACCCCGCAATCAGTAAGTGACTTTCACTATTCAGCCGCAACCGCCCTCGATTGTGACCATGTACGTTTTTGATATCAAGGTTCAACGCCGACCAGCTTCCAGGCTCCAGAGTCGTCCACAATCAGCACAATCCAAGCCATTTTCTGGGTTTACCAAAACGACCTCTGTTGATGTAAATTACACGGGTGCCTCGATGATATCCCGACGAAGTGTCGTAAATCAAGATAATTCCCACTACGGCAATCATCATTCTCAACCTGACATGTTAGACTCGAAAGTTTCGGGGCGCAAACGAGCCTTCTCAGTGGTCACTTTCGGTAAGCATAGAAAGACTTCTTCAAACAACTCGACAAATCTTCGGATATCTGGCCCAATGCCCATTATATCGCCTAATCCGGCCCCGCCAGCCGGTACGTTTTCCGGTTTCAATCAAACTCCTCGTCTCACAACAAGACGTGAGTCATTAGGATGTTTATCTCCGGCGTGGGAAGAAAATGAAGACATCACCCCAATTCAACCAAGCCTAAGAGAAAGTCGCTCACGATCGGGCACTACCTCCTCCGGTGAGGAACCAAAATCTATGAGTATGGCCCACAAGTTCTCTTCACGCCCTGAAGCTAAATCAATATGGAAGACGCTCAAGAATTCCAGCTCACGTACCAGCTTGAACGTAGAGCGTTCGTTCTTGGCGCATTCCAGGCAAAATACCCAGAATGGATATTAATAGA
The DNA here is from genome assembly GCA_025617555.3 of Puccinia polysora. NCBI lineage: Eukaryota > Fungi > Basidiomycota > Pucciniomycetes > Pucciniales > Pucciniaceae > Puccinia > Puccinia polysora. The sequence continues at coordinate 22,726,755 of CM062624.1, forward strand.
TTCTTCTTTGTAAACCAAGTTGGGTTTTCGTGATTCATACCGCACCGAGTTTCTAAATTGTAGACCACTGGAACCTTAGCCATGCTCTCCTAATATTATCTGGCCTAATATGGGCCGATGGTGCTTATTTATCCCCCATTCTTTCAATCGGATTGAATTCCATATTTTATACCACTAGCTTTACTACGTTTAACTTGTGTATATCCTTAAACTTTCGTTCAAATTCAAATACAAAAACCGCTTGTCTAGCAAAATTCATGAACTGTATTTATCATTATCATTCAAATTAATTAATTTTTACTCAATGCCAGAACATCAGTTGGTTTTCAATTGTCCCAACCCATTGAAGCAGTCATGGACACCTCTAGGCTAAGTCTTCTTTCACTTGACGTTGCTTGATGTGAAAGTATTAAATACGCGAAAGTAAATACATTAAGTTCAATTTTTATTTTTGATTGTGCTGTATGTTGTCAATTGATGTGATTAAAATTTGAAGCCTGTTTTACTATGTACAGCTTAAGTAAGTCACAACAAAATGTGATATGCAAAGGACGTGGCGGAGGGCCGCGCCATGAGGAGTAAAAACCAGATGTGCGTGAAGGCCAAAGGGTTGGGAGGGATTGGGCAGTATGGGTTAAGGTTGGGCTAGGGTTCTGGATTTTAGGGGTTCTTTCTTAATTTTGTTGTTAGGCTTTCAGTTGTGCTTGTACTTAGGTTAGGGTTGAGAGGGAGGACTTAAAACCTCACTCTCAACTCTGGGTTATAAAAGGATCTCAGGATATCTCATCACACATCTGACCACCAAAGGATCAGGGAAGGATTGAAGGACAGAAGTATACAACATCATTTTCTTTATTTATCTTTTTCTCATAACTATCTCTCTTTCTCAAAACCCATCAGCACTCAACCTCCTTACAGATGCTTGGACCAATAACTTCCAAACTTGAGTACAACATAGGGGAGTATTGCTCTCTTTTTTCCACATCTGGGGGTCTGGTTGGGAAATAATCTTTTGTCCTAGTCTCTTGAAGGTAGCAGGTGTAATGTTTTCAACAAGTACTCCAGGATAAAACATTCCACCATCATTCCCTCTATGGTTGGAACCAAGTGGACCAACCACTCCTCCGCCACCAACCCATGCTCTGGCGGCTTTGATCCACCTCAGTTGGATTCCTTGGAATTGGTCAAGGCCCTCAACAGGTATGGCTTAGGCCGCAGGACTTCCTGCACCTCTGGTTCAACACCATGGATATTGGGCGTTTACTGGCAAGATTTGAGGATATTGCCAATTCCAAGCACGCAACAAGCAAGGACCAGGTTTGGACAATTTTTCTATTCATCACAGGCAAGAGTAAGCTTTGGGATGTGGTGTTGAGTTTAGACTTCAATAAAAGATTCATTTCAGTAAATATGAGAGATTTTGAATGAAGGAAAACAACTATTGGGTTTACCTTCAATAAAAGACTCAGCACAACTATGATCCAAGCTGAGGGGTTAAGTATGATAAGCTGTACAGGCACCAAGATTGATAAGGGAGAAACCCGCAGATGGGAGAAGAACACAAAGAATAAATCACAATGAGGGTTAAGAAACAGTGATGAGAAGAACAGTGCTTACCGTTCTCAGAATCCCAAGATGTTGGTGGCACAATTTGGAAATGATACAAGGAAAACATCTTGAGACCTGAGCCGGCAAGGCATCTCTTTAAGTCTTACCCACTTGAGAATAGAGTGCAGGAACCAGACATTCCACAGTGTTTCAGCTGTGGGCTGTTCTGTAGGTTACACAGAGGTGGCCAGAGTAATAGGGGTTGGAGAAAATCAGACGCAAGATGCAAAGCATGACAAACAAACACAAAGGAAGGAAAGAGAGGAAGAGGCTTATACCTCAACACCCACCCTGGCTTCAGCCTTTGCAGCTGGGGGTCCCAAAGCTAAGCAAGCAGAGTTGCTGAGCTAGAGATAGGAAAGAGACCGGCTTGGTGAGAAAGTTGGCGGGATTTCTTTTGGAGTTGATTTGCTTGATCAAGATGGTTCCCTTTTCCATATCCTCCCGCAGGAAGTGGTGGCGCAGTTGCATATGTTTTGTCTTGAAGGTTGCATGATTTGCTGCGCTGGAGGCTAGCTTGATGAAGCCATCATTGTCTTTGTAGATTGGAATTGGGGCCTTCACAGGTCTTTGAAAAATTTTCTCTGCCAGAGACTTTTCCCAGAGTGCTTCCTTAACCACTTCCCTGGCTGCCTTATACTCCGCTTTGGTGGTAGAGAGGGTGATGGTTGCTTGTTTTTGCAACTTCCAGTTGATGATGTTGCTGTTCCATAGTACCAAAAAACCACTGATGGACCACCTTGTCAAAGGGCAGGTGGCCCAATTGGCACCAACGTGGGCACTGAGATCAGATTTGCTTGACTTCTTTGTGAAATTGAGACCCAGTGAGCTGGTGTGAGCTAAGTAGCTAAGAACCATCATTCTAGCCTTGTATTGTTCTTGGCCGGGTGCATTGAGGAATTGTGACAGATAGTTAACTGCAAAGGTGACATTGGGGGGGTGTTACAGCTGATGTAGTTGAGCTCTACAAAAAGTTTCCTGTAGTCAAAACCAGTCACCAAGAATGTCTTTTGCTCCTCCTCTGTTGTGGGAAACGGCTTTCCAGAGGGCTTGAAGGGGGTGGAGCACTGCTTATGGCTTCATAAAAAATATTGTGCTTCAAGGCCCCCAATGTAGGTCTTGTGACTGAGGTGAACCGTGTCCAAGGTCTGCTTTACATTCATTCCAAGCAGCAGAGCCGCCAAACCAAGGTCTTTAATCTTAGACTTCTTCAATATGGCGTTCAAAAAGCTCTCTGGATCTGGGCTGAAGATAGCAATGTTGTCCATGTGTATGTATAGGTAGGTATTGCCTTGCCAGAATACGCACCAATGCGCTTGGCTTCTTTGAAAACCTGCTTCTTGGAGCCAGTTGCTTAGGGTTTTATACCACATCTGTGACGCCTGCTTGGCCCATATAGGGCCTCCTTTGGACAGACAGCCTTTTGGGGGGAAATCAAGACGTTTGGAGGCACTTCAACATGTATGGTTTTGTTCAGAAAAGCATTGAGGAAGGCCAATTTAACTTCCAGTTGATGGAATTTGAACCCACACTGGGAAGAATTGTAGAGAATCCTGTGGGATTATAAAAATAAAGTAGAAAAAATCTTGCTGGCAGTTCTTGAAGGGGAATTTAGTATTACTTTTTCTGCTTTAAAGTATTAGTAAGACTAAGAGTGGTTTTGAATTGCCTGCCCTTCAAGTACTATAGTAAGTCTGCGCAATAATTTATTTAAATTAATGGCTGGTTTCTTTGAGAATTAAAATAGGTCTCAGATCAGACATAGATTAGTTATTAATTGTCATTGGTAGGGTTTGTTGGAGAATAGACAAGATTTATTGGATTATTGGTTAATTATTGATCAGATATATATGATTTTCACTAATATCCCAATATTAAGGGGTTCAATGGTTTATCAAAGGGATGGTTCAGGAGAGGACCCAAGGATGTGCTAAACCACAGGGGGCTGGGTAGAGGAGAGGTTCGTAGTTTCTTTTTGTTGTTCTCTCTTTCTTTTTAACTGATATTTATTAATTAAAGGGGGTGGGTTTTGTCAGCTTGCTACTATTGCAAAGCAAGCTGAAAAAGTAAAAAAAATAACATAAAAATAATTATAATACAATTAACCTAAGAAGGAGTAGGATAAACATAAATATTATTAAAGAAATGGATTCTTCACCAAAAATTAAGTAGGGTCACTCACTGACCCCACCCTTGAAATCCAACTCCTTATATTTTTAAATAATTAAGGAAAGAAAGACCAAAATACTACGGCCCAACTATTGAGCTTTTGGTCAATTAAATATTTTGCACACATTTCCACGTATATGTTTGACACCTAAAATTCAGTCAGAATTGAGGTGTTGTGTATATTTTAGGAGTTACAGACAGAAATGTGTTTTTCACAATTCCCGCACCCAGCCGCGGCAGCCAATGCACCTGCATGCGGCTGAGATACAGCCCTTTCACTCTGTCAAGGTTGTGTACGCAGCCACGGGCCTCTGAAAAGTACACAGCCACAGGACTACTGGTTGACAGAGTGAAAGGCGGTCTAAGAGGCTTAGGTACCGTTTAAACATGCTAAAACCCACATGGGAACATTCTAAATATGTAATAAATGTTCCCGTGGATACTAGATAGTCTAAAACTACATAATAGTATATAAAAATACTTAAATAACCCTTATACGTATTTTTATTAAATATAATTCAAACTACCAAGAATGTCGAAAATAAGACAATGACAACTTCTAAAAATATATTAAAATACTTTAATATACTTTTATGAGAATTCCTAGACATCAATATCTTTGTGACATACTAAGAAAACTAATGATGTAGCAATATTACATGAATTCCCATGAGTTATATTTTTTAAGTAATTATTTTAGTAAATCAACTGGAACTCGAAAATAAGGAGTGAAATAAATATCACGACTTTACTCCAGTTATTTAATACATAATGAGAACTCACCTGACATCAGGATGTCCGTAGAAATGTTTATTTATATAATTATTAAATTACTGGGAAAATTCACTAAGGATGATTAATTAAATAATACATAAATGGGACAGATTAGTGTTATTCACACGTCCTAATATCTATTATAAAGTAGAATAATTCCCATACCCTGAGGAATCAGATGCTAGCCGTGCTATAGCACCAAGAAAACGTGACAGGCTACCCCTGGTTACCCTGCTAGCCTTGGTGTCCGTCCCTCTGAGCCCCTGTACCCCTCAGAAGGACAATATTGGGACTCCAAAAGCTATAAATAAAGTGCTCTTTTGAGGATATTGATGGGCAGAGACCCATTTATATTTATATCGAGGCACCATGCCAAGGTAATCAATTACTTATAATAGATAATTAAGCTATTTATGGCTAAGTCTGATCAATAATATCTGTCCTCAACCTCTTTTTATATCAATTAAAACTGCTGAGCAACCTTATAACCCCAGTATACAGGTTTAACCCATCAGTGCATGTCTCAAACAGATACCCAAAGGATTTAATAATATACCATTGAGTTTTATTATCCCTTCTCTGTTTTGGCAGCTTGGTTACAAGGCCCTTCCACTCCACTGTGTATTTTATATACATATTATCTTTGGGTAAAATATCCTTTAAACTAAAGATCCCAAAGTAACCAGGACAACGTATTTTCATACTGAAATCCCTGAAGAGAGGTGTTAAAGATCCCCAATATAATTGTGGCTCCTCTATAAAAATATTTAATAATCAATTTATTCATATTGATTTATAACAATAAACCATAACCAAACCATTTAACCTTGCAATAAGCTTCATCCAAATATTTTAAAGATTTTTGCTGCATTTATTAAATAATATATATATTATTTATTCTATCACCTCTGGTAGCTAAAGGATAACAAGGGTCTTGGCATCCAGGAGGCTGAAAATTGGGGGTCTGGCCAGGAAATATTCCATTTTATTATATTTAATTTCTTGGACCAGACATTTCACAAAAAATAAATCAAAGATAAATTTATCTGACTTTATAACCATGATTTATCATTAAATTCTTTTGCAGTGCATTTAAAAACCAATGCAGAATTAATAATCTATTATTTAAATCTTATAAATATAAGAAAAGAAGAATATATTAAAAATTATAAACCTACTGGTTGGAAAGCTTTAACTCAAGCTGAGCAACTTAATGTCTCTTCTGCACTTAAACACTTAGATCAACTACTTGAACAAGAAGATCTTGAAAGGCGCATCAACTTTCAGGCCCCATTCAGGAAACATAAAGCTTGGAAGAAATACCATATAAATTACTTTTTGGAATATAAAAGTAATTATAAAACTTGTATTACCATATTATTTTTTTTAAAAAAAATAATATTGATATATTCTATGAACCAATAAAGAAAACTTTTTTATCAGTTAACTCTCCTGTACCAGAAACTACCGCCACTAAAGTTGATTTATTGGATCAAGAAATCCCAGATATCCGATGACACCCTGAAAATATTGATTGGGCAGGTGAAGACCTCATTGGAACACACCAAGACCCCGTACGATTACCTACTAAGGATCAATTTAATCCCAATAAAGTCTTGGTACCTTTGAAAATCAACTTAAGTGAGTTTTGAATAAAACTTATTTCTATGGATTTTTTCTGTAAAATATTTATAAACATATCATTCAAAAATGAATAGACATAACACAAGAGCCTCAGGTAGAATTCCCTCCTATGGATCATTGCCAATAGCTCCCAGTAACCGTGAGACCAACAATAAGGACAACCATGAAGGGACTGGAACCCGTGAATAAAATGTTGATGAACAAGGAGCAGCACCAATTACTTCTTCCCTCTCCCAACCTAGATACGGAGAAGGTAGTAGAATCAAGCCACCCTCCTTTACAAGAAGATTCCCTGCAGCCACCCCAGCAAAATCTGGGAAATGAAGCCAGGATCCAAGGATTTTACAAAGAGCACATGGAATATTGGGAAGAATTCAAAGAAGCCCAAGCCAAGGAGGACATGGGTCTATGAAAAAGATAATCTCCCGGGCAAAAGCCACCCAGATAGCTCTTCAGAAAATGATTCCAAGGAAAGGGGTAGAACCCTACGTAGAAGAGTGGAATCCTTGGGATCAATTAGCCAAACTTAAAGGAAAATGATAAGGAAAGAAGTGATCCTCTTCCCATCCCAAACCAAAGGGAAAGAAAGACTGGGATCAGATAATATCCCTAGCTCAAAAATGGAAAAAGGTTTACAACAATTAGCTTCTAATTCTGAGCCCAAACAAACCTCTGATGTAATTACTTCCTTTTCTAATGATATGCGTCATAATTTCAAATTTTTTTGTGAAAACTTCGATGGTTTTTATACCCAAATGGATAAATTAACCTCAGTAGTAGCCAAATTGATTAATAGCCAAACAAAGAAGGTAGGAATGGAAGAAATCAAAGAACATACAGAACAGTTATTGGAGACAATTAATCAAGGTAAGATCAGACAGACTCAAACAATTGAGAATATGTTATCAGGAATCCAAGAATATTTTATTATGTCTTTCCACCCCTTAAAAGAAGAATTGGTAACCACTACTAACAGCTCTATTCTATCCCTTAGTGAAAAACTGGATGAGCTTAATAACAAAGTGGACCTGCAACTTAATCTGATCAAAAATGATCTTAGAGACTTGAAAGTTCATCTGACCAACTCTTTGGAAGCACCACAGAGGAACCAAAACCTCCCAGACAGACCACTACTCCTTATGCACCACCCTTATTAGGAATGCATAGGAGTGACACCTTTAGGCCTAGTCCTACCCCTGAGATGGAGCAAGCTCTCAAACTGTTACCCCCTATTTCTGGATGGCCCAAGTTCTCCTGTAAAGAAGAATACAATAATATAGATTTTATTAAATTTGTTGACTACACTATTAACTCTCATGACCTACCAGAAGCTATAGCTGTAGTCATGCTGCCCAGACTATTTGAAGGAGTAGCATTGGACTGGTTTATCAGTAAAAGAGAATAAGTAGGATCCTTACCATGGAATTCTCGGAAACTTCTGATTAAAGAACAATTTGGTTCTAGAATGTGGAAAAGAAAAATGAAGAAAAATTTTGAAAATTCCTCATTTGACCCCTCCAAGGATAAACCTCACAAATGGTGCTTGGAACAGAAGAAAAGGTTGTATTGCTTCTATCCAGATGCTGATAAAGAGGAAGTACATAAAACACTCCTCAACCTGTGTCCTTGCAATCTTAACCATAGTGTAAGATGTAGGATGAGTATGGATGCTGACTTGCCAAATCTAATCAATGTGCTAGAAGAAGTAATATACATGAATGGGTTAGACAAGAAAGCCCCTTCTCAACCCAAAGAGAACTTTAACATTAACAAAACCAGAGAACAACCTCCTCTGATGAATACCTCTGATAATAAGAAACCTAATGAGAATAGGAATAAAGAGAGGATGCCTGCAACTTGTTGGAATTTTAACAAGACTGGGCATATGAGACAAGACTTCCCATTACCAAAAAGAAAGATAGCAGTCTTGGAAAGAGAGAAGGAGGTTGAAGGGAATCAGAACTATGAAGATATTGCTGATAATGAAGGATCCCTTTCTGAATGTGAATTGGTCCTGACCAACCCTTTTAATTTTATAGAAGGAGATATAGACTCTTCTGTAGAAATCAATAACATCCATGGGGATTCTAGCTTGCCCCAACAATGGGATCCTACCATAATTCCTAGAAATATTACAGATGTCAAAACATTAACAGTTAAACCTACGAGTGGGAAAAGTTATAGCACTGGTCAAACTTGTTATGCAACAGGATTTTATAAAAACAGACCTATAAGGTTATTACTAGATAGTGGAGCCTTTTTCTCATGTGTCTGTTCTGAATTCTTAAACAAATGGGACCCCAATTGGAAAGAAAACCTTCTGCCCGTCCCAAAAGTCAGGTTCAGCTATTGCAACTCTACCATGAATGCTATTGGAGTATGGACTGCTCCTATAATACTAACTCATACTAAAGGATCTTTGAGGATAAAAGTGGAATTTTTAGTATTTCTCAACGGACTATGTGACTACCTGATACTGGGTAATGATGCCTTATGTCCATATGGTATAGATGTGTTCCAGAGTAAAGGGAGATACTTCACAGTAGGTGGTAATTTGGACAAGAGTTTTAAGATATGCACCATTAAGTCCAACTTCCCCTCCTCTAATTATCAAAAGCATTTAGAAGAATTTTACCATGAATATTTCTCTCAAGAAGCTCTGAATATGAAACTTTCTGAGGAACAGAAGAAAGATATATTGAAAGTCTGCTTTGAGAGCCAGAATGCTTTTTGTACTAAAGATCATCCCATTGGTGATATTAAAGGACATGATATGGTATTGACATTGACCATTAAGCCTCCTTATCCTCCAAACTTAAGAAGGCCAGCCTATCCTTCTAGCCCTAATTCTAGAAAATCTCTTGAGGAACATATCCAAGAACTAATAGACTTACAAGTATTAAGGAAAGTAGGGCATAATGAACAGGTAGATGTGAACACATCTTTAATGATAGCTTGGAATAATGACAAGTTAAGAATGGTAGGAGACTTCAGAATGCTCAACAATTATACTCAAGCAGATTATTATCCTATACCCCGTATTGATCATGCTCTGCATAACTTTTCCAAGGCCAAGTAAATCGCTACTATGGATATGCTTAAAGGTTTCCACCAGATACCAATAAGCCCTGAAAGCAGGAAGTTTATGAGAATAATCTGTCATTTGGGAATATATGAATATCTTAGGATGCCCTTTGGTATAAAGAACTCTCCATCACACTTCCAGACAACAATGGATACAGTTCTAGGTACATACATCAGACAAGGATGGATGATGGTATATATAGATGATGTTATCATATACTCTGATGATTGGGATACTCATATCAACCAAGTAAGATTAGTACTCCAAACTATCTCCAGAGCAGGATTGAAGGTTTCCATGAAGAAATGAAACTTTGGCTACGGAGAATTAAAGCCTTAGGACATATAGTCTCTGGTATAACTCTAGCTGCTGATCAAAATAAGATAGCTGCTGTCATGAATAGACCTATGCCTCAAAACAAAACAGAGTTACTGTCTTTCATTAGTTTTTGCAGTTATTACAGACAATACATACCAAATTTTGCTATGCTAACTAAGAGTCTGTATGAATTATGCAACAAGAACACTATTTGAAATGACTCATGAGAGAATGAAAAACTATAAGGAACTAAAAATAGCTATGAACTCTACTCCTTTACTCATCCAACCAGATTACTCCAAGTTATTCAAACTGTAAATTGATGCCTGCATGGAAGGGTTAGGAGCTGCTCTACATAAAGAAAGGATAGAAGAAGACAGACCAGTAGAGAAACCAGTACTCTTCATATCTAGACAGATCAAAGATACAGAAAAGAGATATGGAGCCAGTCAGTTGGAATGTTTGGTACAAGTATGGGCTTTAGAAAAGCTACACTATTACTTAGAAGGCACCAATTTTCAAGTAACCATGGACTTTAATGCTGTAAGAACTCTTATGAACATGAAAACTCCCAGCAGACATATGCACAGGTGGCAAATTGCTATACAACAGTATAGAGGTCAGATGACTATAGTGCATAAAGCTGGAGCTAAACATCAGAATGCTGATATTCTAAGTATGAATGCTTTGCCTAATGACTCTAACAATCCAGCATATGACCCTGAATATCAAGATATTTTTCCTATTCTGAAAATCAATCTTTTTGCATTGAATGCTCCAATAATGGGGATCCACTTATGTTAATTAGATACTGCTTTCTTCAACCTTGTAAGGGACAACTACTCTCTTGAAATAAAGCTGCTGATTACCATTATGGAATTTGAATCCCCAGAAGCAGCTCTGATAAATAGTCTACCTGCTTCATTACCTAAACCCTATAAAGCAGGAGGGTTTAACTTTTGGGATGTTCTACTTTACTAAAGAAACCAACATTCCAGTGTATTAGTACTAAGCAACAAAGAACATATAAAACATATATTCCAGGAATGCCATGACAACTGTTCATCAGGGCATCTATCTACTGAAAGAACCCTTTGAGAAAGTAAAAAAAACTGCTTGGTGGATAGACTGTAAAGAAATCACTATTAAATATGTTACTAGCTGTGAAACCTGCCAAAAATCTAATAAAACTACTGGAAAAAGGTTTGGACTCTTACAGAAAATATCTGAACCTACAACCAGATGGGAAATCATTAATATGGATTTTGTCACTGGCCTACCCCCTGGAGGTACTGATTCATATAACTCTGTCCTAGTTATAGTTGACAGATATTCTAAGAAGGAAAAATTCTTACCTAACCACAAAGAAGATATTTCTATGGATTTAGCTTTACTATTCTGGAACAGGATCATAGCTGATGTGGGTATACCCAAGATTATAATCAGTGACAGAGACCCCAAATTAACCTCTGAGTTTTGGAGGAATCTACATGACATCCTGGGTACTACTGTAGCATTTTATACAGCATACCCTCCCCAAACTGATGGATTAGCTGAGAGAATGATACAGACCCTAGAAGATATGTTAAAAAGGTTCTGTAGCTTTTTTCTAGAATAAAAAAACTCACATAGTTATTGCCATGATTGGGTAAGCCTACTCCAAGCCCTAGAAATGGCTTATAACAGCAGTAAACATTCCACTACCAAAGAAGCTCCTTACATACTAGAAAGAGGATGGATTCCAAAACTCCCTAGGATTAACTTAAACTATAAATTATCCACTATTCATCCAAAATCTCTTGAATTTAAGAAGATGATAGATCTGGAAAATAATCATGCTCAAAAATGTGTAGAAGAAGCAGTAGAATACAACAAACAAAGATGAGAAAAATCACATAAATAACCTGACTTTGAAATAGGAGATCAGATCTTGATATCTACAACCAATTTCAACAATTAGCAGGTAACAGAAAACTGAAACCAGCCTTTGTTGGACCATTTGTTATCAAGAAGATGCATGGCAAAAATGCTGTGGAAGTAATCCTGAGTAAAGAATTATCAAGGAAACACCCAGTATTTCCTGTTAGCCTAGTCAAACACTTTCAACCAAGAGAAGGTAGCAACCTCCCTCCAGCAATAATCCCAATAGAACCTGAACCTGTGAAAGAAAAAGGGAAAGTCAGCAGGATATTGAGAGAAAAGAAAGAGAGAGTACAAGGAAAAGATGTTAGACTATACTTAGTAAGATACAAAGGAGAATCTGCAGACAAAGATGAATGGTTGCCAGAAAATAACATACCTGATGGAACAATACATCTCCAAGACTACAGGGCCAGAAAAAGGAACTGAAACACACATGAAGTTAATTTTCTCCCAACATCCTCCAGATTTTTTTCAGATATGGCCATATCTTGAAGTGGGGGAATGTCAGCTTGCTACTATTGCAAAGCAAGCTGCAAAAGTAACAAAAATAACATAAAAATAATAATAATACAATTAAACTTAGAAGGAGTGGGAAAAAAATAAATATTATTACGGAAATGGATACTTCACCCAAAATTAGGTAGGGTCACACACTGACCCCACCCTTGAAATCAAACTCCTTATATTTTTAAATAATTAAGGAAAGAAATACCAAAAAACTACGGCTCCACTATTGAGCTTTTGGTAAATTGAATATTTCACACATATTTTCCTGTATAGGTTTAACACCTAAAATTCAGTCAGAATTGAGGTGTTGTGTATATTTTAGGAGTTACGGATGGAAATGTGTTTTTTCACAATTTCTGCACGCAGCCGCGGCAGCCAATGCACCCGCGCGTGGCTGAGGTATAGCCCTGTCACTATGTAAAGGTTGTGTACGCAGAACCAGGCCTCTGACAAGTACACAGCCGCGGGACTACGGGTTGACAGAGTGACAGGCGGCCTGAGAGGCTTAGGTACCGCTTAAAAATGCTACAAACCACACGGGAACATTCTAAATATGTAATAAATGTTCCCGTGGATAGTAGATAGTCTAAAAGTACATAATATTATATAAAAATACTTCAATTGTTGGAGTCAATGATTGGATCATGGACTCTTACTCAACTCAGAAAGTTGAGGACCGGATTTCTAATAAACAAAGTCAATGGGGTCAATTGCAAGGTCATGGAAAAGACCGGTTTAAATAGACAACTAGAGAGCCCCTCACAGAGGGCCTAGGGACCTGATGACGAATCACCATTGGCAGAAACTATATGGACAAAAGACAATGTGATGAACTTATGGAGTAAGCCAATAATGAAGAATTCATAAGTTAATAAAGGACCAGGTGACATGTAGTAATAAGATTCTGTGACAGAAAGGATCAAGGCTTTCAGCAGAAGACATAATACTCCAACATCAATAACTCTTATACGTATTTTTTATTAAATATAATTCAAAGTACCAAGAATGTTGAATATAAGACAATGACAAATTCTAAAAATATATTAAAATACTTTAATATACTTTTATGAGAATTCCTAGAAATCAATATCTTTGTGACATACTAAGAAAACTAATGATTTCACAATATTGTTAAAATACGTACGCACTTACGCGGGTGCTACGTATAAGTGTAATCCAAATGGGATGCACAAATGGGCCTCTAAGGCCCATTGGACACACACACGGACCATACGGGCCCATGTGGATGTCACGGATTTGGGGAAACTGGCCTCAAAATGCGTGAAATAGGCCTATTGGTACACGGGCCCTAACGGGCCCGATGGGGTATATGGGCAAATACGGCCAGATGGGCTTGTATGGGCATAATTGGGCCCAAGGTTTATTTTGGACATACTTGGCCAGACGGGCTGGCCCGCCAAAGTATGTTTTTCTCATAATTCGGGCTTGGGGCGGCCCATTAGGGTTGCCGCCCGTGTTGCGGCCCGCTCAGGGCCGCTGCTCGCGTCGCGGCCCGTTCGGGGCCGCCTGTGTTCCTCGGCACGGCCCACGCGGGGCCCGACGGCCCGCGCGGGGCTGTTGCGCGGCCGAGGGATCCCGCGCGGTGCGATGCCGCGCGGGCCCGGCTGGTCGCGACCGGCGACCAGCGCCGCGGAGCCGGGGTTCGCGGCCCCGGCTCGCTCCCCCCTCCCCTCGCTCGCCGTCGCGAGGGGGAGGGGGCAGGCTGGCTGGGTTGAACCAGCCAGCGACCGGCCGCGATGACGCAGTCGGTCAGGGCAGGGGGGACCTGACCACCCCCTTGCCCAGGGAGGTGGCGGCGCCGGCCGCGAGTGTAGCGACCGGACGGTGGGGGGGATTTGATCACCCTCCCACCTTGTAGCGAAGAGGTGACGAGGGGCGCTCTCCCCCCCCCTTTACCGAGGGGGAGGAGCGACTGGCCAGGGGGGATCTGACCACCCCCCAGCCATCCTTACCTTGACGACGCCCTGGGGGTATCGACCCCCAGGGCCCCTGGTGAGGGGATTTGACCGCCCCCACCAGGGAATTGAGAGAAAGAGGGGGGGGGGGGGCGGCATGTCCGCCGGCTACACCCCCCCCATGTGAGGTTGAAACCGGACCCAGGTGAGCCCTGGGTCCCACCTGGCCCATTTGAGGGGCCAGGGGCTGGATGCATGAGGCAACCAGCCCGTAACAGAGGTAATAAGGCCATCAGGGCCGGTTGTAATAGACAACCAGCCAGGGGATTGAACAGCAAAGGGGCTGGTTCAGCCCCGTAACGGTGGAAACACCAGAATGGACCGGAATAGGCTGGTCGTAAGGGTTCAGGGACTGATGCCATGTGGGCTGATGTAGTCCAAACCAAGTAACAAGGCTCGTAGAGCCTGTAGAGCTCTTTTGGGGCGGAAAATTTGCCTTTTGGCTTGTTGTATCATGGGCTCACAAGAGGCCAATCTTTTGTACTTAAGGAGCTCTTCTCCCTGCTGTTTTCCATCATTCATTCATTCATCCAATCGAATTCATCCAACATATTGCCCCATTGTGAGAGCCCCATTAGCCATTATTGACACACAGTGTCCAGCATTTCTTTTGCTTTAAATACTGCTCATTTGCCTAAGCTAATTGCTGGCCATAATTATAACAAATATTAAATGAATTACCATGACTTATATTTTTTAAGTAATTATTTTAGTAAATCAACTGGAACTTGAAAATAAGGAGTAAAATCAATATCATGACTTTACTCCTCTTATTTAATACACAATGAGAACTCACCTGACATCAGGATGTCCTTGGGAATGTCTATTTATATAATTATTAAATTAATGGGAACATTTACGAAGGATAATTAATTAAATAATACATAAATGGGACAGATTAGTGTTATTCACACGTCGTAATATCTATTATAAAGTAGAATAATTCCCATACCCTGAGAAATTAGATGCTACCCGTGCTATAGCACCAAGAACACGTGACAGAATACCCCTGGTTACCCTGCTAGCCTTAGTTTCTGTCCCTCTGAGCCCCTGTACCCCTCAGAAGGACAATATTGGGACTCCAAAAGCTATAAATAAAGAGCTCTTTTGAGGATATTGATGGGCAGAGACCCACTTATATTAATATCCAGACACCGTGCCAAGGTAATCAAATAGTTATAAGAGATACGTAAGTGATTTATGGCTAAGTCTGATCAATAATATCTGTCCTCAACCTCTTTTTTTATCAATTAAAACTTCTGAACAACCTTATAACCCCAGTATACAGGTTGAACCCACCAGTGCACCTCTCAAACAGATACCAAATGGATTTAAAAATATACCAGTGAATTTATTATCTTTTCTCTGTTTTGGCAGCTTGGTTACAAGGCCCTGCCACTCCACCGTGTATTTTATATATGTATTATCTTTGGGTAAAATAACCTTTAAACTAAAGATCCCAAAGTAACCAGGACTACATGTTTTCATACTGAAATCCCTAAAGAGAGGTGTTAAAGATCCCCAATATAAATGTGGCCCCTCTATAAAAATATTTAATCATCAATTTATTCATATTGATTTATAAAAATAAACCATAACCAAACCATTTAACCTTGCAATAAGCTTAACCCAAATATTTTACGGATTTTTGCTGCATTTATTAAATAATATATATATTATTTATTCTATCACCTCTGGTGGCTAAAGGATAGCAAGGGTCTTGCATCCAGGAGGCTGAAAGTTTTTCTTTAAGCTGGTGCTGAATATTTGGGTCACAGAAGAAACCTTATTCAAGCAGCTTGTGGGTGGTTTTGATTGGTTAAAGATGGTTTATAACTTGGTTTCTGATTTCCTGTTTCTTTATAATTGGTTCACTAATAATTTTTATCTGGGTAGGTAACATAGATGGATGGGTTGGATTGGGGTAGGTGAGTGCTGGTAAGCCAGATGGTATGTGAGGGCATGATGGGAGATGGTACAACTTGGATAGGGCAGAGAGGCCCTCCTTAAACAGAACATTCCTGCCCCCAGGGGTGCTCAAGGCTGCCCCTGAGGGTTCTCCCTGTTCTGGTGAGGAACAGTGAGATACAATTACACCAGACATTTCTTCTGGTTGGAAAAGGATTTTACAGTTACATTAGGCATGTCTGCTGGTTGGAAAAAGCTGTTACAGTGGTTTCAGGCATGCACACCCCTGCATAAACCTCTGTGAAGTGCAGATACAATATTTTCCTGTAAAGTACTGGTGGTTGGTCTGGTGCTACTTTTTTGCCCCTACATGTGTTGCTGTGTATTCACCGGTGGTTTGTTTGGTGCAACTTGCTTCTACCTTCATGTAATTCTGTGCATTATTGGTGGTTTGTTTGCTGCTACTGCTTCTACCTTTGTGTATTTCTGTGCATGAATGGTGGTTTGTTTTGTTGCTACTGGTTCTGACTTCATGCATTTCAGTACATTACTAGTGGTTTTTTTTTTGCTGCATGGTCTTGCCTTCCTGCATGTATTGCTGGGTTTCCCTGTGGTCCTTGTGCTGGTGGGTTGTTGGGTATCACATGCTTCTGACTACATCAGTTTGTGTGTGGTGCTTGGATTGTTGGATACTAACTGGTTCTGGCTGCCTGCATGTATTGCTGGGTAGCCCTGTATACTTCTGCATAGCCTTGTGTAGGTTTATTTGCTTAATTGTTTGTATCTGGTTGAGAATGGTTTCATTTCCTCCTGCCTATACTGTCCTGTATACTTCTGCACAGTATTGTGTATGTTTATTTCCTTGTTTGTTGGGAACTGGTTGAGACTGGTTCTACTTCAGCGTCCCCATACTTTCATTTACAGTTCTGCATAGCCTTTTGTAGGTGTATTTGAATGCATCCTGGGTGAGGTGACAGGAGCTAAACTAGTTGCACTACCTCCTGTATCTGTATTGCTCTATTCTGGCTGAGGTGATAGGGTTGGTGTATGGTTCTGGTGTTGAGGGTAAGCTGTTACTGGTATGTACTTGAGGGTTCTGAAAGGTCTGTATTTATGCCTTCCACAGAGCTGTGAAACCTGGTTGGTTATGGGTTTGCCACAGTTGAAGGGTTCTTTGGCTGTATCTTCTAATCCATGAGGGATATGGTGCTAATTTGGCTGAGTGACTATAAGTTTTTTTGGATGTATAATCCCCTTCTGAGGTTAATTTGAGGGTTTGAGCTGTTTTTATAGTACAAAAGTGAGTCTGATGGCTATAGGATGGGTTTGGTCTACCACATCCCCCCCAGACTTAATGCTTTCCACAGAATTCCTTTCTATAAA
Organism: Puccinia polysora; assembly: GCA_025617555.3. Lineage (NCBI taxonomy): Eukaryota > Fungi > Basidiomycota > Pucciniomycetes > Pucciniales > Pucciniaceae > Puccinia > Puccinia polysora. Next base: position 22,744,050 of record CM062624.1, read on the forward strand.
AATCAGACTCTAATCCTATCCTTCTTCTTCTTTCTTCTTCTTTCTTCTTATTTCTTCTTCCCCCTCTTCTTCTTGGTATTGATCTTGAGAGACATACATAATAAAAAAACTAATAATCACATATAACATAAAACAAAGGTCCTGAGAATCCTAGTGATCCAGTTGGCCCTGTTGAAATCTTGATTGTTTTATCTTGAAATTTTCTCCTCTTAATTCTTTCTTTATTGTGCCCATGTAGCAAGTAAAAGTATAATTAAATCATTTCGGTTCTTCTTGGTTTTGGAGTTATAGTAGGTTTCTTCTGAATAAAGACAGGTTTTGGCATTTTCCCTCTGATCCTTCAAAAAAAATTTTTCTTTTTAACTTGATCTCTTCTTTTCCCTTCTCCATATATTATGGTACATCATGGCCAAAGGGAGATTATTTTGCTCATGTTATCCCTACTTTTTTTTTGAAACTTTCTTGAATTTCAAGCCTTGAAACCCTGTTTGCATCTATTCAACCCTGATAGATACCTTTTTCCTTTTACACCTACCATAATGCCTTCAATCAGGTAGTTCTAGCTGAACATTAATTGATCCCTTTTTTTTTGATACCTTGACACATATTGAAATCTTCAATTGGGTCCAATTTTAAGTTAAGCCAGTCTTGATGTCTTCAGGGCCTTCTTTCTTACTATTATTCCATGTTCTCATAGGTTTGACTTCTTTTTTTCATTAATAATCCTCTTGATGAAATTATATTTGAATTCATTCTCTTATTATTATTATTATTATTATTATTATTATTATTATTATTATTATTATTATTATTATTATTATTATTATTATTATTATTATTATTATTATTATTATTATTATTATTATTATTATTATTATTATTATTATTATTATTATTATTATTATTATTATTATTATTATTATTATTATTATTATTATTATTATTATTATTATTATTATTATTATTATTATTATTATTATTATTATTATTATTATTATTATTATTATTATTATTATTATTATTATTATTATTATTATTATTATTATTATTATTATTATTATTATTATTATTATTATTATTATTATTATTATTATTATTATTATTATTATTATTATTATTATTATTATTATTATTATTATTATTATTATTATTATTATTATTATTATTATTATTATTATTATTATTATTATTATTATTATTATTATTATTATTATTATTATTATTATTATTATTATTATTATTATTATTATTATTATTATTATTATTATTATTATTATTATTATTATTATTATTATTATTATTATTATTATTATTATTATTATTATTATTATTATTATTATTATTATTATTATTATTATTATTATTATTATTATTATTATTATTATTATTATTATTATTATTATTATTATTATTATTATTATTATTATTATTATTATTATTATTATTATTATTATTATTATTATTATTATTATTATTATTATTATTATTATTATTATTATTATTATTATTATTATTATTATTATTATTATTATTATTATTATTATTATTATTATTATTATTATTATTATTATTATTATTATTATTATTATTATTATTATTATTATTATTATTATTATTATTATTATTATTATTATTATTATTATTATTATTATTATTATTATTATTATTATTATTATTATTATTATTATTATTATTATTATTATTATTATTATTATTATTATTATTATTATTATTATTATTATTATTATTATTATTATTATTATTATTATTATTATTATTATTATTATTATTATTATTATTATTATTATTATTATTATTATTATTATTATTATTATTATTATTATTATTATTATTATTATTATTATTATTATTATTATTATTATTATTATTATTATTATTATTATTATTATTATTATTATTATTATTATTATTATTATTATTATTATTATTATTATTATTATTATTATTATTATTATTATTATTATTATTATTATTATTATTATTATTATTATTATTATTATTATTATTATTATTATTATTATTATTATTATTATTATTATTATTATTATTATTATTATTATTATTATTATTATTATTATTATTATTATTATTATTATTATTATTATTATTATTATTATTATTATTATTATTATTATTATTATTATTATTATTATTATTATTATTATTATTATTATTATTATTATTATTATTATTATTATTATTATTATTATTATTATTATTATTATTATTATTATTATTATTATTATTATTATTATTATTATTATTATTATTATTATTATTATTATTATTATTATTATTATTATTATTATTATTATTATTATTATTATTATTATTATTATTATTATTATTATTATTATTATTATTATTATTATTATTATTATTATTATTATTATTATTATTATTATTATTATTATTATTATTATTATTATTATTATTAGTATTATTATTATTATTATTATTATTATTATTATTATTATTATTATTATTATTATCATTATCATTATTATCATTATGATTATTATTATTATTATTATTATTATTATTATTATTATTATTATTATTATCATTATCATTATTATTATTATTATTATTATTATTATTATTATTATTATTATTATTATTATTTTTATTATTATGATTATTATTATTATTATTATTATTATTATTATTGTTATTATTATTATTATTATTATTATTATTATTATTATTATTATTATTATTATTATATTATCATTCTTATTATTATTATCATTATCATTATCATTATTATTATTATTATTATTATTATTAATTTTAATTTAATTTCATTTAATCTCTCATTTGTATTGATTATGTATTTTTATTTTCTTTTTGCTTCATTTATTTTTTATTTTTTATTTTTTATTTTTTATTTTTTATTTTTTTATTTTATTTTATTTTATTTTTTATTTTTTATCTCCTTTTTTTTCCTTTTTTCTTTTCTTTTATTTTTTTTGTCTTGTTCCCCAGGTTTCTTCTCCCCCCTTCTGGTCCAGTTGTATAGGCGGCCGTTGGGCATGGTAGCCATTCTTTTTTTTTGCGTGCGTTGTGGTGGTCTTTTATAGACGCAAGTTGGAATTTGCTACCTGCTGCGCACTCAGAAGTAGCAGCAGACTCAGCAATGGGTGCAGCTTTGACGCAGTAAGCCATGCAGCGGGCTCAGCAGCAGTCAAATTGGGATCAGCATCTGGAGATGCGGGGCGGATTGGATTGGATTGGAACAATTGCACATCTTGCAATACGTCAATCAGATCAAGCAGATTGAATAGCCAATCTTGCAACGTGCAGATTGGATTGGGAATCTTGCAACGCGTGGATTGGATTGTGCATCTTGCAATGTGCAGATAGGATTGCGTGAATGAACCTTGGATATCTGGAATGGCGCATTGGGTGGATGCAGAAATGTGCAGGGGGACTCCAAGTTGCGCAGGGTGCAAGGGCCCCATCATGAGAAGGACAAACGGGGTGGATGTAATGGCAGGTGGGCAATACAGATGGGATATGGGGAATGGGATATGGATCATGGGATGGGGTTGGAAGGATAGAGTTTGGCTAGGGTTCTGTACTTAGGGGTTGTATTTAATTATTCTTGTTTGCTTGTGGTTGTACCTAGTTTGGGGTGGAGGGTGTCAGCTTGCTACTTGGACAATGAAACCTTTCAAAGAAGATTTAAAACAGAAACAAAATAATAAAATTAGAAGGAGTGGGAAAACCATGAATATTATTACAGAAATGGCTTCCCCACCCAAAATTGAGAAGGGTCACTCACTGACCCCACCCTTGAATTCTAACTCCTTACATTTTTAAATAATTATTCAACAAAATGACCAACAGACCATGACACCACCATGGAACCTTTTGGCCATTTTCACATTTCACACATTATGCCATGTATATTTTTCACACCTAAAATTCAGTCAGAATTGAGGTGTTGTGTATATTTTAGGAGTTACAGGCGGGTTTGTGTTGCGTCACAATTCCCGCGCACAGCCCCGCATTCATACAGTAAGGGTACATGGGCCTGACACTCAATATGTAGGCGCATGTCAAAAGGCCCGCATGCAACATGGCTGACTTTCCGCAGGCAAAAGATTCCCGCACGCAGCTGTCAAGCCTGCGCGCGTCAACAAAAATTGTACTAAGCCTGACAGCCAGGTACCGCAGGAACAGGCTAAAACCTGCATGCATACATCATGTATATGTAACAACTTGACTGCCGGACAGAGGGATGTCTGAAACCTAAGAATATTGAATGAAAAATATGAAAATCAAAATATAAAGCAAATAAATTGTGGGAAACAATAATAAAGGCTGTGACGTGAATGAGATTGCCAGATCTTTATGAACCACAAAACACAACAAGGAGTTAACCTAAAAATTATTAAAAATTCCCAACATGTGCAGAAGATGCCGTAGAATGTCCTAATACCCACTTCTACCCATGTCACTCAAAAGAAATCAATACAAAATAAGGAAATGTGTCTGAATCATAAAAATAACAAATTAACATTTAAGCACCTTCTGACAATTATTTCACAAAGAAATATGACATAGACAAGGCTAGCAGATTGATAGCACCAGAACTACGTGCCAAACTAGCCCTGGAAAGCCTACTAGCCTCAGAACCCAAGCACAACCCTCTCTACGTTCCCTAAGAAGGTCTTGTTACCCTAAAAAGGTATATAAACAACCCTTTTAAGTGATTTAAACCCTATTAATTTTTAAGTATCAATCCAGAACCTTTGCCATCCATGATCAAGTGTTTATTCAAGATAAAAAAGTGATATATGGCTATAGTCTGATAGTACTATTAATAATTCTGGCCCAAACATTGATTCCGTGAAGAATATCAGCAAATAACCCCAATAATTGTCCTGAGACCCTTTCAACCGTGAATTTCTGCAAGCTTCTTGGAGTAAGTACTTAAACTAGTAAGTTGTCTCCTCCTTGCAACCCAGGCATAAGTGCTGTAAGACAGCCAGTCCACCCATCCCCTTAAGTTAGTCTTTTGTGAGCAATCATTTAAGACTTCATTGTCCCAAGGTCTTTACATGGTTCAAAAGAGCCCCTTGAAGAGAGGTTGTTATCCAATAAAGATCCCCAGTTTGCAAAAACTGTGGCGCCTCTTGAAAAATATATATTTAAAAAAATTTAATCCAACCAAACCAACCAAACTTTGCACTTGCTTTGAAATCAATTATTTGAGCATTTTACTGTAATTTTCTTGGAATTATTATTCCAACACCAATATCACTTTCTGTAGCTAAAGGAAGGCAAATTTCCTGGCATCAAGAATTTGACAACTGGGGGTCTGGCCAGAAATTTCCCTGAATAATTAATTTTTAATTAATTTATTTCTTTGGACCAGATATTCTACGTAAAAATAAGGAAAATACTTATTATCCTTATTTTTTGATTATTGTTTCTCCAGTGGACCTTAAAACCAACAGAGAATTAATCAATTATCATTTGAACCTTCTTAAACAACAAAAAGAAGAAAGACTCCATAATTTTGTGCCTGTTATCATAACTTCTGAGCAACAAAAAGCTAGATTACTTCATTATAAGGACCAAGCTATTAAGGAAAAAGAATTGGAGCTTGAAAGTTTTATTAATTTTAATTTTTTACTCAGGCAACACGCGGCCTGGAAGAAATATCAGAGGCAACTTTATTTCTTTAATAAGAATAAATAAAGTGAGCTTAAAATATTTTTTTATTTTTTTTTTAAAAAAAATAAATATATAACAAAAATTAAAAAAAAATCAAATTTTGATAAAAAAATTGATAAAAATTATAATAAAACCAAAAAACTTATCAATTTAAATTTTTTATCTTAAAATAGTGGAAACAACCTTTTCCCTAGCAGATTTTATTGAGCAGGACATGTTGGAGAACAGTTCCCACCACGGTTCTTTGGATTTAAGCCAAGAATTGATTGGTACCCACAAAGATCCCCCTGGATTGCCCCCCAAGGACTCTTTTAACTGTTAAGTTGTGACATCTGTCCACTGGACACGCGGGCGCGGGTCTCAGAAAGACAGGGAGAAGTGTGGATGCTTCTAATCTCTCCATACTCTGAACTACTTCAAACCTTCACCAAGTTACTTAGTAGACCACTCAACAGGGATTCATGGGATGGTTTTCTCATAATGACAACCATCTCGACCTTATTCAACCTGAACCTATGACCGTCTCAATCATTTGTCCTCAGCTCTTCTTATCTTTTGTCCTCATCTTGATATCCTGCTCCGCGTCTGTCTGCCTGAGATCACCCATCTAGCCTTGTCTGCGTGCCCGGTGAGATACTCACAACTTTTTCCCATCTTAAATATTCCTTCTTTTCCTCGTGTTAAATGTTCTGGTTTCTTTCATGACTTATCCAGTCTCATCACCGTATAATTTTCACTGTCACTCCTCACAAAGCCTCAACTTAATAAACCCCAGCTTCCCAACCTCAACTCTTCGAACACTCGACTCAACTGCCATGTGCCTGATGTTTGTTTCTGATTCTCAATCTCCTAGTTTCATACTTCTTGTTGATTCCCGTTGTTGTTTCAGTTCCCAGTTTTCAGTATAATCAATCCTTCAATTTAACACGGTTAAAAGCCAAAGGGCTCTCCCGAATCTCTCAAATCAATCAACGCACAACTGGGAAACAATGGCTGGCTCAATGTCCGAAGGATTCAGGCAGGCGATGTTGAAAACAGCTCTCGATACGATCCCTAGACTCAGTGAGGATAATTATGGCGTATGGAAAGACAAGATGGATGCTATCTTGGATGTTTGTGGATGCTCTTCAGCTATCAATGACGACTCTTTGGTTCTGGAATCTGAGGTCAACGATGAAGTCAAACTATTAATCATTTCCAGACTCGAACCTTCAACTCACAATAACATCGTCACTCCCGATAACAAGAACTCCGCCAAGCTTTTATGGAAAGCCATCATCAATAAGTATGCCTCTCTGCAAGCCTCAAACTGAGCTAGGATTTTCAACGACTTCCTCTACCTTTCATTTGCCCCGGACCAGATTGAAGAGTTCATAAACAAGTCCAAAGTCTGTCTTAAGAAGATGTCCAAAGTTGGTATCATCCTTCCTAATGATATCCTGGCATACCACCTTCTCTTCAAATTTCCCAAATCGATGAAAGACATCAAACGCCAAATAATGCACACTGATCAAGAATTATCCGTCAAATACGTACTGAACCATTTAACGCAATTAAACAACAAATCTCAAGCTCAGACAACGTGGGGAAATCAATCATCTCTAACAGAAGTGGTGTTGACCAATTCCTCCAACACTCCTAATACTCATGACAAATCAAAAGAACAACGGAGATGCACAGAAGGTTCCATAACCACAAACAAGATAAGCATCACTCAGTAGACAATTGTTGGCACTTACACCCTGAAGTAGCTCCAGATTGGTGGCAAGAAGAACAAGCCAAGTGGAAATCTTGTAAAACCCAGACTAAATCGAATCCAACCGCTCATTATCTAGCTTTGCTCTCTACATGGATTGATCACGGAGATCCTAAATCCAGATTCATTCTTGACAGCGGCGCTTCTACTCACATGATCAATGACAGCCGGTACTTTGTGGATATGGTACCATGCAATAAGGAATCAATTAAAACTGGCAAGGAGGGGGCGGAAATTGAGATCAAGGGCAAAGGCACAGCGCGGCTAATTTGGAGTGGCTTCACTCTTGACCTGACTAATGTGCTCTATGTACCCAACCTGGTCATCAACCTGGTAAGTGCTGGAGCGTTTAATCGATCAGGATGCGAGTTGCAAGCAAGCAAAAATCTATTTGAAGTATCTAAAGACGGATGCAAAGTTTTCAATGGTTTGATCATGGACAACCTGTACACCTTGGAGACTCCAAAATTTGATCAAGGACTTCTCAAGGGTCATTCGGCAAATGTAACTTGGACGGCAGAAGAGGAATTAATGGAAATCCATTGCAATTACGGTCACGCCGCCATCTCAAGGTTAAAAGAGGTCACCAAACACATCCCCGCGAATGTAAAGGACAGCTTCGAGTGCATTCACTGCGTCAAGAGCAAGATAACCAAATGGGCGTTCAAAGGGACTTCTCCTAAGGCGACAAGAGTTTTTGAACATATCCATCTTGACCTCATGGGGCCGCTCAAGCCTCAATCCAAGAGTGGCCATTGGTTCATACTTAAACTAGTGGACAACATGTCAGGCTACATTGGAGCTTTTCCACTACACTCCAAGGAAGAAACCGCGGAAATAATCATCAATTTGATTGAAAAAGAATTCAGACGCCGAGGATACTATCCATTGCAAGTCTGTTCTGATGGCGGGTCGGAATTTATCAACCAAAAACTACAGGAGTTCTACGATAAAAACCATATATGCCAAGTCGCCTCGGAACCGTACCACCCCGAACACAATGGCAAGGCGGAACGAGCAAACCAGACGATTATAGAGTCAGCAAGAACTATCCTTAAGGACGCCCTCATACCAGCGAATCTGTGGCACAAATTAATCAATTCCAGCGCGCTTATGCTCAATCAGATAGCTAGAGATGATCATCCGGAATCCCCGTGGTCTCAAATACATGGGTATGCTCTACCACCATCTTATCTCAAACCCGTTGGAAGTCCATGCGTCTACCTGCTAACACAGCGAGTTTGAGGACTCAAATTCAAGGAGAAAGGGGAAGAGGGAATCCTTGTAGGCTTCAACCCTATTTTCCGCTCCTATCTTATTCTTACTAAATCATATTCTATCATTTGCTTGAAGCATGTACGATTTCTGAAAATGCCGACTCCGCAAAATTCAGTTCTAACAGTGCCCACTGATGACTGGATAGAAGGACCTCAACACAAGGACCCACGTGAAGGTCTCTGTCAAGAGGAAAACAACCAGAGGAACAATCCAGCTTTCACGGAGTACAGAGATGAGTCTGGAAGCGACTCAAGCTCTGACCCGGATGCCAACTCTTCCCCAAGTGATGAATCATTGGGCTCCAAGGATGCGGAATTGACCCCCCTTTTTCAGACTTCAATCAATGCACCTCATCCTCCTCAACCTCCTGCTACCGCGGTGACGCGATCAACAAGAACCCTCAGAGATCGGGCTACCATCAAACCTCCTCAACGTTATGGATTCTTCCATTATTACAAACCTAGAAGCTACGAAGACGCCATCCGATGCAAAGAAAGCCAAAAAGGATTGAGGCACTGGACGGAGAGCTGGCTTCAATAGAATCCTTTGATGTATGGGAAGAATATGACGGACCTGAGCCATTAAATCCCCTTTGGACGACATGGATCTTCAAAATCAAGGAGAATTTTCATGGCGATCCAGTGAAGTTCAAGGCAAGGTTATGCGTACAGGGCTTCAATCAAATAGAAGGGATTGACTATTTTGAAACCTTTGCCCCGACAGGTAAACCGTCTACTCTTCTCTTACTCCTGGTTTATGCTTTGAAATCATTGCAGAAAATTTGTCAGTTTGATGTCAAGAGCGCGTTCCTGCACTCTCCAATAGACAAGGAAGTAATTATCAGAACTCCCAAAGGTTCAAACAGATCGTCAAAATTTCTCAAGCTCAAAAAGTCGCTTTACGGACTAAAACAATCACCAAAGAACTGGTATGAAACATTGACTAATTGGTTCAAGGAGATTGGATTCTACAAATCAGCATGTGATCCATGTCTCTATCTGTTGAAGGACGGCAAGTCAAGACTGTTCTTTCACGTAGATGACTTGATCCTAGTTGGTAATGGTCTAGATTTCAAGCAAAAATTCAAAGAAAAGTTCAGAGGGTCAACGTGCCAGGATCCAAATACTATCCTTGGAATGAAGATAGAAGTGGAGGAGGACAGGATACTCCTCAGCCAACCCAACCACATCCAACATGGACTTGAAGGATTGGGACTAACCGAATCCAGAGACTCTTCGACGCCGCTTACACGCAACCTCCAACTCAAACCAGCCACCAATGAAGAAAACTCAAAATTTAGGGCACTAAACATCAATTATTGGTCAGCAATAGGATTATTGAATCATATAGCGTGTTACACCCAACCGGACGTTAGTTTCGCCGTCTCCAGTCTGGCGCGGTTCAACGTTAAACCCGGAATCACGCACTGGAACAAATTGAAGAAAACCTGGAAATATCTCAAATTGACTCAACACTACAAACTCGAACTCAAACATGTCTCTCTTGCAGAGCCCCTGGAAGTTTTCTCAGACGCGTCCTGGGCTGATGACCCTGGTACTCAAAAGTCACAAACAGGCTACTTGTGCACAGTATTTGGCAGCCTGGTAGCTTGGAACAGCTGCAAACAACAGAACATTACCTGGTCTTCTACCAATGCTGAACTGAATGCGCTAGTGGACTCTTATCACAAGGCCACATGGATCAAGGCGCTAATTAACAATATCTTCAACCTCTCATTATCTGAAATACCCCTCAACATCAACAATAGCGGACTGGATGATAAAATTTGCAAGTTCGGCTCGAACTCCAAAACCAGACACTTAGACTTAAAGACTAAGGGAATGAAACACGAGCTCCAAGCCCAGCGGATCAAAATTAACCTCGTGAAATCCACACAAATGGTAGCGGATGCACTAACTAAGGCATCATCGCTACAAAGTATTGAACTTCTGCTTCCTTTCATCAACTCAAGTCTTTCGTGATTTTTTTGTTGTTTTCTTATTTCTTTCATTTCTTGTAACTCTCAGTTGTAATATCTCTCCGGGCATGGTGGGGTGTTAAGTTGTGACATCTGTCCACTGGACACGCGGGCGCGGGTCTCAGACAGACAGGGAGCAGTGTGGACGCTTCTAATCTCTCCATACTCTGAACTACTTCAAACCTTCACCAAGTTACTTAGTAGACCACTCGACAGGGATTCATGGGATGGTTTTCTCATAATGACGACCATCTCGACCTTATTCAACCTGAACCTATGACCGTCTCAATCATTCATCCTCAGCTCTTCTTATCTTTTGTCCTCATCTCAATATCCTGCTCCGCATCTGTCTGCCTGAGATCACCCATCTAGCCTTGTCTGCGTGCCCGGTGAGATACTCACAACTTTTTCCCATCTTAAACATTCCTTCTTTTCCTCGTGTTAAATGTTCTGGTTTCTTTCATGAATTATCCAGTCTCATCACCGTATCATTGTCACTGTCACTCCTCACAAAGCCTCAACTTAATAAACCCCAGCTTCCCAACCTCAACTCTTCGAACACTCGACTCAACTGCCATGTGCCTGATGTTTGTTTCTGATTCTCAATCTCCTAGTTTCATACTTCTTGTTGATTCCCGTTGTTGTTTCAGTTCCCAGTTTTCAGTATAATCAATCCTTCAATTTAAAATTAACCCCAGCCAAGCTCTAGTACCATTGAATTTAAGCTTAAGTAAGGCTAAATTAATTTTTTAAAAAAAATATTTTTTTATTTTTTTTTACCTTTTTCAAAGTCTTTTTGACAAAAACTTACATCTTTTTTTGAATTATGTTGCAAAAAAGACCCCAAACCCGCGCGACAGTACAAGCTCCATCTTATGGACCTATTCCTGGAGGAACGCCCAACCATACAAGTGCCCCTAGCAAGCACAATGAGGGGGCTCAAACCAGCAATATGAGTGCTTCAAGAAATGCCAGCACCCGTGCCTTCAACTCAACCAACAAAGCGTTGGAGATCAGTCCCTCTCCCCCACAGTTTTCCCACGCAGTCACCCCTCCTGCCACGCCTCCCACTCTGGAACTAGTCAAAGAGTCTAAAATCAAAGAGTTGGTGAAGGATCATGTGAGTCATTGGGAGGCTTACAAGCTAGCCCACAAACAGGAGGACTCAGCATCTATGAGAAAGGCCATATCACGGGCCAAGTCCTCTCAAATAGCCCTGCAGAAATTAATCCCCAGGGCAGAGGTGGAGAAATACGTGGAGAAATGGAACCCCTGGGACCAATTAGCCAAATTAAAGGGAAAAGACCCCAAAAAGTTGAGGTCTTCACATCATCAAAGAATGAGAAACCCAAAAGATTGGAACAATATCATATCTCTAGCCCAGAAATGGAAGAAAGTCTATCACAACTAGGATCTGATGATATTACACAGTTGTTTAACAAATTTTTTGATGATTTCTTTTACAACTTTAAAATCTTGAGCAGCAACATTGATAATATTCATAAACAACTTGATAAAGTCCTCCTGAATACTAACATAATGATCCAAGGTCAAGCTGACCATATGAAAACTAATGAGTCTGAAACCAAGGTATTAAAATACAAAAATTGTCAGCCTCCTGGATGCAAAGACCCTAGCTATCCTTTAGCTACCAGAGGTGATAGAATAACTAATAATTATCTTATTTAATAAATGCAGCAAAAAACCGTAAAATATTTGGATTAAGCTTATTGCAAGGTTAAGTGGTTTGGTTATGGTTTATTGTCTTAAATCAATATGGATAAATTGATTATTAAATATTTTTATAGAGGGGCAACATTTATATTGGGGATCTTTAACACATCTCTTTAGGGATTTCAGTATGAAAACACGTATTCCTGGTTACTTTGGGCTCTTTATTTTAAAGGATATTTTAACCAAAGATAATATGTATATAAAATAAACGGTGGAGTGGCAGGGACTTTTTACCAAGCTGCCACAACAGAGAAAGGATAATAAAACTCAATGGTATATTATTAAATCCTTTGGATATCTGTTTGAGACATAAACTGATGGGTTAAACCTGTATACTGGGGTTATAAGGTTGTTCAGCAGTTTTAATTGATGAAAAAGAGGTTGAGGATGGATATTATTGATCAGAATTAGCCACAAGTCACTTGATTATCCCTTATAAGTACTTTATTACCTTGGAACGGTGTCTGGATATGAATATTACTGCGTCTCTGTTCATCAATATCCTCAAAAGGGCTCTTTATTTATAGCTTTTGGAGTCCCAATATTGTCCTTCTGAGGGGTACGGGGGCTCAGAGGGACGTACACCAAGGCTAGCAGGGTAACTAGGGGTATCCTGTTACGTTTTCTTGGTGCTATTGCACGGGTAGCATCTAATTCCTCAGGGTATGGGAATTATTCTACTTTATAATAGATATTACGACGTGTGAATAACACTAATCTGTCCCATTTATGTATTATTTAATTAATTATACTTACTAAATGTTCCCAGTAATTTAATAATTATATAAATAGACCTTTCTATGGACATCCTGATGTCAGTTGAGTTCTCATTATGTAGTAAATAACTGGAGTAAAGTCATGATATTAATTTTACTCCTTATTTTTGAGTTCCAGTTGATTCACTAAAATAATTAATTAAATATATAAGTCATGGGATTTCATGTAATATTGTTACATCATTAGTTTTCTTAGTATGTCACAAAGATATTGATGTCTAGGAATTCTCATAAAAGTATATTGAAGTATTAAAATATATTTTGAGAAGTTGTCATTGTCTAATTTTTGACATTCTTGGTACTTTGAATTATATTTAATAAAAAATACGTATAAGATTTATTCAAGTATTTTTATATATTATTATGTACATTTAGACTATTTACTATCCACAGGAACGTTTATTACATATTAAGAATGTTCCTGTGTGGGTTGTAGCATGTTTAAGCGGTACCTAAGCCTCTCAGGCTGCCTGTCACTCTGTCAACCCATAGTCCCGCAGCTGCTTTGTGGTAGTCCAAACCTGTCCTATAGCCATCAGAGTCACTTTTCTAGTGTAACAACAGCTCAATCCCTTAAATTAACCTCAGAATTGGATTCTACATCACAAATTACCCATAGTCACTCAGCCAAAGTACCCCACTATTTCTCATGGATTAGAAGATACAGTCCAACAAACCTCCAACTGTGGCAAACTCATACCCAAACAGGTGTCACATCTCTGTAGAAGAAACAAGAAATACCTTTTAAACTCTAAAATACATGCCAGTAACAGCTTAAACTCAATAGCAGGACCATACACCAACCCTGTCACCCCAACCAGAATACAGCAATACAGATACAGGAGGCAGTGCAGCTAGTTCAGCTCCTATCACCTCACCAAGAAAGCAAGCAAATATACATACAGGAGGCTGTGCAGAAGTGTACAGGAACAGTGAAGGAAGGAGGAAGTGGAACCAGTCTCAACCAGGACCAAAAAAAATTAGCAAACATACATACAGAAGGCTGTGCAGAAGTATACAGTAGCAATATATGCAGGAGGAAGTGGAACCAGGCTGAACCAGAACCATGCATTAACAAACAACCTCAGGACCACACAGCAATTTATGCAGAAATTAGCATGTTATGCCAAAAAGACTACCAGTACAAGTACCACAGGCCTACCCAGCAATATATGCAGGCAGTCAGAACCATGCAGTATCAACCCACCACAGCACCACACAGCTATTTATGTAGTCAGAAGCATGTGATACCCAGCAAACCACCAGTAACAACAAACCCCAGAACTACCCAGCAATATATGCAGGCAGTCAAGACCATGCAGAACCAAACAAATCACCAGTGAATGAACAGCAGCACATGTAGGGAGAATCAAGTAGCACCAGTCCAACCATAAGTACTGCACAGGAATACATTGTATCTGCACTTCACAGCAGTTTATGCAGGGCTGTGCATGCATAAAACCCCTGTACCAGCTTTTCCCAACCAACAGAAATGCCTCATGTAACTTTACAAGCCTTTTTCAACCAGCTAAAATGTCTCATTTAATTGTAGCTCACTGTTCCTCACCAGAACAGGGAGAACCCTCAGGGGCAGCCTTGAGCACCCCTGGGGTCAGGATTTTCTATTTAAGGAGGGCCTCTCTGCCCTATCCAAGTTGTATCATCACCCATCTCAGTATGCCATCTGGCCATTAGCTATTCCCATCCACCCTATCAGGCCTTCTTGGCCCATCCATCTGTGGTACCTACCCAGATAAATATTAGTAGTGAATCAGTTATAAAGGAAAACAAGAAATCAGAAACCAAGTTATTACCCGTCTTTAACCAATTAAACCACCCATCAGGTGCTTGAATAAGGGTTATTCTGTGACCTTAATATTCAGCACCATATTAAAGAAAACCCACCCATTAGTTAGTAAATAACCCTTACAAAGAAAGAGAGAAAAACAAAAAGAAACTACCAACCCTTTCTCTACCCAGTCCCCTGTGGGTAAACCCATCCTTGTGTCAGCCTGCTACTTAGCACAGAGCAACCTGACAAAGCAACAACAATAATAATATTAACAAAAATAAAAAGAACAAAAAAATAAATAAATAAAATTATTATAAAATGAAGGAGTAGGAAATCCATAAAATATTATTGCAGAAATGGATTCCCCACCCAATATAAGGTAGGGTCACTCACTGACCCCATCCTTGAATTCTTACTCCTTATATTTTTTAATTAATTCAAAAGAAAATGGTAAATGACCATGGCACCAATATGGCACCTTTTGGCCATTTTAATACTTCACATGATATGTCATGTATAGGTTTCACACCTAAATTTCAGTCAAAATCCAGGTGTTGTGTGTAGTTAAGGAGTTACACAGGGAATTGTGTTTTGTCACAATTCCCGCACGCAGCCCCGCGTCCCTACAGCGCTGGACTCCCGCGCACCCAAACTCCCGCGCGCAGTTGATCCCTCCCGCGCGCAGGTAATCCCGTGACCTAGTCACGCGCGCAGCGGATCAGTCCCCGCGCGCATCTGAATGGACTGATCCCCGCGCCTAGCCTGCCGTGATCAGTCTGACAGCCAGGTACCGCTCAGAGGAACTACAACCTAGTAGGATCTACTCTAAACATGTAAAGCTACCAAAAAAGCGTAGATCATAGTTTAAAAACCTTAAAAGTCAATTAAAATTAGTTATTTACTAATTTTTAGTATTTTTTATTAATTAAATAGAAGATCCAGACTCACCACGTCATGAGCTGATCAGAACCTTCAAAGACCACAAAACTACACAAGGAGTGGTCATAAAAATTATTAAAAATTACATACAGGATCAGCAGATGATGGAGAATCAATAAAAATTCACGTGTGCTCACTTTGAACCAGTACTTACAGTACAAATTGAGGATCAGTGCAGGATCAGCAAAATGATTGATCTGTTGATTAACAGATCCTGCAGCTAAAAAAGAGCTGTTCCTTGACAGATCTAAGGCCAGCAGGCTAACAGGACCCTGAGGACGTGCCAATCTTGCCCTGACTGCCCCTCTAGCCTCAGCCCATGGCTAATACCCCCTCTAGAGGCCCTCAAGCACCCAAAAAGGAATATTTAAACAGGCTCTTTTTGCCCTTTTGTTCCCAATCAGTAATCAGTTATCAGAAATATTATTATTATCAATCATACATTGTATCATTGTTAGTCAAGTGCTAATCAAGAAGAAAGCAAGTGATTTATGATCTAGTCTGAAGTATTATTATTATTATTTTCTAAATAACTATCAAGAACCAGAAGTTTGAACCAGCCACCAACCCCATCTGTTCTGAAGCTTCTTACCTGAATCTTTGCAGGTTTTCTGTGGATTACTTCCCAAGTAAGTTGTTCCCTTCCTTCTCTGGGTTTGTGTGCTGTTTTACCCGCCCAAATTAGTGGATAAGGCCTTAGAAGGCACCCATCTTCATTCCAAGGTTATAAACTGCCTAAGGAGGCCCCTTGAGGAGAGGTTGCCAAGTCTGTAAAGACCACCAGTAGTATATTACTGTGGCCCCTCTTTTTATATTATATTTAAAATATTTATAAACAAACCAATTAAACCTTGCACTTGCTCTTACCATATTATTATTGGAGCTGTAAAGTGTTCATTCTTTGGAATATGATTGCTCCAAATTCTTTTATCACTCTTTGTAGCTAAAGGACTGCAAGGTTCCTGGTATCAGATAGCTGACACCTTGGGACCTCTCCTGAAAAAGCCTTTGATAAAACCTTGAAAATTTTAATATTGGGGTATTGGTTAAGATCAAACATATCTGATCAATAAATTAACCAATAGTCCAATACATCTGGTCTATTCTTCAATAAATCCTACCAGTATCACAGTTAATAATCAATCTAGGTCTGATCTGAGACCTATATTAAGTCTCAAAGAAACCAGCCATTAATTTAAATAAATTATTGTGCAGACTTACTATAGTACTAGAAGGGAAGGCAATTCAAAACCACTCTTAGTATATACTAATACTCCAAAGGAGTAAAAGTAATACTAAATTCCCCTTCATGGACTGCCAGCAAGCTGTTTGCTAATTTTTATATAATCCCAAAGGAGTCTCTACAGCTTACTCTTTCAGAGGCCTGGGGCTCCGTACAAAACCTTGACGGAGTGAAAGGGCTGTATCTCAGCCGCATGCGGCCGCATTGGCTGCCGCGGCTGCGTCCAGGAATTGTGACAAAACACATTTGCGTCCATAACTCCTAAAATATACACAACACCTCAATTCTGACTTAATTTTAGGTGTGAAAACTATACGTGAAAATATGTGTGAAATATTTAATTGACCAAAAGCTCTATAGTGGAGCCGTAGTATTTTAGTCTTTCTTTCCTTAATTATTTAAAAATATAAGGAGTTGGATTTCAAGGGTGGGGTCAGTGAGTGAGCCTATCTAATTTTGTGTGAGAATCCAATTCTGTAATAATATTTATGGTTTTCCTAATCTTTCTTAGGTTAATTTTATTATTATTATTTTTATGTTATTTTTGTTACTCTTGCAGCTTGCTTTGCAATAGTAGCAAGCTAACAACATTGAGTCAAACAAATTCAGTATACTTGAACAATTGCACATCAATGAGTTAGAAAATAATAAGTTAAAGGATATTATCAGTGCTGAAAAAATATCCTTGATCAAGCACATCAATACCACTTACTCCTCTGGAAAAGACAAGATCCTCTTTTCCATTCAGAAGCTCAAAGGAGAAGTGAAAAAGAAAAATGATACCCCTTATGCTCACCTAGTTGATAAAATTGAACTATTGACTAACAAGTTGGATCTGGAATTAGGTATGATCAAGAATTACCTAAGAGACATCAAAGTCAATTCAACTGCTCCTCCTAGGATCCATTTGGAAGAGGTAAAGCCTACTAGGATAAGTAACACTCCTAACATTCCTCTTAATGTTGGAGCAATAAGGAATGAATCTTACAGACCCAGTCCAACTCCTGAAGTGGAAAATGCTCTGAAACTCTTACCTCCTGTAGCCAAATAGCCCAAATTCCCAGGTGAACAAGAATATAACCATATCAGTTACATCAAATTCATTGATAACACCCTTGCCTCCTAAGATTTACCAGACACTATAGCAGTGGTAAGACTTCCCAGGCTGTTTGAAGGAGTAGCCTTGGTTTGGTTCATCAAAAAAAGAGGAGAAGCAGGAACTCAGACTTGGGATTCTTGGAAAGTCCTTATCAAAGAACAATTTGGTACCAGGATATGGAAAAGAAAAATGATGAAAACCTTTGAGACCTCAATTTTTGACAATGCTAAGGACAAACATCACAAGTGGTGTTTAGAACAAAAGAAGATGTTAGATTGCTTCTACCCTGAAGCTGATAAAGAGGAAGTCAATGAATGACTCCTCAGCCTATGTCCCGGACACCTTAATCACAGTGTAAGGTGTAGAATGTCTATGGATGCTGATCTCTCCACCATTATTGGTATCCTCAAGGAAACTATTGACATGAATGGTCTTGACAAAAAGACCAATAGACCCAGGGAACATTCCCCCAAGGTTAGAGAAGAGTATAATCCAAAAACTAAGGACTCGACCAATCCCCAGTTAGAAATCACAAAGGCTTTTGAGACCAAAGAAAAGGTATTCTGGAACTGTAAAAAAACTGGACATGTAAGACCTGACTGTCCCCAGCCCAGAAGAAAGATCAATCTCATTGAAGGAGGAGATGAGGATAATGAACTCAAACCTCAACTGGATGACACTTATGGATCATTATCTGAGTATGAATTAAAGATTACTAACCCCATCAATGTCATTGAAGGAGACATAGGATCCTCCCTGGAGATCAATTCAGTCAACAAGGATTCCAATCTACCACAACAATGGACTCCCAACATGAAAATCCATTATTTTTCTGAAGCCAAGACTCTGACTCTGAAACCCTCTATTGGTAAAAGCTACACCACTGGAAAAAATTGTTATGCTACTGGACTAATCCAAGGTTCTCCCATGAAGTTACTCCTAGATAGTGGAGCCTTCTGCTCCTCTTTTGGGTCAAGTTACTTGGAGAACCAAGTCCCCAACTGGAAAGAATACTTGCTACCAGTTCCACAAGCTAATTTCAGCAGTTGAAACTCCTCTCTTAATGCTATTGGAGTATGGTCTACAGATCTCATTTTGCCCCATTCAAAAGGTTCCCTGAGACTCAAGTTTGAGTTTGTAGTACTCCAGAATGGAATTTGTGATTACTTCATTTTAGGAAATGACTCTCTTTTCCTGTATGGTATAGATGTATTCAAAAGTAAAGGAAGATACTTTACTATAGGAGGTGATTGGAAAAAGAAGTTTCAAATATGCCATTTTAATGCTCAAACCAATGATTCCACTTATCAGAAACACATGGAAACTTTAACCAGGAATACTTCACCCAAGCTGCCCTGAATGAACAACTCAGTGAAGATCAAAAATGTGATATCCTTCAGGTCTGCTTTGAGAATCAGAATGCTTTCTGCACTAAGGACCACCCTATTGGTAACATCAAAGGACATCATATGATCCTTACCTTAACTATCAAACCCCCTTACACTCCTAATCTGAGAAGACCTGCTTATCCTTCCAGTACAAAACCAAGAGCAGCCTTGGAAACTCACATCCAGGAGCTAATTGACTTACAGTTCCTGAGGAAATTAGGAAAAAATTAAAAGGTAGATATCACTACTCCTGTGATCATAGCTTGGCACAATGATAAGTCAAGAATGGTAGGAGATTTTAGGATGCTGAACAATTACGCTCAAGCAGACTATTAACCCATTCCTAGGATTAACCATGCCCTTCATAATCTCTCACAAGCTAAGTTTATTAATACCATGAACATGCTGAAAGGATTCCACCAGATCCCCATCAGCCCAGACAGTAGGAAGTTCATGAGGATCATATGTCACCTAGGTATCTATGAGTACTTGAGGATGCCCTTTGGAATAAAGAATGCTCCTTCCCACTTTCAGAGGATGATGGACACTGTACTAGGCCAGTTCATAAGGCAAGGATGGATGATGGTATATATTGATGATGTTATCATCTACACTGATGATTGGACCTCCCATATGGATAAAGTAAGACTTTTCCTAAAAACCATCTCTGCTGCAGGATTAAAAGTATCCATGAAAAAGTGCAACTTTGGATATGGTGAACTCAAAGCATTAGGTCACATAGTATCTGGTCTAACTCTTACAGCTGACCAAAGCAAAATAGCAGCTGTTACGAACAGGCCAATGCCTCAGAAAAAAACTGAACTCCTGTCCTTTATCAGTTTCTGCAGCTACTATAGGAAGTATCTACCCAAGTTTGCATTACTAACTAGGTGTTTGTATGAGATTTGAAACAAAAATATCCTTTTTGAAATGACTCATGAAAGAGTTAAAAACTATGAGGAACTCAAGGTGGCTACGACTACTGCCCTTGTACTAATACAACCTGATTACAGTAAACCCTTTGTACTATATATTGATGCCAGCATGGAAGGGCTAGGCGCTGCACTTCATCAAGAAGTCATATAAAAAAATAGACCAGTAGAAAAACCAATACTATTTATCTCTAGACAAGTGAAGGACACAGAGAAAAGATATGGTTCCAGTCAAATGGAATGCCTAGCTCTAGTATGGGCCTTAGAAAAGCTCCATTACTATCTGGAAGGTACTAAATTTGTGGTTATTACGGATTGCAATGCTTTTAGAACCCTGATGAACATGAAGACTCCCAGCAGGCACATGTTAAGATTGCAAATAGCTATCAAACAGTACAGAGACAAATTACAATAGTAAATCAAGCTGGGAACAAACACCAGAATGCTGAAAGTCTGAGTAGGAATGCTCTACGCAATGACCCAAGGAAACCTGCTTATGACCCAAAGGATAATGATATCTTCCCTATCCTTAACATTAACATGTTTAACGTTGAAGTTCCTTTAATGGGAATCGACATTTGTGAATTGGATGAATCCTTGTTCAACTCAATCAAAGAATCTTACAATTCTGGCATGAAAACTCTGATCACCATTATTGAAAGTACTTCTCCACCATCTGAATTGATCAATAGTCTACCTGAACCCCTCTTGAAACCATACAAAGCCGGAAGGTTCACCATATGGGATGGTCTAGTATACTACAGGTATCAACATTCAAGCGTTATAGTCTTAACTAAGGATTACCATATCAAAAACATCCTGGATGAATGCCATTATAACTGCTCATCTGTTCATTTATCCCCTGATAGAACCTTAGATAAGGTTAAACAAACTGCTTGGTGGATCATTTGGAGAGACTCCACTATCCAGTGTGTTACTAGTTGTGAAAATTGTCAGAAGTCCAACAGGACCACTGGGAAAAGGTTTTGTCTACTACAAAAGATTGCTGAACCCAAGAAAAGATGGGAAATCATCAACATGGACTTTGTAACTGGACTACCACCAGGGGGAGCCTATTCCTACAACTCAGTCCTAGTCATCATGGATGGGTTCTCGAAGAAAGCAAAGTTTCTACCTAATCACAAGGAAGACACTGCTATGGAAGTTTCCCTATTATTTTTTAACAGCCTCATTGCTGATGTTGTAGTTCCCAAGATCATTATTGGTGACAGAGATCCTAAATTCACCTCTGAGTTCTGGAGAAATCTTCATGGCATTCTGCAAACCACCTTAGATTTCTCTACAGCTTATCACCCTCAGACGGATGGCTTAGCTGAAAGAATGATTCAGACCCTGGAAAACATGCTCAGGAGATTCTGCTGCTTTGGTCTAGATTATAAGAATACTGATGGGTACTGCCATGACTGGGTCAGCCTCTTGCCTGCTCTAGAAATGGCTTAAAACAGCAGCAAACATTCTTCCACCAAGGAAGCCCCCTATGTACTGGAGAGAGGGTGGATTCCTAAATTACCCAAGGATAACCTGAATCAGCAGCTAACCAATATCCACCCCATGTCACTTGAATTCAAGAATATGATAGATACAGCCAACAAACATACTGAAAAATGCGTTCAAGAAGCTTTTGAGTACAACCAACAGGGATGGGACAAAACCCATAAAGAACCCAACTTCAAGGTTGGTGATCAACTCTTAGTTTCTACCACCAATTTCACTAACTTAGCTGGAAACAAGAAACTCAGACCTGCATTTGTTGGACCATTCACTATTAAGAAAATCCATGGAAAGAATGCTGTGGAAGTAATTATCAGTGATGGACTTTCCAGAAAGCACCCATTCTTCCCAGTAAGCCTTGTCAAACAGTACCAACCTTGAGAAGGAGAACACACTCTGTCAACAGCAATTCCTATTGCAGATGAAACTGAGAAAGAAAAAGGAAAAATAAGAAAAATCCTTAAAGGCAAGAAAGAAAGGATAAATGGGAAAGAAGTCAGACACAATCTAGTCAGATAAAAATGAGAATCTTCTGACAAAGATGAATGGTTACCTGGAAATAAAATTCCAGATGGACCTATCCACTTAAGAAATTACAGAGCCAATAAAAGACATTGAGCCCCAAATGTTTTTTTCAGATATAGACATATCTTGGAGTGGGGGAACGTCAGCTTGCTACTTGGACAGAGCAACCTGTCAAAGCAGATTTCAAACAGCAAAAAAATAATAAAATTAGAAAGAGTGAGAAATGTATGAAAGTTATTACAGAAATAGATTTCCCACCCAAAATTGAGTAGGGTCACTCACTGACCCCACACTTGAATTCTAACTCCTTACATTTTTAAATAATTATTAAACAAAATGACCAACAGACCACAAAACCACCATGGCACCTTTTGGCCATTTTGAAATTTCACACATTATGCCATGCATAGGTTTCACACCTAAAATTCAGTCAGAATTGAGATGTTGTGTATATTTTAGGAGTTACAGGCGGATTTGTGTTGTGTCACAATTCCTGCGTGCAGCCCCGCATTCATACAGTAAGGGTACATGTGCCTGACACTCAATATGTAGGCGCATGTCAAATGGCCTGCATGCAAAATGGCTGACTGGCCGCAGACAATGTTGGGATTACTGTCATTTCATTATTAATCCCATTTAGTTTCTTCTTAGTCTCTTTATCATTTTCTATTTTGTTTTATTTTTTTTCTTTCTAATCCTCTTTCTTTTCTTTATTTTCATCTTTCATCTATTCTATTTTCACATGTCACTCTAAAATCTTCCATAACAAATCCCTTCTCAATCATCAACAGCGCGTTTCCTTTTCTGATTATTCAATATTAATTTTGATCTCAACATGTCACACTGCCTGTGAAATCTCAACTACCAATGTATACCTGAGGACAGAACCCGCGCCTAGTAGAAGGATCTCTTTCCTCATCCTTCTACTTTCCGCGTTCTTTCTGCTTTTCCTCAGGTAAGTCTTGTGTTTCCTTTATTTCCTTTTTTTCATTTTCATATAATCTCTTTTTACTCATGAAATCCTCATCCTTCTACTTTCCGCGTTCTTTCTTCTTTTCCTCAGCTCAACAGGTTATGAGCCCAGAGTCGCCAGACAACCCATTTAACTAAATCAATCATTAATCTTAGAAAGATCCGGCACTAAACGTGTTGTTATAAACTTTTAACTATGGAAGACGGACAAAATGGTCACCCAGTGCTCAAAACTCCATCTTTTCTTCCTCTTAGCTCACCTGGATCCGAATTGAACCATCCCGATTGGTCCATGATCCTGCAAATCCATTTCCGAGGAACTGGCGTAGGATACTTACTTACTAACAATGCATCCAAGATTAACCTTGAATCATGGACTAAGGATAACCTAGCAGTATGTTTGGTCATATCAAGATTGATCAATCCTTCAAACTTTCAGTTCATACGAAAACATGAAGAAAGTGCCATAGGGATGTGGAACGCTCTACGAGACGCCCATCAAGACAATTCCTCAGGCGGACGATGTACTGGTTAAGAAAATTACTCCTGACTAGACTTAACGACAAAGAAATGACCACCCACCTTTCCGAAACAACCTTGTATGGTGAAAAACTTGCTTCCTTGATTACCGCCGAAAATCCTCTTACAGCCGATGATCTTCTGTCCACCGCAATTCTACTGTCACTCCCAGACGACTGGTTAGGATGCGTTTTGAGTATGATGAATGAGGAATCTATCCCATCATCTAAACTTATTAATGCACTCAAACAAGAACATTTAAGAAGACAAACCAGGAGCAAAGATCTTCAAGCTGCTAGCTTTGCAAAGCAAACCTTGTCAAACCACCATGGACCTCAAAATCAACAAGACAATAACCATCAAACCCAACCCAAAAATTATTTCTGTATCAATTGTAAAACCGAGGGACATTCTTTCTCAAGATGCCCCGAGGTTCTTGAGGCTCTTGCTCTCTCAAGAAGAAACAAGCAGCGCAACCAAACTAAACCGACGGTTTCGACAAATCACAAAGCGAGTCTTGCAAAGGCCAATGAAGACAAAGAGGACAATTTTTCCAATTCAGAAATAATCATCCACGCCGGATATGCCTCCTGTAATCTCGCACAGTCAAGCTCAAACTCAGTCGGGAATTCAGATTTCAACCTTGACTCTGGTTGTTCACTTTCTATGACCCCTCACTTATGGCAACTGGATTCTCCAAAATCGAAGTCAACCACCATCCAACTGGCCAATGGATCTTCCATAAACTCAACTAAAGAAGGCTCCATGTCTCTGCTTGTCGGTGCGGTCAAGGCTCTACTTGTACCCAATCTTCATGAACCCTTAATGTCAATCTTGAGTATCTGCGATGCAGGTTATCAAGTTAATTTCACCTCCTCCGGATGCGAAATTCAACAACGACAATCATCAGCCAACAATAACTCAATCACCCTCCAAGGATACAGCAAAGGCAACCTCTACTATCTTCCAAGAAAATTTGTGAGCCACCAAGAGACAGCTCTCTCAACTTTTTCCAACCTCCTTGATGACAGTCTTTTTGGTTATCACTGTAGGTTTTCTCATCTTAATCTGAAGTCGCTTCAAAAATTACTCAAGTCCCTTGGAATCACACCAAAGCCCAACAACAAACTAGACGTAAAACAGTGCACGACCTGTATTCAATCTAAGATGTTGCAAAATCCATTTCATTCAAGATTAAGCTACCGATCCAATACACCAGGTGAAATTGTACACTCCGATTTGTGCAGTTTTGAAGTAAACTCAAGAGAAGGCTTCAAGTATTTCATCAAATTCATTGATTACTGCTCTAAAGCTCTTTTTGCCTATCCCCTACGTTTCAAATCAGATGCTTCCAACTTGATTAAATCTTTCATTTTGTTTTTCGAGGCAGAATTCCATCACCCTGTTCTATCTCTTTGCACTGACAATGGTGGCAAATACATCAATACAAATTTGCAAGAATTTCTTCTGTCCAAAGGCATTTGTCACGAACCTGGCCCTCCCCACTCCCCTCAATTGAACGGTGTAGCTGAACGCTCAAACCAAACTATTCTCAACCTAATCCGATGTTCTCTGTCATCCTCACATTTACCAAAGTCGTACTGGTCCGATGCGCTAAGCCACTCCCTCTTTGCTTTCAATTCTTACCCCTGCAAAACACCACATGGTTTCGTGTCACCAAATTCAATTCTCAAACATAACGATGTCTCCCCTAGCTATCTTCATCCTTTTGGTTGCCTGGTATGGTACAAGGTACCCGAGCCAAATTGATCCAAACTTGACCCGAAAGGTCGTAAAGCAGTCCTCCTCTCTTATCTCTCAGATGGAAATGGTTATTGTATACTAGATCTTGAAAATCGTAAAATTATAAAATCTAGGGATGTCATTTTCAACGACACCTGTTTCCCTTACGTCGGTTCTTGTCAAAACCCCGCTGATACGTCTTCTCTCATTCCCCCCGCCGAAATTTCTTGGCCGATTGATTCCGCTCTTTCTAACAAGTCTCCTCCTGTCTCCGAGGTTGTCTCCTCTCCTGATGTCAACCTTCCTGCGCAGTCTCCGTCACCTAGTCTTTTAACACCTGCCTCTCCTGTTCTTTCCCCTCATCTCCCGTCTTTGCCCCGTGTTTCCTCCCGGCCCTCTGTTGGTCTTCCCCCTTTTTCTTCTGTTCCCCGTTCCAGATCTTTGACCACCACCAACAGCTCAATCTTCCCCCCCCTCTTTCCTCCACTCCCTCTTTGCCCATTGCCTTCTCTCCTTCTCCCTTTCCCCCCCTCTCTCTTCTCCTCCTTCTCCATCTCCTGCTCCCTCTCAGGAATCCGCCCTTCCTGCTCCTCTTTCTTCATCCCCGCCTCTCCAGATCAATCCTCCCTCAATTCCTTCAAGGTTTTCTCCCCCCCCGCGACGTTCCTCCAGGACCTCTCGTGCTCCTGCCCGCTTTCAAAACTACTCACGGTCTGCCTCAATTAAAGATGACGTTTTAGCTCCAAAGACCTGGAAACAGCTCATGAAAAACCCCCATCGCTCCCGTTGGATGCTCTTGGCTCATGAAGAAATCTCTTCCTTGCGTGGCATGAACACCTGGACTCTAGTTCCCCCCCCCCCCAAAGGGTCAAAAAATTATTCAATGCAAATGGGTTTTCAAGGTGAAACAAAAACCCAACGGTTTGATAATCAAACTCAAGGCTCGTCTTGTTGCCATGGGTTTCACCCAGGTCCAGGGTCTCAACTTTTCCAAAGTCTTTGCTCCGACTCTTTTCCTCGAAACACTCTGCCTCCTGCTCAGCCTTCTTGGCACCAAAGGTTGGGTCGGTCGCCAGGTTGATTTTTAGACCGTGTTCCTCAACGGCCATCTAGAAGAACCCATCTACATGTCCCAACCACCAGGTTTTGAAGATCCAGCACATCCGGACTGGGTATGCAAGGTCTCAAGGGCCATTTATGGTTTGAAACAGTCTCCTTGGCAATGGAACGTCGAGCTCAATTCCGCCCTTCTCTCCCTTGGCCTTACCAGGTTGTCCTATGATCCTTCTCTATATTTCAAACTGCGTGATGGTACATTGGTAGATGCTGTCACTGCTCACGTGGATGATCTTGCCATCGTCGGAACCCTGGATTTTGTCTCCCCCTTCATTGCAAGCATCGGAAAGCGTTTTGCAATTGGATCTGACAAGGATCTCTCTCTTTTCCTCTCCATATCTATTCAGCGTGACCTGAAATCCAGGACATTCTTGCTGGGGCAAGAGCACTACATCACCTCCGTCGCATCCACATTTCTCCCTCCACACTCTCCCTCTGTCATCTCTCCTACCAGTCTCACTTTCAAGTCTTTAGTAAGACGCAGAGTTGGTGATTCGCCATCCCCACCTCAATAAAACCAACTTATTGGTTCTCTCCTCTGGATTTCTCAGTGTACTCATCTGGATGTCTCTTTTGCAGTAAACAAGCTTTCACAATTTCTTCAAGATCCATCCGTCGAACATTGGGAAGCAGCGCTCCGGGTCCTTAAATATCTCTCTGCCACCAAATCAATGTGTCTAACTCTTGGTGGCCCCGATCTAACTTTGGCTGGTTTCGCGGATTCCGACTGGGCTGAAGATCGCGACAATCGTCTTTCCATTTCAGGCTATGTTTTCCGAGTTGGGTCTTGTTCTGTCTCCTGGAGGTCCAAAAAACAACCTACGGTTTCGCTGTCGAGCTCTGAGGCAGAATATAAAGCTCTCTTGGATTGCTGCAAGGAGGGGCTATGGCTTTGGAACGTAATGGTTGAACTACACCTCCGTGACTCCAGCCCAGTCCCGCTCTATGTCAACAATGAAGGTGCCGAGGCTCTCGCGAAGAATCCTGAACATCATTTGCGCACAAAATATATCAACGCTCGTCATCACTTCATTTGTGAATGCGTGGCTCAAAACTTCTTCACGGTACATCATGTAGGAACAAAACAAATGATTGCGGATATGCTAACCAAGCCGCTGCCCCGAGTCCTGCTCAAAACACATCAACTCTTATTTGGTCTTACAGCGGTTGGTTAGCAAGGGGGGGTGTTGGGATTACTGTCATTTCATTATTAATCCCAT
This sequence comes from Puccinia polysora, assembly GCA_025617555.3. Classification (NCBI taxonomy): domain Eukaryota; kingdom Fungi; phylum Basidiomycota; class Pucciniomycetes; order Pucciniales; family Pucciniaceae; genus Puccinia; species Puccinia polysora. The sequence goes on from CM062624.1 coordinate 22,772,281, forward strand.
TTAGTTTCTTCTTAGTCTCTTTATCATTTTCTATTTTGTTTTATTTTTTTTCTTTCTAATCCTCTTTCTTTTCTTTATTTTCATCTTTAATCTATTCTATTTTCACATGTCACTCTAAAGTCTTCCATAACAAATCCCTTCTCAATCATCAACAGCGCATTTCCTTTTCTGATTATTCAATATTCATTTTGATCTCAATATGTCACACTGCCTGTGAAATCTCAACTACCAATGTATACCTGAGGACAGAACCCGCGCCTAGTAGAAGGATCTCTTTCCTCATCCTTCTACTTTCCGCGTTCTTTCTGCTTTTCCTCAGGTAAGTCTTGTGTTTCCTTTATTTCCTTTTTTTCATTTTCATATCATCTCTTTTTACTCATGAAATCCTCATCCTTCTACTTTCCGCGTTCTTTCTGCTTTTCCTCAGCTCAACAGACAACACATTCCCGCACGCATCTGTCAAGCCTGCGCGCGTCAACAAAGATTGTACTAAGCCTGACAGCCAGGTACCGCAGGAACAGGCTACAACCTGCATGCATACATCATGTATATGTAAAAACTTGACTTCCGGACAGAGTGATGTCTGAAACCTAAGAATATTGAATGAAAAAAATGAAAATCAAAATATAAAGCACATAAATTGTGGGAAACAATAAGGAAGGTTGTCATGTAAATGAGATTGCCAGATCTTTATGAACCACAAAACACAAAAAGGAATTAACCTAAAAATTATTAAAAATTCCCAAAATGTGCAGAGGATGCCGTGAAATATAGTAATACCCACTTCTACCTATGTCACTTAAAATAAATTAATACAAAATTAGAAAAAGTGTCTGAATCATAAAAATAACAAATTAACATTTCAACACCTTCTGAAAATTATTTCAAAAAGAAATATGACATAGAAAAGGCCAGCAGATTAACAGCACCAGAACTACATTCCAAACTAGCCCTGGCCAGCCTGCTAGCCTGAGCACCCAAGAACAAACCTCTCTACATGCCCTGAGAAGGTCTTGTTACCCTAAAAAGGTATATAAACAACCCTTTTAGGTGATTGAAACCCTAGTAATTTTTAAGTATTAATCCAGACCCTTTTCCATCTGTGATAAATTGTTTATTCAAGATAAACAAGTGATATATGGCTATAGTCTGATAGTACTATCAATAATTCTGTCCCCAACATTGATTCTGTGAAGAATATCAGCAAATAACCCCAATAATTGTCCTGAGACCCTTTCAACCGTGAATTTCTGCAAGCTTCTTGGATTAAGTACTTAAAATAGTAAGTTTTCTTCTCCTTGCAAACCAGGCATAAGTGCTGTAAGACAGCCATTCCACCCAACCCCTTGAGTTAGTCTTTTGTGAGCAATAATTTAAGACCTCATTGCCCCAAGGTCTTTACATGGCTAAAAGAGCCCCTTGAAGAGAGGTTGTTATCCAATAAAGATCCCCAGTTTGCACAAACTGTGGCCCCTCTTGAAAAATATATATTTAAACAAATTTAATCCAACCAAACCAACCAAACTTTTCACTTGCTTTTAAATCAATTATTTGAGCATTTTAATGTAATTTTCTTGGAATTATTATTCCAACACCAATATCACTTTCTGTAGCTAAAGGATGGCAAAGTTCCTGGCATCAGGAAGCTGACAGAGGGGAAGGCTACTTAAAACTTAACCTCATCTCGGATCTAGGAGGGAGGAGGAGATCATCAACAGGATTATCACAGGAGGTTGGAAGGACTCTTTACACTCATCTCTCTCCATCACTCAGTTGTGGGGTGAAAAGTCACACTCAGGTTTTACAGAAGCAAGAGATCAATAACTTTCAAACTTGAGAACCATTAAAGGAGAATTCCTCTTCTGAATTCCACAGCGGGTTGCGTTTGCCAGTCCTGCGGTCATTCATAACAACCATGGTTGCTGCCTTGCTTGTGCGCTCCTGGTGCAAGTGACTCCTCCCTGTGCGGAGGCATCTTGTAGTGGCGCGGGGTGCTGCACAATTTAGTTGCTTCATGAATTGTCCCCCAAGCTTTTTAGCTTTTTTCTAGTGTACCTTGCCACCCATTTGTACAGGAAGGAGTGATGTTACTGGCGCTCCCCTATTTCCCTTATTTTTATCTTTTATTGTAAGTTTATTATTCCCAGTTTATGAGTATGTGTCTTGTGATCTCACACTGTCACTTCCCTTCTCTTTGCATGATTGTCTCCTTCTGCCATCTAAATGGCTGTAGGATAGTCCTTCATCCATTCCAATTGGTTCCATACTCAGTACGTTGAGACGCCAATACGTTGACTGGCTTGTTTACATATGGTTGTGAGTCACCTTTCAATTTGCTTTTTTTTAATTTATCTTTGTTACTAATGCCGTGCTTTTCCCCCCTTTTTATCACCCCCCTCTGCCAGGGGTGCTTACCCTCCTTTTCTGATTCCAACATGGGTGGTCATGCTGCTATGCTGTTCTTCCAAATCTACATCCATGCACCAAGGTATGCTTTATTTGTCCTTTTTGTGTTTTTGTTGTTGTTTTTGTTGTTTTTGTTGTTTGTTTTGGATCTTTTGAGTCCCTCCTGTTTTCTTATTTGGCTTCTCACTGTTGTTAATTTTTTAATTTGTTGGTCCTGGTGTTATTTGCTTCTTCCTTCAATTTATCTTGCATCCCTCTTGGGGCGCAGTCCCCCTCAAGCTACTCTTGGTTCCCATCTGGCGGTGTGCTATGCGCTCTTATAGTCAAGTTGTGGTCCAGTCATCTGCAAGAATTGGGATGGGCTTCTGGGGCCCGGGTAAGTTCCTCCCCTCTCTTTCTATTGTCTCTCCCCTCCTTTCTAGGTGAGGTCCTCAAATATTTAAGGGGGGCCTTTTGTTGGTAGATATATGCCCTTGCCATACATCTGTCCTCCATCCTCTCTCCCTGTTGTTCCAGAGTGGGTCATGTCCTCCTCCTTTTTTTTTGTTGCTAGGGCAGATGCTGACCCTTCCCGTTGTTGTTGAAACCTCCAAATGTGAACTTTCCAAAGCCGGTGCTACCCTGTCCTATCATGATGAGATATATATATACATTGTTGTACATACGTATAATTAAATAAATAATTTTTTATTATAAGTATAAATGCCTATTTTTTTAATATATAAATATATATTTGCCATGAATATATTTTTTTTGATCACTTATAGCTATGTATATGTTTTCATTATAATATATATATTTATATATATTTTCAATGAATATTTTTTTTTCTGAACTTGATAATGAGGGGAGACTTCATCAGTTAGGGTTATCATCAGTGAGTTTTTTTTTTTAATTGTTTTTTTCTTTGAAATAAAAGGGGGATGAGCCATGAAAGTGTACTGAGCCTATTTTTTTTGTTATATATAATATATAGATATTTTATGATAAGAGGAGACTTAATCAGTTGAAGTTTTCATCAGTGAGTTTTTTTTTGAAATACAAGGAGATGAACCAAAAAAAAACTGAACCTCTTTTTGTGCTTTTTTTTTCTTTTAGGTGATATATTTTTTACAGTGAGAATGAAAATTGGCCACCCATTCCCTGGGCACTTCAAAAGAAGCTGAAGGATTACTGCTGAATCTTATATAAATGAGAATTAAACTACTCATCCAATTGGCCTGACCACCAGACCTCAAATGGGGTGACCTCATACATATTGATCAAGTTTGAAATCCATAATCTTGCCCATTCCTCTCCATGATAAAGGCTGTTTCTAACTACCCAAGGGATGTGTCCATAATGAAAAAGCCAGTCCCCTTGGTAAAGTAAATTATTGGCCAACTGATTCTTGAGGAGCTCTATGAATTCTGAGTTGTCCAATCCTGCTTTAGGTAATTCTTCCCAATTGGTTCCTTCCATGTCTTCAAATTTGGTCCAGAATCCTCCAAATACTTGTTGAAACATTTCCAAGCTTTCTTAAGCCTATTGCCTTTTAATTTCTTCCTCCCATCCTCTTTCTGCTGGCACTTCAGGGGTGATGATGTTACTTCCCCATGGGTCTGGCAAGCCTTCAAGGTCTACTTCTTGTATATGCTATCCACTGGTTCAAACATCTTCTTCCTCTAAGGTTGCTGCAATAATGCTCATCCCCATTGGTTTTCTAGGTGGTCTGACCTGCCATCCTGCTTGGTCTGGTGAACAAATTAGGATGCATAATTTTCTCCTTCTGCTATCTCATAGCTAAATACTTCCCCTTTATGCTTGGATAGCTCCAGCCTGAATTTATGATCCACCAGGAATGGTCTTCCAAGTAATGTGTGAATTGATCCTTTAGCTATGAAGAAGTGGGAAGAATTTGGTTCCCCAGGTTTGATTTCAAATACTGTTCTCTCAGCCAATCCAATTAGTGGAGTAGAGTGGCATCCAATTTCTGTAACCTTCATGAATTGTTCTCTGTACACCAAGCCAGTCTGAATGGCCAAATGTTCTGGTATGAAATTTAATTCAGCACCAGTATCCACAAGAGCCTTGATCTTCTTTCTCTTAATCCATATGTCAATGAATCCCAGTGGACAAGCATAGGTGAGTTTTTTTCCTATCGAGCATGGGTATTCATCATCTAAATAGTCTTCACAGTTGTACTGACATCCATTTATCCTTCTACTTTTTTTTCTGGTTGTTGATTTAGAGGCTTTATTCAAATGCAAGGTTCCTTCAGGGGTCATATCTTTTAACTGCTGGAAAGAATTTGGTGCAAATTAAACGAGCTTCACAGAGGTAAGGTTAAAGTTCTGCTTTAATATCTTCTTCTTGAAACTTTCTTCCATCTTGGTTCCTTCCTGAATATCCACTGGTTCTGAATTTAATGGGTTCCTCTTCACAGCTTAAGTTAAAGGTTCCTTGGAAGGTTCTTTGAGGGGTTCTCCTTCATTTTCAGAATCATGGTCCATTTATATCCATGCTCCTGGATAGCTTGTCTTCCTCTTTGTTGGTTCTGGGGATATTTCTTTAGTTTTAGCTGAAGTTCCCTGGTCTACTACTGGTGTCTCCTTGGTGTTATCCTTCTCTGGTGGATTTCCAGCCAACCTTTGTGATATTCTCATTCCCCATTGAACATGAGATTCATTCAAATTTACCTCTGGTGGTTTCCAGGCTTTCAAATTTCCAGTCTTCAAGAATGCTGCAACATTTGTTGGTTCCTCCTGCTTCTGGGGTTCCTCCAATTTTGGGACTTGTTGAGCCTCTGAAAATTTCTAGACCTGATCTCTGAAACTTTCCTGCTGTCTATAAGGTATGGGTTCTCTGTTTGGGAAGTAATAGTTGGGTCCTAGTTTGAACACCCTCCTGGTTTGATGTCTTCTGTAAAGTCTGGAAAGTTGACTTGGGTATGGATTTAATCCTTGCAATATTAAAATCTGATTGGCCATCTGGGTCCTGCACTGGGAAATGAGGGTCTGTAGTGTTTTGAAATCCCTTGATTGATCCTATCAAAGTGAGGAGGTGCCTGCTTGTGATTTAAAGCCACAGTGAGTTTTTCATTTTCTTCCTTCATTTTGAAGAGCTCATCTACTCCCAGTTTCTGAAAATTGAATTCTTTCTTGGTCTCAACTAAGTTTTTGATGATAGGTTTAGGGATTTCTTCTTCATCCACATCCCATAAGGCCAAGGTCATTTCCACAAATTCCTTCAAGGTCTCCAAATCTGGTGGGAGGTATCTGCCATCTCTTTCAATCTTGATTCTTCCTGCATGGGCCAATTCCCTGTTAAATTCCCTCCTAAGATCAGTGGACAAGGCTTTCCATAGGTTTTCTCCACTTTCCCATTTGGTGTTTTAATAACCCATTCTGACAAAATAAATAACCACCTCCTCATAAATTGCAATGAAAATCTTGAATTCATGTTTAGTCTTGATGCCTCCCTGCTCTTGAGTATGTCTGAGCATCCTTGGTATGGATTCCTCATTGAAAGTTCTATGCGGCGTAGCTGTGCCCCATTTCCTGTTCCATTCTTTTTTCAAGAGGTCCCAGTCTCCATATTCATGTCCTTCCATATCTTCAATTGACTCCCTTATCTTCTTGTCGTGTACTAAGAAAGGTAATTTTAGGGCTATATCTATTCCCCCTGCCTGCTGGATCCTTGCCAGTTTCTCTACTCTTTTAATGAACTGCTCCGCTTCTGTCCCATCAAATTCCAGGTTCAATTTCTTCCCATCTAATAATACTCCATTTTGTTCATCATTTTTTATTAGTGGGTTATCCTGGACTGGTCTTCTGGCTGGGGTTCTTTCAGTAAATTGGCTCCTAGTAGCTCCTCTTCCTTCTTCTCTAGCTTGGGGGGGCTGATGGATGGGTTTGTTGATTCTTGCATGGTTCTGCTGGGATTCTTTCATATGCTGATATTTGGGTTGGTGTCTGAAATCTAGCTCTTGGTTGGGTGTATGGGGTTTCTGGAATTCCCTGTTCTGTTTTTTCTTCAAGCATCCAGTTTTGGAGTTTGGAAATTCTGGCAAGGTTCAGCATTTCTTCTACTCCAGGGTCTGGCTGATTCAGACTTCATTCATGGTCTTCTTCTAGTTTATCCTGGGATCCACTGGTTATTTTGGTTTTTTATTGCAATTCTCTCTCCATCCTGATTATTGAAGATAGGGATTCTTGATGATTATCTTAAATCCCTCTGAGTTGGTACTGAATTTCTTGAATTATCTAGTATTGCTATATTCTTTCTGCCTTTTGAATATTGAGTTTAATTCTTGAGGCTAATATTCCACCAATATTGTTTTAATGACTAATCAAATCTAAAGGAAAAAAGCCAATTTTGGGACACCAATTGTAGAAACACCTGTGGGATTATATAAATAAAGGAGCAAATAGCTTTCTAGCAGTCCTTGAAGGGGAATTTAGTATTAATTTTTATCCTTTAGAGTATTAGTAAGACAAAGAGTGGTTTTGAATTGCCTGCCCTTCTAGTACTATAGTAAGTCTGAAAAATAATTTATTTAAATTAATGGATGGTTTCTTTAAGACTTAAAAAAGGTCTCAGATAAGACCTAGAATAGTTATGAATTGTCATTGGTAGGGCTTGTTGAAGAATAGGCCAGATTTATTGGATTATTGGTTAATTATTGATCAGATATATGTGATATTAACCAATATTCCAATATTAAAGGGTTCAATAGTTTATCAAAGGTATGGTTCAGGAGAGGACCCAAGGATGGGTTTACCCACAGGGGGCTGGGTATAGGAATTGTTGGTAGTTTCTTTTTGTTGTTCTCTCTTTCTTTTTAAGGGTTATTTATTAATTAAATTGGGTGGTTTTTCTTTAAGCTGGTGCTGAATATTTATTTCACAGAAGAACCCTTTCTCAAGCACCTGGTGGGTGGTTTTAGTTGGTTAAAGATGGGTAATAAGATTACGCAGATAAGACTCAGAACTAAAAACCAACAGAAGCTTTGACAAGGAGACAAGATGATTTGAGAATGCTCAGATAATGAGATAAGGAGTCAAGACTAGAGACAAGACGCAGAAGATTGGTTGGAGATGCTAATGAGGCGTTGAACAGGTATTTTCAGGACGGTCTGAGTTTTGAGAAGAAATGTAAGCCATCTTACCAGGCAGAGATGTTTAGTGAAGACTTGAAGAGAGAGACCAGTTGAATTGAGGCAATCAAAAAGATGGAAGAGCGGAGAAGTATTGGGGACGGTAGAAGAGGAAGAGAATGAGAGTAGAATGAAGAGAGGAGAGGGATCTTTTAAGCAAGAAAAGAGAAGACAAAAATAGAGCAAAGACAGTCAATCCCCCCATAAGGATAATCTGGAGACTTGGGCAAAAGAGAGAGTACATAGACCCCCCCGGACGGGAATTCATGACAACACAGGGGGTCAAATCTATATCCGGGGGTAGTCCCAGAGCAGTTAGAGTGTAGACGGATGGAGGCCAGCGGGGATAATTGGGAGTAGATCTCAACACCCCTCCTGACTGGTGAGAGGGCAAGACTTGATGTATCCATTGTCCAGGAAGTTGAAGGTGGATTTGAGCAAGAGGTTTAAGGAGTTGATGGACAAGGCTTTTGTCAGCGCATCAGCTATCATGCTTTTTGTTGAGATTAAGGAGAGCTGGAACTCAAGGTTGTTGAACTCTTCTCTAAGTCCCTTCATTTTGATGTTGATATGTTGGGATTTGGAGTGGGACCCAAACCTCTTGATCTTGTTGTCTAGCCCTTTATTGTCAATGTGTATAGTGGGTTTGGGCTTGGGAGAATGATCAATTTTGCCAATTAGATGAGATATCCACTTCAGTTCAAGAAAAAAGTCTAGCAATTCATTGAGCTTGGATTTGGTGGATGAGTAGGTGATGTTCTTCTGTCTGAAAAAGTTCCATACCACCGCACTTCCGTAGTGAAAGATGATCAATCTGCTTTGAGATTTTTGGAATGTGGGGTTTTCTCCCCAAGTTGCATTTCTGCAGGCAGAAATGGCTTCAGCATTTGGATCAAAATTTAGGATAAGTTTGAGGTCCCTGGTAGTCTTGAGGTATTTCTAAACCTTGCAAGTTTCCTGCCAGTGGGTCATAACAGGCTTGGTGTTGAATTGAGCTGAGCTGGAAACCGCAAACACTACGTTGGGTTGAGTATATTGAGCCAGGTGATTAAGAAGGCCAATAATAGACTGGTAGTTGATGTTCTGTTCCACAAATTCCGCGTGGTCCTAATCCGTGGTGGGATTGAGGTTCAAGTTTTGTGTAAGAGGGGTATGAGTTGCCTTGCATTCAGTTAGTCCCAGTTCTTCCAGTCCACAATCAATGTGGTTAGGTTTTCTCAAGAGGATTTGGTTGTCTTCTACCTCCATGAGCATGCCGAAAATGGTATTGGGCGGATGACAGGAAGAATTCTTGAAACAAGTTAGAAAATTAGCTTGAAGGTTGTCACTCTTCCCCACATGGATTCAATCATCCACATGGAAGTAGAGGAAATATTTGGAGTTGTGATTGATATAGAGACAGGGATCACTCAACTACTTGTGAAACCCTTGTGATCTGATCCATGTTGTGAGTGTTTCATACCAGTTTTTGGGAGACTGTTTCAAACCATATAGTGATTTTTTTAACTTTAGATAGGGATAATTTTGGTGAGAGCCTTCTGGTGCTTTATGATAAATGTTTTTTCCAGTGGAGCATGCAAGAAGGCGCCCTTAACGTTGAATTGAGTAAACTTCATCTTTTCTTGTAGAACGTATAGGAGGGAAATCCTTAGAGATCCCAACTTGCCTGTTGGGGCCCACGTCTTGTTATAGTCGATTCCGTGTACCTGGTCAAATCCCTGTACACATAATCTAGCTTTTTATTTGATTGGCTCACCATGACAATTTTGCTTGATTTTAAAGACCCAGGTGGTATTTAGAACGTTGTTGGGAGTGCCGTAATATTCTTTGCAAACTTTATTTGATCAAGCTTAGTTCTTCTTCAGAGGCCTTCTTTGTCAGCCACGAGACAGTTAAACTTGTCCAAATGTCTGGAAACTCACATGTCCTGCTGGTATAGTGGCTAAGTACTAGGCTCACTTCCCAGTATCTGATACCAAGGTCACTGGTTCAAACCACAATGGAGACAATAATGAAAATTTTGAATAGTTTTGTAATTATATAGTAAATCTTAATAATATTATATAATGTTTTATAAGTATGTTTTTATGAACATGGATTATGGAATTAAAACCTTGATAATTTATATTATCAAGAAGGGGACCCAATATAACTTTGAATTAAGTTATGAGGACTCAGATGCGTCCCAATTATTGATATAGAAGTTCCCAAAGTGTTTCCTCTCTTTGGGAAGGAGTTACAGTAATCATATTAACCCATACTCTCTATACTGAATAAATTAATTACACATTATCCTTCTTTGGGATGTAATTATAAGTAATACTCCCTCTGTACACTTAATACACCTTACTGAGCCTTGAGAGCGTTCACTCAGAGGCTTTAGAACTTAATTGTAAGCTATGAACCTTCTAGTAGCACTGCCAAGAGTATATACCCCTTATAGGTATAGTATAATTATAAATTAATTAATTATTTAATACTATCCCCTTTTGGATGTAATAATGCTTTAATATACTTCACTGAGCCTTGAGTGCTGCACTAAGAGGGCTCAGAGTTCATCTGTAGGCTGTAAACCTTTGAATAAACATTGCACAGAGTATACATACTCTATGTGTATAGTATGAGCTAAGATATTTATAATTAAAATTAAATTATTTGCCAAGGTATTAAGCTACATTAAAACAATATAAATAATCATTATGATGGAATCTAAGGCTTCTATACCGTTCATCTGAGTGATGTATAAGTCTTAAGACCCAGTAAGTAACCTTTTAGTAAGTAAAATGAAAACTTTACCTTGAAAATCCTTCCCAATGGGTACTAGTTCTTCATTACCCATTGAGAATGATGTAATGATGTCTTGGGCCTTTGAGGACGAAACCAAGGAGAGCTTGACACTCCCCTGGTGATTACTAGAGTCCCCTGAGGGCTCCTGTTACCTTAAAAAGAGCAGGGTCTTTACCCTATAGCCCTTTCATCATCCATTATATATTATTATTTGAACAAGAATACAAGCAAGAGTTAACAAGCCCATTAACCTTAATCTCAAAAGGAAGATTGACTGGGGCTATAAACTTTGGTATTAAATTCAATCAATAACCTATCTGGCAACACCAATTTCGAGTGGAAGGTCTCACTTGAATAAGTAACCCCTGTGTGTTACTCTTTAAAGGGTGTGAGCTTATTTATAAGCAAATCTCCTTTTGGTCTTAATCCTTTAAGACTAAGGCCCCTTACCTATTATAAAGGTTTAAGGTGTGGCTATTTACTCATAATACCTTGGTATTATTCGATTCTGTAAACTTTTAAAGTTGCTGTTTGGAATATATAAGTCAAAACTAATTTAAATATTGGTTTGACTTTATTCTTTTGCAGGTTTAACCACGGCTAGGTATAGCAATAGAGGTTAAATCCCTGACAATTGGGGGCCTCATCTGGTTTCAGTACCTTTGAGATTGTTTTTTCTGCTTAAAGTACGCAATTTTGTGATATTTTAGGCAAAAGTTTTTTGCTGATTTATAAATTTTCTGATTAAAATCAGTAAATATATATATAAAAAAAACAGCAAATTTTCGAAAATTCTGGGATTTTTTGCTTTGAGCTTTAAAGTCCTTCTGTTTTAAGTGTTGAAGCATATTTTGTGCGCACTTTTGACCAATTTTGAACAAAGTTTTGTGCTGATTATTGATTTTTTTATAGAAAAATTATAGAAAATAAAAAAAAAAAAAGGGAGAAATTTTCGAAAACTGCTTTTCAAACAGTTAGCCTTTTTTAAAGATATTATTTCACTAAGATTAAGCAATCTTAATCTAGTGTGCTTGGTTTTGACCCGGTTTTGTTTTTTTTTTGTTTTAAATAAAAAAAACAATTAGAAAAAAAAAAAAAACAAACAAGATTTGATTAGGAAAAACCGTCGAAAAAAAAAAAAAAAACAAACCAAGTTTTTTTTTTTTTTTTCACAGCATCCTAAAAGGGAAGACGTTGTCTATTGTCCAAGGGTGTGTTCGACAATCTCGCTCTCTGTCAACTTGGAGATTGACAAAAAGCGACTGCCGCGTAATTCCGGCTAAAGTATCTCCGTGTGATTTCGCGCCAGAGCAGAAAACGTCTGACCGTTTATCAATTAGCGGTGCCGGCGACCTACCGTTGCCTGAACAGAGGATTGATATCGTGACCAGTACCATTTTTGGTTAGAGGAACAAGTTAGTATAATTTCTTTTTTTTAAAAACAAAAAAAAAAAACAAAAAAAAATAAAAAAAAAAGGATAATATAAACGTACCTAAGTTATCTCTTGACACGACATAGTGTCGGGACAACTTTCTATCGCCTCCTTCCTTCCGTCTAACCAAGGAAGGTTGCCAAGTTTTGTATTGGAAACAAGCTCAGTCCCGCAGAGCGAAGCAAGGGGACCAAGTATCCGTAGCATCGAACCTACGGAAAGGGCGAGATCGCCAACGACGGATATCGTGACTCACCGTAAGTCTTCCGTCGTCCTTTGACTGGTGTACAACGTATCGAATTTCCTATTGATTATTTTTTCTAACTGCGTACATGGCAATGAACACCAGAAGCAAGGGGGCTGAGCTTGTGCCCCCTGGCGAATTTGGTCAGAGAACAAAGAGACCTACCTCCAGGAACAGCAAACCTTCTGACCTGCCACAGTCAGAAAAAGATAAGCTACCTGGAGGCGGTAGCTGCAAACAACGTTGAGAACCAGTCCAAGTTCTTGACTCAGGCCCTGGCGACGTACAGGGCCCTCATAAAATTGATAGGAAGGGAGAGATTGATGAAGGAGACCGAGTGCTGGGATCCAACTCAGATCAAGAAGCCAGTGGCTCCCAAACCAAAGGCAAAGAAGAAAATATCAGGGGGGATAACCCCACAACCAGTAGCCTCTGGTTCCCAGGTTCCTTTGAGGAACAGAGATCCCTCTCCTCCTCACAACCAGGGAGGAAGGATGAGGAAAAGAAGGGATCACAGGAATTCAATTTATGGAGAAATGATGAGGATGGCGAGATCTCTCCAAGGGGGATTTCAATATTTAGAGGAGGAAAGAGCCAAGAGGGCAAAGAGGGATTAAGATTATCCCTTGAATCAGAAATTTTGTTAGAAAAATTTCGTGATGTTGTATTCAAAGAGACCCTTCACATTAAGAAGGCAGTAGTACACACAAATCAATATTGTGTTGAAGGCTTTGCAGCCATGGACAGGAAGTACAGCTGTATAGTATCTGATAGCAATGCCCTTAAATCTATTTTAGAGAATTCTGCAAAAGATATAGAAGATTTGACTAATAAGACCATTGAACTGGACCTTATCAAGGTCCAGAATAGTGATTTAAGTAATATAGATGACAAAGTAACAAGTATTAGTGAATCATTGAAAGATTCTGCAGAAGAATCTGTAGCAGTAAGGAAGGATGTCCATTCATTGACATCCATGATGTTACAAATAAGTCATTCCTTGGAGCTGCTGGAACATAAATTTGACCAAAATATGAATTCTGTCAGAGAAGAAATATTGAAATGTCAGGTTGTGTCAAAACAAGGTTTAGAAAGTTTGAGTACAAAGATTGATAAGGTACATCAACAATTAGAGCAGAACCATGACAAGCTTGTTGGTAGATTCCTCTCCTTGTCCCCAAGCAACCTTAGTCATACCATGGAAACCACCAACCATGACAGAGGTCATAAAATGGATAAGAAGATAGAGGAAAAAATTGATCCAGTACAAGATTCTAGTAAGAATGAAGTTTTCAAACAGATACTGCAGGGATTACCCAAGATCAGTGAATGGCCTGATTTCTCCGGAGAAGGTGAATATGACCACACTGAATTCATTTCATGGATTGACACATTGAAAGAGGACACAGGATTACCTGATACTTTGATCACTAGCAGGTTAAGTATCTTGTTTAAAGGTATAGCCTCAGACTGGTATAGAGATAGAAGGAATTCATTAGGTGTGCAAGACTGGGAATTTTGAAAAAAAGAAATAAGTTCAAAATTTGGTACAGCAAATTGGAAGAGGAAGTGTTTGAATGCTTTTAACAAAGACAGATTCCTACCAGGTGTTACACCACCAGCAACATGGGTAACCAGACAGAGGAAGAGGCTTAGAGCCTGTGATCCATACCTGGATCAAGATAGTATTAATTTCAAGTTACTATCCTTGATGGATGGTGAAGTTTCATTTGCAGTAAAAACTAGTATGAAAACTACGGATGATTGCTCAAACTTGATTAATATACTGGAAGACATAGTAGAAGACACATCTCTAGGTAGGAGGAAATCATATCCTCCCAGAGAAGTTCCTATGGAGAAATCCAAAGGCAAAACTCAGCCAAAATTGAATCTGCAGGGCACAGAAGTCTCTTGTTACACATGTGGGAAGGCAGGACATACTTCTAGGACTTGTCCTCAGAAGGCAAGCAAAGTAAATAACATAGAAACTAACAAAGAAGAACAAGTGGAGATTGCTTATGATTCTTGTGATGACCATAGTGAAGAGGATGATAACCACTTAATCATAGGATGCATAAATTCAATAGAATCAGCAAATGACTTGGTACAGATGTCATTCTGCGGAAAGCCTTGCAAGGTGCTTCTGGACTCAGGTGCTTGCAAGTCCGTAGTAGGAAGGGGATATCTGGAGAAGTTCTATCCTCAATGGAAAGAGCACTTATTAGAATCACCCAAGTTAAATTTACAAAGCTGTTCTGGTGCTCTGGAACCTTTAGGAATGGTAAAGATCAGATTGTTCCTGAAAGATTTGGCTCTGGTGATCAAGTTTGTAATAATTGATAATACAATGGTTGAATACTTCATCATTGGAAGTGACTATATGAAAAAGTATTGTTTTAGTTTATTCCATGGGCAAAGTTCTTCATCCTTTACCATTGGAAACAGTGAAAGGTTTTACTTTAATGATTTTGGCATGGATATGGTGAACAATGTTTCAGAAAAAGATTTTGGCCAAGAGCTCTTTAGAGACTCAAAAATCAGTTCTTCCTTGAAAGCAGAGGAAAAGGAAGAACTATTTTCCTTGTTGTTTAGGCATCAAGCAGCTTTTGCAACAGTAGATCAGCCTTTTGGGTCCATCAGGGGTCATGAGGTCAAGATTACTTTAACAATAGACCGGCCATATCCCCCAGCTTTGAGGAAACATCCTTTCCCTGCTAGCCCTAGAAGTAAGGAGGCATTGAAAGAGCATATAGATACATTATTGAGGTTGAATGTGATCAGAAAAGTAGGAGCTAATGAGGACGTGGACATCACTACACCTGTAATCATAGCTTGGCATAATGGGAAGCCCAGAATGGTTGGGGATTTCAGAGCACTGAATTCGTACACAACCCCTGATAGGTATCCTATGCCGAAGATTGTTGAGTCTTTGTGTAAATTGCACCAGGCTAAGTATATTTCTTGTATGGATGTTCTGAAAGGTTTTCATCAGAATGTTGTAGACAATGACAGCAGGAAATTCCTGAGGATAGTATGCCACCTAGGGGTGTTTGAGTATTTGAGAATGCCTTTTGGTATCAAGAATGCCCCATCCCATTTTCAGAGGATGATGGACTCAGAATTTCATGAGGAATTAATGCAAAACTGGTTGATAGTCTACATAGATGACATAATTGTATTTTCAGAAACATGGGATGAACATAAGGAGAGGATTTCCATTGTACTCAAGAAGGTGATCAGGATGAATATGAAAATATCTTTGACAAAGTGTTCATTTGGATTCAATGAATTGATGGCTTTAGGTCATGTTGTGAGTGGTCTGTCCCTTGGGATAGATCAGGCAAGGGTAGCAGCTGTATTGCTGAAGCCCACGCCTAGTAAGATTAAAGAAATGCAGAGTTTTCTAGGTTTTGCAGGATATTACAGGCTACATATTAAGGATTTTGGAATAATAGCTTCTAGCCTGTATAAGATATGTAGTCCAAATGTCTCATTTGAAATGACTACAGAAAGGTTGAAGGCCTATGAGGTACTTAAGGAAAAGTTAACAAGTGCACCCTTGCTATTTCACCCAGACCCTAAAAAACCATTCAAACTGTATGTGGATGCATGTATGGAAGGTCTTGGAGCTGCATTACACCAAATACAGATTGTAAATGATAAACCAGTTGAGGGGCCAATTTGCTTCATATCCAGACAATTGAAGGATAGTGAGAAGAGATATGGTGCCTCACAATTAGAATGCTTGTGCTTGGTGTGGGCCTTAGAGAAATTGTATTACTATTTAGATGGTTGTCAGTTTGAAGTCATTACTGACTGTACAGCCTTGAAGTCTCTTCTGAACATGAAGACACCCAATAGGCATATGTTGAGATGGCAGATTGCTATCCAGGAGTGGAGAGGCTCTATGACTATAGTCCACAGGGAAGGCCTGGTACATAAGAATGCAGATGGGTTGTCACGATGGGCACTACCTAATGACATCAATAATCCTGCTTATGACCAAGAAGATACTGTAGATACATTACCTATCATTGCCATTTCAATGAGTAGTCTAGCACAGAGTTTTTGGGATTCTGTATATGACTCTTATTCAGGAGAAAAGAATACTTCACTACTAGTAGAAATTATGCAATCTAAAGTCAATAGACAAGACCTGATTGAGGGACTGGATGAACAGTGGAAGAAGGAACTAATTGATGGCAGGCTAGTCCTGTTAGACGGATTATTACATCATAAGTCAGCCCACTGCTGTTCAGTAGTATTAGTGAAGGACAAGCACATACAGTTGTTAATGAATGAATGCCATGATAATATCTGTTCAGGACATTTGTCTAAGGAGAGGACAACAGATAGGATAAAGATGATAGCTTGGTGGCCTGGTTGGAGGAACACTGTCTCAGACTACTGTGATTCGTGTGAGAGATGCCAGAAAGCTAACAGATCCACAGGAAAGAAATATGGTTTGCTTCAGTCAATAGAAGAACCTAAGGATAGATGGTCCACTATTAATATGGACTTTGTATCTGGATTACCACCGGGAGGAAAGGATAACCACAATTGTGTACTAGTAATAGTTGATAGGTTCTCCAAAAGAGCTAGGTTCCTGCCATGCTATAAGGATAGCTCTGCCATGGATGTATCATTATTGTTTTGGAATAGTATTGTGAGTGATGTAGGTTGCCCACAAAACATAATTAGTGATAGAGACCCTAAGTTTACTTCTGAATTTTGGAAGAGTTTGTTTGATTTGTTAGGGACCAAATTATCTTTCTCCACAGCGTATCACCCACAGACTGATGGATTGGCAGAAAGAATGATACAGACTTTGGAAGACATGATAAGAAGGTATTGTGCCTATGGAATTGATTTCAAAGACAATGATGGTTATACTCATGATTGGGTATCATTGTTACCTGCCTTAGAATTTGCCTACAACTCTAGTAAGCATTCCACCACTAACATGTCACCTTTTGAATTAGAGAGAGGTTGGATTCCGCGCATGCCCAAGGATATGCTCCTCAGCAAAAGTATTGTACTGCATCCCACTGCAGATTGCTTTAGAGATATGATGGTTAAAGCTGAAAATTTTGCTAGCAAATGTGTTCAAGAAGCAGTAGAGTACAATAAGAGTAGATGGGATAGAACACACAAGGATCATGACATCAAAGTTGGAGACATGGTTTTAGTTTCAACCGTGAATTTTTCTAATATAGCAGGGCATAGAAAACTCAAAGACTCATTTGTTGGGCCATTTGTGGTAAAAGCCTTACATGGTAAGAATGCAGTAGAAGTGATTCTGAGCAAGGAGTTTGACAGGAAACATCCAACTTTCCCAATCAGTCTGGTTAAGAAGTTCGTAGAACCCACTGCAAAGTTTCCACTAAGGAAGGTACCTGTGGTTGTGGTCCCACCTCTACAGGATGTTGAAGATGGATTACCTCACAAAATATTGAACCATAAGATTATTAGAAAGGACAGTAAAGATGTAAGAGTTTATCTGGTCAGGTTTAAGAATAAATTAGCTGATAGTGACTTATGGTTGGAAGCTAAAGACATTAAAAACTCTGATATTGTATTGAGGAGATATAAACATCTAAGAGAGCTAAAAATTCCTCTGAAGAGTAATTTTCTTTTGGTGGTAGGGAGTGTCAGCCACGAGACAGTTAGACTTGTCCAAATGTCTGGAAACTCACATGTCCTGCTGGTATAGTGGCTAAGTACTAGGCTCACTTCCCAGTATCTGATACCAAGGTCACTGGTTCAAACCACAATGGAGACAATAATGAAAATTTTGAATAGTTTTGTAATTATATAGTAAATCTTAATAATATTATATAATGTTTTATAAGTATGTTTTTATGAACATGGATTATGGAATTAAAACCTTGATAATTTATATTATCAAGAAGGGGACCCAATATAACTTTGAATTAAGTTATGAGGACTCAGATGCGTCCCAATTATTGATATAGAAGTTCCCAAAGTGTTTCCTCTCTTTGGGAAGGAGTTACAGTAATCATATTAACCCATACTCTCTATACTGAATAAATTAATTACACATTATCCTTCTTTGGGATGTAATTATAAGTAATACTCCCTCTGTACACTTAATACACCTTACTGAGCCTTGAGAGCGTTCACTCAGAGGCTTTAGAACTTAATTGTAAGCTATGAACCTTCTAGTAGCACTGCCAAGAGTATATACCCCTTATAGGTATAGTATAATTATAAATTAATTAATTATTTAATACTATCCCCTTTTGGATGTAATAATGCTTTAATATACTTCACTGAGCCTTGAGTGCTGCACTAAGAGGGCTCAGAGTTCATCTGTAGGCTGTAAACCTTTGAATAAACATTGCACAGAGTATACATACTCTATGTGTATAGTATGAGCTAAGATATTTATAATTAAAATTAAATTATTTGCCAAGGTATTAAGCTACATTAAAACAATATAAATAATCATTATGATGGAATCTAAGGCTTCTATACCGTTCATCTGAGTGATGTATAAGTCTTAAGACCCAGTAAGTAACCTTTTAGTAAGTAAAATGAAAACTTTACCTTGAAAATCCTTCCCAATGGGTACTAGTTCTTCATTACCCATTGAGAATGATGTAATGATGTCTTGGGCCTTTGAGGACGAAACCAAGGAGAGCTTGACACTCCCCTGGTGATTACTAGAGTCCCCTGAGGGCTCCTGTTACCTTAAAAAGAGCAGGGTCTTTACCCTATAGCCCTTTCATCATCCATTATATATTATTATTTGAACAAGAATACAAGCAAGAGTTAACAAGCCCATTAACCTTAATCTCAAAAGGAAGATTGACTGGGGCTATAAACTTTGGTATTAAATTCAATCAATAACCTATCTGGCAACACCAATTTCGAGTGGAAGGTCTCACTTGAATAAGTAACCCCTGTGTGTTACTCTTTAAAGGGTGTGAGCTTATTTATAAGCAAATCTCCTTTTGGTCTTAATCCTTTAAGACTAAGGCCCCTTACCTATTATAAAGGTTTAAGGTGTGGCTATTTACTCATAATACCTTGGTATTATTCCAGTCTGTAAACTTTTAAAGTTGCTGTTTGGAATATATAAGTCAAAACTAATTTAAATATTGGTTTGACTTTATTCTTTTGCAGGTTTAACCACGGCTAGGTATAGCAATAGAGGTTAAATCCCTGACATTCTGCCACTTAGGCCACTCTTGGGAATTTTTCACCACCTTGTACAAGGGTGGTTCATAGTAGTGATGGAAGCTGTATTGTTGGGGCTTTCAAGTTTCTTGCCTTGGATGTTGGTTCACTTCCTGGACGGCAGGCTCTGGGGGTAGAGCTTCTTGAGGTGGTGAGGGATTGAACTTATGGGATTCAGATTTGATGGAATTGGATGAGTTCTGGTCAGAGTCTGACTCTGAGTCCTCCATTCCAGCATCCCTTGGCACAAACTGTTTGTCCATGCCAGAGAAATCAGATTTATTTGAATTGTGAGAAGCTTGGGAGAGAATATCCAGTCCATCTGGTTCTAGGAGAGGAAAGTTGTTTGAGTGATTCTTGAGCAATCTGAAGTGCTTAGTTTTGATGAGAGAACCAAATGAGTTAAGAATCAAATAAGAGTGGAAAGCGCGATTGAAACTAACTAAGACTCCTTCAGTTCCCTTTTTGTCAAATTTTCTCCCTTTTTGAGTGTGATTGGAGAGAAAGACGGCAGGGAAACCTACAGGTCTCAAATAGTTAGTGGGAAGTCTCTTTTTAAAAATTAGTTACCAGGGGGACTGATCATTATGTTCCTTGGGTATCTGATTAAGCATAAAGCAACAGATCCTTGTGACTATGTGCCAGTAATTCTTTGGTAGTCGCAAATATGAGAATGTGTCCCAGGCTGATTCTATTATCATTTGTTTGCCCTGTCAGCAAAACCATTGTGTTTAGGGTGATATGGTTCTGAGATGAGAAGTTTTATATGCTTGGATTGATAAAAACATTTGAGTGTCAAATTGACAAATTTGGTTCCTTTGTCTGAATAGATTTCAGATGGATAGTAGTTTGGTCTTTTGAATTCCACCTCAAGGATGTTGATGATTGTCTCCGGCTTTTCTTCCTTGGATGTTAGGTGAAAAGCTGCGAGATATCCGGTGAAGTTATCTACTAGGGTGAGAATATATTGGTGTCCAGAATTTGATTTAGGGGTGATTGGACCAATAAGATCAAGGTGAATACGTTTGAGAGGTTTGCTAGATTGGGTTGACGTAGCGGAAAAGGGAGATTGTGTAATCTTGCTTTTGACGCATCCATTGCATTGAAAGCTGTTAAGTTCTTCCTTGGAAAAGGAATTCTTGAGGAATGGCTTGAGAGTAGATACCAAGGCGTGGCCATAAATTCTGTGGAGATTGGTTAAACATTGTTTTTCTTCTGTCTCAATATTTGAACGTTTATTGAGATGGTAGACCTTGTTCTCTTGACCAATAGATTGGGGCTTCTCAATCAGAAACAAAGTGTCTTGGATGAGTCCTTTCAGAACAGTGAGACAGTTTCTGGTGATCAAGAACCTGTTTTGATGCTGGGTGAGGCTACATCCTCTTTAAGCAAGTTGACCGGGACTAATCAGGTTGACCACAATGTACTTGCAATATGCGCAGTCTTTGAGGGTAACCACTGGGTCATTCCATTCAAGTTGTACAGTGCCCAATGTGATGACCAAATCTGGACACCCTGGACCAGATGCGGAAAAATTCATAATTGTTTTCTACAATTCTTTTATTTGGGGGTAAAAAAAAAAAAAATCATATTTTTTTTTCTCTGTATCACTCCTCTAATTTTCTCATCTTTCCAAGCATTCCTCTGTCCTAGTGGTCTAGGGCAGGCCTCTCTCTGCCTCACCATCTAGGCATCAAGTTTGATACCTTCTCTCTATGTTCCCCCCTTCCTTTTGGGAAAAACTTGGGGCCAAGACCCGCTTGGCCCAAGATATCCCCCCTCCAATCTCCATCATCCTCCCTCAATCCATCCATCCTCATACCCTTCCAAACATGCTCCAAATCCATCATCATCTGTTCCTTGGCCATTGATCCCAGCGCCAAACGGTGCTAGGCCGTGGCAGTTCTGTGGAGGGGAAAGGTGCTGTTTAGGCTGCCCTCCTGAATGTTACAAAAATATTTAAATGTAACCAAGATCAAAGTCAAGAACCTGGTAAACAAGGGACCAAATGTAAGCTATTTAGGCTGCCCTCCTGAATGTTACAAAAATATTTAAATGTAACCAAGCTCAAAGTCAAGAACCTGGTAAACAAGGGACCAAATGTAAGATGATAAAGATGATAGTAGTCAGTAGCTGGGCAAACAACACTATCTGAGACAAGATGATGCTGGGGAAAAACTTGAATAGAACAAGTCAAGGTTTGTTCAGAGTTCAACAAGACAAGGTAATTGTAGGTGACAAGGCCCACAAGCTAATAGCTCTGGTCTTTGGCAGAAGCTTAGGAAAGATCAACTAAATCCCAAACAACCTCCAGGTTCTCAATGAACCTTCCCAACTCTCCGCAATCAAGCGCTTGAAGGGTACCAGGTAACTGTGTGTGGCTGCACAAGAAAAAGCTAATTGTTTGAATAAGCTCCAGAAGCAAAACAATAACTGATTCAAACAAGAATAACCCAACACTTCTCAAGGGACTCAAGAGTAGCATTGCGGAATTCAAATCCAAAAGAAATAAAGGAAGGTTTAACACTTCAGTTTTAAGCTTAATAAAACCTCTTCATTCAAACGTGACTGGTTCCAGAAAGATAATCAAAGGATGATCAGGACCAGTATGGTCAGATAAAGGGATCAGGAGTGGTGTAACACACTCAAGAACTCAATCAGTTGGATTCTTCTTCAACCAGAAAGGCTATTGGTTGGTGATAAAGATCTAGGATCAGGATTTGAGTATGAAGGCTCAAGGATCAAGGGGCAATCTTAGATATACCCAAATTTTAGTCTCAGATAAAGGGGAATGAGACCCCACTGATAATTAATTTCAAGGTGATAATGATTATGATCCTCTCTGGTATGGTAGGATGTGCTGCCCCCCTCCCAAAAGTCAGAGGGAGAGCCCTCCTTATATGGGCAGGAGGCCCTGTTAGACTATGTACAACTGATTCTACAAATAGAGCAGATTTTTTTTTTTTGATTTTCAGGTGATCAGAAAAATTTTATCACTCATGCCAGTGGAAGAAATCTGGCCTCCCTGACCGGGGTGGGATCCTTTTCATCCCTTCACCATCTCTTGCGTCCATCCCTGGACGGGCGCGTGCAACAATACCAAGATTACCCACCCCTCACCCAAAGGCAAAAGGGGTGGGAAAAGAAAATGGACCAGACCACCCGCGGATGTCTGCGGACAAGACAACGCTTTCCCACCCCCACCCAAAGATGGAAGGGGGCGGGAGAGTGTTGGGAGGGATGATGGCAATGGATCAATGGATGGTTTGAGGTAATTTTTGGGTGAGATGAGTGACAATGGCAAGAGGGATTGTAGGTTGGGCTGGCTGAGTTTGCCGGAGGATGGATCAATGTGGGGGTGGCAGGCGTCTGGCTTGATGTAGATTGGTTTGATGAGATTGGGAGGAGAGGGAAGCAAGGAGTTTGACGACATCTCCCTGGATCTCACCACCTAACAAACTAGTTCTTGGTCATGTCCCGGCTGACGGAATCAAACGGTGATCTCCCTTGTGACTTGGTGGTCCTCTGGCAGATTTCAATCAATTGAGCAATTAGTAAGTATGTAAGAACATAGGTTGGAATCCTTGGACGGGGAAGTTGATGAGTCTGTTGGTCAAATTCAAATCAAGTAGGAAGGCAGTTGGACCATTGACTGGTCATTTGGATTGGATCGGATTGGATCAGATGAGAGGTGTGGTTAGTGGTGGATGTTGGTAGGAGCTGGCAGGTTGGAGTGCATAGTGAAACGGTTGGCCGGCGGGATGGCGGCAGTTGATGAGGGTGAATTTGAGGAGGTTGAGTTGAGGTTCTAATCAGATGAGGATGAGGATGGAGATGAGGATTTTTGGGCCAAGCGGGTCTCAGCCCGCGCGTTTGGACAAAAGGAAGGGGAGAACAAAGAGAGAAGGGATTGAACGCAATGCCTAGATGGTGAGGCCAGGAGAGGCCTGCCCTGGTCCACTGGGACAGGGGAATGCTTGGCAGATTGAGGAAATTGGAGAAGTGATACTGAACAAAAAAATTTGTATTTTTTTTTCAACTGACACCTAAATAAAAGCATTGTAATTTTTTTTTGGAATTTTACCGCATCTGGTCCAGGGTGTCCAGATTTGGTCACCACATTTCTTGCCAACTTACAGACTGTCCCTAGTCTGCATCTGAGCTTGATCCCATAAAAAAGAAAGGAAAGGTGAGTGAACACAAGAAATGGCCATTTGATCTTGAGGGTGATTGAAAAGAATATCTTGATCCATCCAAAAAAAATCCTAGAGTTGACTGCAATAAAATGAAAAAGGTGTCCCGGGTGCTCATGGATGTGGCATACAGTAGAGTTTCACAACAAAAAGCAGCAGATGACCCTGGTGGTGCACAATTGGGAGGATTTACTTCTGATCAAAGTTGCCTCCACAACAATGAAATTTCTTGACCTGATCAGCAGAGAACCTTCTGGCCATCTGAGTACCATCCAGTTCTTCCAAAACATATGATCCACCTCTGACTTGACGGACCACTCAATAAGGACAATTCCAGCTGGTAGAGAAAAGCTTTCCCCACTGAGTTTCCAAGGATTAATTATAAGCTAGAAATAGGTCACCAGGATTCAAGGGATCCCTAAATTGATTGGAATGCTTATCCTCCCAATACTGGACTGATTTTTCCCTTGACTCCATCATTTTCTGATAAGCTTTGTCACAAACATCTTCACTTTGCTCCAGTTGCTTGGATCTGGCAACCAATAGATCAGTTGTGGAAGAAACCTTTTCCCAAGAAATACCTAAGAAAGATTCCATTTCCAGATCAAGAGGAAGGAAAGCCCTTTTACCAAAGAGGATTTTGTGAGGTGAGTGACCGGTAGTTTGTTGATTTGAAATTTGATCAGAGAAGAGGACCAGAGGAAGAAATTTGCAACAATTCTTTCCACTTTCATCAGCCAACTTGACAAGAGCAGCCTTCAAAGGGGCATGGCCTCTTTCCACAATGCCTTGTCCTTAAGGATAATAAGGAGTGGTCACCCTATTTTGACCAGGAAGCCATTGGATCATTTTGGAGAGCCACCATCAGTTGAATAAGATTGATCCAAGCCGTAAATCATTGTCAAAGTCTCATAAAGGAAGGTTGCTACTGATTTAGAGCTGAGTTTCTTAAGAAATTTTGCTTCAACCCATCCAGAAAAATCATCTCTAGACACAATGAGGTACTTAGCTCCACCAGCCCTAATGTGAACCACATCCATAGAAATCCTTCCAAAGATAGTGGACTCCCCAGTGGGATTAATAATTTCAGCCAGGAGCCTAAGATCATGTTTCTGACATACTTCACAACTCCTGCACCATTGAGAGACTGATTTCTTCAAGGATGGCCACCAGAATTGTTTGGATATATGTCAATAGGTTTTGGTTTCCCCACGATGCCCAAGGCCTTTATGGAGACTTTTGAGGATTGAATCTTTTTTAGAGGTGATTGTGACAACAATTAGAGCACAAGGATTTCCTCTTTTCATAAGCCTAGTACCTTGGACAAAGAAATTGGAGGACTTCATTTTGAGTCATCAAAAATCTTTAGCAGAGAGATCAGGAGGCCTTTGGAGAGTGGAAAGGTACTGCTCTAATTTTAGCCAGAAACCTTGTTGGAAGCCAGAATAATCTTGGGAGGAAAAGGTGAAGACTGGAAGAATTAAAGGCTTCTCCTCATCAAAATCCACTACGACATTGGATTTTTTGTCTCCAAGGGGGCATCAAGATAAACAATCAGGCATGGTGAAGGATTTTCCAGGCCCATGAACAATATCAAAAGAGAAAAGTTGGATAGAGGCCACCTAGCAAGTCATAGGAGCATTTGGGAGGCTGGGGGCATTGATCATTTTAATAATTGATTGTGTGTCCACTTGTAATTCAAAGCGTTGACCCCAGAGGACAGTTCGGAGTTTCTTCAACATTTGAGCCACGCCACAGAGTTCCAGTTTTGGTTGGGAGTACCTGGATTTTACATCTGAAAATAAAAAAATTCATAGAGAGCAGGAAGGTCCCAAACATTTTCATCTTCCTGAGTGAGAACAGCCCAAAAAAATTGGTAACTAGAATAAACAGCCATTTCGATCTTGCCAGCTCGCGGTCCATAAGCAATCTTTCTCAAGACTATGTCTTTTCCATCCATCATTTTAAGTAGCTGGAAAGAATGTTCACAATCTTGGGTCCAGATCCACTCAGCATCTTTTCTGTTCAGGCGATGTAGGAAAGCACAGATTTTGGATAGAGATGGGATAAATATTTGAAAATAAGTGACAACACCTAGAAAACCCCTGACTTCAGTTGGATTGATGGGAGTGGGCCAAGAGGGGATTTGGTTGACTTTGGATGGAGCCATCCTTCTTCCTTCCTTGCAGACCACATGACCAACAATTTCCAGAGCAGGGACACAGGCAGCCAATTTGGATCCGGAGACAGTGAGGTCAGATTCTTTGATTTGGAAAAAGATCCTTTCCAAAGTGGTTGCATATTCCCAGATAAATTGATGGATTACTGAATGCCAGGGTAAGAGCTTATTCTTATAATCAGGAACCGTTCCTTTAATTCTGCCATTTTCAATAAAGATACCAGCATGATCAGGGATTTCATCCTGGAGGATCCAAAACATCGGAGCCTGATAGACTGCAACCAAGTTGGTGGCACCTTGAAGCAATCAAGTAAGTTGCAAACAACCAAGGGGAGTATTGATTTAGTGAGAGGGCAAGAAATTTGATATAAGGACCATTTTTAATAGCCACCCATAATGTCACATAGACCATAGCAAGTTCTGACAGAGAAGGATTCAACAAATTCTTCAGTAGCAGTGGGAATACCAGAGTCTTTAATAGTAACCTTATTTAGAGGCTGGAGATCATGAACTATTCTAAGTTTACCGTTACTTTTAAGGACACAGAAAACAGGACTGGAATAGCTAGAAGTTTACTGTTTGTATAAACCGGTTTGGACTCGTTCCCGGACCAACTTGATGAATTAGTTGACTTTGGCAGCAGGGATTGGGATCTTTTTCTTTTTCAAGGGATCATGTTCTACTACAGGAATGATATAAGGCAGACCATAGGAGTCTTTCAAGAGACCTCTCTCTTCTTCACAGAAAGCAATAGCTTTTTCCCTAAGAGTCAAGACATTTTTGATCAAATACAACTCATCAGGTAGAAGCCATCCATCTGGTTCAAAGTTGACTAATCTCATACGTTCTTTGGTGAAACGTCCAGAGGGGATGAATGGACCAGTGAGAGATTGAGGTAAGCCACAGTAAGGATTGCGGGATAGAGGGGGAAGCCTAAGAAGAGGGTTGAGGTTGAGAGGCATTGGTTGGTTGACTGGTTTAATTTTCCTAGCAACTGGTTTATATTTGGAGGCAAAAGAGAGCAGCTCTTGTTTTTGCCAAGAGTTGACCAGAGAGATCTGACTACAACAATTGAGACCAAGTTCTAAAGCCTTCCAAGTTTGATGTTCCGCAACGTTTTTGAAAGGTGCCTTTTCCATCAAAGAAGTCCAAGGAATTAATACATTGCTTGCATGTGTGGCACAAGGTAGGGTTTCAAAAATGATAGTAGTAGGATACCCTGGTGGTGGACAATTGGGAGGACTTCCTTCTACCCCAATTTGCCTCCACTGAAGCCCATATTCTTCCATACCAAAGCCACCAAAAATAGGATCAAGATCAGGATCCAGTTTAGACTCATTGCCGAGATTCAAACCGGAACTGAGAGAAGATTGATTAGGAATAACATTACAAGGAAAAGAAGAAACAACAGATGAAGAAGAAATATTTTTGGATATTTACATTTTGATTTGTTTTTGATTTTTGATATTTCTGAGATCAGAAGAAAACGTTGAAAAGAAAGAGAAATAAGCCTCTTGGATGAGAGTTGACCCTTGAGTTGAAGTTTTTGGCTGAAAAGAACTACAACTATTAGTAGGATCAACTACTCCCATAAAAAATGAAAGGAACTGGAATTATCCTTCTGTTTAGGAAAATGACCGGGGAAATCTCTTTTCCAGCAACC
Organism: Puccinia polysora; assembly: GCA_025617555.3. Classification (NCBI taxonomy): domain Eukaryota; kingdom Fungi; phylum Basidiomycota; class Pucciniomycetes; order Pucciniales; family Pucciniaceae; genus Puccinia; species Puccinia polysora. Next base: position 22,799,526 of record CM062624.1, read on the forward strand.
AGAATCCAAAGAACAAAGAGGAACCTCAATTTTTCTACCATATGAATTGGGGAGGAGGATTCTCTCCCCAACTTGATTGGAAAACATAAGAGTGGCTCCAAAATTGATTAAGAAAGGTTGACCCAAGATCATGGGTCCATCCAAGCGTATGATCTAGAAATGACAAGTTCCAACAATGTTTTGGCCAATCCAGACTGGAATGTCTTCAACAATTCCAGCCAATTTGCAAGACTGGTTTCCTATTCCATACAATGAAGAGGTGAAGCTGACCCTAGGGCTGAGTTTAAGTTTTCAGGCCATAGCATCCAAGATCAAGTTGAGCTGAAAGCCAGAGTCAACAAGGAGCAAGAACATTTTAGCTGATTCACCAAGATGGCAGGGAAGAAAACCAAGAGGATATGATTAAAGACTAGAATCAGAAGAGGGATACGTTCCACCAGAATCCTCTATGAAAGTTCCAGAGGAGACCTTGAGTTCCTCAGGACCAATTTCCACACGTCAACAAGAAACCCATTTCTTCATTCCTTCAGCATCAGATGGAGTGATTGACAGGCGTTCAGCCAGAGATAGATCAGGAAATTTAAGATCAGAAATTTTCTTTAATACCCCTTCCACAGCATTGGGGTGATCTTTGGAAATTCCCCTCTAAAACCAAACTTTGCGCTGGGTGGAGGGGGGAAGATTGGGTGAAGCAGGAACAGGATAAGGGGATTGAGGAGGTTTAATAGATCAGGGATGAGGATCAGGGTGATCTTGAGACCTTTCCATGAGTGGTTCTTTTCCCAACTCAATGTCTTCTACATCAGAAGAGGGCTCAGGTGAGGATCATTGTTTGGGTGGTTTTTGGAGGATCAAGGTTGGAAAGGAAGGAGCTTTATGAGTTTTGGGCTCCTCATGTTTCTTCCTAGCTGAATTGGATTGGTAAGTACCAACCAGAGAGGAGGAGGAAATAGCTGGGGGATACCAGGGTTGAAGAGTACCACAAGAAGATTGGAAATCAACAGAAGCCAAGGATGCCTTCATGGAAGGGGGTGGCTGGTAAGAGGCCACCACATGACAAATGGGGAAAGACAAATTGAAGGGGATTAGGGCACCATTAGTAAGGAAAAAGTTATTCCCTTTTTGCTCTAACAATTTCTTGTCTTTGTCCTTTTGGAGTTTGAGAAAACAACCGGTTCCATGGCCTTCCCTGTGGCAATAATAGCAGACTAGAGTATTTTTAGGAACAGAACTAGAAGGTTCAGGAACAAGGAGAGAGGAAATCTTTTGATCCATTTTGTTCTCAAAGGATTTGAGCAGTTTAGTGATCTTGTCCATTGATGCGGTTTCTTGGTTAGGCTGAGGGTTCTTGGGCCTGCAATCAGATTCCATTTTATTTATAATCTTGTTTGAATCTATGAAAGAGGGGGCATGGACTGGTTCAGTGGATTTGGATTTCTCAAAAGTGAGGGCTGTTTGACCTTTCATGACTTTATCCACCACTCCACTAAGGATAAGGAAACCAGGGAGCCTGAATTGATTATCCCTGGTAGTGATCATGGATCCAGACTCGACCAGTTTGTACTTGATCCTTTCCTGCACTCCAAGAGAAAAGGATTGTAAAAATCAGACTCAAATTTTGTCCACTGTGTCAATGTGATTGTTTCGGACAAGGTAGGATTGGATGGGATCCCAAGATTTCCTAAAAGACTGATAATCAGAAGCTGAAGCCACACCACCATTGGAGATCCACTGGGAGACAAGGTTATCTAGATCCTGCAAAGTAAATTGTGCTAAATCTATTTTTCCCCAATAGGCCAACATTTCTCCCTGAAGAAGGGCCCAGTTATGCCATTTGAAACCTTCAAACTACTTGATGATTTCCATAACTTCATCAGAGGAGATAAAAAATCATAACTGGTAGGCCATATCAAATTTGCTATCCCCGTCCACCAAAGCAGCCATCTCATACGAGTCCAAGAAGTGTTCCACATTTGTCCCATTGAATCCTAAGTTCTTGATCTGGGGCTTGATCTTAACCATCTTAGGATGAGTAGAAGAGTTGCTGGTAGATTGAATTTTGACAAAGTTTCCTAAAAGATCCAAGGAGCAGATTTCCATGGTGGCTCACAAATGTGTCAAGAGTAGGTTTTCTCAAAAAACAAAAAGTATCTTGCCCAGATGGTGCAAAATTGGGAGGACTTACTTCTAGAACAAGTTGCCTCCACAGATCTAGATGATGACAGATAAAAAGAAAGAGATTGGATTTCAAAGTTGATGATTGCTGGGACTGTAAATCCCAAGTTTGCTGGTTTGAGCCCGGCCCAGGGGACCAAATGTAAGACTCCAAATGGTGCTAGGCCATGGCAGTTCTGTGGAGGGGAAAGGTGCTGTTTAGGCTGCCCTCCTGAGTGTTACAAAAATATTTAAATGTAACCAAGATCAAAGACAACAACCTGGTAAACAAGGGACCAAATGTAAGACAATAAAGATGATAGTAGTTGGTAGCTGGGGAAACAACACTATTTGAGACAAGATGAAGCCGGGGGAAACTTGAATAGAAGAATTCAAGGTTTTTTCAGAGTTCAACAAGACAAGGAAATTGTAAGTAACAACACCCACAAGCTAATAGCTCTGGTCATCAGCAGAAGCTTAAGAAAGATCAACTCAATCCCAAAGAACCTCCAGGTTCTCAATGAACCTTCCCAACTCTCTGCAATCAAGCGCTTGAAGGGTACCAGATAACTGTGGGTGGCTGCACAAGACAAAGCTCATTGTTTGAAGAAGCTTTGGAAGCAAAACAATAACTGATTCAAAAAAGAATAACCCAACACTTCTCAAGGGACTAAAGAGTAGCGTGGCGGAATTAAACTTCAAAAGAAATAAAGGGAAGTTTAAAAATCCAGGTTTTAAGCTTAATAAAACCTCTTCAGTCAAATGTGACTGGTTCCAGAAAGATAATCAAAGGATGATCAGGACAATTATGGTTGGATAAAGCAATCAGGAGTGGTGTAACACACTCAAGAATTCAATCAGTCAAACTATTATTCAACCAGAAAGGCTATTGGTTAGTGATAAAGATCAAGGATCAGGATTTGAGTATGGACGCTAAAGGATCAAGGGGAAATCTTAGATATACTCAAATTTTAGTCTCATATAAAGGGGAATGAGACCCCACGGATAATTAATTTCAAGGTGATAATGATTATGATCCTCTCTGGTATGATAGGATGTGCTGCTCCCCCCCCAAAAGGCAGGGGGAGAACCCTCCTTATGTGGGCAGGAGGCTCTGTTAGACTATGTACAACTGATTCTACAAATAGAGTGGATTTTTTTTTTTTTTGGGTTTCAGGTGATCAGAAAAATTTGATCACTCAGGCCAGTAGAAATCCGGCCTCCCTGACTGGGGTGGGATCCTTGTCATCCATTCACCATCTCTTGCGTCTTTCTGTGGACGGGCGTGCGCAACAATACCAGGATCACCCAGCCCTCACCCAAAGGCAAAAGGGTTGGGAAAAGAAAATGGACCAGACCACCTGTAGATGTCTGCAGGCAAGAGGACGCTTTCCCACCCTCACCCAAAGTTGGAAGGGGAGGGAGAGTGTTTGGATGGATGATGTCAATGGATCAATGGATGGTTTGAGGTAATTTTTGGGTGAGATGAGTGACGATGGTGAGAGAGATCGTAGGTTGGGCTGGCTTGAGTTTGCCGGAGGATGGATCAATGTGGTGGGTGGTGGGTGTCTGGCTTGATTGAGATTGTTTTGATGAAACTGGGAGGAGAGGGAAGCAAGGAGGTTGAAAACATCTCTGTGGGTCTCGCCACCTAACAAACTAGTGCTTGGTCATCTCCCAGCTGACGGAATCAAACAGTGACCTCCCTTGTGACTTGGTGGTCCTCTGGCAGTTTTGGATTGATTGAGCGATTAGTAAATATGTAAGAACCTAGGTTGGAATCCTTGGACAGGGCAGTTGATGAGTCTGTTGGTCAAATTCAAATCAAGTAGGAAGGCCATTGGATCATCCACTGGTCATTTGGATTGGATTGGATTGGATTGGATGAGAGGTGTTGTTAGTGGTGGATGTTGGTAGGAGCTGGCCGGTTGGAGTGCATAGTGAAACGGTTGGCTGGCGGGATGGCGGCAGTCAATGAGGGTGAGGTTGAGGTTCTAATTGGATGAGGATGAGGATGGAGATGAGGATGTTTGGGCCAAGCGGGTCTCGGCCCGCGCGTTCGGCCAAAAGGAAGGGGGGAACAAAGAGAGAAGGGATTGAACGCAATGCCTAGATGGTGAGGCCAAGAGAGAGCTGCCCTAGACCACTGGGACAGGGGAATGCTTGGCAGATTGAGTAAATTGGAGAAATGATACTGATAAAAAAAATTCCAATTTTTTTTTCTTTTTTTCTTTTTTTTTTTTCAAATGACACCTAAATAAAAGCATTGTAAACATTTTTTTTGAATTTTACTGCATCTGGTCAAGGGTGTCCAGATTTGGTAACCAAAGCGCTGGTCATCATTGTCTCATCATGATCATCACCATTACCAGAGCCACTGAAGCTCATTGCAAGCCAATTCAAAACACAGCAACACCCTCCTCTGTCTCCAGTTTACACCACTCATCTCTCACACCCCCCATTAACCAACACCCACCCACAACCATTGACCCTGTGAATCCCATTGTAGTCAACTTCCAGCCTGAGTTGTGAGGAGTCCTTATCTACATCAAGATTGATAGTTAGATTGATCATGCACACCCTTTTCCGCCTGGAATCAGACTTGTTCATATTATCAATTTCAATTTGAACTTGATGCCCCTGCCCACCCTCAAACCTATCCTGCACCGGATCTCAAAACAATTAAATAAAGATTTATTTTTCACGTAGTGAAGAAACCATCATGATCTGTAGGTAGATACAGACATACTTCAACCATTAAATTCTTGACAACCAATGACAACCCCTTTTGACTCAATTCTTCAGTCTCTTGAACCCCAGCTTTTTGAGATTGAATGATAAATTATTTCCAATCGATTCTTACCATCCAATCATCATCATCATCATCCCAATTTCAATCCTCTGATCCCCAACCATCATCCAGCTCAAATAGCAAATCCACTTGACTCCCTCTAGCCCTTCATCCCTTGCTGCATTTGGCTCTCACTCCCAGATCTCCCATGGATCTCCCTCCAAAAAAATCTGATTACTTGTCTTACTCCTTCCGGACGCCTGCCTCTATACTCTCACTGGCATCGTCTACTGCCTGCGGACATCCTCGGGGGTTCTGGTCCATTTGCTTTTCCCACCCTTTTCTGCCTTTGGGTGAGGGGTGGGTGATTCCAGTGTTGTTGCGCCCGCCCGTCCACAGAAGGACGCAGGAGAGGTGAAGGGATGAGAATAGATCCCACCCCAGTCAGGGAGGCCAGATTTCCACCGGCCTGAGTGATCAAATTTTTCTGATTACCTGAAAATCAAAAAAAAAAATCCGCTCTATTTGTAGAATCAGTTGTACATAGTCTAACAGGGCCTCCTACCCATATTAGGAGGGGCTCTCCCCTGCCTTTTGGGAGGGAAAGCACATGGCATCCTACCAGGGAATATCATCATCATTATCACCTTCAAATACATTATCTGCGGGGTCTCATTCCCCTTTATCTGAGACTAAAATTTGGGTATATCTATGATTGCCCCTTGATCCTTGAGCCTCCATACTAAAAACCCTGATCCTTGATCTTTATCACCAACCAATAACTTTGCTGGTTGAAGAAGAATTTGAATGATTGAATTCTTGAGTGTGTTACACCACTCCTGATCCCTTTATCCAACCATACTGGTCCTGATCATCCTTTGATTATCTTTCTGGAACCAGTCACATTTGACTGAAGAGGTTTTATTAAGCTTGAAACCTGGAGTGTAAAACCTCCCTGCCTTTATTTTGAAGTTGAATTCCACCACGCTACTCTTGAGTAACTTGAGAAGTGTTTGGTTATCCTTGTTTGAATCAGTTATTGTTTTGCTTCTAGAGCTTCATCAAACAATTAGCTTTGTCTTGTGCAGCCACCCACAGTTATCTGGTAACCTTCAAGCGCTTGATTGCAGAGAGTTGGGCAGGTTCATTGAGAACCTGGAGGTTTTTTGGGATTGAGTTGGTCTTTCCTAAGCTTCTGCCAACAACCAGAGCTATTAGCTTGTTGGCGTTGTTACTTAAAATTGCCTTGTCCTGTTGAACACTCAAAAATCCTTGACTCCTTCTTTTCAAGTTTTCCTGGCATTTTCAGCCTGCTACTTAGCACAGAGCAACCTGACGAAGCAGCAACAATAATAATATTAACAAAATAAAGATAAATGAATAAATAAAATTATTATAAAATAAAGGAGTAGGAAATCCATAAATATTATTGCAGAAATGGATTCCCCACCCAAAATAAGGTAGGGTCACTCACTGACCCCACCCTTGAATTCGTACTCCTTATATTTTTTAATTAATTTAATACAGAATGGTAAATGACCACGGCACCAGTATGGCACCTTTTAGCCATTTTAATATTTCACATGATATGTCATGTATAGGTTTCACACCTAAATTTCAGTCGAAATCCAGGTGTTGTGTGTATTTTAGGAGTTACACGGGAAATTGTGTTTTGTCACAATTCCCGCACGCAGCCCCGCGTCCCTACAGCGCTGGTCTCCCGCGTACGCAAACTCCCGCACGCAGCTCCGCGTCCCTACAGCGTTGGACTCCCGCGTACGCCAACTCCCGCACGCAGCCCCGCGTCCCTACAGCGCTGAATTCCCGCACGCAGCCCCGCGTCCCTACAGCGCTGGTCTCCCGCGTACGCAAACTCCCGCACGCAGCTCCGCGTCCCTACAGCGTTGGACTCCCGCGTACGCCAACTCCCGCACGCAGCCCCGCGTCCCTACAGCGCTGAACTCCCGCGCGCATCTGAGCAGCGGATCAGTCCCCGCGCGCATTTGAATGGACTGATCCCCGCGCCTCCTATGACATCCAGGTACCGCTCAGAGAAGCTACAACATAGTAGGATCTACACTACATATGTAAAGCTAACACAAGAGCATAGATTATGGTTCAAAAACCTTAAAAATCAATTGAAATTAGTTAATAACTAATTTTTAGTATTTTTTATTAATTAAATAAAGATCCAAACTTACCACAAAGTAAGTTGATCAGAACCTTCAAAGACCACAAAACTACATAAGGAGTGGTCGTAAAAATTATGAAAAATCACATACAGGATCAGCAGAGGATGGAGAATCAATAAAAATCTACGTCTGCTCACTTTGGACCAGTACTTACTGTACAAATTGAGGATCAGTGCAGGATCAGCAAAATGACTAATCTATTGATTAACAGATCCTGCAGCTAAAAAGGAGCTGTTCCTTGACAGATCTAAGGCCAGCAGGCTAACAGCACCTTGGAGACGTGCCAATCTTCCCCTGATTGCCCCCCTAGCCTCAGCCCATGGCTAGTACCCCTTCTAGAGGTCCTCAAGCACCCAAAAAAGAATATTTAAACAGGCTCTTTTTGCCCTTCTGTTTCCAATGAGTTAATCAGTTATCAGGAATTATTTATTATCAATCAGACACGGTGTCATTGTTAATCAAGTGCTTATATGAAGATAAGCAAGTGATTTATGACTTAGTCTGTAGTAGTATTATTTACCTTTATTAACCAATCAACCATTGAAGTTTAGTCAGGCAATCAACCCCATCTGCTCTGAAACCCTTCCAATTACTCCAGGATTTTCGTGGTCAAGTACTCAGAGTGAGTGTTTCCCTTCCTGTCTAGGCCACGTGTGCTGTTAAGCCCGGCCAGTAGTGGAATAAGTCCTTTCTAAGGCACCCATATTTATTCCAAGGTTCTTAAACTGCCTAAGGAGGCCCCTTGAAGAGAGGTTGCTAGTCTGTAAAGATCCCCAGTAGTATAATACTGTGGCCCCTCTTTATATTTTATATTTAAAATATTTATAACCAAACCAAATAAACCTTGCACTTGCTCTTACCGTACCATTATTGGAGCTTTAAAGTGTTTATTCTTTGGAATATTATTGCTCCAAGTTCTTTTATCACTCTCTGTAGCTAAAGGACTGCAAGGTTCCTGGTATCAGAGAGCTGACAACTGGGAATCTGGCCGGGAAATATCCTAAATAATTAATTGTTTAATTAATTATCTCCTGGACCAGTTATTTATATAAAAAAATTATTATATATATAAGTAGAAATACTTATTATTTATCTTGATCTTTTGATTTGTCCAGTGGATTTAAAAACCAACGGAGAATTGATCAATTATTATTTAAATCTTCTTAAACAGAAAAAAGAAGAAAAATTACGTAACTTTGTGCCTGTTGTTATAACTCCTGAACAGAAACAGGAGAGACTTTTTTATTATAGACAACAAATCTTAAAAGAAAAGGAACAAGAGTTAGAAAGAATTATCAATTTTAACTCCTTGTTAAGACAGCACAAAGAGTGGAAAACCTATCAAAGAAAGCTTTCTGCTTTTAAGAGACGGTATCCAAATTATAAAAGTGAGCTTTGATCTCCTTTTTATTTTTTTATAAAAAAAAAAAATCACAAAAACTCGAAAATTATAATAAAAATTATTATAAAATAAATAAATATATAACTTATATTTTTTATTATTTTATCCTTTCTAGTGGACTTTGTATTTGGTGATCTTATTGACCAAGACCTCTTAGAGGACGTCCCAGACTGTGGACCCTTGGATTTGTCCCAAGATTTGATTGGAACCCACTCAGATCCCGTTGGAATACCCTCCAAGGACGGACCTGACCCCAACAAGGACTTAGTGCCTTTAAACCTTCATATAAACGCAACACCCGCGCCAGTGGACGCGCCCCGTCATATGGATCTTTGCCCGGAGGAACCCGTGTGCGCAAGGATGCCAGTCGCGAACGCAATGAGGATCGAGCCAGTGATGGTTCCGATCCGAGCGACTGTGACAACGACCGCGGCCGCCAACTCGACCAACTCACCGTTGGAGGGCCGTCCATTTTTGAACGTGAAATCCCAGGAGGATACCGTTCCACCTACGCCACCCCAGCCGGACTCCTCCAAGGAGGACAAAATAAAAGTATTGGTGAAAGAACACGTGGGTCATTGGGAACTTTTCAAACAGGCTCAGACCCAGGAAGACCATCAGGGTATGAGAAAAGCCATATCTTTGGCAAAGAAGACTCAAATAACCCTCCAAAAATTGATTCCCAAGAGAGAAGTAGAAGGTTGCGTGAAGAATTGGAATCCTTGGGACCAATTAGTTTCCTTAAGAGGAAACAACAACAACAAGAAGAAGAGATCTCTAGCCCATCAGAAGTTAAAGAGTCCCAAAGAGTGGGACAACATAATATCTTTGGCAAGAAAATGGAAGAAAGTTTACCGCAATTAGACGTAGAAACTTTCAACTTGTTTTCCATAAATGTTTCTCATAACTTTGATATCATTGGCAAATGTTTTGATAAAGTATATGAGCAATTGGATAAAGTAAATACCAATTTTGGTAAAATCATGCAATCCCAATCCAACTTGATCAAAATCAATGAGTTAGAAGTAAAACAAATAAGAGACAGCATTAGTTTGAGTAAAGGAGAACTAATAAATTACCTAGAAAACAATACTTCAGCTATCCAAGAAGAAATTCTTCTATCTATTGAACAAATCAAAGAAAGTATTAATAAAACAGACCACACTTCACCCACTCATATTATTAATAAAATTGATTCATTAAGTAACAAACTTGACCTTGAATTTGGTATGATTAAGAATGATCTCAGAGATCTAAAGATAAACTTATCTCAACCCATTGCAGACTCTGATGAAATCAGACCTTCCAGGTACCACAGTACGCCCCAACTACCTTCTAGACCAAGACTAACAAGGCTTGAATCTTTCAGACCTAGTCCCACTCCTGAAGTAGAACAAGCATTAAAATTACTTCCCCCTATCACGGAGTGGCCTAAATTCTCCGGAGAAGGAGAATACAATCATGTCAGTTTTATTAAGTTTATTGACTATACTCTGGCCTCTTATGAACTTCCTGATAACATAGCCGTAGTAAGACTACCTAGACTATTTGAAGGAGTAGCCCTTGACTGGTTCATCAATAAGAGAGAAGAGGTAGGATCTTTGTCATGGAATTCATGGAAAGATTTGATTAAGGAACAATTTGGTACCAGAATTTGGAAAAGAAAAATGATGAAAACTTTCGAAACTTCTTTGTTTGATCCATCTAAGGACAAACCTCACAAATGGTGCCTTGACCAGAAGAGAAGACTAGACTGCTTCTACCCAAATGCTGATAAAGAAGAAGTCAATGAAAGACTCCTCAACCTATGTCCAGGACAACTTAACCATAGCGTAAGGTGCAGAATGCCCATGAACTCTGACCTTTCCACTCTCATAGGAGTATTAGAAGAAACTATTGACATGAATGGCTTAGACAAAAAGCTTAATAAACCCAGAGAACCAACTACTAGGAATAAGGAAGATTATAATAACAAGAACAAAGAACTTCTACCTAACAACTCAGAAGCCAAGAATACTTTGGTGACCAAAGAAAAGACATGTTGGAATTGCAACCAAACAGGGCATGTAAGACCTGACTGTCCTTTACCCAGGAGAAAGATTAATCCTATTGAAGGAGAAGAAGATGACACTAATCCTGACCCTCAACTAGATGACACTGATGGTTCCATCTCTGAATGTGACCTAATTATCACTAATCCCATTAATGTCATCAAAGGCAACATAGAATCTTCCCTAGATATTAACCCTGTTAATGAAGATAGCAATTTGCCTCAAAAATGGACACCCAACATGAAAATCCAACATGTTTCTGAAGCTAAGACCTTAACCCTCAAACCTTCTATTGGAAAAGGGTACACCGGTGGTAAAACTTGTTATGCCACTGGCTTGATACAAGGTTCCCCCGTAAAATTACTTCTAGACAGTGGAGCCTTCTGCTCTTGTGTTGGAACTGACTACTTAGATAAACAGGATTCCAACTGGAAGAAAAACTTACTACCTGTACCTCGAGCTAAGTTCAGCAGCTGTAACTCACCTCTCAATGCTATTGGAGTATGGCCAACAGAAATCATACTCCCCCACTCTAAAGGATCAATCAAGATAAAGATTGAATTTGTAGTACTTCAAAATGGAGTATGTGATTATTTTATTATAGGAAATGATTCTCTTTGCCTGTACGGGATAGATGTCTTCCAGAGTAAAGGGAGATATTTCACTATAGGAGGAGATTGGAACAGGAAGTTCCAAATATGCCATATCAATGCTAAAGCTACTGATTCCACTTATGAGAGGCACTTAGAAACTTTTAACCAAGAATACCTTTCCCAAGCTGCCTTGAATTCCCAACTTAGTGAAAACCAGAAAAGAGATATTCTCCAAGCATGCTTTGAGAACCAGAATGCTTTTTGCACTAAAGACCATCTCATTGGTAATATCAAAGGTCATGATATGGTCTTAACTTTGACTACTGCCCCAGTGTTGATACAACCAGATTATTCTAAACCTTTCAAACTTTACATAGATGCTAGCATGGAAGGATTAGGAGCCGCATTACACCAAGAAGTAATAGAAGAGGATAAACCAGTAGAGAAACCTATACTCTTCATATCTAGACAAGTCAAAGATACTGAAAAGAGATATGGTGCCAGCCAAATGGAATGCCTTGCTCTAGTATGGGCATTAGAAAAACTCCACTATTATTTGGAAGGTACAAACTTTGTGGTAATCACTGATTGCAATGCTGTTAGGACTCTCATGAACATGAAAACTCCTAGCAGGCATATGTTAAGATGGCAGATAGCCATACAACAGTACAGAGGTCAGATGACAATAGTCCACCAAGCTGGAGTTAAACATCAGAATGCTGACAGTCTTAGCAGAAATGCTCTACCAAATGATACTAGCAATCCTGCTCATGACCCAGAAGATCATGATATATTTCCTATACTAAACATTAACCTGTTTAATCTGGAAGCTCCCATCATAGGAATTCACATATGTGAACTAGATGAATCACTGTTCAGCTCCATCAGAGAAGAATACAACTCTGGCATGAAGACTTTGATTAACATCATAGAAAGTACTTCCCCTCCATCTGAACTCATAAACAGTTTACCTGAACCCCTACTGAAGTCCTATAAAGAAGGAAGATTCACACTGTGGGATGGGATATTATATTACCGGCATAAACACTCTAGTGTTATAGTCTTGACCAAAGCAGAGCATATCAAACTTGTTTTAGCTGAATCTCATGATAATTGCTCTTCGGGTCACCTGTCTATTGATAGAACTCTAGATAAAGTAAAACAGACTGCCTGGTGGATCAACTGGAGAGACTCCACTATCAAGTATGTTTCAAGCTGTGAAATCTGTCAGAAGTCCAACAGGACCACTGGGAAAAGGTTTGGACTACTCCAAAGGATAGCTGAGCCCAGGAAAAGATGGGAAGTTATCAACATGGACTTCGTAACAGGACTGCCCCCTGGTGGAGCTTACTCTTACAACTCAGTCCTGGTTATTGTAGACAGATTTTCTAAGAAAGCCAAGTTTCTACCTAACCATAAGGAAGACACCGCTATGGAAGTAGCCTTACTCTTCTGGAACAGACTAATTGCTGATGTAGGAATTCCTAAGATTATTATCAGTGATAGAGACCCCAAATTCACGTCTGAATTCTGGAGAAACCTTCATGATATGTTAAGAACTACCTTAGCCTTTTCTACAGCTTATCACCCTCAGACAGATGGATTAGCTGAAAGAATGATCCAGACTCTAGAGGATATGCTCAGAAGGTTCTGTTGCTTTGGGATGGAGTACAAAAATACAGACGGATATTGCCATGACTGGGTTAGCCTTTTACCTGCACTAGAAATGGCCTATAACAGTAGTAAACACTCTACTACCAAAGAAGCTCCTTACATACTGGAAAGAGGATGGATCCACAAATTGCCCAAAGATAACCTCAATCAGGAGTTGACTAATATCCATCCAACATCACTGGACTTCAAAAACATGATAGATATGGCAAACAAGCACGCTGCTAAGTGTGTACAAGATGCTGTTGAATACAACCAACAGAGGTGGGATAAAACTCACAAAGAACCTGATTTCAGAATAACAGATCAAGTTCTAATTTCAACCGCCAATTTCAACAATTTGGCTGGAAACAGAAAACTCAGACCAGCCTTTGTAGGGCCTTTCACTATCAAAAAACTCCATGGGAAAAATACCGTAGAAGTCATCCTCAGTAATGAACTCTCTAGGAAACACCCAGTCTTCCCAGTTAGCCTTGTCAAACACTACCATCCCAGAGAAGGAGAAAAGACCCCTTCACTTAAAATACCAGTCTTAGATGAGCCTGAGAAGGACAAAGGAAAAGTTAGTAAAATCCTTAAAGATAAAAAAGAAAGGATCCAAGGAAAAGATGTTAGACTTTACTTAGTCAGATACAAAGGAGAATCAGCTGATAAAGATGAATGGCTACCTGAAAACAACATCCCAGATGGACCTATACACCTGAGAAACTACAGAGCCAGTAAAAGACACTGAACCCCAAAAATTTTTTCAGATATAGTCATATCTTGGAGTGGGGGAATGTCAGCCTGCTACTTAGCACAGAGCAACCTGACGAAGCAGCAACAATAATAATATTAACAAAATAAAGATAAATGAATAAATAAAATTATTATAAAATAAAGGAGTAGGAAATCCATAAATATTATTGCAGAAATGGATTCCCCACCCAAAATAAGGTAGGGTCACTCACTGACCCCACCCTTGAATTCGTACTCCTTATATTTTTTAATTAATTTAATACAGAATGGTAAATGACCACGGCACCAGTATGGCACCTTTTAGCCATTTTAATATTTCACATGATATGTCATGTATAGGTTTCACACCTAAATTTCAGTCGAAATCCAGGTGTTGTGTGTATTTTAGGAGTTACACGGGAAATTGTGTTTTGTCACAATTCCCGCACGCAGCCCCGCGTCCCTACAGCGCTGGTCTCCCGCGTACGCAAACTCCCGCACGCAGCTCCGCGTCCCTACAGCGTTGGACTCCCGCGTACGCCAACTCCCGCACGCAGCCCCGCGTCCCTACAGCGCTGAATTCCCGCACGCAGCCCCGCGTCCCTACAGCGCTGGTCTCCCGCGTACGCAAACTCCCGCACGCAGCTCCGCGTCCCTACAGCGTTGGACTCCCGCGTACGCCAACTCCCGCACGCAGCCCCGCGTCCCTACAGCGCTGAACTCCCGCGCGCATCTGAGCAGCGGATCAGTCCCCGCGCGCATTTGAATGGACTGATCCCCGCGCCTCCTATGACATCCAGGTACCGCTCAGAGAAGCTACAACATAGTAGGATCTACACTACATATGTAAAGCTAACACACGAGCATAGATTATGGTTCAAAAACCTTAAAAATCAATTGAAATTAGTTAATAACTAATTTTTAGTATTTTTTATTAATTAAATAAAGATCCAAACTCACCACGAAGTAAGTTGATCAGAACCTTCAAAGACCACGAAACTACATAAGGAGTGGTCGTAAAAATTATTAAAAATCACATACAGGATCAGCAGAGGATGGAGAATCAATAAAAATCTACGTCTGCTCACTTTGGACCAGTACTTACTGTACAAATTGAGGATCAGTGCAGGATCAGCAAAATGACTAATCTATTGATTAACAGATCCTGCAGCTAAAAAGGAGCTGTTCCTTGACAGATCTAAGGCCAGCAGGCTAACAGCACCTTGAGGACGTGCCAATCTTGCCCTGATTGCCCCCCTAGCCTCAGCCCATGGCTAGTACCCCTTCTAGAGGTCCTCAAGCACCCAAAAAAGAATATTTAAACAGGCTCTTTTTGCCCTTCTGTTTCCAATGAGTTAATCAGTTATCAGGAATTATTTATTATCAATCAGACATGGTGTCATTGTTAATCAAGTGCTTATATGAAGATAAGCAAGTGATTTATGACTTAGTCTGTAGTAGTATTATTTACCTTTATTAACCAATCAACCATTGAAGTTTAGTCAGGCAATCAACCCCATCTGCTCTGAAACCCTTCCAATTACTCCAGGATTTTCGTGGTCAAGTACTCAGAGTGAGTGTTTCCCTTCCTGTCTAGGCCACGTGTGCTGTTAAGCCCAGCCAGTAGTGGAATAAGTCCTTTCTAAGGCACCCATATTTATTCCAAGGTTCTTAAACTGCCTAAGGAGGCCCCTTGAAGAGAGGTTGCTAGTCTGTAAAGATCCCCAGTAGTATAATACTGTGGCCCCTCTTTATATTTTATATTTAAAATATTTATAACCAAACCAAATAAACCTTGCACTTGCTCTTACCGTACCATTATTGGAGCTTTAAAGTGTTTATTCTTTGGAATATTATTGCTCCAAGTTCTTTTATCACTCTCTGTAGCTAAAGGACTGCAAGGTTCCTGGTATCAGAGAGCTGACAGGCATCATCTTGCCTCAGATAGTTTTGTTTCCCCAGCTACCAACTAATATCATCTTTATCCTCTTACATTTGGTGCCTTGCTTACCAGGTTCTGGAATTTTATCTTGGTTACATTTGAAATCTTTTTGTAACACTCAGGAGGGCAGCCTAAACAGCACCTTTCCCCTCCACAGAACTGCCATGGCCTAGCACCATTTGGAGTCTTGCACCACCCCATGGATTCTGGGATTGGCCTCAAGTTTGCCTGTCTTGATTTCCTCCTTCTCTTCTTGCATCTCAATCGTGGAGAAATAATTGGGATTGTTGAAAATATGAATGTTGGCCCCGGAGTCTAGGAGGAGATTTGGATTATTTTCTGCGTTAATGCAAAGGGTTAGGAGAGCATGGTAGTTGATCGTAGGTGTTTTTTTGATCTTATTCTTCCATTCATTTATTTGTTTGACCCACCAGCTAGGGGCTATTTGAGGATTTAGATGGAAGCGGGATGACTTGGCATGAGGAGAATTAGGATCATGATAGCCATCTTGGAATAGCATCTTCACTTGTCTCTCATCTTTCTCAGTTTTATTCTTAGTGGTCACTAGGGAGACATTGTTAAGGGACTTAGTCAATTTCTGTTGGGCCTTGCATTTGTTATTGTATTGGATGAGATGATTAAAGACTACCTAAGTGGTTAGATTCTTTTTGATGTGAATGCTCTTTTGTTTGAGGTTCTCTAGAGAGGGAGGAAATTTTAAGAGTACTATGTAAGCAAGGATGTTGCTAGGAAGTTCTATTCCAACGTCTGCCATTTGGGTGAGTGCTTTCCTTTTGTCCGTGACAAATCATTTGATGGAATGTTTGTTGAAGATAGAATGTAGGAATTGATTGAACACCCTGGCCCTATTAGTGGTTTTGGAGGAGGCAAATTGGCAGGTTATCTTGGCCCAGAGGAGTTTTGACAATGTTATGTTTGAGGAATTCACTACATTAGCATGTGTCATGCTGTCCAGCTTGGATAGTATAATAGCCCTGATTTCCCAGTCCTGTCTCATAGATAGTTGTCCGGAGTTTCTTGTAAAAGCATATTTAATGTCTTTGAGGTCAAATAGCATGAGGACCTTGTTGCGCCACATGGAGTAGTTTTCTTTGTTCAGTGGAGAAATGGCATCCACGGCTTCCTTCAGTGCAACTTGGTGAAAGTATTTGGCAGCTCCTGATGGTTTTTTCATTATTTTGGTTGGATTTGGCGGGGAGCTTTGATTTGGATTTTAACTTTAATAATATTACACAGATAAGACTCAGAAATAAAAACCAACATAAGCTTTGACAAGGAGACAAGATGATTTGAGAATGGGCAGAAAATGAGATAAGGATTCCATTCTAGAGATGAGAGGCAGAAGATTGGTTGAAGAAGCTAATGAGGCGTTGAACAGGTATTGCCAGGCCGGTTTGAGTTTTGAGAAGAAATTCAAGCCATCTTACCAGGCAGAGATGTTTAGTGAAGCCTTGACAAGAGAGACCAGTTGAATTGAGGCAATTGACAATGTGGAAGAGCGGGGAAGTAATGGGAACGGTAGAAGAGGAAGAGAATGAGAGTAGAATGAAGAGAGGAGAGGGATCTTTGAAGCAAGAAAAGAGAAGAAAAAAAGAGAGAAAAGACAGTCAATCCCCCCATAAGGATAATCTGAATACTCAGGCAAAAGAGAGAGTACATAGACCCCCCTGGACGGGAATTCATGTAAAAAAAGGGGGTCAAATCTATATCTGGGGGTAGTCGGGGAACAGTTAGAGTGTAGACCAATGGATGCAAGCAGGGCTAATTGGGAGTAGATCTCAACAATGGGTTAAGTTTTTGAGAATTTAAATTATATAAAAAAGATCAAAAATAGACAAACTGGTTTGATAACCTCTTAGTTCCAGTGGAAAACTATGCACAGGACTCATGAGCACAACAAAATGAAGGAATCAGAGCCAGGGCCTCCCTATCTGCCAAGAGGAAAACTAACAAGGAGAGGCAGAAAGAGTTCAATGAAAAACTCCCACCATAGACTGATACCATGTGCACTGTGGTCCATGATCATGCCAGATTCTTGCTTCAAATGAAGAATAGGGATTTCAACAAATTACCACAACCTTCCAGCAATGATGAGCATTATTTTGCAGTTAAGCGTGGCAAGGGGATTGCATTTGATTGGAGTTGGTTTTTGATTTCCTGTTTCTTTATAATTGATTCACTAATAATATTTATCTGGGTAGTTACCACAGATGGAAGGGTTTGATTGAGGAAGGTGAGTGCTGGTAGGCCAGATGGCATGTGAGGGCATGATGGGAGATGGTAAAACTTGGATAGGGCAGAGAGGCCCTCCTTAAACAGAAAATTACTGCCCCAAGGGGTGCTCAAGGCTGCCCCCAAGGGTTCTCCCTGTTCTGGTGAGGAACAGTGAGATAAAATTACATAATAAACTTCTGCTGGTTGGAAAAGGCTTTTAAAGTTACATGAAGCATTTCTTCTGGTAGGAAAAAGCTGGTACAGGGGTCTCATGCATGCACAGCCCTGCATAAAATGCTGTGAAGTGAAGATACAATATATTCCTGTGCATTATTGGTTGTTGGTCTGGTGCTCCTTTTTTCTCCCTACATGTTTTGCTGTGCATCAACTGGTGATTTTTTTGGTGCCACTTGCTTCTACCTTCATGTATTTCTGTGCATTATTGCTTGTTTGTTTGCTGCTACTGCTTCTACCTTTGTGTATTTCTGTGAATTACTGGTGTTTTTTTTGTTGCTTTGGCTTCTACCTTCATTTATTTCTGTGCATTAACGGTGGTTTGTTTGTTGCTACGTGGTCTTGCCTTCCTTCATTTATTGCTGGGTAGCCCTGTGGTCCTTGTACTGGTGGGTTGTTGGGTATCACATGCTTCTGACTAAATAGGTTTGTGTGTGGTGCTTGGATTGTGTGATACTAAATGGTTCTGGATGCCTGCATGTATTGCTGGGTAGCCCTGTATAATTCTTCATAGCCTTGTGTAGGTGTATTTTCTTGATTGTTTGGATCTGGTTGAGACTGGTTCCATTTCCTCCTGCCTATACTGTCCTGTATACTTCTGCATAGTCTTGTGTGTATGTATTTGCTTTTTTTTTTGGAACTGGTTAATACTGGTTCCCCTTCCTGTTGCCTTCACTGTACTGTATACTTCTTCATAGCCTTGTGTAGGTGTATTTTCTTGTTTTTTTTTTTTTTTGGATTTGTTTGAGACTGGTTTCATTTCCTCCTGCCTATAATGTCCTGTTTACTTCTGCATAATATTGTGTATGTTTATTTCCTTGCTTTTTTGGAACTGGTTGAGAATGGTTCTACTTCCTCTTGCCTCTAATTTCCTGTATAATTCTGCATAGTCTTTTGTAGGTGTATTTGAATTCATCATGGGTGAGGTGACAGGAGCTGAACTAGTTGCACTACCTCCTATATCTGTATTTCTTTATTCTGGCTGAGGTGACAGGGTTGGTGTATGGTTCTGGTGTTGAGGGTAAGCTGTTACTGGTATGGAATTGAGTGTTTCAAAGGTCTTTCTTTTTGCCTTCCACAGATCTGTGACACCTGGTTGGGTATGGGTTTGCCACAGTTGAAGGTTTACTGGGCTATATCTTCTTATCCATGAGGGATATGGTGCTAATTTGGCTGAGTGACTATAGATTTTTTTGGATGTATAATCAATTTCTGAGGTTAATTTGAGGGTTTGAGCTGTTTTTATAGTACAAAAGTCAGTCTGATGGCCATAGGAAAGGTTTTGTATACCACAGCTTAAGCAATGAGAAAACAAAGACAGGATTTGTCTCCAGTAGGGGCAAAGACGCTTGAGTAGTCAACCCTGTAATTTTGTGGAAGCCTTGCACAAACAGTGTTTCCTTGACCTCAATTATCTTGTTGTCCTTGTTGTCCTTGGTTTGGAACAACCATATGCATTTGAGTGCCTTGATTAAAAATTGCAGTTTGCATTCCTCCCAAACTCCATATCTGAGCATATTTAGCATCCCCTTCTCCATTGCGGCTATCAATTCCAATTTTTGAGGACTTGCAAGGGCTTTATCTGAGGTTTTGGGATCTTGTTTCTGAACTTTGCTCAAGTTAATCTTGGGTTTGTTGCAACTAAGATGACGGTTGTGGGCCTGGATGTTCTTTTTGGAGACTATCTTTTAATTGGGGGAAACATGCTGGTCAGTACTTTGATTTTGAAGTCCTGAATAATCATTTTTAGTTAGGAATGGAAACCTGCTCCTCAGATTGATAGATTTGGGAGGGAAGGGATTCTGGAAGTTGTTGATATTCTCAGGAGCATAGGAGGGGGGGCCAAATGTGCCTTCCAGGAAGGTGACATTGGCGCTGAGGTGGGTTCAACCGGTGCAGTGGTCCCAAATTTTGTATTATGAAAAATCATTTACATACCCAAGAAGAAAACCCTTTTCTCCATTAATACCCAGCTTTGAGTCTCTTTTGATTTTTGGGATAAGAGAATACGCCATGCAGCCAAATTTTTTGAGGAAGTTGTAGTTGAAGTCTTTCCCTGTCCTGATTTTCCAGGGGATGGTGAAGTTTTTAGAAGCAATAGGACACAGGTTGATGAGATCTCTTGCTGTTTTAATAGCTTTGGCCCAGTATGTAGGGGGTATCTTACTTTGCACTAGCAGGCAGAAAGCCTTTTCCAGAATGGTTCTCTTAGCTCTTTCTTCCAGACTGTTTTGCTGCGGTTTATATGGGGATGAGTGATGGTGGTCTATTCCCAGCTCTTTCAGATAGGCGGAGAGGTTCTCATTTAAAAACTTGCCTCCATTGTTGGATACAAGGGTGCCAACTTTGGTTCCAAGTTCCCTTTCCGCGGTTTGAATGAATTCTTGGATTGTAGCGGGTGCTTGATCTGTGGGTTGGAGGAATGAGACTGACTTGAATCTGGAGTATTGATGCACTATGTTAAGGAAAAACTGGCATCCACCAATGGATTGAATGGGCAAGGGGCCAACAACATCTGTATTTGGGTGGCCTGGTGACAGCTGTGAAGTGGTTGGGGAATGGCGTGGAAGTCATCTTGCAGCTGAATCAGATTTCACATTGAGCGTTTGACAGTTGGTTGGGAAAGAGGTGGTTAAGTAATTTGTCTCTGGGATGCCCAAGTTTGAGGTTCCAAGTATCAATGACATGTTTTCTTAGGAGGATTTCCTGTTGAGTTGACTTTCCTTTGAAAAAAATATAACAGAGCTCCACTAGATGGTTTGTTGCTGAAACCAGGAGAGCGAATCCATCCAGGGAGATTTCATAGCCAAGTAACCTACGTGGTTGATGGTGGCAGTTACATTTGTGAGTTTTGACAGGGATATAAGGCATCTGTTGAGTTTTAGAACAAGCAACACATCTTTGAGCACAGCGCTTTTGCCCAGGTGATTTTTGATCAAACATTTGCCTATGGCAGTGGCCAGGAGAGTAGAACCTTCACATCCCGTGCCAATAAACAGTAATGTAGGCCTCAATTCAAAAAGGTATTCAGGGTTGTTGAATATGTGGTGAGTACACCCTTATTAAAGGACAGGTAAGAGATAATTGACCAGAGGAGAGGGGGTGCAGGTAGAGTTTGGCATTGAGAAAGGCCTGGGTTTGGTTTGAAGGGCCGGTTTTGGAGCTCTTGGGTTCCTTTTGAGCAGAATGAAGGTGAGATTTTGAATGAGTTTTTGGCTTAAAAAAGTCATTTCAAAGCTGTGGATGCAGTTTCCAACAACAGTCCTCTGAATTCTCCGCAAGTAGGTTGTGCTTGCCATTGGAACAGGGGTGTTTGGGTTTTACTTTCTGATGGAAGGCAGACTTGTGAAGAGCAATGGTGGAGTTAGTGGAGAAAGAATAATCCAGTGAGTCCTCAATTCTAGAAGATTCTTGGTGGATTCCTTCTTTCAGTTTTTTTAAGATGGCTTTTGAATTCTTGAGCATCTTATCATTGAGAAGTATTGTGTTGACAATGTGCTAGAACGGTGTGGTGGTCTTTTATAGATGCAATTTGGAAAAGGCTGCGCGCTGAGGGCTTAGCAGGGGCAGCTGGCTCAGCAATGGGTGCAGATTTGCTGCAGTAAGGGGTCCTGCGGGCTCAGCAGCAATTGGATGCAGCTCAGCATTGGAAGATGCAGGGTGGATTGGATTGTATCTGAAGGATTGCGCAGATGTATCTCAGATATCTGGAAAGGCCCTTTGGGTGGATGATGAAATGCGCGGGGGGCTCCAAGTTAGGAGTGGCGCGAGGGTTAGGTCATGAGAAGGAAGAACCGGGTGGACGTAATTGCAGGTGGGTAATACAGATGGATAGGGGGTATGGGATGGGGTTGGAAGGATGGAGTTGGGCTAGGGTTCTGTACTTAGGGTTTGTATTTCATTCTTCTTGTTTTCTTGCGGTTTTACCTAGGTTAGGGTTGAGGGGGAGGTTACTTAAATTGCACCCTCAACCTGGATAGGATGACATCATGGCATATATCATTGGATAATCATAGTTTTTGGAAGAATCTGTACTCTCATTTCTCTATTTTCTCTATATCTCAGTTGAAGGGTGAGAAGTTGCACTCAGGGTTTACAGATGCAGGGGATCAATAAATTCCAAACTTAGGAGCCATTAAAGGAGAAATCCTCTTCTGAATTCCACAGCTGGGGGTCTGGCCAGGAAGTAACCTTGTGTTCCTTGTCTCTCAAAACTAACAAGTGCAATTTCCCAGTACCACCCATCAACCATTGCAGGGTTTTCTAACATTACCCCCACTCCTCTTCCTCCTCCTCCTGCGGCTTCTTGGAAGCAACCTCAATCAGGGGAAGGATATGGTGTCCATTTCTCCAACAAAGGCGCCAATAAAAAGTCCATTTGCATCAGGCCGCGGGAATATACGCACATTTGGTTCAATGCTGAGGAAGTTGAGAAATTCCCTGTGCAATAAAAAGGAATTGCCAATGCGGAAGGTGCAACGGCTTTGGATAAGGCTTTCCTTGTTGTTCTTTTCATCACAGACAAAGAGAAGCTTTGGGATGTGGAAGTGATGGAAGGATATGAGGAACTTAATTGGCTGAAACTGAAGGCGGAAATCTTGGCATGGTGGGGAAGGTAAAAAACTTGGTTTTGGGGGAGCAACTTTGAGCAAGCCGCAGCAGAAGCAAGTGCAAACGGTGCAGTCTGGAAGGGGGCGCAATTGGGGGATTATGTAGCAATGTTTTACCAAATGTATTGCTACCTGGCAAAGAAAATGGTGATATTGGGGCAGATGGGAGCAATGAAGAGGGATTTTTTGGGAGTACTGGTCCCCAACTCTGCACCTGGGTGCAGAAGAACTTGTACAACAACAAATTGGTAAAGAGGTTTTTGGATGGGAGTATTGAGCTTCTTCCAGAAATCCTTATCATCTTTTTTGATGGAGGACATGGCAATGTTGTTCCCAACAGGTTCAAAGAAGTCCACTTCCCACACTCCAGCAGCGCCAATGCAAGCTCTGGTTGTGGGCCCCTCAAAAATGGGACACGCTCCGGCAACACCACTGACGATGGGCCCTGAGATTAGTGAGAAAATGAAATTTATGAAGGATTTACAGATCTTCCTGAGTCAAATGTTGTCAGAGCTGCCCAATCTGCCTCCTCACATTGGGGGACCTCTTCCCCTGTCAAATCCACCCGCGCCTGGTTATGCAATTACTGTGGGGACAAGGGGCATTGGAGGTCAGGGTGCAATGAAATGACAAGGGACCTCAAGGAAGGATTGGTTTGACCGGTGGGAATGGGTTTCATGTTCCCAAAGAGCAAGCAGATCTCCACTGAATCTGGGAATCCAACTGTCATGGAGCAAGTATGAGCGGGAGTTCAGGATTGGGGGGTAACTTCTTGAGCTTTGCTTGGGATTTTCACAGGTCCCGGGGTATGGCAACCACCCTGCATGGAGGCAGAATTAAGGGTACTAGCAATGGAGGTGCCGGCGGCGGTGGAAAGGATGAATGTGGATGCTAAAGAGAGGGTACCACCAGTAGATCCTAAGCCAGTTGCTCTGTGGTTACCAAATCTGGAAACCTTGGGACCACTGCAGAAATTTTAAAATTTTTTATATCAATCATTCATCAATCAACATTTTTTTTTAAAAAAAAATAATTATTATCTCTTGTTTTTCTATGGTTACCCACTCATTTACCACTCTCCCAGCTCCATTCTGTCCTAGAGGTCTAAGCAGCCCTTTCCTGGTGATCCAACCCTTTCCCTCTCCCCCCTTGCATGCGCTTTACTCTGATTTTTGGCCAAGCGCGGGCAGGCCGCCATGCCCTACTCAACTCATCACCACCACTCTCCTCCATGGATTGCTCAATCTCATTGGCCATTGGCTCCCAATTGGTCAAATCCATCCTCTTCTCTTCCTTTTTGCCATCAACCAATGACCAAGAGCATTGCTTGCCTTTGTTGGAGACCCCAAGACCAGCCCCATCATTTGATCCCCTGCTTGAGATTGGTCACGGGAACAATCCTCAATCAATCACTCCCATGACCAATCTCACTCCCATCCTTGCCGTGGGCAACCTCGCACCAACCTAACAACACCAATGCTGCTGTTGCTTGTTGTTCATGGCTGTAATCCACCTCTTCCCCCCACCATCACTGCCGCCCAATCTTTCTTGATTGGTCAGTTGGTGCTCTCATTGCGCCTTGCCCAAAAGTTTCCTTGCTCAATCCCAGCTTCACACAATTGGCTCCAAAAATCCAGGCCAATCGGCCCTTTCCAATCCCTCTCCAAAACCCGCAAACCAATATTCTTGTTTGCTGCTGTCAGAACCATTGCACCATGTTGATCCTCCCTTGACAGACCGTGGCTGCAGCCAAACAAAACCACCATCCACTGCCGCGGTTATCCTCAATGCAGGCAGGTTTCTAACTTCCATGCCTTGATTTTTTTCCTCTCTCTCTCCCATGTTAGGTGGTTTCTTTTTCCAACCTTCATTTTTTTTTTAAAAAAAATTCTGCTCTCATTTGTAAGTATCTCTTGTAAATAGTCTACAGGCCTCTGGTCTACAAAAGGAGGGTTTCTCCCCTGCCTTTATGCATATCATCTGATTGGATCCACCTCAAAAGTAATAAATAATCTGATCATTCCGGAGGGCCTCTTTCCCTTCATCTGCAACCTTTATTCTGGGTATATGTCAGCTCTCTGATACCAGGAACCTTGCAGTCCTTTAGCTACAGAGAGTGATAAAAGTGCTGGAATGATAATAATAATTATTATTCAAATAATAAACGCTTAGAAGCTCAAATAAGAGCTGTTGCAAGGTTTAATTGGTTTGGTAGTAAATGGTTTTCAATATAATATAAAAGAGGGGCCATAGTATTATACTACTGGGGGTCTTTACAGACTAGCAACCTCTCTTCAAGGGGCCTCCTTAGGCGTTTTTAAGAACCTTGGAATAAATATGGGTGCCTCAGAAAGGACTTATTCCACTGATGGCCGGGCTTAACAGCACAAGAAGCCTAGACAGGAAGGGTAACACTCACTCTGAGCTCTTTAACACAAAAATCATGGAATAATTGGAAGGGTTTCAGAGCAGATGGGGTAAATTGCTTGACTAAACTTCAATGGTTGATTGGTTATAAAGGTAAAATAATACTACTGCAGACTAAGTCATAAATCACTTGCTTATCTTCATATAGGCACTTTATTAACAATGAAACGGTTTCTGATTGATAATAAATAATTCCTGGTAAACTCTGATTGAATAATGGATCCAAAGAGGTCTGTATAAATACCTTTTTGGGGTTATTTTGGTCTTCTCAGGGCGTGTAGAGAGGGTTCTCCTCGTGGGCTGAGGCTGGCAAGCTAGTCAAGGCAAGATTAGCACGTCTTTTTGGTGCTTTCAAACAGCTGCCCTTAGATCTGCTGGATTTCTTTACTATTTTAGCCACAGGATCTGTTAATTAGTTATGGCTTAAATGTGATCATTCTTTAATCATCCTTTATTTGTACTATTGATATGGCTTTGAAGCGTGCAGATGTGGATGTTTACTGATTGGCCGTCATCTGCTAATCATTTAGATAATTTTTAATAATTTTTATGAACACTTCTTGTAGTGTTTTGTGGTCTTCAAAGATCAAGATCCGTGGTTTACGTGATAGTCCTTGATCTTTGATTTATTATTAAAAAATGTTTAAAACTTAATTTTCATTAATTTTATTTAAGTTGTGATCTTTTTAGATCATTATTGATGCATATGTTTTTTTGTTAAATATACTAGGCAACCCTAACTAGGTTGTAGCTCTTCTGAGCGGTACCTTGTTGTCAGATTAATCACGACTGATCCAGGCGCAGGGATCAGTAGTACAGATGCGCGCGGGGTAGGATCCCCTGCGTGCGTGGCAGAATCATCTGCGTGCGGGTCTCTAGTACGCGGGATCCTGCTGCTTCTAGTATGTAGGGTTATGTAATGATGCGGGGCTGCGCGCGGGAATTGTGAAATAACACATTTCTGCGTGTAACTCCTGAAATATACATAACACCTCAATTCTGAGTGAATTTTAGGTGTAAAACCTATACGTTTCAACACGTGCGAAATATTAAAATGGCCAAAAAGGTGCCATACAGGCGTCGTAATTTCCAGTACTTTTCCTTTTAATTATTTTAAAAATATAAGGACTTGGAATTCAAGGGTGGGGTCAGTGAGTGACCCTACCTAATTTTGGGTGAGGAATCCATCTCTCTATTAATATTTATGGATTTCTCACTCCTTGCTTTGTTAATTGAGGTATTTTTATTTATTGTATTTTGTGTTACGATTTGACAGTTTTGCTCTGTATATAGTAGCAAGCTGACATTCCCCCGCTCCAAGATATGTCTAGATCTGAAAAAAAAATTGGGCTAATGGTATAATGCCTCCTGTTGGCTCTGTAGTTCCCCAGGTGGATAGGTCAGTCAGGGATATTATGTTCATGCAACCATTCATCTTTATCAGCTGATTCTCCCTTGTATCTAACCAGGTAGAGTCTGATGTCTTTTACATTGATCCTATCTTTCTTATCCTTAAAAATCTTGCTAATTGTACCTTTTTCCTTTTCAGATTCTTCTGTAACAGGTATTGCAGGTGAAGGAGTATGTTCTCCGTTCCTTGGGTGGTAGTGTTTGATGATGCTTACTGGGAATACTGGATGTTTCCTAGAAAGCTCATCACTGAGGATTACTTCCACTGCATTTTTACCATGAAGTTTGTTAATGGTGAAAGGTCCAACAAAAGCTTGTCAAAGCTTCCTATTTCCACCCAAGTTGGTAAAGTTAGTGGTAGAGATCAAGACTTGATCACCAATCTTGAAATCAAGTTCCTTATGGGTTTTATCCCATCTTTGCTGGTTATACTCCACAGCATCCTGGAATCATTTCACAGCATGTTTGTTGGTTTCATCTATCATCTTCTTGAAATCAAGTGATGTAGGGTGAATGTTGGTTAGCTGGTGGTTAAGGTTATCCTTGGGTAATCTAGGAATCCATCCTCTTTCCAGTATGTAAGGTGCTTCCTTAGTGGTAGAGTGTTTGCTAATGTTGTAGGCCATCTCCAGTGCAGGTAAAAGGCTAACCCAATCGTGGCAATAACCGTCAGAATTCTTTTGTTCTAGTCCAAAGCCACAGAATCTCCTGAGCATGTCTTGGGGTCTGAATCATCCTCTCATCTAATCCATCCGTCTGAGGGTGATAAGCAGTAGAGAAAGCTAAGGTGGTTCCACGCATATCATGTAGATTCCTCCAGAACTCAGAGGTGAATTTAGGATCTCTGTCAATGATAATAATCTTGGGAACTCCAACATCAGCAATGAGTCTGTTCCAAAATAATAAGGCAACTTCCATAGCAGGGTCTTCCTTGTGATTAGGTAGGAACTTTGCTTTCTTGGAGAACATATCCACAATGACAAAGACTGAGTTGTAGGAATAGACTCCTCCTGGTGGTAGTCCAGTCACAAAGGCCATATTGATGATTTTCCATCTTTTCTTGGGTTCAGCAATCCTTTGCAGTAGTCCAAACCGTTTCCCAGTAGTCCTGTTGGACTTCTGACAAGTTTCACAACTGGTAACATACTGTATAGTGGAGTCTCTCCAATTAACCCACCAAGCAGTTTTTTAACCTTATCTAAGGTTCTATCAGTGGACAAATGACTAGATGAGCAGTTATCATGGCACTCAGCCAGAAAATGTTTGATATGACATCCTTAGTTAAGAAAATGACACTTGAATGTTGATTCCTATAGTATACTAGACCATCCCATATGGTGAACCTTCCGGCTTTGTATGGTTTCAAGATAGGTTCAGGGAGGCTATTGATCAATTCAGGAGGTGCAGAGGTACTTCCTATTATTAGTATCAGAGTCTTTATGCCAGAGCTGTAAGCTTCTTTGATAGAGTTGAAGAATGATTCATTTAGTTCACAAACGTGGATACCCATTATAGGATCTTCAATGTTTAACCTGTTAATATTAATTATAGGGAAGGTGTCATTATCCTCTAGATCATAGGCAGGGTTACTTGGGTCATTAAGTAACACATTCCTGCTTAAACTATCATCATTCTGATGTTTAGTTCCAGCTTGATGAACTATGGTCATCTGTCCTCTGTACTGTTGTATAGCTATCTGCCATCTCAACATATGCCTGCTAGGGGTCTTCATGTTAATCAAGGTTCTGACAGCATTGCAGTCAGTAATAAAAGTGAAGTTGGTGCCTTCTAAGTAATAATGGAGTTTCTCTAGGGCCCATACTAAGGCCAGGCATTCCATTTGGCTTGCACCGTACCTTTTCTCAGTATCTTTAATTTGTCTAGATATGAAGAGTATAGGTTTTTCCACTGGTTTATCATCTTCTATGAACTCCTGGTTTAAAGAAGCTCCTAGACCTTCCATGCTGGAATCTATGTAGAGCTTGAAAGGTTTAGAGTAATCTGGCTGGATCAGTAATGGAGCTGAATTCATTTCTGTTTTGAGTTCCTCATAATTTTTGACTCTATCATGAGTCATTTCAAACACGGTGGTGTTGTTGCAGATCTCATACAAAAATTTGGTTAGGAGAGAAAACTATGGCAAATACTTCCTATAGTATCTTCAGAAGCTGATGAAGGATAGGAGTTCAGTTTTGTTTTGCGGCATAGGCCTATTCATTACTGCTGCTATCTTGTTTTGGTCAGCAGCTAAGGTCAGTTCAGAGACAATGTGACCTAAGGCTTTGAGTTCTCCGTAACCAAAGTTACACTTTTTCATTGATACTTTCAATCCTACAGCAGAGATGTTTTTGAGGACTAGCCTCAATTTCTCCATGTGAGTATCCCAATGATCAGAGTAAATGATAACATCATCAATGTACACCATCATCCATCCCTGTCTGATGATTAATCCTAGGACTGTGTCCATCATTCTTTGAAAATTAGAAGGAGCATTTTTGATACCAAAAGGCATCCTAAGATACTCATAGATTCCCAGATGACAGATAATTCTCATGAATTTCCAGCTATCAGGGCTGATAGGTATTTGGTGGAAACCTTTCAGCATACCCATGGTGGTTATGTACTTAGCCTTGGACAGGTTATGTAGAGCGTGGTCAATTCTTGCAATTGGATAATAATCAGCTTGGGTGTAGTTTTTAAGCATTCTAAAATCTCCAACCATTCTTGACTTATCATTGTGCCAAGCTATAATTACTGGGGTAGTAATATCCACTTGTTCATTGTGGCCTACTTTCCTTCAGACTTGTAAGTCAACCAACTCTTGAATATGGGTTTCCAGAGCAGCTCTAGATTTTGGACTCCAAGGGTAAGCAGGTCTCCTGAGGTTAGGTGGGTAAGGAGGCTTAATAGTTAGAGTTAGGATCATGTCATGTCCCTTGATGTTACCAATGGGGTGATCTTTGGTACAGAAAGCATTCTGATTTTTGAAGCATACTTGTAAGATATACCATTTCTGTTCTTCATTGAGAAGGGAATTTAAAGAAGCTTGAGAAAAATATTCCTGATTGAACTTTTCTAAGTGTTTTTCATAAGTTGAATCAGAAGTTTGAGCATTTAAATGACATATTTGGAACTTCTTATTCCAGTCTGCCCCTACGGTGAAGTATCTACCTTTTCTTTGGAATAAATCTATACCATATAGGCATAGAGAATCATTCCCAAGGATAAAATAGTTGCATACTCCGTTTTGGAGCACTACAAATTCAATGTTCAATTTGAGTGATCCTTTAGAGTGAGGGAGTATAATATCAGAAGACCATACTCCAACAGCATTGAGAGCAGAATTACAACTGCTGAACTTAGCCTGAGGTACTAGTAGTAATTTCAGTTTCCAGTCTGGGTCTTGCTTTTCCAGATAAGCTGAACCAACACACAAGCAAAAGGCTCCACTGTCTAGAATTAACTTAACTGGGGAACCTTAGATTAAACCAGTAGCATAGCATGTTTTGCCTGAAGTGTAACTTTTACCAACAGAAGGTTTTAGAATCAAGGCCTTAGCCTCAGAGATGTGGTGAATCTTCATTTTTGGATTCCATTTTTGAGGTAAGTTAAAATCCTCATTGACGGAATTTATGTCCAGAGAAGACTCAATACTCCCTTCAATAACATTGATAGGGTTAGTGATTATTAGATCACAATCAGAGAGTGATCTGTCAGTATCATCAAGGTGAGGGTCAGGATTGTCACACTCTTCTCCTTCAATAAGATTAATCCTTTTCCTAGGTAGAGGACAATCAGGTTTTACATGTCCTGTTTGGTTACAGTTCCAACATACTTGCTCTTTTGATTCTGGAGTCTTCTTGACTTCCAAAGTAGATGGATTAGTAGAAGGGGATTCCTTAGTTTTGGCCGTAAATTCTTCTCCTTTCTTAGTATTTTATTCCCTTGGGGGTCTTTTGACCCTTTTTTCAAGACCATTCATATCAATAGTCTCTTCCAATACACCTATTAAGGTGGAAAGATCTGAATCCATAGGCATTCTAAACCTTACACTGTGGTTGATTTGTCCGGGACATAAGTTGAGGAGTCTTTCATTGACTTCTTCTTTATCAGCATCAGGATAAAAACAGTCCAACCACTTTTTCTGGTCTAGGCACCACTTATGAGGCTTGTCCTTGGATGGATCAAACTGGGAATTCTCAAAAGTTTTTCATCATCTTTCTTTTCCAAATCCTGGTACCAAACTGCACTTTGATCAATCCTTTCCAAGAATTCCAGGATAAATATCCAACTTCTTCTCTTTTATTGATAAACCAATCAAGAGCTACTCCTTCAAATTAACTGGGCAATCTTAACACAGCTATTTCATCAGGGAGCTCATAGGAGGAAAGAGTGTGGTCAATAAACTTAATGAAACTGATATGGTTGTATTCTCCTTCTCCAGAGAATTTAGGCCATTCAGTAATGGGAGGAAGTAACTTCAAAGCCTGTTATATTTCCGGAGTAGGAATGGGTCTGAAAGACTCATTACTACTTATCCTGGTTCTGGGAGGAAAACTAGGAGTACTGGTGAACCTGGCAGGTCTATTTTCTTCTAATTCAATGCCCGGAGAGTTAGTAGTGTTGATTTAAAGTTCTCTGAGATCATTCTTAATCATACCTAACTCTAAATCAAGTTTGTTGTTTAATAAGTCAATTTTTTTAGTCAGATGAGCTGAAGGAGTAGGACTAGTTTTCTTAAGTTCTTCTTTAAGCTGGTTTATGGTTGCAAGAATATCTTCCTGAAGAATTGATTGATTGTCATCAATATGTTTCATCAGGTCAAACTTACTAGCTCTTATACTATCCTTGATCTGTTGTATTTCCAACTCATCAATTCTCATAATCTGAGACTGAGTGTCAATCACTCTAAAAATACTTGAACTTAATTTTTCCAATTGGTTATAAACTTTATCAAAGCATTGGCTAATAATGGTAAAATTGTGAGACACATTTACAGAAAAGCTATTAAGAGCTTCTACATCTGATTGCGGTACAAGTTTTTCCACTTCTGGGCTAAGGATATTATTTTGTCCCAATCCTTTGGGTTCCTTATCTTCTGATGGGCTGAGGATCTCCTCTTTTTGGGTTCCTTTCCCTTTAAGGAAGCTAACTGATCCCAAGGATTCCAGTTCTTCACGTAGCCTTCTACTTCTTTCTTTGGGATAAACCTTTGCAGAGAAATCTGAGATTTCTTTGCCTGAGAAATGGCTCTTCTCATACCTGGTTGATCCTCTTGGGTCTGAGCCAACCTGAATTGTTCCCAATAGCTCACGTTCTCTTTCACTAACAATTTGACCCTTTTCTCCTTGGTTGAGTCCAGCTGGGGTGGCGTAGGGGGACCTGTACCGTCCTGGGATAACCTGGTGGGCAACAGAGGGCTCTCCAACTGTCTGTTGGTTGAGTTGGCGGCCGTGGTTGTCGCCGTTGTCATCCTGTGTGACGCTATGTTCACGGGTTTGAGTCCCCTCATTGTGTTTGCGACTGGAGTCCTTGCGCGTACGGTTTCCTCCAGGCAGAGATCCATATGACGGGGCTCTGCCAGTTGCACAAGTGTTGCACCTATTTTGATACATAATACCAAAAAAATATGTAAGTCTTTTGTTGAAACTTTGAAAAAAGACTTTAAATTTATAAAAAAAATATTTTTTGTGTGTTTTATATTTTTAATAATGTTTTATAAATATTTTGACTTACTTAGAGTTAAATTCAATGGTACCAACACTTGGTTTGGATCAAAACTATCCTTGGAAGGTATTCCAGCGGGTTCTGAGTGAGTCCCAATCAGATCCTGGGATAAATCCAATGTTACACTGGCTGGGACGTCCTCTAGGAGGTCCTGGTCAATGAGATCACCAAAAACAAAGTCCACTCAGATGGATAAAAAATATAAGTTTAATATATTTTTGTATTTTTACATGATAAGGTGATTTTTAGAAAAAAATAATCACTTGTATTATTTTTGGGTTTTTCTTTATCTTCAGGATTATTTAATTTATTAATATAAAGCTTCCTTTGATAAATTTTTCACTCCTTATGTTTCCTTAATAAAGAATTGAAATTGATAATTCTTTCAAGCTTGAGTTCTTTGTCTTTTATAACCTGCTTCTTATAATAAAGAAATTTCTTCTGTTGTTGCTCAGGAGAGATAATAACAGGGACAAAGTTACGGAGTTTTTTTTATTTTTTCTTTTTAAGAAGGTTCAAATAATAATTAATCAATTCTCCGTTGGTCTTAAGATCCACTAGAGAAACAAATGATCAAAAATAAGTGTTATAAGTATGTTAACTTATTTTTTTAAAAATAAATAGACTGGTCAAAGGAATAAATAATTAAAAATTAATTATTTAAGGATATTTCCCGGCCAGACCCCCAGTTGTCAGCTCTCTGATACCGGGAACCTTGCAGTACTTTAGCTACAGAGAGTGATAAAAGTGCTGGAATGATAATAATAATTATTATTTCAATAATAAACACTTAGAAGCTCAAATAAGAGCCGTTGCAAGTTTTAATTGGTTTGGTAGTAAATGGTTTTCAATATAATATAAAAGAGGGGCCACATTATTATACTACTGGGGATCTTTACAGACTAGCAACCTCTCTTCAAGGGGCCTCCTTAGGCAGTTTTGAAGAACCTTGGAATAAATATGGGTGCCTCAGAAAGGACTTATTCCACTGATGGCCGGGCTTAACAGCACAGGCGGCCTAGAACGGAAGGGTAACGCTCACTCTGAGCACTTTACCACAAAAATCCTGGAATAATTGGAAGGGTTTCAGAGCAGATGGGGTAAATTGCTTGACTAAACTTCAATGGTTGATTGGTTATAAAGGTAAAATAATACTACTGCAGACTAAGTCATAAATCAATTGCTTATCTTCATATAAGCACTTGATTAAAAATGACAAGGTTTCTGATTGATAATAAATAATTCCTGCTAAACTCTGATTGAATAATAAATCCAAAGAGGTCTGTATAAATACCTTTTTGGGGTTATTTTGGTATTCTCAGGGCGCTTAGAGAGGGTTCTCCTTGTGGGCTGAGGCTGGCAAGCTAGTCAGGGAAATATTAGGACTTTTACTTGGTGCTGTCAATCAGATGTCCTTAGATCTGCTGGATTTCTTTACTATTTTAGCCACAGGATCTGTTAATTAGTTATGGCCTAAATGTGATCATTCTTTACTCATCCTTTTTTTGTACTATTAATATTGCTTTGTAGCGTGCAGATGTGGATGTTTACTGATTGTCTGTCATCTGCTTATCATTTAGATAATTTTTAATAATTTTTATGAACACTTCTTGTAGTGTTTTGTGGTCTTCAAAGATCAAGATCTGTGGTTTACGTGGTAGTCCTTGATCTTTGATTTATTATTAAAAAATGTTTAAAACTTAATTTCCATTAATTTTATTTAAGCTTTGATCTTTTTAGATCATTATTAATGCATATGTTTGTTTGTTACATATACTAGGAAACCCTAACTAGGTTGTAGCTCTTCTGAGCAGTACCTAGTTGTCAGATTAGTCATGACTGATCCAGGCACGGGGATCAGTAGTACAGATGCGCGCGGGGTAGGATACGCTGTGTGCGTGGCAGAATCAGCTGCGCGCGGGTCTCTAGTATGTGGGATCATGCTGCTGCTAGTACGTAGGGTTATGTAATGATGCGGGGCTGTGCGCGGGAATTGTGACATAACACATTTCCGCGTGTAACTCCTAAAATATACACAACACCTCAATTCTGAGTGAATTTTAGGTGTAAAACCTATACGTGTCAACACGTGTGAAGTATTAAAATGGCCAAAAAGGTGCCATACAGGTGTCGTAATTTCCAGTACTTTTCCTTTTAATTATTTTAAAAATACAAGAACTTGGAATTCAAGGGTGGGGTCAGTCAGTGACCCTACCTAATTTTGGGTGAGGAATCCATTTCTGTAATAATATTTTTGGATTTCTCACTCCTTGCTTTGTTTATTGAGTTATTCTTATTTTTCGTATTTTGTGTTACTATTTGACAGTTTTGCTCTGTATATAGTAGCAAGCTGACAGTATATCTGTTGATTGCCCTTTGATCCTTTGAGCCTCCATACTCAAAACTTGATCTGTCCATCGGTGACCTTGATCCTTATCACCAACCATAGCCTTGCTGGTTGAAGAGAATTCTTTCTGCTGGAATTCTTGAGTGTGTTATACCACTCTTGATCCTTTTTTCCAATCATACTGGTCTGATCTTTCTCTGATCACCTTTCCAGATCCAGTCAATTTTGACTAAGAGGTTTCCTTAAGCTTGAAACCTGGATTGTTAGAACTCTCTTTATTCTTTGAAAGTTGAATTATGCCATCCTAATCTTGAGTTCCTTGGGAAGTGTTGGGTTATTCTTCTTCAAACCTGTTATTGCTTTTCTTCTAGAGCTTCACAAAAAAATTTCTTCTTTTTTGTTCAGCCACCAAAAGTTATCTAATACCCTTCAAGTGCTTGATTAGGGAGAGTTGGGAAGGTT
Source organism: Puccinia polysora (assembly GCA_025617555.3). Lineage (NCBI taxonomy): Eukaryota > Fungi > Basidiomycota > Pucciniomycetes > Pucciniales > Pucciniaceae > Puccinia > Puccinia polysora. Next base: position 22,834,491 of record CM062624.1, read on the forward strand.
CATTGAGAACCTCAAGGCTGGTTGGGATTGAGTTTATCTTTCCTAATCTCCTTCTGACAGCCAGATTTATGAGCTTGTGGGTGTTGTTACTACCAATTGCCTTGTTCCATTGAACTCTGAAAAAAACTTTGACTTATTTTTTTCAATTCTCTCCCTGCACCATCTTTCCTCATATAGTGTTGATTCCATTGCTACCGACTATTCCCAAATTCATACCTTACATTGATCCCTTATTTACAAGTCCCTGGATCTCAATTTTGGTTACATTTGAATATTATTGTAACTCTTAGGAGGTAAGCCTAAACAGAACCTATCCCCTCCACATAACTGCCTGCGGCTGAGAACTGTTTTGAGTCTTACATTTGGTCCCCCAGGCCAAGATTTAACCAGCAATCTTGCATTTACAGTTGCATCATCATCAACCTTTTGAATCAAACTTTGACATCAAATCTTTTTCCCTTATTCTCTGTTTCCCTGTCAGTTTGCTACTATTCAGAGCCAACTGACTAAAGACTAAAACAAATAAAATATAAATGAATTAATAAATAAATACAGAAATAATAAAATAAAATAAAAATAAGGAACAAAGCCTTAATTTGTAATAAATCCAAAAATATTATTAAAAAAATGGATTGGTGGTGCCAATTTAGGTAGGGTCATCCACTGGCACCACCACCCATTTCCAACTCCTTCAGGTAGAACTATGCTCACTCATGTACCCTTGCTTGTAACATCCGCAAGTACTGGTTTCTGACCAAAAGTTTGGTCAGAAACCCATAATTTAATTTTTAATAAATCCAAAAATATTATTAAAAAAATGGATTTGTGGTGCCAATTTAGGTAGGGTCATCCACTGGCACCACCACCCATTTCCAACTCCTTCAGGTAGAACTATGCTCACTCATGTACCCTTGCTTGTAAAATCCGCAAGTACTGGTTTCTGACCAAAAGTTTGGTCAGAAACCAATAATTATGTAAGCTTACCCACCAAAAATTTGGAATTGAGGGCCCTGCACCCTAATTTAATATTTACCCATTGTGATATCTACCCATTAGCAGATACAGGGCTCCTGTAATTTTCCCAAAAAGGGATGTTACAGCCCTATTACAGTACTAAGAGGATACTGTAGCACCCCAGGACAACCACTATAGCTACAGCAGATGTCCGGCTTTGGGCTAGAACACTCCCAAAGCCCCTAAACCTCAGATAAACCCTGTATCACCCTAACGGTAATATGTGCACATTAGCAGATACAGGGCTCCTTTAATTTTCCAAAAAGGGATGTTACAGCCCTATTGCAGTACTAAGAGGATACTGTAGCACCCCAGGAAAACCACTATAGCTACAGCGGACGTCCTTCTTTGGGCTAGAACACTCCCAAAGCCCCCAAACCTCAGATAAACTCTGTATCACCCTAAATGTAATATGTACACATTAGAAGATACAGGGCTCCTGTAATTTTCCCAAAAAGGAATGTTACAGCCCTATTGCAGTACTAAGAAGATACTGTAGCACCTCAAGACAGTCACAATAGCTACAGTAGATGCCCTGCTTCGGGCCAGAACACTCCAAAAATTCCCCAAACCTCAGATACACCCTGTATCACCCAATTAAGGAAGAAAGGCCCCTGTATTTGTTTGTGGCTGTTAAAGTACAAATTAGCCCATAAAAAACCAATAATGACCAATAAGGCCTCAAAATCAAAGTTGCGAACAGGTTTCAGAGGTCTAGGACATACCTCCAAGTCCCTAGCCTCAGTAAAAAAGGGCCTGTACTTAAATTATTAGCCTCAAATCAGGATACATGGCTGGTACAATGAAATCACTTGAGGCTTGGAAACGTGTATCAAGCCACATGCATGATGACATAGGGATTCCTGTACCTCTGTAGTAACTAGAGCAGGTCTACACAAACACACTGATGGCTCCTTCGCCTCAGCAATAGCCTGGGCCACCCTTCTTTGGCTGGCAAAAGGACTGTACCATGAGGGGACCCAAACAATATAAATAAAGGACCTTCCCCCAGCTATTTCTACCAGATTCATCCAGTTATATAGTCATTAATGCTTCAGATATTTTCTTCCTGAAGCCATCAAACCCTTATAAGAAATAAGTGTGTGATCCTGGACCACTTTCTGATAAAATTTGTAGACCATAATTCTTGAATCCCTGTTTTTTGGCCAAATTGAACAACCAACCATTCAGCCTGCCCCAGTACCAACTTCAAGCTCCCTGAATCCTTGAATATTGGCCCATTCATCAAGAATAAGTCCGTATCTAGACCTAGTAAGTGATCCTGCTGACTTATACCCCTTTTTTGTAGGTTTTGCATAACCTATGCCCCAAGGAAATTACACACACCCTTCTTGAAAGGAATCCTTGTCAACCCCACAGGCACCACAATTGCTCCTATATTGTCCTTAAAAGACATATAACTGTGTTCCGGAGGGCTCAACAACCCCATTAAGGTCTTGGCCCCTCCATTTAAATTTATTTTTTAAATATATATATAAATGTAACCCTTTTAGCCAAATCATATACCTGGCATTTTATCTTATTTTTGATCCAAAATTTTTATCACCTCTAGTAGCTAGAAGGAGTGAGGTCCTTGGCATCTGGTAGGCTGAAATTCCCTCTCTATTCTCAGAACTGACCCGTGGAGGCAACTTATCCTAGAAGTAAGTCCTCCCAATTTTTGCACCATGTGGGCAAGGTACTTGTTATTTTTTGTGAAACCCTACTCCTGCCACTTGTGAGCCGCTTTGGAAATCTGCTCTTTGGATCCTCTAGGAATTTTGTTATTCAAAATGGTATCTACTGGTACCCCAACCATCTTTGCTTTACCAAGGATGGTCAAGATCAAACCTCAGAACAAGAACTTATGGTTCCATGGGGTAAATGTTCAATGGTTCTTGGACTCTTACAAAATGGCTGCTGAAGTGGATGGAGCAAGGAAATACAATATGGCCTATCAGCTAAAATTCTTAATCTCCTCTTATGAATTTATTGAAGTAATTGAGTTGTTTGAATGATTCAAATTCCAAGACTGGACGCTTCTGAGGGAGGCAAGGTTGGCATATTGGGGTAAAATAGATGTAGCTTGGTTTACTTTTCAGGGCTTGGATGCTCTTGTTTCTCAATGGATCTCAAATGGTGGCGTCTCTTCAGCCTCTGAATACCATTCTTTTAGGAAGTCTTGGGATCCTATTCAAAAATATCTTATCCAAAACAATCACATCAATCAAGTGGAAAATGTTTGAGCAAAATTCTTACAATATTTTTTTTTGGCTTTGCAGGAAAGGATTAAAGACAAATTGGTCAAATCTGGATCTATGATCACCACCAGGGATAATCAATTCAAGCTCCCTGTTTTCTTATCCTTAGGAGTACTGTGGACAAAGTTGTGAAAGTTTAAACTGCTTTAACTTTTGAAAAACTCAGAACCACTGGACCAGTCCATGCTCCTTCTTTTAGAGAATCCAAAAATATTATGAATAAGATGAAGGAAGATAAAAGAACTAAAGCAGATCCTAATTATACTCAAGAACCTACTACTTTAGAAAAAATAACCAAAATGCTTCAAGCTTTTGAGAACAAAACAGATCAAAATATTTATTCTCTTGTTACTCCTAAACCCTCTACTTCTGTCCCTAAATCTACCCTGGTCTGTTACTACTGTTGTAGGTCAGGCCATGGAACTGGAAAATTCTTGGAACTGCAGAAGGATATAAAGGAGAATTTTGTGGAACAGAAGGGGAAAAATTTCATTCTTCCTAATGGTTCTCTGATCCCTTTTGATTCATCTTGCCCTATTTGTCATGTGGTGGCCTCTTATCAGCCTCCATCTCCAATGAAAGCATCCCTTGCTTCCTTTGATTTCCAATCTTCCTGTGGTACTCTTCAACCTTGGTACCCTCCAGCTATCTCTTCCTCCAGTCTTTCTGGGACTACTTATAAATTGGATCCAGCCAGGAAACAACATGAGGAACCTGAACCCCACAAAGCCCCTGCCTTACCAACTTCAATTTTTCAAAAAAAAGTCAAACTTTGATCCCCACCTGAGCCTCCTTCCTCTGATGTAGAAGAGATGGATTTGGAAAAGGAGCCACTCATATAAAGGTTTCCAGATCACTCAGATCCCTATCCTTCATCCAAGTCACCTCAACCTTCTGATCCCATCTTAGTTCCTGTGTTGCCTGAACTTCCTCCCTCTACCCACCCCAAAGTTTGATTTGAAATTGGAATTACAAAGGACCACCCCAATGCTGTGGAAGGAGTATTAAAGAAAATTTCTGATCTCAAAATTCCTGATATATCTGTTGTGGAACTCCTATCAATCTCTTCATCTGTTGCTGAAGGAATTAAGAAATGGGTCTCTCATCAACATTTTGAGATTGGTCCTGATGAACTAAAGGTCTCCCCTGGCACTTTGATGGAGGAATCTGGGGAAACTAGTCCTTCTTCAGATTCCAATCTTTAATCTTTTCCCCTTTTTTTCTTCTCCTGTTATCTTGGTGACTCAGCTAAAACTGTTTCTCCTCTTGTGGACTCTGCATCTCAGCTCAACTTAATTTCAGATGCCATGGCCTGTGAACTCAAACTAAGTCCTAGAGTCAGCTTCAATTCTGCAGTCTATGGGATAGTTAATCAATCTTGTGAATTGGTTGGCATGGCTGAAGATGTTCCAGTCAGGATTGATCAAGTTCTTGTTGGAACCTGTCATTTTTTGATCACTTATTTGGAAGGGCCCATGATTTTGGGATGACCTTTTGTGATGGATTTTGGTGCTACCCTGATGTTTTCTCATCAAGTTGGGGAGAGAATTCTTCTCCCTGATGCTGATGGTAGAAAGATTGAAGTTAGTCTCTGTTATTTGGATTCTGATTGTTGGAAAAGAGATTTTCCTTTTCATTCTCCTAAATAATCTTTAAAGGGGAAGCAGAAAGACAATTCCAATGCCTCTCATTTTTTATGGGAGTAGTTGATCCTACTAATAGTTGTAGTTCTTTTCAGCCTAAGACTTCAACTCAAGGATCAAATCTCATCCATCAGGATTTTTTTTCATTCTTTTCATCTTTTTCATCTAAACTAGAAAATATCAAAAATCGAAAAGATGTCAAAATAGAAAAATACAAAAATATTTTTTTTCCTTCTTTCTCTGGATCTTTTTTATCTTCTTTTCCATTTACTCTTAGGCCTTATCAATCTTATCTCTGTTCTGGTTTAAATCTATTTAATGAGTCTAAACTAGATCCTGATCTCAATCCTATTATTGGTGGTTTTGGTATGGAGGAATATGGGCTTCAGTGCAGGAAATTTGGTGTACAAGTAAGTCCTCCCAATTGTGCACTGCCACGGAAAACTTCTACCATCATTTTTGAAACCCTACCTTGTGCCAAACATGTGAGCAATTTCTTATCTCCTGGTTCTCCCTGTATGGAAAAGGCACCCTGTGAGAATATTGCAGAACATTCAATGTGGAAAATGTTGGAACTTGGACTCAGTTTTTGTAATCAAGTCTCACTGGTCAACTCCTGGAGGAAAAAAGAACTTCTCTTGTTTTCCACCAAGTACAAACCAGTTTCCAAGAAGGTCAAACCAGTCAACCAGCCCATGCCTATGAACCTCAATCCTCCTCTTATGCATCTTCCCTTATCTTGTGATCCTTACTGTGGTCTTCCTCAATTTCTTATTGGTACCTTTGTGCCCAATGGCCGGGTCACTGAAGAATTTCTGAAGATGATCAACTTTGGTCCAGCTGGATGGCTTCTTCCTGATGAGTTAAATTTTATCAAAAATGTCTTATCTCTAAGGGAAAAATCTATTGCTTTCTGTGAATAAGAGAGAGGTCTCTTGAAAGAATCCTATCGCCTCCCTTATATCATCCCTGTAGTTGAACATGATCCTTTGCAAAAGAAGAAGATCCCTATCCCTGCTGCTAAAGTTGACAAATTTATCAAGTTGGGCCGCAAAAAAGTTTTTACTGGCCTATATGAGCAGTCAACCTCTATTTATTCCAGCAGTTTCTTCTGCATCCTCAAGGGTAATTGTAAACTTAGAATAGTTCATGATCTCCAACATCTTAATAAAGTTACCATTAAAGACTCTGGTATTCCTCCTGCTACTGAATAATTTACCAAATCTTTCTCTGGGAGAGCTTGCCATGGACTGGAGGAAATTATGGGTGGATATGACAAAAGATCCTTAAATCCTATTTCTTGCCCTCTCACTACTTTTGATACTCCTCTTGATCAATTCCAACTTAAAAAATTGCCTCAATGTGCCACTAATCTGGTTGCAGTCTATCAGGATCAGATTATGGGGATCCTCCAGGATGAAATCCCTGATCATTCTGGTATCTTTATTGAAAATGGTGAAATTAAAGGTCCAGTTTCTGACTATTCTAACAAGTTCTTACCTTGGAATTCAGGAAATAGTTTTTTTATCTGAGAACATGCTGCTACTTTGGAAAAGATTCCATTTTGAATTGAGGAATCTGGCCTTACTTTCTATGGATCCAAACTGGCTGCTTGTGTCCCTGCTCTGGAAATTGTGGGTGATGTGGTATGCAAGGAAGGAAGAAGGATGGCAACAGCCAAAGTCAACAAGATCATCTCTTGGCCCACTCCAATCAATCCAACTGAAGTTAGGGGCTTCCTAGGTGTTGTCAATTATTTTAGAATCTTTATCCCATCCTTATGTGGAATATTTGCACCCTTACTTTGTCCAACCAGGAAAGATGCTGAATGGATTTGAACCAAAGATTGTGAAAATACTTTTCAGTTGCTCAAAATGATGGTTGTAAAAGAAATACTCTTGAAAAAGATTGCTTACGGACCTGGGGCTGGAATGATCCAGATGGCTGTTGATTCTAGTTATCAATCTGTTGGGGCTGGTCTTACTCAGGAAGATGAAAATGATTGGGAACATCCTGCTCTTTATGAATCTTTGCTATTTTCAGATGGAGAGTCTAGGTTCTCTCATCCCAAATTGGAAATTTGTAGTGTGGCTCAAATGATGAAGAAACTTCAAACTGTTCTCTGGGGCCAAAATTTTGAACTATAAGTCAATGCTTCATCCATCATTGAAATGATCAATGCTCCCAGCCTCCCCAATTCTCCTATGACTTGTTGGGTGGCCTTTATCCAGATTTTTACTTATCATAATTTTCACAGGCCTGGGAAATCTTTCACTATGCCTGATGGTTTATCTCAAAAACCTCTTGGAGAAAATGAATCTGATGTTGGAACTGATTTTGATGAAGAAAAAACTTTAATCCAACCTGTCTTCTCTTTCTGTTATCAAGATTATTGTGGCTTTCACCAAGGTTTATGGCTTAAACTAGAGAAGTGAAGTAACTTTTTCCTCTTCAAAACCTCCTGATTCCTATGCTAAAGAATTGCAATCTCTTAAAAGAAAGTCCTCTAATTTCTTTTTCCAAAGCTCTAGGCTTATGAAAATAGGAAACCCTTGTTCTCTTATTGTTTTTACTATTGCTTCTAAACAAGATTCTATCCTTGAAAGTCTCCATGAGGGTCTTGGTCATGGTGGGTAAAACAGAACTTATCAACAACTATCCAAAAGATTGTGGTGGCCATCTCTGAAAAAATATGTCTCTCAATGGTGCAAGACTTGTGAAGTTTGTCAAAAATGTAATCTTAGGCATCCAACTGAAATTTTTCATCCTGCTTGAGAGTCCACTGTCTTTGGAAGGATGGCTATTAATGTGGTTCATATTAAGGCAGGTGGTGCTAAGTACCTCATTGTGGCTAGAGATGATTTTTCTGGATGGGTTGAAGCAAAATGTCTTAAGAATTTTATCTCTGAATCAGTGGCGGCTTGTCTCTATGATACCTGGACAATGCATTTTGGCCTGGCTTGATCTTACTCTACTGATGGTGGCTCCAAATTTGGTGGCAAAATTGCTGAAATGATCCAATCTCTCCCTGGAAAAAATAGGGTTACTACTCCTTATTATCCATTATCCTGAAGGCCAAGGCATGGTGGAACAAGGCCATGCTCTTTTGAAGGCTGCACTTGTTAAGCTTGCTGGTTGAAGTGGAAAGAATTGTTGCAAATTCCTTCCTCTTGTTCTCTTCTTTGATAAAATCTCAACCAAAAGGACAACTGGCTAATCACCTTACAAAATCATCTTTGGACAAAGACAAGTTCTCCCTTTGGATTGGCAAATGGAATCTTTCTTGGGTATCCCTTGGGACAAGGTGTCCTCAACTACTGATCTATCAGTTTCTAGATCCAAGAAACTGGAGCAAAGTGAAGATTTTTGTGATGAAGCTTATCAGAAGATGATGTATTCCAGAGAAAAATGAGTTCAGTATTGGAAGGAAAATCATTCCAATCAAATCAGGGACTCCTTGAACACTGGTGACCTAGTTTTAGCTTATGATCAATCTTTGGAGATCCAGTGGGGAAAGCTTTTCTCAAATTGTTGGAATGGTCCTTATTGGGTGGTTTGCAAAGTGAGAGGTGGATCTTATTTTTTAGGGGAGCTGGATGTTACTCAACTGGCCAGAAGGTTCTCTGCTGATCAAGTCAAGAAGTTTCATTTTTTTGGAGGCAACTTGTCTTAGAAGTAAGTCCTCCCAATTTTGCACCACCAGGTTCACTTGCCGCATTTTTGTGGTAGACGTGAGCACCTGGGAGGCCTTCTGTGTTTTATCTTTACCGCTTCTAGGGATATTTTGGATGGATCAAGATATTTTCCAACTCTTCAATCCCTCTCAAGAATCAAGAAATGGCCAATTTTCTGTTCAATTTCCTTGTATTTTTACTCCTCTTTATGTCTTCAAGTCCAAGATGCAGACTAGGGACAATCTTTAAGTTGGGGAGAGATGTGGTTACCAAATCTGGAAAAATTGGGACCACTGCAGAAAATTTTATGATTTTTTTTATTTATATCCATCAGTCATCAATTAAAATTTTTTTTAAAAAAAAAACATTATTATCTCTTGTGTTTCTATGGGTACCCACTCATTTCCCACTCTCCCAGCTCTTCTCTTTCCTAGCGGTCTAGGTAGCCCTTCCCCGGTAATCAAACCCTTTCCCTCCTCTGTTCAAATCCCCCTTGCATGCGCTTTACTCTGATTTTTGGCCAAGCCCGCCCAGGCTGCCATCCCCTCTCAACTCATCACCACCATCCTCCTCCATGGATTGCTTGATATCATCGGCCATCAACTCCCAATCAGTAAAACCACTCCTCTCCTCATCCTTGTTTCCATTGACCAATGACTGCAAGCGTTTCTCACAGTTTTTGGAGACCCCAAGACCAGCCCCATACTTTGATCACCTTCTCAAGATTGGTCAAGGGAATGATCTTAAATTGATTAATTCCATGACTGATCTCACTCCCATCCTTGCCGTTGGCAACCTTGAACCAACCTAACAATGCCAATGATGCCGTTTCTTCTTGTTCACGGCTGTCATCCACCTCTTCCCACAATCATCACCACCGTCTGATCTTTCTCAATTGGCTGGTTGGTGCTCTGATCGCTCCTTGCCCAACATTGTCCTTGCTCAATTCCAGCTTTGACCAATTGGCTCTAACAATCTGGGCCAATTGGCCCTGTCCAATCCCTCTCCAACGCCCACAAACCAAAATTGTTGTTTGCCGCCATTGGAACCTTTTCACCAACTCAATCCTCCCTTGATCAACCGCGGCTGCAGCTGGTCAAACCTGCCATCCACTGCCTCCATCATCCTTGAAGCGGGCAGGTTTATAACTTCCATACCTTTCTTTTTTTCCTCTCTCTCTTGCAAGTCAGGCAGTTCCTGTTTCCAACCTTCATTTAAAAAAAATAAATTCTTCTCTCATTTGTAAGTATCTGTTGTGAATACTCTTCAGGCCTCTGGTCTATAAAAGGAAGGTTTCTCCCCTGCCTTTTTGCATATCATCTGATTGGATCCATCTCACATAGTGATAAATAACATGATCATTGCAGAGGGCCTCTTTCCCTTCATCTGCAACCTTTCTTCTGGGTATATTTGTTTATTGCCCTTTGATCCTTTGAGCCTCCATACTCAAACCTTGATCTGTCCACCTGTGACCTTGATCCTTATCACCAACCATAGCCTTGGTGGTTGAAGAGAATTCCATCAGCTGGAATTCTTGAGTTTGTTATACAACTTCCAATTCTTTTTTGCAACAATACTGGTCTGATCATTTGCTGATCACCTTTCTGGATCCATTCATGTTTGACTGAGAGGTTCCTTTAAGCTTGAAACCTGGAGTTTTAGACCTCCCTTTATTCTTTAAAAGTTGAATTCTGCCATGCTACTCTTGACTTCTTTGAGAATTTTTGGGTTATTCTTGTTTGAATCTGTTACTGATTTGCTTCTAGAGCTTCACAAACAAATTGATTTTGTTTGGTTCAGACTCCCACAGTTATCTGGTACCCTTCAAGCGCTTGATTGTGAAGGGTTGGGCAGGTTCATTGAGAACCTTGGGGTTGGTTGGAATTGAGTTGATCTTTCCTAATCTTCTGCTGAAAACCAGGTTTATTAGCTTGCCTGAATTTTTACTTACAACTGCCTTGTTCCATTGAACTCTGAACAAAACTTTGACTTATTTTTTTTCAAGTCTTTTGATGAACCATCTTGCTTCATGTAGTGTTGATTCAATTTTAAATGACTATTCTCAAACTCATCCCTTACATTGATCCCTTATTTACAAGTTCCTGGATCTAGATTTTGGTTACATTTAAATATTATTGTATTTCTTAGGAGGGCAGCCTTAACAGCACCTTTCCCATTCACAGAACTGCCTGCATCTTAGCAACATTTGTATTCTTAAAGCACAAATTCTGGGAAAAGACAGGTGGCTGGTGAATCCTTGAGAAAAGAAGAAGGTTGTGGAGATAATTTGCAGAGTAATGGGGAACAAAAAAACTATTCCCTTGACCATGAAGGAGTTGGGTGCAGTGTTGCCAGTGGTAGTTAAAAAGATGGTTCAAGCGCTGAAGGATTGCGGAAACAATAGGATCCCTCCAACGGTGCAACGGGTGAACCTGGCTTGGGATGATGCCAAGCCCAAGCTAGCAGGGATGAAATTTTTTTCAACTCCGCTGGCTTATGTTCCAATGAAGATTTCTGGAAGGAAGGTATTGGCGCTGGTGGATAGCGGTTCTATGGTGAATCTCCTTCCATCTAGATTGGTTGATGAATTGGGATTGGTTTGGTGGAAATGTGCAATGGGTATTTGCCCGCTTGAAGGCGGGGAATGTTGGGTGGATTTGGTTGTGGAGGAGAAAGAGGTTGAGGTTACAAGTGTCCTTAAACCACATTATTTTCTATTGGTTGATTACAGGGAGGCTATTTTAGGAGGGCTATTCATGTTTGCCTTCCAAGTGCAAATGACAATTGATCCAGAGGCGGGGACGGAAGCATTGACAGTGGAGAATTTTTCCGGCGGGAAATTTGAAACCACAATCTGCAATCAAGGGTTGGGGAAGTGGACGCAGGATTTTGCAAGAGAAGAAGAGGAGGACCCTGGTGCGGATTTGGTTTGCAAGGGTGGGCCAGAGATAGATTTTGACTAGTCAGCCAAGGTTACTTCACGGAGAAAGCTCTGGCTTTGTGCGGGGTGTTGACCAGTGAGGAGCAGGTGGGAAGTAGCAAGGAAGCACTGGACGTGCAAGTGCTGGAAGTAAGTTCCCTTGCTCAGTAAGCATTGCTGGTAGGTACTTTGCAAAAAAACTACCATTGTGCCAAACTTTTGAGCAAAGGAAAAAGTGTGGTTGGGTTTTGACTAGGACTTATGGCAATGGACGGGTGCAGATGGCACGGTGCAATTTCAGGAAGTATAAAAATGTTTTGCAGAAGGTCGCTCTGCAGAACAAAGCAATGCCGCAGGATCTGAAAAGACCACTTCAACCAATACTTTTGTTGTGGGATCCCTGGGAATCTCCTCTGAAGGTTACAGGATGGGTAACGCAATTGGAGAGGATGAAGGATGACTAGGTTGCAGCCCTTAACATTGCACCGCCAGGTTGGTTAAGCACAGAGGAATGGGACTTGCTGACCTTGGTAATGGTCCTCCTGGAAAGAGCACTCATGTTTGGACCTGAAGAGTGGGCACTGTTAAAGAGCAAGATAGGAGACCCTTACATGATTCCAATGGTTCTGCATGAGCCTTGGCAGATCAAGCCAATTTCCATTCCCCAGGCAGTTTGGGGGCCCTTCTTGGAGCTGGTGTGCAAGCATGTAGGAAAGGTCCTTTACAAGCAATCAACATCAAGTTACTCAAGTTTGACCTTTGGGGTGGTTAAGAAGGATGGGAAGTTGTTATGGATTTTTCATGATTTGCAGAAGCTTAATTTGTTTAGAATCCAGGGAGCGGGACAACCTCCACGTGTGGAAAAGTTTTGCAAATCTATGGCAGAGCTTGCTACAGGTTGGTGGATGTGATGTCCGGTGTGGTGTTGTATTTATAAACTTGGATTGGGAGCTGCTTTGCGGCTGCAACTTGCCCAGGGAACGTGGACCAAGTGATGGAGCCCGCCCAACCAAGCTTGCGGGTGGCTAGTCTGGAAGGCCAGGGCGGGGAAATCAGGGGTTATACGCGCTGGGGAGGTTTTTGCGGGCATAAGCGCGGGCCAATTCATGGATTGCAGGATCCAAGGTTTGCGCAGGCGCAAGCGTGGGCTGACTCATTGATTGTGGGATCTGGGGACGTGCGCAAAAAGATAAACCCAGGGGGCTCCAAGTAGGGCGCGGCGGAGGGATGCACCATGAGAAGGACAAACTGGAGGTACGTGATATTGAAGGGGAGGTTTTTGGATGGGGCAGGCAGTACGGCGTAGGGTTAGGGTGGAGCTAGGGTTCTGTACTTGGGGTCATATTTCATCTATATTGTTGCTTGTGGTTGTACCTAGGTTAGGGTTGAGAGGGAGGACTTAAAAAAACCTCACTCTCAACTCCGGGTTGGTATACATCTCAATTACATTACCAGATATCAGATTACCATAGATAGATCATATATCATCATCACCAGACCACCAGGGAATGGTATGGGAAGGATTGGAGGGGAGGAATTTATCTTGTCATCAACCTCTCTATTCTTAAACTCATTGCATCCAATCCCCTCACAGATGCTTAGACCAATAACTTCGGGAACCTGAGGACAACTTTGAGGGGTATCACCCCTCTTGTTTCCACAACGGATACAATCAGGATAAACTGAATTGGATTTTTCAGCCAATGACTGCCTTTGAAACTGGATTGTGCAGGATGCAACTGACGGGGCTACCACAAGGCGCATCAAACTTGGTGGAAGTTTACCAAGCACAAATGACCTGGATTCTGAAGGAAAATCATCCAGAGGGGGTCCAGATTTTCATTGATAATGTGGGCATCCAAGGCCCAAAGATGGGTTACCAAGGGGAAACGCTTATTGATGCTCTGGGAATTTGTCAATTTGTCTGAAAATTTGCACAAACACTGGAATGGATCTTGTTTTGGATTGAGGAAGCGGGGCTCACCGTGTTGGGGAGAAAGCTAGCGGTCTGCGTACACGCAGTGGAGGTTCTGGGGCATGTGGTGCCTTCCCACAGAAGACAGATTGTGGAAAATAAACGCAAAAAAGTCCTCAAGTGGCCCATGCCAAGGAATATATTGCACATTCTCCAGTTATTGGGATTGTGTAGCTATTTACAGATGTTCATAATGCAGTTTGAAGAGGTTGCTAGTTTTTTTCAGGCATTGATGTGTAAGGGCGCGTAATGGGCCTGGTGTTCAAAATATGACAACACCTTTGACAAACTCAAGGAGATTGTTGCACACAATATTGTACTGCAGGACTTTGATCAAAATACCAGGTGAATAAAGTTGGCTGTTGATTCAAGCAAGCTTGGCACGGGGGGGGGGGGTGCTGACACATGAGGGTGAGGGGAAAGATTTTCCAGTTCTTTAAAAGTCCTTTATATTTACGCCAAGGGAGATTTGGTATTTGCAGCCAAAGTTGGAGCTTTGCGGGTCACTAAGATTGTGCAGAGGTTGCAGCATTTGCTATGGGGGATTCACTTCATGCTTCTGGTGGATGGAGAGGCGCTGGCAAAAATGATCAATTCTCCAATGCTGCCAAACCTGCCTATGACCAGGTGAGTTTCCTTCCTTCAGTGGTTGTCTTTCACGGTGATACATGTTCCGGGGAAGGCCTTTACAATTCCAGATGGGCTGTCTCAGTACCCGTGCAATGAACCATAAAACGGTGTGGAACCACTCAACATGGAGGCTCCAATAGTTAAGGTAGGAGTGGTGGAGGTAGGTGTTTGACTTCTGCTCCAGCAGTCCAGGAGGTACGCGGTCCTCAGTTTTCATCTGCAGGATATTTGGTTTCCCGGTGATACGCCAGAAAACATGTTAGATGGATTTGCAGAGAGTGTGAAATTTCTACCTGAAGGAAGAACAGCTGTGGCGGCGGAGCCTGCTGGTACTGCTTGTGGTCAGAATGTTGAGGGCGGATAAGGAGATAATCCTGGGAAGTCTGCATGACAATCTTGGCCATTGCCGCAAGCTAGAAACACGGATGCAGTTGAGGGAGAGGTTCTGGTGGCTGGGTGTAGTACGCATGGTGCGGGGGTGGGAACAGTTGTGCAAAGAGAAATGCTGGCTTTCAAAGTAGGTATTCCCACTGGGGAGGAAGCCTTCTTTGGGCGGGTTTCTCTGGATTTTATACACGTCAAGGCAGGTAAGTTTGCTTACGTCCTTGTTGCGCGCACAATCTGTTGGGATGGGTGGAAGCTTGGCGGCTGGTGAAGCTCTTGGAAGAAAAAGTTGGGCAGTTTCTCAAGGAAGACTGGTTTGCCCATTACGGATCACTTTGCTTGGTAAAAGTCAATGGGGGTGCAGAGTTCCAGGGACAGTTGGCGGATTTATTGCAAAGTTGCGGAGAAAAGTATGGGCAAGTGACAGAGTACTATCCCAAAGGAATGGGGATGATTGAGTGCAGTCACCAGACAATCAAGGGCGCAATGGTGAAAATTTGGGGGGAGGATGGAAAGGGGTGGCAAGAAACCCTTCTGGCAGTTCTTTTTGACAATCAGATTTTGTTGAAGAGGTCAACAGGTTTTTTTCTGTACAAGCTTCTATTTGGGCAGCAACCCATGCTGCCAATTGACATCAAGCTAGAAACATTTTGGGGTATTTATTGGTGGAAGTTTAAGATGTCTGCAGATCTAGTCAATGCCTGTGACAAGCAACTCCTGCAACAGGAAAATATGTTGGAGACGGTGGCTGGAAGGCTGAAGGAGAACCCCAAAGATTCCGTCCGCTACTGGGAAAAGAACTGCAGCCACAAGCTTGGCAATCAGTTGCGGAAGGGGGACTTGGTTCTGCTTTGCAATTGGAGCCTGGAAACTCAATGGTGGAAGTTGTTTGCTAATTGATGGAATGATCCTTTCCGCTTGACGTACAAGTTCATTGGAGGTAGTTACCAGCTGGAGGAATTGGATGCAAATCCGCTAAAATGGAAGGAAACGGCTTTGCATGTGAAACAATTCTTTGCACGGGGCTCAACTTCATTCAACAAGACGGCTGGTTCAGATAGAAATGGGGAAAACAATGTGAATCCTTCTTCCAAGGACAAGCCTGCCCATGCACTTTGCGTTGGGTGGAGTAAAAAACTGCAAACCGCTGGGGATAGAAGCCATGGTGGGGGGGAACAATGGATGAATAGGGGATATGATTGCATTTTGTGAGGGAGTGCTCTAGCCGGTTCACAGCCAAAACAAATATACACCCGAGAATGTTTGTTTTCTTATTTCCTTCTCTTTGGATTGGCTTTTGGGAATTAATGCTGGATAGCTTATGATTTTCTTCTAGTTACAGGCACCGTGCAAAGCCAGGTTGGCAGACTCAAGGAAAAAGAAAAAAAAAGGAAAAAAAAGAAAAAAAAAAAAAAGATAGAAGAAGAAAGAAAAAAGAAAAAAGAAAAAAGAAAAAAGAAAAAAGAAAAAAGAAAAAAGAAAAAAGAAAAAAGAAAAAAGAAAAAAGAAAAAAGAAAAAAGAAAAAAGAAAAAAGAAAAAAGAAAAAAGAAAAAAGAAAAAAGAAAAAAGAAAAAAGAAAAAAGAAAAAAGAAAAAAGAAAAAAGAAAAAAGAAAAAAGAAAAAAGAAAAAAGAAAAAAGAAAAAAGAAAAAAGAAAAAAGAAAAAAGAAAAAAGAAAAAAGAAAAAAGAAAAAAGAAAAAAGAAAAAAGAAAAAAGAAAAAAGAAAAAAGAAAAAAGAAAAAAGAAAAAAGAAAAAAGAAAAAAGAAAAAAGAAAAAAGAAAAAAGAAAAAAGAAAAAAGAAAAAAGAAAAAATAAAAAATAAAAAAGAAAAAATAAAAAATAAAAAAGAAAAAAGAAAAAAGAAAAAAGAAAAAAGAAAAAAGAAAAAAGAAAAAAGAAAAAAGAAAAAAGAAAAAAGAAAAAAGAACAAAGAAAAAAGAAAAAAGAAAAAAGAAAAAAGAAAAAAGAAAAAAGAAAAAAGAAAAAAGAAAAAAGAAAAAAGAAAAAAGAAAAAAGAAAAAAGACAAAAGACAAAAGAAAAAGGAAAAAAGAAAAAAGAAAGAAAAAAGGGAAAACAAGGGAAAAAAAGAAAAAAAAAAGAAAAAAAAGAAAAAAAAGAAAGAAAAAAGAAAAAAACAGAAAAAAAAAGAAAAAAATAAAAAAAATAAAAAAAAAAGAAGGAAAAAGAAAAAGAAAAAGAAAAAAAAGAAAAAAAAAGAAAAATCCTCTCTCTTTTCAGGTTTTCCTTGGTTATCTTATGGAGGGAAGGTATAGATGGTTGGGGTGGATTTTTTTCTTCCTCTCTTTCTGAAGGATGTGTGCAGGGAAGTTTTTATTTGTGCTCTCTATTTTCTGTAGATGGGTATGGGGAACTCTGAGGAAGTTTGTCTGGGTTGGTCCCGGTACCTTTACAGATACTTACAGTGGTGTGGTTTTTTCTCACTCTCAATGGACACTAAGTGGCACGGCTTCTCCTCACTCTTGCTGATCACTCTCAAAGTGCCAATCTTGTGTGCCACTCTTAGTTCTCTCATGGTTCTCACGAGCCCAAAGGATAATTAGTTTGGCGGGGGAAAAGTCCTTTTTCTTTGCAAGATAGGCGCAGAAAAAAGATAGGAAGAAATAAGAGAAGGGGGGGCAATCTGCCTACTTCTGCCAAGTCCTTATCACCTCCTCTGTTTCCGCGCAAGCCTCTGTGGCTAGGGTTCCAAAGGCTTCCAAAACTTTGCGTTGACCATTGATGGTGTGTGCATTGAGGACCGCTAGGAAGCGCTGGAGTAGCTTGTCCATGTTGTTCACCATTGCCTCAAACCTTGCCAGTGGAAGTTCTGGAATTAATGGGATCTCCCCAATCTTGGGAGTGGCAGCGGGAGGAGTTTTAGACAAGGCAGTGTGGTAAACCAAACCTGTCCTATAACACAACAAAACAACATACCCCATACCAGCAGGACTTAAACCATATCAGTATCAATGTTACACTACAAACAGTACTATGAAAGAAAGTTACACTACTTTTCTGGAACTTTAATCACAAGATAAGAGCTCTGAAGCGTCCTTTCAAGCACTCTAATACTCAGCGTTCCACCATTTCACCCATACAACACACACACATGCACCAACCAAAGTAGGGGCTCACGCAGCAAAGTATATCTCAATTCTAACCAACCAGCAATAAAAACTCAGTACACATGAATTTTCTGGAACTTTACCACTAGATAAAAGCTATGAAAATTTCTCTAAAGCACTCTGATACTCAGCTTGCCACCATTCCAACCATACAACACAGACACATGCACCAACAGAGGTAGGGGCTCACACAGCCAAGTATATCTCAATTCTCACCAACCAGCAATAACAACTCAGTACAAATGACTTTTCTGGAACTTTCACCACCAGATAAGAGCTATGAAGTGTCCTCTCAAGCACTTGGATACTCATTTTTTCACCATGCCTACCATAAAACACACACACGCACCAACAGTAGTAGGGGCTCATACAGCCAAGTATATCTGAATTCTCACCCTCCAGCAATAACAACTCAGTAAACATGACTTTTCTGGAATTTTTACCACCAGATAAGCCCTCTGAAGCGTCTTCTCAAGCACTCTGATACTCAGTTTGCCACCATTCAAACCATAAAACACACACACATGCACCAACAGAAGTAGGGGCTCATGCAGCCAAGTATATCTCAATTCTCATCAACCAGCAATAACAACTCAGTGCACATGCCTTTTCTGGAACTATAACCACCAGAAAAGAGCTCTGAAGAGTCCTCCTAAGCACTCTGATACTTGTTTTGCCACCATATCAACCACAAAGCAGCTTCAAACCACACTCTCAATGTCAGCTGGCTACTATTCAGAACCAACTGACTAAAGACCCCAGAAATAAAAATAAATGAATAATAATAATGAATACAAAAATACATAAATAATAAATTCAAAACAAAAATGGGATCAAAAACCTTAATGAGTAAGAAAAGTAGGAATATTATTGCAGAAATGGATTCCTGGTCTCAAATTAGGTAGGGTCACCCAATGGCACCACCCCCCAGTTCCTGCTCCTTCAGGTAGAACCATGACACCCCTGTGTACTGTACCTCACATACACCCCACAGCCTTGTTCCACACCACATGGGGCGCAAGAGCACAACCACAAGGTAGCCAAAAGCATGAGACTGCCCAAACAAACAGAAAGTTTGGAAAAATTGGGCCCTGCATCCTTTTGAGAGCTGTATCAAAGGTTGTCAGGGTCCCCTGTAATGGGACCTTTACAGAATGTTTTGGCCCAAAAGAGTACACAATAGGTACATTAGCATCCTGAGAGGTTACACTGAGGATACACAGAGGCCTAGATTCGTGCTGACTAGCCCACAAGAAACCTGACACCTATACAACCTCCTCTGTACCCCATACAAGGAAGACTATACGTAACTAGTCACAACCACTGGCTTAATACCCAATTAAGTAGATTTAATTAGACTAATATTAGTTATTGTAGCACCCTAAGAGTGGGCAATGGGGATAAAAATTAGATAATCTTTGTGCTAACTTGCTCACAATATACCAGACACCCATACAACCTCCCCTGTACCCTGCACAATGTAGACTGTATGTAACTAGTAACAACCAGGGCCTCACTACTCAATTAAAGAAACCCCAATTAGGAAAATATGGAAAGAAGAGCCTCATACTTCAAATCAGCCCTCAGAACAAAGTCTCCTGAGAATGTGTTTAAGCCCCTGTCCTCAGGAGACCATGGCGTATTTTGAAAAATATTAATTGAATACAACCTCTTTGGCTGATACAGTGAGATCATTAAGGGTACAGAAATGTGTACCAAGCCTCAATTATGATGACATAAGGGTCTCCATACTTCTTTAGTGGCTAGAGAAGGTTCACAAAAACACACTGATGGTCCCTTAGCCTCAGCATTAGCCTTGTTCACTATATTTTATTAATTGAATACTACTTCTTTGGCTGATACAGTGAGGTCATTCAGGGTACAGAAACGTGTATCAAGCCCCAAGCATGATGACATAGGTCTTCCTGTACCTCTTTAGTGATCAGGGTAGGTCTACACAAACACACTGAGGGCTCCCTGGCCTCAGTACTAGCCTGGGTCACCCTCCTTTGGTTGGTAAAAAGACTGCACCATGAGGGTACCCAAAATGATGTAAATAAAGGCTCCTCCCCCAGCCATTTCAGACTGATTCATCGAGTTATATAGTCATTATTGCTTCAGATATTTTTTTCCTCAAGCCATCAAACCCTTATAAAAGATAAGTGTGTGATCCCGGACCACTTTCTGATAAAATCATAGACAAAACTCTTGAATCCTTATTTTTGGCCAAAATCAGCATCCAGCCATTCAGCCTGCCCCAAAATCAGCTTCCAGCACCCTGAATCCCTGCATAATGGCTCATCCATCAAGCATAAGTCCGGACCTAGGCCTAGTAAGTGATCCTTCTGACTTATATCCCTTTTTTAGGTTCTGCATAACCCAAACCCCAAGGTAATTACACACAACCTTCTTGAAAGGAGTCCTTGTAAACCCCACCGGAACCAAAATTTCATCTATATTGTACTTAACAGACATATACCTGTGTTCCAGAGGGCTCAAAAACCCCATTGAGTTCTTGGCCCCTCCTTTTAAATTTATTTTTTTATATATATAAATAAATTTAACCCTTTCAGCCAAAATATATCTCTGAAATTTTTCAACATTTTTGCTCTAAATTTTCTATCACCTCTAGTAGCTAGAAGGAGCAAGGTCCTTTGCATCTAGTAGGCTGACAAAGTTTTTTCCAAGATAATAGGTCATTCCAAACAAGTGATCAAAAAATGAAAGGTTGCAACAATATTTCAACCAAGCCTGACTGGAAAATCTTCAGCAATACCAACCAATTCACAAGATTGATCAACTAGCTCATAGACTGCAGAACTTAAGCTGACCCTAGGACTGAGTTTGAGTTTACAGGCCATGGCATCTGAAATTAATTTGAGCTGAGATCCAGAGTCCACAAGAGGGTAAACAGTTTTAGCTGAGTCAACAAGATAACAGGGGAGGAAACCAAGAGGACAGTAGTAAAGACTGGAATCTGAAGAAGGAATATTTTCCCCAGAGTGCTCCATCAAAGTGCCAGAGGGGACCTTTAGTTCTTCAGGACCAATATCCACATGTTAATGAGAGACCCATTTCTTCATTCCTTCAGCAACAGATGGAGATATTGACAGGAGTTCAGCCACAGATAGATCAGGAATTTTGAGATCAAAAATTTTCTTTAATACTACTTCCACAGCATTGGGGTAGTCCTTGGAGATGCCCCTTTCAAATCAAACTCTGGAGGTAGGATGATCAGGTGAAGAAGGTACTGGCACAGGATCAGAGGATTGAGGAGTTGCAACAGATTGAACAGAAGGAGAATCAGAGTGGTCCTGGAACCTTTCCATAAGTGGTTCCCTTTCCACCTCCATTTCATCCACATCCAAGGGAGGAGGTTCAGGTGAGGATCAACATTTGACTGGTTTTTGAAGAATTGAAATTGGAAAGGCAGGAGCTTTGTGAGGTTTATGTTCCTCATGTTGTTTCCTAGCTGGATCAGATTGATAATTAGTCCCAGAAAGACTGGAGGAAGAGATAGCTGTGGGGTACCAAGGTTGAAGAGTACCACAGGAAGATCAGAAATAAAAGGAAGAAAGGAATTCTTTCATTTAAAGTGGGGGCTGATCATAGGTCACCACATGAAGGATTGGGCAAGACAAATTGAAAGGGATTAAAGCACCATTAGGAAGAAAGAAATTTTTTCCCTTCTGCTCCACCAACTTTTCCTTTAAATCCTTCCAGATTTCCAACCTTTGTCCAGTTCCGTGGCCTTTCCTATGACAGTAGTAACAGACCAGGGTAGATTTAGGGACAGAGTTAGAGGGTTTAGAAGTAGCAAGAGAAGAAATCTTTTCATCTATTTTATTTTCAAAAGCTCAAAGTATCTTGGTGATTTTGTCTAGATTAGTGGGTTCTTGAGTAAAATTAGGATCTTCTTCAGGTCTTTTATCTGCCATCATCTTACTCATAATATTTTTAGACTATTTGGAAGAAGGATCATGGACTGGTTCAGTGGCTCTAGGTTTCTCAGCTTGCTAGTATGTACAGAGCAACCTGTCATAGCAACACAAAACTATAAAAAAGAAATTAAAAAAAAATATCTAAATTAAAAAAAGAAGGAGTGAGAAATTAATAAATATTATTTAAGAAACGGATTCCTCCACAAAA
This sequence comes from Puccinia polysora, assembly GCA_025617555.3. NCBI lineage: Eukaryota > Fungi > Basidiomycota > Pucciniomycetes > Pucciniales > Pucciniaceae > Puccinia > Puccinia polysora. Next base: position 22,856,269 of record CM062624.1, read on the forward strand.
ATCAGGTAGGGTCACTCAATGACCCCACCCTTGAAATCCAAGTCCTTACATTTTTAAAATAATTCAAAAGAAAAGTAATAAAAATTACGACACCAGTATGGCACTTTTTTGCCATTCTAACATTTCACACGTATTGTCACGTATAGGGTTTAAACCTATAGTTCACTCAGAATTGAGGTGTTGTGTATATTTTAGGAGTTACACGTGGAAATGTGTTATGTCAAAATTCCCGTGTGCAGCCCCGCATCCTTACATATCCTTATGTACTTCTAGTAGCAAATTCCCGCGTACTAGAGACCCGCGCGCAGCTAATTCTGCCACGCACGCAGGGGATCTTACCTTGCGCGCATCTGTACTGACTTATCCCTGCGTCTGGATCCGTCATGACTAATCTGACAACCAGGTACCACTCAGAAGATCCACAACCTAGTTGGGGTTGCCTGGCATATGTAACAAGTTGACATATACATTAGTAATAGTCTAAAAAAATCAAGAAATAAATAAAGTTAATAAAAATTAAGTTTAAAATAAATAAAATTAATAAAAATTAAGTTTAAAAAAATCTTTAATAATAAATCAAATATCAAGGATTACCATTCAAATCATTGACTCTGATCTTTGAAGACCACAAAACACTACAAGGATTGTTCATAAAAATTATTAAAAATTATGTACGTGATAAGCAGATGATGAAAAATCATTAAAAATCCACATCTGTTCACTTTGAAGCAATACTAATAGTACCAATGAAGGATGATTGCAGAATGATCAAATTTACACCAAAAGAGATTAACAGATCCTGTGGCTAAAATAGTACAGAAATCCAGAAGATCTAAAGTCAGCTGATTGACAGCATCAAGTGAACGTGCTAATTTTGCCCTGACTGGCTTTTCAGCCTCAGCCCATGAGCAGAACCCTCTTTATGTGCCCTGAGAAGCTCAAAATCACCCCAAAAAGGTATTTATACAGACCTCTTTGGATCCATTATTCCAGAGATAATCAGTTTTCCAGGAATTATTATTATCAATCAGGATCCATTTCATTGTTAGTCAAGTGTTCATGAAAATTATAAGCAAGTGATTTATGACTTAGTCTGTAGTATTACTATTTATTTCTTAAACCAATCAACCAATTGAAGTTAAATCAGGCAATCCTCCCCAACTTCTCTGAAAACCTTCTTATTATTGCAGGATTTTTGTGGTAAAGTGCTCAGAGTGAGTGTTTTTCTCCTGTCTTGGCCCTTTTTCTGTTTAGCCTTGCCATATTAGTGGATAAGCCCTTTCTAAGGCACCCATCTTGAATCCAAGGTTTTTAAACTGCTTAAGGAGGCCCCTTGAAGAGAGGTTGTTTTTTCTGTAAAGACCCCAAGTAGTATAATACTTTGGCCCCTCTTTTATATATATATTTAAAACCTTTTATTGCCAAACCAATTAAACCTTGCAACTGCTCCTATTATATTATTTATTTGAGCCTCTAAATGTTTATTTTTGGAATTATTATTATTATTATTCCAGTATTTTTATCACTCTCTGTAGCTAAAGGACTGCAATTTTCCTGGTATCAGAGGGCTGAAAAGGTTTTTAAAAATTAAAGCAGTTTGACCTTGCATGACTTCATCCACATTAATCCTAAGGATAAGGAAAACAGGGATCTTGAATCAATTATCCCTGGTGGTGATCATAGATCCAGATTTGACCAATTTTTCTTTAATCCTTTAAGAATCTTGCTCAAACTTTTTCCACTGAATCAATGTGATTTTTTTGAAAAAAATAGTCTTGGATAGGATCCCAAGACTTCCTAAAAGAATGGTATTCAGAGGCTGAAGAGAAACCACTATTTGAGATCCATTGAGAGACAAGAGCATCCATTTCCTGCAAATTAAACCAAGCTACATCTATTTTAACATTGCTTCCCTCAGGAGCCTCCAGTCATGGGATGTCCAATCCTTTCAAGAACTTGATTACTTCCATAACTTCATCAGAGGAGATAAAGAATTTTAAATTATAGGCCATATTGTATTTTCTTGCTCCAACCACTTCAGCAGCCATTTTGTAAGAGTCCAAGAACCGTTTGACATTTACCCCATTGAACCCTAAGTTCTTGTTCTGAGGTTTGAACTTGACCATCTTTGGTGAAGCAGAGGTTGTTGTGATAACAGGGGATGCCATTTTGAATAACAGAATTCCTAGAGGATCCAAAGGGCAGATTTCCAGGTTGGCTCACAAGTGTGGAAGGAGTAGGGTTTCACAAAAAACAACAATTAAATTTCCCGGATGGTGCACAAATTGGGAGGAATTACTTCTAGTATAAGCTTCCTCCACGGATCAGATCTGAGAAGAGAGAGAACAGAGAAGAAAAAGAAAAAAGATTGGATTCTGAATTTTTATTCCAAACAACAATGATGATGGGACTTCAAATCCCAAGGTTGCTGGTTTGATCCCGGCCCAGGGGACCAAATGTAAGACTTTAAACGGTGCTAAGCCGTGTTGTGTCAATTTATATACACCAATTGGGAACTGCATCTTGGCCGCGCGCTCAGCATTGGTGGAAAGCGGGCTCAGCATTGGTGGAAAGCGGGCTCAGCATTAGGGTATGCGGAGGGCTCAGCAGCGGCAGCTGCTGGATCAGCAGCAGAAGCTGCTGGATCAGCAGCAGCAGCTGCTGGATCAGCATCAGCAGCTGTTTGGCTCTGCACCTAGTGGACGGGTTGGGCTCAGCATTGAATGCGGCGTGGGTGGCGATCCGCCCTGGAGATTGGATTTGGAAGGTAGTGCGCTTGAACAGGTTTGTGGGCGTGCTGGTTTGGATACGTAGGGGTGGAGCAATCCCCGGGTTATAAAGGAACGGATGGAGCGCCCGTGCAAGCGCGCGGATCATGCTGGATATTACCGGAAACCCACAACGGGCGCGGACAAACAGATACGGACAGGTGCAGGGGGCTCCAAGTAGGGCGCAGTGCAAGGAACGCGTCATTAGAAGGACAAACTGGATGGACGGAACGGCGTACGGATGTTGGGGGGAGTTTGGTATGGAGGTGGGGAGAGGAGGCTAGGGTTTCTGTTTTGGGATTGTTTTCTGTTTCTTTGTCATACTGTTATTTGAGCATGTACTCAGGTTAGGGTTGAGAGGGAGGACTTATCCTCCCTCTCAACTCTGGGTTGGGGAGGAGGGGAGGCAGGGAATGCATGAAGGGAATCAGACCATCACATCATTGGATTGGATCACTCATCCCACCAGGAGAAAAAAGGAACTCATACCAGATACAAATCCAGGTGGAAAGTTCTTAGGATTGAAGGATTGGCGATTTCACTCTCTCTCTACTTTTCTTTATCTTTTTATCTCCTTATTTCTATCTCTCATTTCAAGTGCAACTCCGGGCATCCCCATCTCCTTTCAAACGCAGGGAACCGTTAACTTCCAAAGCTTGGGAAAATTATAGGGGGATAAACCTTTATTCTTTCCACATCTGGGGGTCTGGCCAGGAAGTAACCTTTGGTTTCTTGTCTTTCAAAGGTAACCGGGTGCAATGTCCTATCCATACCTCCCTACAGTCGCTCCTTCTTCTTCTTATTCTTCTTCTTCTCCTTCCGTTTCTGGGTCTGCTACTCCCACCCCACTCCCGTCTTCCATCCCTCCTCCTCCCCCTCCCTCCTCTTGACCCAGGATGGGCTACGCCGTTCCCCCATTGTTCTCCAGTGACCATGAACCCACTTGTCCGGTTTGCATCAGGCTGCGCAACCACCCTGCCATCCGATTCAACACTGTGGACGTGGAGCAATTCATCTTGAGATAAGAAGGAATTGCAGATGCAGAAGGTGCGTTGGATGCCGATAAGGCCCGGCTTGTTGTCCTGTTCATTATGGACGAAGAGAAGCTCTGGGATGTGGAGGAAATGGAAGGCTACAACAATCAAGATTGGCCAAAACTGAAGGTGGAGATCCTAATGCGGTGGGGTAGGCGCAAACCTTGATTCCGGGAAAGCAATTTTGACCGCGTGGCCTTGGAGGGGAGCGCCCGCGGAGGAGTCAGAACTCAGGTGGAGCTGGCGGAGTACACCTCAACATTTGATTGGATCTATTGGTACTTGTCAAAGAATGGGGTGGTGGCGGGACAGACGGGGGCCATGAAGTGTGCGTTTCTGGGCGGTTTAGGCGCTCAACTCCGGGCAAGGGTGCAGCGGCATCTTTACAATCACAACTTGGTAAAGCGGTCATTGGATGGGAGCATTGCGCTCCTTCGGGAGCTGGCTGTCATTTGCCAGGCTGTGGAGAGCAAGCTTGACTTAGAAGAGCTTATTCATGAGGATACCGCTAAGTCCTTCCCAGCGGGACCGATGAAATCCGTCCCCCAGGTTTTGGCTCTGGCGCAGTTTCCGGCCCCGGTTCCACCTACTGTCACGTGTGCTCCGGTTCCTCAACCCGCGCCTGCCCCTCTGGTAAGTGAATTTAAAGAGCTTATGAAGGATTTGAAGATCCGCATGAGCCATATGGGCCAGCAGCAGCCGCAAGGGCCTCCACCGCACATGGTGGAAGAGTTTTGGCCGCCCCGTACCTTCGTGCCAAGGGGGTGTTTGTACTGTGGGGCAAACAGTCATTGGCAATTGGCGTGCAAGGAGCTTACAAAGGATCTCCACGCGGGATTGGTTTGACTGGCGGGGATGGGGTACATGTTTCAGACGGGCAAACAGATTCTGATGGAGCGGAGCCAGCCAACCGCAATGCAGCAGGTGCACACACAGGGTCAGGAGGCGGGAACAACGGCAAAAGCGTCACTAGGCATCGTTACCGGTCCCAGATTGTGGCAACCACCTTGGGTGGAAGCTGAGGTAAGGGTAGTGGAAACGGAAGAGAAGGTGGCGGTCTCCGATAAGATCAAGGTGGATGCAAAGGAGCAACCCCCGTCAACCTTTCCAAAACTGGCTGCACGCACGCCCAGAACCAAGGTGCCGGGATCAAATCCTGTAGGGAAGAAGAAAGCGGCGGACATTGTGCAAAGGGTGATGGGTTACAAGACTCCGGTCCCGTTGAACTTGCAGGAACTGCCAGCTGTGTCTCCGGTGGTGGTAGACGAGATGGTTCAGGCGTTGCAGGATTGCGGTCAGGGCCGGGTACCTCAGACGGTGAAGCAGGTTCATGTGGTGGGGAAGGAGGAGGGGTGCGAGGAGGGGCGCAAGGAGTGTGAGGTGATATTGGTTTTGACTCCGCTTGCTTACGTTCCGATGGTCATAGTGGGGAGGAAGGTGTGGGCTATGGTGGACAGCGGTTCAATGGTGAACCTGCTGCCATTGCGGATGGTGGATGATTTGGGGTTGGTTTGGCAGAAATGCGTGATGGGTCTCCGCGCGCTTAACGGAGGGGAGTGTTGTGTGGATGGGGTAGTTGAGGAGGAGGAGGTCGAGGTTGCAAGGGTCCGTAAGCCTCCTTCTTTTCTTTTGGTTGATTGTGGGGATGTGATTTTGGGAAGGCCGTTCATGTTTGGGTTCCAAGCACAAATGGTTTTCAATCCGGTGGCAGGAACGGAGGCTTTGACAGTGGAGGATTTTTCCGGCTGAAGGTTCAAGAAAACTATCTGCAATCACAGGAAAGGGAAGCAAAGAAGAGTTTCAGAGTTTGAGGAGGAACCAGAAGTGGATTTGGACTGCGAAGGGAGACCCTCGGAGTATTTTTTCTAGTCAACCAAGGAGACCGCACGGAACAAGCTCCAGTTTTGCGCGGGCAGTTCACTAATGAGGAGCAGGCAGGGGGAGGAAGGAAAGTGCAGGGCGCGCACGTTGCAGAAGTAACTCCCTTTTCTCAGTATGCATTGCCCAAGGGTACTACTCTTCGAAAACCCTATCATCGTGCCACACTCGTGAGCAAAGGCAAAAGCCGCGGTTCCGTTCTGTGCAGGACCTACAGCAAAGGATGCTTGGGGATGATGCGGTGCAACACTGGCAGGTACAAGCCCGTGTCCCGTAAGGTCCAACCAAGGAATGAGCCAAGGCCCCAGGAATTGAACGGACCGCTTCAACCAATTGCTTGGTTGCGGGACCCTTGGGTCATGCCAATTAAGGCTTTGGGGTGGGTTACTAGTTTGGCGCGGATCACGGAGGAGCGGATTGCAGCTTTCAATTTTGGGCTGGCGGGATGGTTGAGTACGGAGGAGCACAAGTTGCTGATTTTGGTTCTGGTTCTTTGGGAAAGAGCGCTTGCGTTTGGACCTGAAGAGAGGGGGCTCCTGAAAAACAATATCTGCAACCCCTATTTCATCCCCACTGTCAATCACAAGCTGTGGCAGATCAAGCCAATTCCAATACCACGGGAGGTCCAGGAGCAGTTTCTGGAGTTTTTGCGGGAACGGGTGAAGACTGGCCTCTACAAACAGTCAACGTCTAGTTACTCCAGTCCAATCTTTGCGATAGTTGAGCAGGAAGGAAAGTTGTTGAGGATTGTCCATGATCTACAGCGGCTCAACTCTTTTACAATCCGGGATTCAGGACGGCCCCCTTGCGTTGACGAGTTCCTTGAGTCAATGGTGGGGCGTGCTTTTTACGGTTTAGTGGATGTGATGGGGGGATACAACCAGCACAAGTTGGATCCTTGCTCGCGGCCTCTAACGGCATTTGAGACTGGGTTGGGAAGAATGCAGCTGACTTGGCTACTGCAGGGCGCAACCAATGCCGTGGCGGTGTACCAGGCACAAATGGCTTGGATCCTGAAGGATGATCTTCTGGAGGGAGTCCAAATCTTCATCAATGACGCGGGCATCAAAGGTCCAAAGTCCAATTACGGGGGAGCGGAGCTGGTTGAAGTTCCCGGAATCCGACGTTTTGTGTGGGAATACGCGCAGACGTTGGAACACATCCTGTTTCGCATTGGGGAGGCAGGACTGACGGTGTTGGGGAAGAAGTTGGCGGTTTGTGTTCTGGCGCTTGAAGTCCTTGGCCATGTTGTTGCTTCCAACGGCCGGCGCATTGCAGACAAAAAGCGGAACAAGGTCCTTGAATGGCCGACCCCGCGGACGGTGTTGCATATTCTTCAGTTCTTGGGATTATGTAGCTATGTCTGTTTGTTCATTGAGAGGTTTGCAGAGGTGGGGAGCCCGCTCCAATCACTAACATGGAAAGGGGTGGAGTGGAAGTGGGGGGAAGAATGCAATTGCACGTTCCGGAAGCTCAAGGAGATCGTGGGATGTGACATTGTGCTTGGCAATCTCAACTACAATGCAGGAGGAAATAGGCTAGCGGTCAATTCCAGCGAATTTGGCGCGGGGGGGGTTCTCACTCAAGAGGACAACGGCAAGGATAGGCCGGTGCTTTACGAGTTGGTCATCTTCACTCTGACGGAAAGCCGGTACTCTCAGCCAAAGTTGGAGTTGTGCGGGGTCACCAAGATTGTGCAGTGGCTCCAGTATCTTTTGTGGGGGGCTCACTTTGAGCTTTTGGTGGAAGCGGAGGCGCTGGTGCGGATGATCAATTCCCCGGCATTACCCAACGCTCCCATGGCCAGGTGGGTTGTGTTTCTTCAACTTTTCTTCTTTGCTTTTGTTCACGTTCCGGGGAAATTGTTCACTATGCCCAACGCATTGTTGCGGTATCTGAGGAACAACCCGTTCAAGGAAAAGGAACTGCTCAACGTGGAGACCCCAGTTGCTAAGTTAGGGGTTGTGGAGGCGGGTGTTCAGCTGCCCCTCCGGCAGACCGGGCGGTATGCGATTCTTTGTGACTACTTGCAGGAACTTTGTTTTCCCGATGGAACTAGGGACAAGGACATGCAATGGGTGAAGCTGCAAGCGGGGAAATTCTATGTAAAGGAGGGGTGTCAGTCTACTAGATGCCAAGGACCTAGCTCCTTCTAGCTACTAGAGGTGATGGAAAGTTTGGAGTAAAAATGTCGAAAAATGCCAGAGATATATTTTGGCTAAAAGGGTTAAATTTATTTATATATATATAAAAATAAATTTAAAAGGAGGGGCCAAGACCTGGATGAGGTTTTGAACCCTCTGTAACACAGGTATATGTCTGTTTGGGAAAATATAGTAGCAATTGTGGTGCCTGTGGGGTGTACAAGGATTCCTCTCAAGAATGGTATGTGTAATTTCCTTGGGGTATGGGTTATGTGGAACCTACAAAAGGGGTATAAGTCAGCAGGATCACTTACTAGGTCTAGATCCGGACTTATTCTTGCTGAATGGGCCAATATGCAAGGATTCAGGGTGCTGGAATTTGGTACTGGGACAGGCTGAATGGTTGGTTGTTGATTTTGGCCAAAAACAGGGATTCAGGAATTATGGTCTATGATTTTATCAGAAAGTGGTCCAGGATCACACACTTATTTCTTATAAGGGTTTGATGGCTTGAGGACGAAAATATATGAAGCAATAATGACTATGTAACTTGATCCATCTGTTAGAAATGGCTGGGGGAAGGGCCTTTATTTATATCGTTTGGGTCCCCTCATGGTACAGCCCTTTTTCCAGCCAAAGGAGGGTGACTCAGGCTAGTGCTGAGGCCAGGGAGCCATCAGTGTGTTTGTGTGGACCTGCTCTAGTCACTACAGAGGTACAGGAAGCCCTATGTCATCATGCTTTGGGCTTGATAAAGGTTTCTGTGCCCTTAATGACCTCACTGTATCAACCAAAGAGGTTGTATTTAATTAATATTTATAAATATAAGCCATGGCTTCCTGAGGCCAGGGGCTTGAACAAAGGCTATGGGGACCTTATTCTGCAAGGAAACTTTGAATCTGAGGCTCTCCTTCTCATATTGGGGTGTTCTCCAGTTCCTTAATTGGACAGTACACCCCTAGTTGTGACTAGTTACATACAGTTTTAATTATAAGGGGTATGGAGAGTGTTGTATGTATTCCTGGTTTCTTGTGATCAATCTAGCACAAATCTAGGCCCCTTTTTATTCTCATTACACACTCTCAGGGTGTTACAGTAACTCACAGATACCTTTTTAGGTACAAATCTTCCGTACAGGCCCTTTTACAAAGGCCCTGACAACCCTTTGGTATAGTTCCAAAAAGGGTGCAGGGCCCATTTTCTGGATTTTTGGGTTTTTTATCCCCTTTCATACTATTCCCCACCACATGGTGGCGCTCTCTGGCCCCCATGTGATGTGGAACAGGGCTATTGGGTGTATTGGAGGTACCCCACAGCCCGTTTTCCGTTATGGGAGAGGGGAGGGCTGGCCAGTGAGCCGGCCAGTCACTTTTGCGCGGTGGCTTGGTCGGTCACTAGGGGCCCACGCAGGGTAGGTGGTTGACTACTCGCGGGGCCAGCAATAGGTAGCGGCAGCCGCGCAAGGTGGTCGCTTGGCTACCCGCGGGCTGGTAAGTGGCAACTACCTCGCGTGGTAGTTGCTCAACTACCCGCAAGGCTGGTTGCTTGACTACCCAAAAGGCTGGTCTGTAGCTGCCGCCTAGAGCCTGTGCAAGGTAGTCAGGCGACTACTTGCAGGGCCAATGCCTGTCCACAACGTCTTCAGTCCTGCGCGAGGTAGTCGCTTGACTACTTGCGGGGACGGTTGTGCCGTTGCTCCTAAGAGCTGTGCACCTAGCTGCAAAAAAAATGACCCGCGGCTGCGCGTGGGGTTATGGACAAAACCAGTTTTTGTTCATAACTCCCAAACTAAACACAATTATGGGTTTCTGACCTAGTTTTTGGTCAGAAACCTATACCTGCGGATGTGATGGGAGGGTGCACAGGTGAACCATGGTTCTACCTGAAGGAGTGGGATTTTGGGGGTGGTGCCAGTGGGTGACCCTACCTGAATTGGCTCCACAAATCCATTTTTTTATAATATTCTTGGATTTCTTACAAATTAAGGTTTTATTCCTTAATTTTATTTTATTTTATTATTTCCGTATTTTTTTATTATTAATTTATATTTTATTTGTTTTTAGGCTTTAGTCAGTTGGTTCTGAATAGTAGCCAGCTGACAAGGGGCAGCTTTGGCGGCGGAAGACTCCGGTCCCTCTTGTTGTTACCACTGCAAGGGCGGATCAGGAAGCTATCCTCCAAAGCCTTCACCACAATTGCGGTCATTGAGGGGAGGCCGAAACACGGAGGCGGGTAAAATAGCAGTTCTGGAGGTTGGGGGTAGTGTGTGCGGTACGGGAATGGTTGGCGCCCTGCAAAGCCTGTCAACGGCGGAGCGCCAGATTGCCTAAGGAAGTCGGAAACCCCACAGGGGAAGACACCCTCTTTGGTTGTGTCTTGCTTGATGTTGTCCACATCAAGGCCGGTAAGTTTGCCTATCTGCTTGTTGGGCGGGACAACCTGTCCGGTTGGGTGGAAGCGCGTCTGTTGGTCAAGGTCTTGGCAGACAAAGTTACTCTGTTTCTGGAGGAAGATTGTTTTGCGCAGTACGGGTTGCTTTTTCTGGTTACAGTGGATAGAGGGGCTGAGTTTTGCAGCCGTTTGGTCGAGTTGGTGAAGAGTTGCGGAGCCAAATTTGGCCAGTTAACGGAGTACTATCCTGAGGGGGCCGGTATGATCAAACTTGGGCAAAAACCAATCAAGGACGCACTGGTCAAGATGTGCGGGGAAGACGGAAAGCGCAGGCAGGAGACCCTTCCAATGGTTCTGTTTGCGGATTGGATCTTGGTGAAGCGGTCAACAGGCTACTTGCCGTACAAGTTACTTTTTGGACAGCGCCCCGTGCTTCCGGTGGACATTGAGTTGGAGACGTTCCTGGGGGTTGACTGGTGGAAGGTCAAGAATTCCAAAGAATTGCTTGAGGCTCGCGCCAAACAGCTCCTTTGACGGGAAAGGATGCTTGCAAAGGCCGCGGACCAGCTGAAGAAGACTTGGACGGCATTGTTGCGTTATTGGGACAAGTGCTGATTGCATTGTCTCCGGGATCCCTTACAGAAGGGGGATTTGGTGCTCCTGTACAACCAAAGTCTGGAGTCTCAGTGGGGGAAGTTGTTTGCTAACCGGTGGAACGGCCCATTCCGCGTGTTGTTCAAGTTTGAGGGCGGTAGCTATCAGTTGGAGGAATTAGACGGTACTCCGCTGAAACGCAAGGCGGCGGCTTCGCATGTCAAGGGCTTCTTTGCGCAAGGATCTACCTCGTTCAACTAAAAAGCGGAAGGGGGTTACAGATTGGAAAAGAAGAGTGTGGAGCGCGGCAATGGTGTAGGAATGCAATTCGGGGATTGGTCTTTGGGCAGAGAAGTGGAGACCATGCCATTGCAACGGAGTAGGCGGTTGCGACCAGCTGGGGACAGTGGCCAAGTTGGGGGGGGAGGTTGTGGGGGTAGGGGATAAGTTTTGATTTGGTGAGGGGGTGCTCTAGCCGGTTCACAGCCGGAACAACTAGACACCCCAGAATGTCTGTTCTCTTACTCTCTCTCTCTCTCTCTTCCCTTATGGTGGTGCGCGCTGGTGTTTGGTTGTTGTGTTTGCTACAGGATGGGTATGGGGAACTGTGTCGCAGTTTGTCTGGGGCAGTCCAGGTGCCTCTTTTGTAACGGTTGGTCACTTACGGTCGCTCCCAAAGCAAAGCGTGCAGACGCGGCCCTCAATCTCAAGCTCACTCTCACAAAGCGCGGTCGCATTTTTTCTCAGAAGGTTAGGAACTTGCGCGGATACGTGTATTTTCTTAATGAAAAGGGAAGCGCGGTACAAACAAAAAGAAGAAAAGAAGGAAAGAAAGGGAAGAAGGGGAAAGGGGGGGCGATGCACCTAAGCCATCTTCATCATTTCCTCCATCTCCGCCATTGATGACGCCAGTAAGGCCCGGAAAGACGCCAGGAGATTGCGCCGGGATTCCAAGGATTGAGCGCCAGGAATTGCCAGGAAATTCCCAAGCATTGTGGTCAACCTTTCCTCAAAAACCTCAAAGCCGGCCGCCAGGAGTGCAATTACAATTGGAATTCCCGGGATCTCAGGAGGGCTGGGGGGAGAAGCGGCCGGTGAAGATGGGTTGTCTGGGGAACCAACAGGGGGGCTTGGTCGAGCTGGAGGCAATGATGGGATGGCAATGGGTGACGGAGGCCGAGGGACGTTGGGGGTTGTAGGCCTCTCATCCAAGGCCGCTGGTGGCACGGGCGGTGTTGGCAGTCGTGGAGGAGGAGGATAGGGTGCTGGCGCGGCCGCGGGTCTTCCAAAAAGCCTTGGGTCCGGTACCGTTTGGTTCACGCCGACAGCGGCGGCCCAAGCACAGGTTGCCGCGCGCCATTCCTCCAAGGTTTTGTATTTGCCCTGTTGCGGAGGTCCAGCCCGGTGGAGAGTTGATGCCTAGTTGCGGCTCACGTGCAAGGTGGGGGGTGACGGAGCTTGGGGGTGGGGGGATGGAGGTGAAACGGGGGGTCCACAAGCCTTCCGAGATTGAGTCGTTGTCCGAAACCACAAACGGGTCCGGACAAGCCCTCTTGCGCGGCCTGGGGCAAGAGCTGGATTGGGGGGAGCTCGGGGCATGCTGTTGCTGAGGAAGCAGCAATGGTGGCCTTGACGGCAAGCAACGCAGGGGCGTTGACCAGGGATGATCAAACACGCGTGCTCGTTCCGGGCGCAGAACTCACATGGGAGCATGGTGGCAATGGAGCAAGAGGAGGATGGGGAAGGTGGTAGTGGGAGTGGTAGGGGTGGTGGTGGAAGTAGCGGGGGTGGTGGTATGGTGAAGTGATGGAAGACTTCTGGGGACAAAACTCAAGTTGGGGGGGGATGTGGTGTCAATTTATAGACATGGATTGGTAACTGCGTCGCGGCTTTGCGCTCAGCATTGGGGGAAAGGGGGCTCAGAATTAGGGTATGCGGAGTGCTCAGCAGCAGCCGCTGTTTGGCTCCGCACCTAGTGGACGGGTTGGGCTTAGCATTGAATGCGGCGTGGGCGGCAATCCGCCCCAGAGATTGGATTTGGAAGGTAGTGCGCTCAACTAGGTTTGTGGGCGCGCCGGTTTGGATACGTAGGGAAGGATAAATCTGCAGGTTAGAAAGGAACGGATGGAGCGCGCATGCAAGTGCGCGGATCATTCCGGATATTACCGGACACCCACGACGGGTGCGGAAAAACGGATACGGACAGGCGGGGGGTGCTCCAAGTAGGGCGCAGTGCAAGGACTGTTTCATGAGAAGGATGAACCGGATGGACAGAACGGCGTACGGACGTTGGGGGGAGTTTGGTATGGAGGTGGGGAGAGGAGGCTAGGGTTTCTGTTTTGGGATTTTTTTCTGTTTCTTTGTCATACTGTTATTTGCGCATGTACTTAGGTTAGGGTTGAGAGGAAGGACTTATCCTCACTCTCAACTCCGGGTTGGGGAGGAGGGGAGGCAGGGAATGCATGAAGGGAATCAGACCATCACATCATTGGATTGGATCACTCATCTCACCAGGAGATTAAAGGAACTAATACCGGATACACATCCAGGTGGAAAGTTATTAGGATTGAAGGATTGGCGATTTCACTCTCTCTCTACTTTTCTTTATCTTTTTATCTCCTTATTTCTATCTCTCATTTCAAGTGAAACTCCGGGAATCCCCACCTCCTTTCAAACGCAGGGAACCGTTAACTTCCAAACCTTGGGACAATTATAGGGGGATAAAACTTTATTCTTTCCACAGCGGCAGGAAGTTCTGTGAAGGGGAAAGGTGCTGTTTAGGCTGCCCTCCTAAGAATTACAATAATATTTAAATGTAACCAGAATCAAAGTCCAGGAAATTGTAAATAAGAAATCAATGTAATGGATGAGCTTGGGAATAGTCTGTAGCAAGGGAATCAACACTATCTGAGGCAAGATGGTGCTAGGAAAGACTTGAACAAAATAAGTCAAATTCCTTTCCAGATTTCAATGGAACAAGGCAGCTGTAAGTAACAACACTCACAAGCTAATAACTCTGGTCTTTGGCAGAAGATTAGGAAAGATCAACTCAATCCCCACCAACCTCCAGGTTCCTAATGAACCTGCCCAACTCTACGCAATGAAGCGCTTGGAGGGTACCAGATAACTGTGCGTGGTTGAAAAAAACAAAAGCAATTTGTTTATGAATTTTTAGAAGCAAAGTAATAACAGTTTTGAAAAAAAATAACCCAATACTTTTCAAAGGACTCAAGAGTAGGGTGGTGAAATTCAATTTTTTTTAAAAAAAATAAAGGGTGTTATAACACTCCAGTTTTTGAGCTTAATAAAACCTCTTAACTCAATTGTGATTGGCTGCAGAAAGATGATCAGGAAGGATCAATAACAGTATGGTCAGAGAAAGTTATCAAGGAGTGTTATAATACACTCAATAATTCCAACAGACATAATTCTCTTCAACCAGCAAGGCTATGTTTTGTGATAAGGAACAGGGTTGCAGATGGACGGATCCAAAATTTGAGTATGGAGGCTCAAAGGATCAAGGCAGCAATCATAGATATACCCAGGTTGAGGATCAGGATCAAATTACTCCAAGAACAGGGGGAAATACGCAATCACTCCCATGGATGATTGGAAAAAAGCAGGGGAGAGCCCCTCCTTTTATAGAAAAGAGGTCTGTAGACTATTTAAAAGAGAGATTTGAAGATAGAGCAGAAAAAAAAGTTTTTTTTTTATGATGAAAATTGATATGGATGAGCAAGGAAAACAAGCAGTGAGGAACAAAAAATTGGCAACAAGGAGCACCTGACATGTGTAAAGAAAATAAAATAAAATAAAATAAAATAAAATAAAATAAAATGAGGAGAGGAGGAACCCAGCCTGTGTTGAGGACAATGGCAGGTGGCAGATGGACATCTGCAAGTCAGTAAAAAAGCCGTAGGGGCCAGGATGATCACCTGCAACAGAAGTTTTTGGTGATTAACGGTGACAGGGGTTGATCAATTGGTGGAGGAGGATGGCCTACAAGCTTGAGAAGCGGCAAAAACAAGTTGAATTGAGAGGGGGGATGCTTGAGTGTTCCAACAGCCGCAAGGGACAGTTTGTGGGAATTGGAGAAGAGTTATAAGGAGGTGTGGGAGGCTGATGTTGATGGGGGATGATTGCAAAAGGCAGTTGCAGGTGATTGGCAACAAATTGGCAGTAGCTGGGGTTGACCCAGTAGGCCAATGACAATTGATTTGAATGAGTCAATCAGGGAACAATGATCAAGGATGATGGAGAGACAATCTCAAATGGCTTGGATGGCAGCACAATACTGAGTGGAGGCTTCACAGTGAGGGACAAGGATATTTTTTAGGCTCAAGATCCTAAGGAATGAGATTGGAGGAGGAAGAGAGGAGATGGATCAATTGAGGATGGTGATGGCATGAGTTAGTTGCTGTTTTTGTTTCCAACAACAATGGTGGGCGGATGAGCGCTGTTGGTGGTGATCTTTGTTGTCTCCAATGCTGCAGATGATGGCAAAATTCCATGCCATTGTTGGTGCCAATGACAGTGGTGAGGGTGATGATGGAGATGAGGATGCTTGCTGCAGATGATGACTGTTTGCGCCTGTTTGACCAAAAATCAAGACATGTTCAACCGGCCGTTAGAGTGATTGGTCAAAGGGAGAGTTGAACCAGGGGTCAAAGGGAGTGTTGAACCAGGGATCAAGGGAAAGGAAAGCCAGGAACAACCTTCCAAGACTGCCAGGATAGGGAAGATTTGGGAGATGGGGGAATGAAAGGGTACCCATAGAGGTACAAGAGATAACATTAAATTGAATTTTTCCGCAGTGGTCCTGAGGTGTCCAGATTAGGTCACCACAACAATTGGGCCGGAAGGGTAAAAATAAACAAGCCAGCAATGGAAAAGTGGATCTTCAACCAACCAACCACACCTCCTCCACAGCCGCTGTTTCCTCCAACTCCCCCCCAACCTGCTCCCCCATCTACTACTCCTCCACTGCCACCGTTTCCTCCCACTCCTACTGATCCACTGCCATCTCCATCACCCCCTCCCAGGTTTTCACTGGAACCTGCGCGCATGCCAACTCCCGGGTCATTGAGTTGTTGCCGGAACCCATGGAGGCCACTCCCAAGATTCAGGAGATCCCCCTAATTCTGGCCCTTCCACTTGCAAGGTTTGACGCAATGGTGGATGATGCCAAAAAACTACTTTTATAATTCCTAGAGGTTCCCCATTCTCACACCACTGGTGCGCAACACAAAGTTATGGGGGCATTCCAAAACCTAGCTGCAGTTGCTTGCGACAAAGCGGAGGAGTTGATGAGGACTTGGCCAATGTAGGCAGATTGCACCGCCTTTCCTTTCTTCCTATCTTGTTTCTATTCCTTTTCCTATCATGAAAGAAAATAGACTTTTTGACGCGCCAAGCTAAGTAGCCTTTGGGCTTGTGAGAACCTTGAGAGAAATAAGAACCGTGTGCAAGATCTGCACTTTGAGATCAATTCATAAGAGTGTGAAAAATTGGCGCTTTGAGAGAAATTGGCAAGAGTGAGAAAGTCCAAGCCTTGAGAGAAATCCACAAGAGAAAGAAAATCTGCGCCAAATGATAGTATCCACTGAAGGTACCTGGACCACCCCAGAAAAACTGCCTCACAGTTCCCTGTACCCACCTACAGAACAGAGATAGAGCAAAAAGAAAACCCACCACGTGCACACATCCTTGAGAGAGAGGAAGAGAAAAAAATATCCACCCCAACCCATTCATACCTTCTGTCTATGAGATAACCAAAAAAACCTAAAAAGAGAGTTTTTTTTAAGCACCAACCCATCTCCAAGCCCGCGCCTTTCTCTTTGCCCAACATCCATTTTGGGCCACCTGCTTTCCTAATTCCTTGGATCATCCATCAGAAGTTTTTATTTTCTCAAATGGGGGGATTTTCCTTGCCTCCACAGACCCAGCTTTGCGCCATTCCTGTACCTAAAAGAAACCAATAAAATACCCAGCAATAATACCAAAAAGCCACTCCAGAGAGAAGTAAATAAGAAAACAAACATTCTGGGGTGTCTTGTTGTTCCAGCTGTGAACCAGCTAGAGCACCCCCTCACAAAATCCAATCATCTCCCCTATTCATCCTTTGTTCCCCCCTCCTTGGCTGCTGTCCCCAGCGGTCTGCAGTTGTTTACTCCGCTGGAGGCAAACTGGGCGCGTGGACTTGTTCTTTGAAAAAGTATCCACGCTGTCATCCCCCTTGCTATCTTAACCAGCCATCTTTTCAAATGAATTGGTGCCCGGCAGGAAGAATTGTTTCACGTGCAAAGCTGTTTCCTTTGGTTTGAGGGGATTCCCATCCAATTCCTCCAACTGATGAATTCCTCCAGGGAACTTGGACCTCACACAGAAAGGACATTCCATAAATTAGCCAAAATATTCCCCCAATGAGTTTCCAGGCTCCGGTTGTAAAGAAGAACCAATTCCCCCTTCTGCAATGGATCCTGGAGTTTGCGCGCGCAGGGCTTGTACCAGTGGCAGATGGACTTTGTGAAGGTTGCCTTCAGCCTTCCAGCTGCTTTCTACAAAATCTTGTCCCACCACAGGAGCTTCTTGGCATGGGCCTTGGCTAGATCCGCAGCCGTCTTAACTTTCCACCAATCAATACCCAGAAATTTTTCCAGCTCAATGTTCATTGGCAGCATGTGTTGCTGCCCAAATTAGACCTTTTACGGCAAATAACCCGTTGATCTCTTCACCAAAATCCAATCTGCAAAAATAAATACCAGAAGGTTTTCCTGCCACCGCTTGCCATCCTCCCCGCAAATTTTCACCATTTCTTCCTTGATTGGCTGGTGACCAGGCTCAATCATACTCACGCCTTCTGGATAGTACTTTGCCACTTTCCCAAACTTTGCACCAACTTTGCCAAACATCCCTGGAACTCTGCACCCCTGTCTACCATTACCAATCAAACTGATCCATAATGGGCAAACCAGTCTTCCTCAAGAAACTGCCCAAATTTCTCTGCCAAGAGCTTCACCAGCGGCCCTGCTTCCACAAATCCCAACAGATGGTCAGGCGCAACAAGGGGATACCCAAACTTACCTGCCTTGATGTGCACAAAATCCAAGGAACCCCACCCAAACAAGGTGTCCTCTCCAGTGTGAATACCAACTTCCCAAGGAAGAGTTGCCCTCTGCTTCTGACATGCTTTGCACAACTGCATCCACTTCTGCATTGCGCATACTACACCCAGCCGCCAGAACCTTGCTCTCACCCGCTTACCCATTTTAACCTTGCTGCAATGGCCAGATATTTATGCAGACTTCCCAGGATTAGGTCCTGATCCACCCTTGATGTGCTGACTACAAGCTGTACGGGTGTAAGACTCCAAACGGCGCAGGGCTTTGGCATTTCTGTGGAGGGGATAGGTGCTTTTTTAGGCTTCCCTCCTGAGTGTTACAAAAATATTTAAATGTAACCAGGATCAAGGTCCAGTAACCTTTGTTAATGAGGAATCAAATGGGATAGGGATACGTCAATAGCAAAAATAGCTGAGGGGAAAGCAGCACTACCTGAACCAAGATGATGAGGAGAAAGACCTTGAACAAAATAAGTTTAAGTTTTCTCAGAGCCCAATAGAACAAAGCAGTTGTAGGTAATGGCACCCAAACGCTAATAACTCTGGTTGTCAGCAGGTGCTTGGGAGAAATCAACTCAAAACCAATCAAAATCCAGGTTCTCAGTGAACCTGCCCAACTCTCCCCAATCAAGAGCTTGAAGGGTACCAGATAATGGTGGGTGGCTGCACAAGACAATGCAATACGTTTATGGATCACTGAGACAAACAGTAACAATTTTGGACTAAGAGTAACCCAACACTTCTCAAGGATTGAAGAATAGTGTAACAGAATGCAACTTGAATAATTAAAGGTAGGTTTAACACTCCAGGTTTAAACTTAATAAAACCTCTTAGTCAAACATGATTTTTCCAGAAAGACAATCAAATGAAAGATCAAGACCAAATAATGGTCAGAAAATAGGATCAAGAGTAGTATAACACACTCAAGAATTCAATTTAATGAATTCTTCTTCAACCATCAAGTCTATGGTTGGTGATAAGGAACAGGGCCACAGAAGGGCAGATCAGAGTTTTGGAATTTAAAAAAAGTCAAGGGTAAGGGATAAGGACCAAGGGATCATCAAAAGATATATCCAGATAAGTGATCAATTTCATAAATAAAGCAGCTCTTGGATCAGAAGCTCATAATTCTTATTAGTGGGAAGAATTGATTATGGAAAAAAGCAGGGGAGATCCCCTCCTTTTATAGGCTATAGAGGCCTGTAACTATTCACAATTGGATAACACAAATGGAAGCGGATTTTTTTTTTTTTTGGATCAATGGGGAGGCTCAAGCTTGTGGAGGCCCGGTTCCCTTCTGCCAATCTTCCAGACTGGGGTGAGAGATTCTCACCCCCGCCTGTCGCTTGCAAACGTCCGTACGGACTTTTGCGCACCTAGTAACAATGCAACACCCCCTCCCATCCAAATCTGGAGGGGGGTGAGAAAGAAAGAAATTGGATGTTTTTGATGATGAGCAATGGGGTTGTGTGATCAATGATCCTTGCTCACAAGCGTTGATGGTGGTGCTGATGAGGATGCCATGATAGATGAATCAATGATGAGAGGGAAGGAAATGATTCGCACATGGCCAAGCAATGGGGAGGGTCATGATGAACAATTGATGGTTGCAATGAAAGTGAGGAAGCAATCAAGGATGCAAGCAATGAGGATGAAAAGGATGCAAGCAATGGAGATGAGGAGGAGCAATGCAATGAGGATGAGGAGGAGCGATGCGCAAGGATGAGGATGAGCGACGCACAAGGATGATGATGAGCGACATGCAAGGATGAGGATGAGCGAAGCGCCAGGATGACAATGAGCAATGCGCAAGGATGAGGATGAGTGACGCGCAAGGATGAGGATGAGCAACGCGACTAGTGTGGGAATACTGCACCATACTTCTTCCATCTCTCACACATTCCTTTTTCATCTAGTCATGTCTCATTTACTTCTACTTTTTTTATCATTTTCTTTTCTGTCACATGCTCTCCTCATGTCTCTCCCTCACATTTTACCTGTCACGCGCGCCCGCCCATTCATCCTCTTCTCACAAATCACAGGCGCGCGCACCTACATGTCACCAACCTCACTCGCGTGCCCATCACCTGAGGACAGATTGTTGAGCCAGTCTGAAGGTCTCTTTCCTCATCCTTCATTCTGACTCCCAATCTGCATGTCCTCAGGTGAGTACCTTTTTCTTTGATTTCTCCTTCCTCCCTCTTTCCTCATCCTTCATTCTGACTCCCAATCTGCATTTCCTCAGTGAATTCCAATAGGTTATGAGCCCAGAATCCCAAGTGATTAGATAAGAAAACCCAACCAACTCAAAGGATCCATCACACCCTGTGATTTTAAACACATCAATCATGGAAGAAGCAAACAACTCCCACCAAGTTCTAAAAACCCCATTGATAATCCCTCTCAGCGCACCAGGATCCGAATCAAACTATCTGGACTGGGCCATGATACTCAGAATACACTTCTGAGCATCAGGCGTCCAATATCTGATCAGCAACACTCTACAAAAACAAGACCAAGAAACATGGTCACGCAACAACCTTGCGGTTTGCTCAGTTATCTCTAGGTCCATCACTCCGTCAAATTTCCAGTTTATACGCAAACACAAAGAAAGCGCAATAGGTATGTGGAATGACTTGAAAGACGCTCATCAAGACAACTCCTTGGGTGGGAGGATGCATTGGCTACAAAAACTGCTCCTTACCAGACTGAATGACAAAGAAATGACCACTCACCTGTCAGAAATTGTCTTTTACGGAGAAAAACTGTCTTTTCTGGTCACCATCAACAATCCCCTCACAGCCGACAACCTTCTATCAACCGCCATCCTTCTCTCCTTACCCGAAGACTGGCTGAACTGTGTGTCCAGTATGATGAACAAGGAGTTGGTCCCTTCAGCCAGACTCATAACGGCTCTCAAACATGAACATCTGCGTTGCCAAGCTTGAGACAAGGATGTCATGGCAAACTCAGCAAGATTGCAGCAGTCAAAATCCAGCAACCCCCAGAGTCAAACCTCCAAACACAGACAACCAAGAACCTACTTCTGCACGCATTAAAGGAAACTCCTTCTCCCGGTGCACAGAAGTGAGAAGAGTCCTAAGTCATCTGAAGAGAACAAACATCAAGACCAAGAGTAGACCTGGTACAAACAGCCAAAAATCCGCGGACGCAAATCTCAGCAAAGTCGACACCAACAACTTCAAATCGGATTCGGATGAATTCTCAGACTCACAAATTGTTGTCCACTCAGGATCAGCAGAAGTGAGCAGCGTCTCAAACATTGCTCCCTATCAACAAAGAGACTTCAATCTTTACTCCGGTTGCTCAATCTCAATGACTCCATACGGAGATCAAGTCAATTGCAAAAGCCCCGACAATACTGTCATTCGCCTTGCAGATGGTTCAACAATCAAATCAGTTGAAAAAGGAATAATTCCTTTTCCCTTTGGTCATCTTAAATCCCTTGTGGCCCCAAGTCTTCACAACCCATTAATTTCCATCTCCAACATCTGTGACACAGGTCTGACTGTTGTCTTCCAAAAGGACAGCTGTAAAATATTTGACAAATCAATATTGAATATAAATCAGCAACCACTGCAAACCGGATACAGAAGGGACAACCTATACTATCTCTCACAAGACAATGTAAGCAGTGAAGAATCAAATCAGTCAAAGATCGTTCAAAACTCTGACAACAGTCTTTTTGGTTATCACTGTAGATTATCTCATCTGGACTTGAAATCACTCCAGAAATACCTGAAATCCCACGGGATAGAACCAAACCTGAGGAACAAAAATGAGGTTCAACAATGTACCACCTGCATACAGTCAAAAATGACAAGAAAATCCTTCCACACCCGTCTGAGTTATTGATCAACTAAACCCTGTCAACTTGTTCACACCAACGTATGCAGCTTTGAATCCATCTCTAGAGAAGGATCTAAATACTTTGTCACCTTCATCAACGAATGCTCAAAAGCCCTCTTTGCCTATCCCATTTGCCTCAAATCCGATGTTCTCAAAACCACTCAAAACTTCATCTCCTTCTTTAAAACAAATACAACTTGAAGGTTATTGCCTTAAGATCAGACAACGGAGGCAAGTACCTGAACCAGGGCATGAAAGACTACCTTGGTCAAAAAGGAATATCTCATGAACCTGGAACCCCTCACTCACCACAACTGAACGGGGTTGCCAAAAGATCAAAACGCACCATCTGCATTATAATCAGGTGCTCTCTCACCCCATCCAATCTACCTAAATCTTTCTGGTCCGACGCTCTTGACCACTGCATGTTTTCCTTCAACTCATATCCGTGCAAGACACCTCAAGGCTTTGTATCACCTAACTCCATCCTACAGTCCACCAACGCTGATCCAAAGTACCTCCATCCATTTGGCTGCCTAGTCTGGTACAAGATCCCCGAGGCTAACAGGAACAAACTGGATAATAAAGGACGCCCCACCATTCTTTTGTCATACCTTCTTGATCATTCTGGTTTCCGCCTGTATGATCTGACCTTGGGTAAAACCATCAAATATGGCCACTTTATCTTCAAAAACCACTCCTTTCCTTATGGTCGCTCTCTCATCCCAGAAGAAAACCACACTCCCATCCCTGTGGAGCTACGGTGGCCCGATCTACCGTTGAACCCAACTGACAACCCTCCCGCCTCCTTGCTCAACCCGCCTTCACCGCCGTCTCAACCCCTCCTTTCCTGTCCTTCTCCTTCCTCCTCCAATCCCTCTTTGCCGTCAAACTTCTCGCTCTTACCACCCTGCCCTGTCCGTGCGCCACCCCCCCGCAGCCTTTCTGGTCCTGTAGCCCAGCACCATCCAACAACTCCAACCTTCTTCCTCCTCTCGCTCTTACGCCCCCCCGTCCTCCCCCCCTTCCCCCAACCTCCTGCTTGTGCTCCCCCCTGCCTTCCCTCCCCGCGCCAATCCTCTTGCACGTCTTGTCCCCCATCCCGTTACGGGAAATTCTCCCGCCATGCTTCTGTTAAGAACAACCTGACTGCCCCCAAGACGTGGAAGCAGCTCCTACGCTCCCCGCACCATCGCCGCTGGGTTGCCTTGGCGCAGGAGGAAATGTCATCTCTCCAGTGTATGAAGATGTGGACCCTTGTGCCCCCCCCCAAAGGCCGCAAGATAATTCAATGAAAGTGGGTCTTCAATGTGAAAAGGCATCTGGATGGCTTGGTTATTAAGCTGAAATCAAGGCTTTTTGCCATGGGATTCTCCCAGGTTCAGGGTCTGGACTTCTCCAAAGTTTTTGCCCCCACTCTCCGGCTCGAGACGCTCCGGCTGCTACTCAGCCTCCTTGGACACAAGGGCTGGGTTGGCTGCCAGCTGGATTTCAAGACAGCCTTCCTGAAGGGCCACCTTCATGAGCCCATCTACATGGCTCAAACTCCTGGTTTTGAAGACCCCCATCACCCGGACTGGGTCTGCCGCGTCACCAGGGCACTATACAGCCTCAAGCAGTCGCCCCATCAATGGAACCTGGAACTAAACTCAGCGCTTCTGTCTCTGGGACTCTCTTTCTCCGCCTACAACCCTTCTTTGTACAACAAACCCGATGGCGGCAATCTTATAGGAGCCGTCACCACTCACGTGGACAATCTTGCCGTCGTCAGCACGCCCTCTTTTACCACCTCCTTCACAAAGGCCATCAGCCAGCGTTTCAAGGTTGGGGCCAAGGAGGATCTTTCCCTCTTTCTATCCATCTCCATCACTCGTGACATCCCCCGTAGGTCCGTCTCCATCTGTCAGTCTCACTACATCTCCTCGGTCATGGACTCCTACCTCCCTGGCGACGTCGCGACTGCTCAAACTCCCACGGACGTTCATTTCAAGAATCTCTCTCCGCGCGCTGCATCTTCCCCTCCCTCTCCTCCCCGCTAAATTCAGCTCATCGGGTCTCTTCTATGGATCTCTCAGTGCACTTGTCCAGATGTTGCATTTGTGGTCAATTGGCTCTCCCAATTCCTTACAAATCCCTCTCTCGACCACTGAACCGCCGCGCTCCGCATCCTCCGTTTCCTTCATGCCACCTGTGACCACCGTCTCACCCTGGGCAGCCCCTTGATTGCGCTCTCAGGGTACGGCAACTCCGACTGGGCCAAGGAAAAATGCAACCGTCGCTCCACCTTGGGATACACCTTTTGCCTAGGTAATGGGGCTATCTCCTGGAAATCAAAAAAGCAGCCTACAGTCTCTCTCTCAAGCACCAAGGCCAAATACAAAGCTCTCTTGGATTCATGCAAGGAGGGCCTCTGGCTCTGCAACATCCTGGTCAAACTCCACCTTAGGGATAATTCCCCCGTTCCACTGCTTGTCAACAAAGAAGGGGCCAAAGCCCTTGCCAAGAATCCGGAGCACCACTCGCGAACCAAACACATCAATGCCCGCCACCATTTCATTTGCGAGTGTGTCGGCAGTGGAGTCTTCACGGTAGGTCACGTTTCCACCAGCTACATGCCAGCAGATTTGCTAACCAAGCCCCTATCCCGTGTTCTGCTCAAAGCTTATCAGCGCTTGTTCAGTATCTACGGCTGTGGTTAGCAAGGGGGGGTGTTGGAATACTGCACCATACTTCTTCCATCTCTCACGCATTCCTTTTTCATCTAGTCATGTCTCATTTACTCCTACTTTTCTTATCATTTTCTTTTCCGTCACATGCTCTCCTCATGTCTCTCCCTCAAATTTTACCTGTCACGCGCGCCCGCCCATTCATCCTCTTCTCACAAATCACAGGCACGCGCACCTACATGCCACCAACCTCACTCGCGTGCCCATCACCTGAGGACAGATTGTTGAGCCAGTCTGAAGGTCTCTTTCCTCATCCTTCATTCTGACTCCCAATCTGCATGTCCTCAGGTGAGTACCTGTTTCTTTGATTTCTCCTCCCTCCCTCTTTCCTCATCCTTCATTCTGACTCCCAATCTGTATGTCCTCAGTGAATTCCAATAACTAGGACAGTTTTTTCTTTTTTCTTTTTTTTTCACAATCTTTTTGAATTCTTTTCCCAAGATGTCCCAAATGGTTCACCACATCTCTCCCCAACTTACAGACTGTCCCTAGTATGCATCATAATTTTGAAAACATGAAAAAGAAAAAAAGAAAATTATTGGCCGTTTCTTGATCCTCTAAGTAAAAAAAGTTGTTGTTGAAACCCATCTAAAAAAAAATGTTGAAACCCATCTTGATCCATCCAGAAGAGCCTAAATGTGGAGAAGATAAAAGGAAAGGCGTCCCAATTGCTCACGTATGTGGCATAAAGTAGAGTTTTTACAACAAAACGCATCAGAAGACCCTGGTGGTGCACAAATGGGTGGACTTACTTTGAACCCAAATTGCCCCCACAACAATAAAATCTCTTAACTTGATCAGCAGAGAACCTTCAAGCCAACTGAGTACCATCCAGTTCTTCCAAAACATAAGATCCACCTCTAACTTGAAAAACCACTCTATAAGGACCATTCCAACAATTCAAAAAAATGTTTCCCCACTGAGTCTCCAAAGATCTATTATAACCCAATACCAAATCACCAGGGTTTAAAGGATCTCTGATTTGATTTAGATTTTTATCTTCCCAATACTGAACTGATTTTGCTCTTGATTCCATCATCTTCTGATAAACTTTGTTAAAAATATCTTCACTCTTCTCCAGTTGCTTTGATCTGGCAACTAATAGGTCAGTAGTTGAAGAAACTTGTTCCCAAGAGATGCCCAATAAAGACTCCATTTCAAGATCAAGAGGAAGAACAGCCCTTTGACCAAAGATGATTTCATAAGGAGAGTAGCCAGTGGTTTTCTTGGTGGAAATTTGATCAGAAAAGAGGACCAAGGGGAGAAACTTTTGACAATTATTACAACTTTCACCAGCCAGTTTAACCAGAGCAGCCTTCAAGGGAGCATGGCCTCTTTCCACCATGCCTTGTCCTTCAGGATAATAGGGAGTAGTAACTCTACGTTATCCAGGGAGCAATTTGATCATTTCAGCAAGTTTTCCACCAAATTCTGAGCCACCATCAGTAGAATAAGATTGAGCCAAAACGTAACGCATTGTCCAATTCTAATGAAGGAAAGCTGCCACAGATTTGGAACTAAGGTTCTTAAGGAATTTGGCTTCAACACATCCAGAAAAATCATCTATAGCCACAATGAGGTACTTAGCACCACCTGCCTTGATATGAACCACATCCATAGCAACCCTTCCAAAGACAGTGGACTCCCCAGTAGGATAGCAAATTCCAGCTGGACACCTAAGATCACGTTTTTGAAAAAAACTTCACAACTCTTGCACCATTGAGAGACAGATTTCTTCAGTGATGGCCACCAGAACCGTTTGGATAATCAAAAATATGTTTTTGTTTCCCCACAATGACCAAGGCCCTCATGGAGACTTTCAAGGATCAAATATTGCTTAGCTTGGATAGTCACCACAACAAGCGCACAAGGAGTTCCTTGTCACACAACCACCCCACGTACTATAGGGAAATTCTTAGATGATCGTGAGCGCAAAGGAATACCAAGTGGAAGGGCAAGTGAAAATAGCGAGAACCAATTGCAAAGTGAAAACTTGGTTATGCCACTCAACAAACGGCAAGATGAATGGAAAGTGTTCCAAAGAAGGAAACTCAACCTGAGTCCAATGTGATAACTAGGTTGCAGAAAAATGGAAGAACGTATGGAATTAACTAACTGAGGAAACAATCATCAGGCAAGGGGATAGCCCTTATAAGGTAATCCAAAGTGACTAGATACAACCTGGTGATGAGCTAACTACAGGTGAAGCGGTGAGGCAATGAATGACAGGAACGGAATAGGAAATGAAGCAGTGGTATAGATCCGAGGTCTTAGCGTAAGTGCGAGACAATAGAATCTGAGCGTACAATTGCATGAAAAATTGGGATAAGAGCGAGTGAAGTTTGAAGATAATGCAAATGAGATCTAATAGTGTATGCAGGGTAGGGGCTAGTCCAATTGAAAACTATAGAGTAGTGATGGCTTGGTTAGATGTAGATGCGAACTAACAAACAATTCATGGCCAAAGATGGAAGTCCAAGGTTGTTGATTGGCCAGGGAAGGAGATTGGATCTCATAATGGATGGTTGACCGGTATGGAATTAACTGCAAAGTTTGCAAGTATATACTGAGTTGGTTGCCAAGATTGGAAGGTCAGCGCGAGCCAGAGGAAATAGCAGATTGCACCATTGATGTTGTGCTTTTATTTGTGTCACGCTTTTAGACTGAGGTAGATGGTACTGAGGAGAGGACATGTCAAAGTGGTGAAGACAATAACCCTTAAGTGCAAAGTGTGACAGTTTCCCGGGTATAAAGACCCAAGCTCCTGCGAGCGTTCAGGTAAATTTTCCCATTGATCTCAAGTTGTTTAATTCACTGTATACCCTATACTTTCCTTAACTCATTACCCAATATTTTTTATAAATTTTTTAAAAATGTTGTCATTGTCATCCCGCCGTTGCAAAAACTGTATTCGCCGCAACAAGCGTTGTATTCCAAGTACTGCCATCCGAGGTTTTTGAGGCAAATGGGAGCAATGTCGACTTTGCAAGGTGGCGTGTAATTTCCCTATAAATGTTGAGTCAACCGTCAAGGGTCCTTTGGAATCATTGAGGGAGATGCAAAGTCGTAGGCCCGCGCCAAGGGTTAATTACAAAATACCACCATTGCCGGAGATCAAATACTTGGAGACACGAGTTCCTGGTGTGTACTAATCATGAATAACTAATGAACTTGAAATAGTAACTAATTATTTGCTTGTTCTCTAGTGTTGCCTCGTTTTCAAAGATATACTACTAATACACCACCACCACCACCACCTTACTGGGGACCATTGACTGAAACCCGGGGACCCAGATGAATGCCGAGGTGCAAGGCAAGGTATCTGGTGCAGAACCGGTAGGAGTTATCACCGAGGAAGCAAGGGAGGAAGAAAACACAGCAGAACAAGAAGAGGAAAATGGGGGAAACGGAAGTGGAGAGAACAAAGAGGAAGCGGGTGAATTGGAAGAAGGAAATGAAGGAGATGGAAGGGAGGAATTGACTGGGATGGAAGGAATGGAGGGCCGAGGCAAAGCGCATCCAGTGCTAATTGTTTTGCCGGTTGAAACGGATGCAAGGCGCCTGACGGACAATATTGGAGAAGGCACGTTGGGTGGCCAAAGGAAGAGAGCATATGAAGAGCTCTTGGAGGAAGGTGGATGGAATGCGCAACCAAAGCGAGCTTGGATTGGGAGGTGCAAGGAGATCTTCGAGAGGCACATCCTAACGGAGGTGCTGGTACTTCAAAGAATGTCCGCCTTGATTAATGATGAAGACCTGGATAACTTTTGGTCCATGGTTGCGGAATTGACGGCAAATTGGGAGGATGCAGAAAAAGAGAAAAAAGAAACTTTTTAATTCAATGTATATTATATATTTATTATTATTATTTTTTTTGTGGTCAATAATAAGTGGAAATGAAGGGAAAATGAGAAAAAAAATAAAACAGTGAGATGGAGGGATTTAAATGATGAAATGATGGTGAAATAAGATAAGTTTTAATGGGATGGAATGTGATTAAGTAAGATAAATGTAGAATGGAATGAAATGGGATTGGATGGGATGAAATGTGGATTGGAATGGAATGGAATGGAATGGAATGGAATTGGATGGGATAGAATCATGATTGCTGAGTTTTGCAAGGGTAGATCGCATGGAATTCTTGAATCACATTGGGTGAATTGCAAAGGTGATGGGCTGGTTCCCATGAGGTGCAATCTTCATTGGACTGGAAGCCAGACCATTTGATTAGGTATTGAAGTTTTCCTTTGCGTAACCTGGAATCCAGAATAAGGCTTACTTCCCACTCTTGATGATCAATGACAGTTACCTGTTCAGGAGGGGGATGAGTCTTGCCCGGGTATAGGACTTGAGTTGGCTCTAGGAGAGACACATGAAAGACCAGGTGGATACCTTGCCATTTTGCAGGTAAATTAAGTTTTAAGGCGTTAGGGGAGATGACTGATTCTACTTTAAAGGGGCCAAGCTTTCTTTCGGAGAGTTTGTGAGTTGGGCAAGTACTGCAAATGTTGCACGCATTGAGCCATACTTGATCTCCTACTGCAAAGGTTGGAGCCAAAGTGCAAAATCAGTCTGCTTGCTCCTTATAGCGCTGATTTGCTTCTTTGAGGTTGGTTTGAAGTTGCGATTGAAGTGATTGAATTTGTTCAAGGTAATCTGTAGCAGGTTGAGAAGGTGCTACGTGAAGGGAAGAGAAATTTGGGTTTCTACCATAAATAGTTTGGAAGGGAAACTGTTTGGTGGAGGAGTGAGTGGAGTTGTTGTAGGCAAATTTGGCTAGTGGGAGCCATTGCGACCAGTTCTCTTGTTGGTAGGCAACATAAATTCAAAGATATTGTTCGAGGATCTGATTAACTTGCTTGGTTTTCCCATCCTTTTCCGGGTGGTAAGCCGTTGATAAATTGCGAGTGATCTTCAAATGTTGGCATAGCAAGGTCCAGAAGCTTGAGACAAACAGAGATCCACAATCACTAACTATATTATCAGGGAGACCATGTTTTGAAAATATATATTCTATGAACAAGTTAGCCAAGTCTTCTGAAGAGGCTGTCAAATTACTGCATAAAAATAAAGCCATCTTTGAGAAGCGATCTAGTATTACTAGAATAGCATCATATCCAGTAGAAGAAGTTAATTGAGAGATGAAATCCATAGACAGCGAGTTCCAAGGACAAGGCAGAATTGGAAGTGGCTGGAGCAGCCCATACTTCCGGTGTTTTGAGGACTTGTTACAATTGCAATCATAGCACGCGCTAACATAGTCTTTTACTTCTTTGGTCATACCAGCAGGCCAGTAGAAGTCTTGTGAAATCAATTGGTAGGTTTTATCCTGCCCATAATGACCAGCAAGCGGAGAATCATGCCGTGACTCAAAGATATCTAACTTAATGCAAGAATTATCTGGTACTAATATACGATTATTGTAAAATAAAAAGTCATTATCATCTATACTGTAACTACTATCTAATAAGTTTGATGCACTTGGGATCGTCGCGTTGAGCTTGTCGGAGTTTGGAAGCCAAATCTCTTAAGCGAGCCATGATCAAACTGAGTTGAGCAGATTGGGTTGAGAAGAGTGTCCTAACATTTTCAGGGTTGTTTTCGACAAAGGTTCTCCCCCCCCCTGGGTAAATGTTGTCCTGACGTGATAAATCATCAGGAACTACCGCTTGTTTCCCAGGACGGTACGTGATTGTAAAGTGGAACTCAGAGAGGTATTCAGCCCATCGCGCCTGTCTACGTGTGAGGACTTTTGAGCTCATGAAATACTTCAAAGAATTATGATAAGTTAAAACCTCAAAGGATTCCCTAAGACTCAAAAGGTATGAACGCCATTTCTTCAAGCAGTAAACAATTGCAAGAAGTTCCTTGTCATGAATCTCATAGTTAAGCTCTGCAGCAAGAAACTTGCAAGACTCAAAAGCTACGGGGTGAAAGAGAGAAGTGGAAGGAGAAAACTGCAAAATGACTCCTGCAATCGCATAGTTGCTTGCGTCTGTTTTGACAATAGTGCGAGCTAGCTTGTTAAAGTGAGCAATTTTTGGAGCAGTGGTGAACGCTTTCTTCAGAGCTTCGAACTCCAAAGCAGCTTGTTTTGTAAAAATAAAAGGAGTGTCTTTTTTAAGAAGGTTAGTAAGATTCACGGTTTTTTTGACATAACGCGCAATAAACCTTGTATAGAAATTACTGAAACCAAGGAAAACTTGAAGAGATTTGACGGAAGAAGGTGGGTGCCAGTCCAATATGCGTTTGCTTTTGGATGGATCCATTGATAGTCCTTGCTGCGAGACTACAACACCTAAAAAATGAAGAGAGGAGGAATGGAACTTGCACTTAGAGGCTTTTGCAAACAGGTCATTCTTGCAAAGTTTCTGCAGCACCTCTTGCACATGTGCAATGTGATCTTTGAGGTTTCTTGATTAGACTAGTATATCATCAAGATATACCACGAGGTATTTACCTACAAGATCAGAAAAAATGTTGTTGACAAAATGTTGGAAAGTGGAAGGAGCGTTGCAGAGGCCAAAAGGCATGACGGTATACTCATAGCTGCCAAACCGGGTTTGCATCGCAGTTAAATACTCATGAACTTCTTCAATGCAAATTAGGTTAGAGGCACCTCGAAGGTCTAACTTTGATAAATAAGTAGCTCCATGGAAGAGGGTAACAAGATGTGACATAGGCAGTACTGGATAGGCATTCTTCCAGGTTACCTGGTTCAGTTTCCTGTAGTCAACACAAAGGCAAAGTCCGCCATCCTTTTTTGGTACAAATGCAACAGGGGAACCGGTGTTCAAATCCCTTGGTCAAAGAAATCATTTTGCTACATTTTCTGCAATGTAGTCTTGAAGCGCAATTGATTCTTGCGTCAAGAGAGAGTAAACTGGTCCTGGTGCCGGATGTGGGCCAGTAAGTTTGATCTTGTGATCATAAGGACAGGATGGAGGCAGAGTATCTGCTTTTGCCGCTGAAAAGATGTCAGCAAAGTCATGATAAACCAAAGGTAAAGACTCTCGAATTATTTCTAAATCATCAATCTTGTCATCTTCGAGCACCGGGTTTGAGGTGCTCGCATGGTGCGAGAGGATTAGGGAGCTCAAAATACACCTTTTGGTTGGTGTCTGTTTCTCTTTGAAGGAACAGGAAAGAGGTAAGCTGGATAGGTAAGCAATAACTCCTAAATCTGAAGAGGGGATTTGAGAATGAAGGTCAGGATATTGCAAATCTCCTGGCGGAAAAGTGTCATCCAACTCAATGACAGTGTCAGGTAGGCTGTTTAATTCCTGATTGACGGAGAGGTTAGCGTTCTGGGGTTGCAAGTTTTGAAGGTTAATTACTCCTTCTTGCCAATTCACATCGGGATTCCAGTAAACTAGGAAATCATGGCCTAGAATGGTATGATCCATTCTGGGTATAGCCAAGACAAATAAATCCCATTTGAAGCTGGGGAAATTGGAAAATGCAAAGGTCCATTTTGCTTTTTGGGAAAACCAATAAGACGGTTCAGTCGCACTACTTAGTAGATAGATGGGAAATTTATCTATCTAGGAACGCGTAAGATTCTTTGAAGTGGCAAAAGATTCACTGATGAAGGAAACATTAGCGCCGGAATCAAGTAATACTTGATAAGTAGTGTTGTTGGAATGGAATATGATAAATCTTGAACTCAGAGCACCTAGTGACTTGCAAGTGCAAAGATTTACTCGCGGTGATTTAGATAATGTGTAGTTTTCCTTGCGAGTATCAGAAAAACTACAAGCTAATTTTTTGACTGCTTAGCCGCTTCACGCGCTAATTTCTTTGCACAGCTGTCGACATCATGTTTTCCTGCACAATACATACACAGCCCGTTCTTTTACCTTTGCAGTTTTTCCTGACTTTGAAGCATCCCGGTTTCCTTGTCCAGGAACTTTGGAGTTTCGGCAACGGCTTTCCCTTTCAAGTTGGAGTTTGAAGTCGGGGTCAGTTTGGATGGTTTTGGGTTCCTCGTGTTTTGCTTTGAGGAGTCGTCCACCTTTGGAGCCGAGGTGGATGATCCATGGTCATTTTGCCGGGAGCAATTCTTGTCATGATAGCCATTATCAAGCTCAATCACTCAATCAATTAGCTGCTGAAGCAAGGTTGTCTTATGACCCCCAACTGAAAGCTGTTCAATTAAGCGTGCCGGTAAACCCTTTTGGAAATGGAATAGAAGAGAAGCCTTGTTCCACTGGATGCAAGACTGCAAGTTTTTAAAATGAGAAATATAAACGGAGGCTCTACTATTCTCCTTCATAACTAAACTATTAAGTTTGTATTTGGCGTTTCAAACTTCATTGGGATCGCCAAACAGGGTGAACAATTGTTGCTCGAACTTGTCCCAGTTGTTGAGAATACAAGTGGGACTGTTGTTGGATAAAAGTTTGAGGTACGGTTTGAACCACTGCAAGGCTCTACCTCCTAAGAAGGAAGAAGCATACATAACTTTATGTCTATTGGAAGGGAAATTGTTGGAGTTGTTTGAAAAGATTATTTTACAAGACTGTAGGTAGGATCTAAGCTTATGAGGATGTTCTCCTGTAAAGTGATCAGGTTGTTTCATGCCCGGAGTGCGAAAACTAGGAGTGCTTGGAGTAGATCACTGGGCACCATGAGTTAGGGCCTGGATCAATGTTGAAAGCAGGGTTGGAGCATTGGGCTTGAGAGCAGTAGTGCAAACCCCTGGTCTACCACAAGTCAAGGTTTCATTGGAAGAATGGTTGGAGTCTGCAAATTCTGCGAGAGGGTCCGTTGGAGAATCCCCTGGAGGAGCCCAAGGATCATCTACAGGTTCCACAGATGGTGATTTGGAAGGAGGAACTGGATCTAAGGGTTGTTGGGCCCAAGGAGCGGTGGTTTTCCCTACCCAATGAATCTCATCATTGTTAGGGGCAAGGGAAGCGTTCCCAGTTGAGCAAGTACGTGACATTGAGAAAGAAGAAGTCTACTATAGGTTGGCAGGCTAAAATAGATGAGTTGAGTTAGTTAATTTACTGTCACACGACCACCCCACGTACTATAGGGAAATTCTTAGATTATTGTGAGCGGAAAGGAATACCAAGTGCAAGGGCAAGTGCAAATAGCAAGAACAAATTGCAAATTGCAAACTTGGTTATGCCACTCAACAAACGGCAAGATGAATGGAAAGTGTTCCAAAGAAGGAAACTCAACCTGAGTCTGATGTGATAACTAGGTTGCAGCAAAATGCGAGAACATATGAAATTGACTAACTGAGGAGACAATCATCAGGCAAGGGGATAGCCCTTATAAGGTAATCCAAAGTGACTAGATACAACCTGGTGATGAGCTAACTACAGGTGAAGGGGTGAGGAAATGAATGACAGGAACGGAATAGGAAAAGAAGCAGTGGTATAGATCCAAGGTCTTAGCGTAAGTGCAAGACAATAGAATCTGAGCGTACAATTGCATGACAAATTGGGATAAGAGCGAGTGACGTTTGAAGATAATGCAAATGAGAGGTAATAGTGTATGCAGGGTAGGGGCTAGTCCAATTGCAAACTATACAGTAGTGATGGCTTGGTTAGATGTAGATGCAAACTAACAAACAATGCATGACCAAAGACGGAATTCCGAGGTTGTTGATTGGCCAGGGAAGGAGATTGGATCTCATAATGGATGGTTGACTGGTATGGAATTAACTGCAAAGTTTGAAAGTATATACTGAGTTGGTCTCCAAGATTGGAAGGTCAGCGTGAGCCAGAGGAAAAAGCGGATTGCACCATTGATGTTGTGCTTTTATTTGTGTCACACTTTTAGACTGAGGTAGATGGTACTGAGGAGAGGACATGTCAAAGTGGTGAAGACAATAACCCTTAAGTGCAAAGTGTGACATTCCTCTTTTCATAAGCCTAGATCCTTGGACAAAGAAACTAGAGGAATTTCTTTTAAGGGATCAAAATTCTTTGGCAGAGAGATCAAGGGGTCTTTGGAGAGTTGAAAGGTACTTCTCTAACTTAAGCCAGAAACCTTGTTGGAAACCACAGTAATCTTGGGATGAGAAAGCAAAAACAGGGCAGACCAAAAGTTCTTCCTCATTGAAATACATTCCAACATCCAATTCATTGTCTTCAATAGGTCTTCCAGATAAACCATCAGGCATAGTAAAAGATTTCCCAGGCCTATGAACAATATCAAAAGAGAAAAGCTGGATAAAAGCTACCCAGCAAGTCATTGGAGCATTTGGAAGACTGGGAGCATTCATCATTTCCACAATGGATCAAGAGTCAACTTGCAATTTGAAATGTTGTCCCCAGAGTACTGTTTGGAGTTTCTTCAGCATTCTTGCCACACCAGAGAGCTCCAGTTTGGGCTGAGAGTATCTAGATTTCACATCCAAAAATAGCAAAGATTCATAAAGAAGAGGGTGGTCCAAACCATTTTCATCTTCCTGAGTAAGGATAGCCCAAACAGATTGATAACTAGATTCAACAGCCAGTTTTATTTTGCCAGCTCCAGGCACATAAGAGATCTTTTTCAAAACTATCTCATTGCCAACAATAGTTTTGAGCAACTGAAATGATTGTTTTCAATCGTGGGTCCAAATCCATTCAGCTTCCTTTCTGGTTAGACGACGCAAGGGTGCACAGATTTTGGATAGAGAGGGAATGAAGATCCTGACATAATTAAAACACCTAGGAAACCTCTAACTTTGGTTGGATTTATTGGAGTAGGCCAGGAGATGATTTTGTTGACTTTAGAGGGTGCCATCCTTCTTCCTTCCTTCCAGACTATATGACCAACAATTTCCAAGGCAGAGACACAGGCAGCAAGTTTTGATCCAGAGACAGTAAGGCCAGATTCCTTGATTCAAAACAAAATCCTTTCCAAGATAGTAGAATACTCCCATATAAATTGTCAAATTCCCAAGTTCCAAAGTAAGAGCTCATTATCATAGTCAGAAACTGGACCTTTAATTCCACCATCATCAATAAATATTCCAGAAAGATCAGGGATTTTGTCTTGGAGGATCCACATCATCTGATCCTGATAGACTGCAACCAAGTTGGTGGCACCTTGAGGCAATCAAGTAAGTTGAAATTGA
Source organism: Puccinia polysora (assembly GCA_025617555.3). NCBI lineage: Eukaryota > Fungi > Basidiomycota > Pucciniomycetes > Pucciniales > Pucciniaceae > Puccinia > Puccinia polysora. The sequence goes on from CM062624.1 coordinate 22,891,874, forward strand.
CCAAGAGGAGTATTGAAAGTAGTGAAAGTGCAAGAAATAGGATGCAAAGATCATTTGTCATAACCCCCCATGATGTCTCCTAGACCATAACAGGCTCTCCCAGAGAAGGATTCAACAAATTCTTTAGTGGCAGGAGGAACACCAGAGTCCTTAATAGTAACTTTATTGAAAGGTTGGAGAGTATGAACTACTCCAAGTTTACCCCTTACTCTTTAGAACACAGAAAACAGGGCTAGAGTAACTGGAGGTTGACTGTTCATATAGACCAGTACAGACTTGATTGTGGACCAACTTGATGAATTTTTTGACTTTTGCAGCAGGAATAGGGATCTTTTTCTTTTGCCAAGGATCATGTTGAACTACAGGGATGATATAAGGGAGACCATAGGATTCTTTCAAGAGACCTCTCTCTTCTTCACAGAATGGAATAGGTTTTTCCCTTAGAGATAAGATATTTTTTATCAAATTTAACTCATCACGTAAAAGCTATCCATATGGACCAAAGTTGACCACCTTCAATCATTCTTCAGTTACACAACCACAAGGTACAAAGGGGCCAGTAAGAGAGTGAGATAGACCACAATTAGGATCACAAGATAGAGGAGGACGCATGAGAGGAGGATTGAGATGAAAAGGCATGGGTTGGTTGACAGGCTGGACCTTTTTTGCGACTGGCTTATACTTAGTGGCAAAAGAGAGAAGTTCTCGTTTCCTCCAAGCATTCACCAGAAAGACCTGAGTACAAAAACTGAGACCAGATTCCAACATCCTCGAAGTTCAATGTTTCATAAAATTTTTGAAAGTTGCCTTTTCCATAAAAGAGGATCCAAAAGATAACACTCTGCTCACATGTGTGGCACAAGGTAGAGTTTTGAAAACCATGGTAGAAGAATTCCCTGATGGTTCACGATTGGGAGGACTTACTTTTACCCCCAAGTGCCTCCACTGGAGCCCATACTCCTCCATACCAAAACTATTAAGAAAAGAATTGAGATTGGGATCTAGTTTATACTCATTGCGGAGAATCAAACCAGAGCTGGAGGAAGATTGATCAGTGATAAGAGTAAAAGGAAAAGAAGAAACAACAGAACCAGAGAGAAGAGAAAAATTTTTGGAATTTTGTGTTTTAACATGTTTTCAATTTTGGACATTTTTGAGATCAGAAGAAAAAGAAGAAAGAGATGAAAAGGATAAAAAATATGCCTCAGAGATAAAAGTTGGCCCTGTAGTTGAATTCTGAGGCTCAGAAGAACTACAAATATTAGTATTACCAACTATTCTGCTAAGAAATGAGGGGAGTTAGAAGAATCCTTCTGCTTCCCCTTCAGAACCGATTTAGGTCAAAAACCAGGGAGATCTCTTTCCCAACCAACAGAATCCAAAGAACAGAGAGGAACTTCAATCTTCCTACCATCAGAATCAGGAAGAATAATTCTCTCCCCAACTTGATTGGAAAACATCAGGGTGGCTCCAAAGTTTATTAAGAAAGGACAACCCAAAATCATAGGACCTTCCAAACGAGTGATCTAAAAGTGACAGGTTCCAACAATATTTCAACCAATTCAAACTGGCACATCCTCAGCAATACCCACCAACTCACAAGATTGATTCCCAATTCCATAAACAGCCAAGTTGAATCTGACCCTTGGACTGAGATTGAGCTTGCAGGCCATTGCATCCAAAATTAAGTTTAGTTGGGCCCCTGAATCAACAAGTAGAGAAACCGTTTTGGATGAGTCACCAAGAGAGCATGGTAAAAATCCAAGAGGACAAGAAGAAAGATTTGAATCAGAAGTAGGACCTGTTCCACCAGAGTCTTACATCAAGGTTCCAGAGGAAACTTCCAATTCATTAGGACAAATCTCCACCCGTTGCCAAGAAACCCATTTCTTCATGCCTTCAGCTACAGATGGTGAGATTGAAAGGAGTTCAGCCACGGATAGATCAGGGATTTTAAGATCAGAGATTTTCTTTAATACCCCTTCCACAGCATTGGGGTGGTCTTTGGAAATTCCCCTTTCGAATCAAACCTTGGGTTGAGTTGGAAGAGGAAGTTAAGGTGAGGGGGGAACTATAACTGGATCAGTTGGTGAAGGTGATTTGGATGGCAGAGGAGCAGCATCAGAGGATTCTGGCAACCTATCCATGAGGGGTTCCTTTGCTACTTCCATGTCTTCTACCTCAGAAGAAGGAGGCTCCAGTGAAGATTGACGTTTGACAGGTTTTTGAAGAATTGAAGATGGAACAGGAGGAGCTCTATGAGGTCTGGGCTCTTCATGTTGTTTCCTAGCTGGATCAGATTGATAAGTTCCAGAAAAGCTGGAAGAAGATACAGCAGGAGGATACCAATTTTGAAGAGTTCCGCAAGCAGATTGAAAATCAAAAGAGGCCAAGGATGCCTTCTTGGGAGCAGAAGGCTGGAAAGAGGCCACCAAATGACAAATTGGACAAGATGAATCGGAAGGGATAAGTGCACCATTAGGCAGAAAGAAGTTGCTCCCTTTCTGTTCCACCAACATTTCCTCCTTTTCCTTCTGGAATTCAGGACAGCAACCAGTTCCATGACCTTCTCCTTGGCAATAATAGCAAACCATGGTTGACCTAGGAACAGAGTTGGAGGGTTTAGGGACAACCAGAGAGGAGAGTTTCTGATTGATTTCATTATCAAAAGCTTTCAGGAGTTTGGTGATCTCATTGATAGTAGGTGTTTCCCGGTGGGTCTGAGGATTTGGTTTAGGTCTGCAATCGGCTTCCATCTTATTCATGTTTTTGTTAGATGCTTGAAAAGAGGTGGCAGGGACTGGTTCAGTGATTCTAGGTTTTTCAAAGTTGAGAGCTTTTTGACCTTTCATTACTTTATCCACAGTATTCCTAACAATCATGAAAGCAGGGAGCTTGAACCAATTATCTCTTGTAGTGATCATGGATCCAAATTTCACCAATTTATCCTTAATTCTTTCCTGCACTCCTGGAGAGAAAGACTGAAAAAATTGCACTCAAATTTTGTCCACCATATCAATGTGATTGTTTTGGATAAGATAGGATTTGATAGGGTCCCAAGATTTTCTGAAAGCTTGATAATCAGAAGCTGAGGTGATACCAGCATTGGAGTTCCATTGAGAGACTAGGGCATCCAAATCTTGGAGAGTGAACCTAGCTATATCAATTTTGCCCCAGTAGGCAATCATTGCCTCCTTGAGAAGTACCCAGTCATGGGACTCAAATCCATCAAATGATTCAATCACTTCCATGACTTCATCAGAGGAGATAAAGAATTGCAGTTGATAAGCCATGTCATATTTGCTAGTACCGTCCACTTCAGCAGCCATCTTGTAGGAATCCAGGCACCGTCCAACATTTGTACCATTAAAGCATAAGTTCTTGTTCTGAGGTTTGATCTTGATCATCTTGGCCCAAAAAGAGGTAGAAGGGTTACCAATAGATTCCATTTTGACAAAATATTTCCTAAGGGATCCAATGAACAGATTTCCAAAGTGGCTAACGAGTGTGGCAAGGGTAGGGTTTAAAAAAAAACAACTAGGATCAAACCCCTTGATGGTGCACAATTGGGAGGACTTCCTTCCGGAACAAGTAGCCTCCACGGATCAGATCTATATGATAACAGAAACACAGAAAAAAATAAAAAGAGAAAAAGAGAAAAAGATTGGATTTCAAAGTTGATTCCACAAATCTTGGACTGTAAATCCCAAGGTTTCTGGTTTGATCCCGGCCCGGGGGACCAAAGGGAAGACTCCAAACGGCGCAGGGCTTTGGCAGTTCTGTGGAGGGGATAGGTGCTTTTTTAGGCTGCCCTCCTGAGTGTTACAAAAACATTTAAATATAACCAGGATCAAGGCCCAGTAACCTTTGTTAATGAGGAATCAAATGGGATAGGGATAAGTCAATAGCAACAATAGCTGAGGGGGAAGCAGCACTACCTGAACCAAGATGATGAGGAGAAAGACCTTGAACAAAATAAGTTTAAGTTTGCTCAGAGCCCAATAGAACAAAGCAGTTGTAGGTAATGGCACCCAAACGCTAATAACTCTGGTTTTCAGCAGGTGCTTGGGAGCAATCAACTCAAACCCAATCAAACTCCAGGTTCTCAATGAACCTGCTCAACTCTCCGCAATCAAGAGCTTGAAGGGTACCAGATAATGGTGGGTGGCTGCACAAGACAATGCAATACGTTTATGGATCACTGAAACAAACAGTAACCATTTTGGACTAAGAGTAACCCAAAACTTCTCAAGGATTTAAGAATAGTGTAACAGAATGCAAATTGTATAATTAAAGGTAGGTTTAACACTACAGGTTTAAACTTAATAAAACCTCTTAGTCAAACGTGACTGGTCCAGAAAGACAATCAAATGAAAGATCAAGACCAAATAATGGTCAGAAAAAGGGATCAAGAGTAGTATAACACACTCAAGAATTCAATTTAATGAATTCTTCTTCAACCATCAAGGCTATGGTTGGTGATAGGGAACAGGGCCACAGAAGGGCAGATCAGAGTTTTGGAATTTAAAAAAAGTCAAGGGTAAGGGATAAGGATCAAGGGATAATCAAAAGATATATCCAGATAAGTGATCAATTTCATAAAGAAAGCAGCTCTTGGATCAGAAGCTCATAGTTCTTATTAGTGGGAAGAATTGATTATGGAAAAAAGCAGGGGAGACCCCCTCCTTTTATAGGCTAGAGAGCCCTGTAACTATTTACAATTGGTTAACCCAAATGGAAGGGGATTTTTTTTTTGATCAATGGTGAGGCTCAAGCTTGGGGAGGCCTGGTTCCCTTCTGCAAACCTTCCAAACTGGGGTGAGAGATTCTCACCCCCGCCTGTCGCTTGCAAACGTTGGTGCGGACGTTTGCACACCTAGTAACAGGAAAAATGCAATGAGGATGAGGAGGAGTAATGCGCGAGGATGAGGATGAGTGATGCGCAAGGATGAGGATGAGCAACACGCAAGGCTGAGGATGAGCAAAGAGCAAGGATGAGGATGAGCAACGCGCAAGGATGAGCATGAGCAAAGCGTGAGGATGAGGATGAGCAACGCGCAAGGATGAGCATGAGCAAAGCGCAAGGATGAGGATGAGTGACATGACTAGGACAGTTTTTTTCTTTTTTTCTTTTTTTTTTCACAATTTTTTTGAATTATTTTCCAAAGGTGTCCCAAATGGTTCACCACACCTGCGCACTCTGCTGCCACAGCTTTCCTTCCTGCAATTAGAAATTTCCCACTCTCCACCCAATCCATCTAACAATCTTGGCTGCTTTACCATCTGAAAACCAAAGATCCTGCAAATAAAAACTGAGGACTGGGTACCTCCTGGACTTTTAGAGTAGAAGTTGAATGCCTACTTCCACCACTCCCACTTTAACTGTTGGAGCCTCCACATCCAGTAGTTCTGCGCCTTTTTACGGATCATTGCGCAGGTACCAAGACAGCACTTCCAGAATTGTAAACGCCTTTCCTGGAAAATGTACCACTGTGAAAGAAAAAAACTGAAGGAAAGCAACCCACCTGGTCATAGGTGCGTTTGGCAGCGTTGTCAAATTGATAAACTGTGCCAGCGCCTCCACATCCACCAGAAGCATGAAGTGAATCCCCCATAGCAAATTTTGCAACCTCTGCACAATCTTAGTGACCCCGCAAAGCTCCAATTTTGGCTGCAAATACCAGATCTCTGTTGGCGTAAACATAATGGTCTTGTAAAGAACCAGCCAATTGTTCCCCTCATCATCCTGTATCAGCACTGCCCCCATGCCAAGCTTGCTCAAATCCATGGCCAACTTGATTCCCCCAGTGTTGTAATCCAAGTCCTGCAGTACAATATTGCATCCAACAATCTCTTTGAGTTTGCCAAATGCATCTTCACATTTTGAACCCCAGGCCCATTCAGCACCCTTATGTTTCAATGCCTGCTGTCAGCTCTCTGATACCAGGAACCTTGCAGTCCTTTAGCTACAGAGAGTGATAAAAGAACTTGGAGCAATAATATTCCAAAGAATAAACACTTTAAAGCTCCAATAATGGTATGGTAAGAGCAAGTGCAAGGTTTATTTGGTTTGGTTATAAATATTTTAAATATAAAATATAAAGAGGGGCCACAGTATTATACTACTGGGGATCTTTACAGACTAGCAACCTCTCTTCAAGGGGCCTCCTTAGGCAGTTTAAGAACCTTGGAATAAATATGGGTGCCTTAGAAAGGACTTATTCCACTAATGGCCGGGCTTAACAGCACACGTGGCCTAGACAGGAAGGGAAACACTCACTCTGAGTACTTGACCACGAAAATCCTGGAGTAATTGGAAGGGTTTCAGAGCAGATGGGGTTGATTGCCTGACTAAACTTCAATGGTTGATTGGTTAATAAAGGTAAATAATACTACTACAGACTAAGTCATAAATCACTTGCTTATCTTCATATAAGCACTTGATTAACAATGACACCGTGTCTGATTGATAATAAATAATTCCTGATAACTGATTAACTGATTGGAAACAGGAGGGCAAAAGAGCCTGTTTAAATATTCCTTTTTGGGTGCTTGAGGACCTCTAGAAGGGGTACTAGCCATGGGCTGAGGCTAGGGGGGCAATCAGGGCAAGATTGGCACGTCCTCAAGGTGCTGTTAGCCTTCTGGCCTTAGATCTGTCAAGGAACAGCTCCTTTTTAGCTGCAGGATCTGTTAATCAATAGATTAGTCATTTTTCTGATCCTGCACTGATCCTCAATTTGTACAGTTAGTACTGGTCCAAAGTGAGCAGACGTAGATTTTTATTGATTCTCCATCCTCTGCTGATCCTGTATGTAATTTGTAATAATTTTTACGACCACTCCTTATGTAGTTTCGTGGTCTTTGAAGGTTCTGATCAACTTACTTCGTGGTGAGTCTGGATCTTTATTTAATTGATAAAAAATACTAAAAATTAGTTATTAAATAATTTCAATTGATTTTTAAGGTTTTTGAAACATAATCTATGCTCGTGTGTTAGCTTTACATATGTAGTGTGGATCCTACTATGTTGTAGCTTCTCTGAGCGGTACCTGGATGTCATAGGAGGCGCGGGGATGCGTGCGGGAGTTGGCCTACGCGGGAGTCCAACGCGGGCTGCGTGCGGGAGTTTGCGTACGCAGGAGACCAGCGCTAGGGACGCGGGGCTGCGTGCGGGAGTTGGCGTACGCGGGAGTCCAACGCTGGGCTGCGTGCGGGAGTTTGTGTACGCAGGAGACCAGCGCTAGGGACGCGGGGCTGCGTGCGGGAATTGTGACAAAACACAATTTCCGGTGTAACTCCTAAGCTACACACAACACCTGCATTTTGACTGAAATTTAGGTGTGAAACCTATACATGACATATCATGTCAAATATTAAAATGGCTAAAAGGTGCCATACTGGTGCCGTGGTCATTTACCATTCTGTATTAAATTAATTAAAAAAATATAAGGAGTAAGAATTCAAGGGTGGGGTCAGTGAGTGACCCTACCTTATTTTGGGTGGGGAATCCATTTCTGCAATAATATTTATGGATTTCCTACTCCTTCATTTTATAATAATTTTATTTATTCATTTATCTTTTCCTTTTAATATTATTATTTGTTGTTGCTTTGTCAGGTTGCTCTTTACTAAGTAGCAGGCTGACATTCCCCCACTCCAAGATATGACTATATCTGAAAAAATTTTGGGGCTCAGTGTCTTTTACTGGCTCTGTAGTTTCTCAGGTGTATAGGTCCATCTGGAATGTTTTTTTCAGGTAGCCATTCATCTTTATCAGCTGATTCTCCTTTGTATCTGACTAAGTAAAGTCTAACATCTTTTCCTTTGATCCTTTCTTTTTTATCTTTAAGGATTTTACTAACTTTTCCTTTGTCCTTCTCAGGCTCATCTAAGACTGGTATTTTAAGTGAAGGGGTCTTTTCTCCTTCTCTGGGATGGTAGTGTTTGACAAGGCTAACTGGGAAGACTGGGTGTTTCCTAGAGAGTTCATTACTGAAGATGACTTCTACGGCATTTTTCCCATGGAGTTTCTTGATAGTGAAAGGCCCAACAAAGGCTGGTCTGAGTTTTCTGTTTCCAGCCAAATTATTGAAATTGGCGGTTGAAATTAGAACTTGATCTCCTATTCTGAAATCAGGTTCTTTGTGAGTTTTATCCCACCTCTATTGGTTGTATTCAACAGCATCTTGTACACACTTAGCAGCGTGCTTGTTTGCCATATCTATCATGTTTTTGAAGTCCAGTGATGTTGGATGGATATTAGTCAACTCCTGATTGAGGTTATCTTTGGGCAATTTGGGGATCCATCCTCTTTCCAATATGTAAGGAGCTTCTTTGGTAGTAGAGTGTTTACTACTGTTATAGGCCATTTCTAGTGCAGGTAAAAGGCTAACCCAGTCATGGCAATATCCGTCTGTATTTTTGTACTCCATCCCAAAGCAACAGAACCTTCTGAGCATATCCTCTAGAGTCTGGATCATTCTTTCAGCTAATCCATCTGTCTGAGGGTGATAAGCTGTAGAAAAGGCTAAGGTAGTTCCTAACATATCATGGAGGTTTCTCCAGAATTCAGACGTGAATTTGGGGTCTCTATCACTGATAATAATCTTAGGAATTCCTACATCAGCAATTAGTCTGTTCCAGAAGAGTAAGGCTACTTCCATAGCTGTTTCTTCCTTATGGTTAGGTAGAAACTTGGCTTTCTTAGAAAATCTGTCTACAATAACCAGGACTGAGTTGTAAGAGTAAGCTCCACCAGGGGGCAGTCCTGTGACGAAGTCCATGTTGATAACTTCCCATCTTTTCCTGGGCTCAGCTATCCTTTGGAGTAGTGCAAACCTTTTCCCAGTGGTCCTGTTGGACTTCTGACAGATTTCACAGCTTGAAACATACTTGATAGTGGAGTCTCTCCAGTTGATCCACCAGGAAGTCTGTTTTACTTTATCTAGGGTTCTATCAATAGACAGGTGACCCGAAGAGCAATTATCATGACATTCAGCTAAAACAAGTTTGATATGCTCTGCTTTGGTCAAGACTATAACACTAGAGTGTTTATGCCGGTAATATACTATCCGATCCCACAGTGTGAATCTTCCTTCTTTATAGGACTTCAGTAGGGGTTCAGGTAAACTGTTTATGAGTTCAGATGAAGGTGAAGTACTTTCTATGATGTTAATAAAAGTCTTCATGCCAGAGTTGTATGCTTCTCTGATGGAGCTGAACAGTGATTCATCTAGTTCACATATGTGAATTCCTATGATGGGGGCTTCAAGATTAAATAGTTTAATGTTTAGTATAGGAAATATATCATGATCTTCTGGGTCATGAGCAGGATTGCTAGTATCATTTGGTAGAGCATTTCTGCTAAGACTGTCAGCATTCTGATGTTTAACTCCAGCTTGGTGGACTATTGTCATCTGACCTCTGTACTGTTGTATGGCTATCTGCCATCTTAACATATGCCTGCTAGGAGTTTTCATGTTCATGAGGGTTCTAACAGCATTGCAATCAGTGATCACCACGAAATTTGTACCTTCCAAATAATAGTGGAGTTTTTCTAATGCCCATACTAGAGCAAGGCATTCCATTTGGCTGGCACCATATCTCTTTTCAGTATCTTTGACTTGTCTAGATATGAAGAGTATAGGTTTCTCTACTGGTTTATCTTCTTCTATTACTTCTTGGTGTAATGCAGCTCCTAATCCTTCCATGCTAGCATCTATGTAAAGTTTGAAAGGTTTAGAGTAATCTGGTTGTATCAACACTGGGGCAGTAGTCATAGCTACTTTGAGTTCCTCATAATTCTTCAATCTTTCATGAGTCATTTCAAACAAAGTGTTGTTGTTGCAGATCTCATATAAACACTTGGTGAGGTTAGCAAATTTAGGTATGTACTTCCTGTAATAGCTGCAGAAGCTTATAAAGGATAAGATTTCCGTTTTGTTCTGGGGCATAGGTCTGTTCACTACTGCTGCTATCTTACTTTGGTCAGCAGTTAAAGTTAGTCCAGAAACAATCTGTCCTAGAGCTTTGAGTTCTCCGTATCCAAAGTTGCACTTTTTCATAGATACTTTTAATCCTACTGTGGCAATTGTTTTAAGCACTAGCCTTACTTTATCCATATGAGTATCCCAATCGTCTGAATAAATGATAACATCATCTATGTATACCATCATCCAACCTTGTCTGATGAACATTCCTAAGACTGTATCCATCATTCTTTGGAAGTGGGAAGGAGCATTTTTAATACCAAATGGCATTCTGAGATACTCATATATGCCTAAATGACATATAATTCTCATAAATTTCCTACTATCCGGACTGATAGGTATTTGGTGAAAGCCTTTCAACATGTCCATAGTAGTAATGAACTTAGCTTTAGAAAGATTATGTAGAGAGTGGTCAATCCTTGGGATAGGATAATAGTCAGCTTGGGTGTAGTTGTTGAGCATTCTAAAGTCTCCAACCATCCTAGAGTTATCATTATGCCAGGCTATTATCACGGGGGTAGTTACGTCTACTTGCTCATTATGCCCTACTTTCCGTAAGACTTGTAAGTCCACTAGTTCTTGGATGTGGCTTTCTAGAGCAGTCCTAGATTTTGGACTAGAAGGGTAAGCTGGTCTCCTGAGGTTAGGAGGGTAAGGAGGCTTAATAGTCAAAGTTAAGACCATATCATGACCTTTAATATTACCAATGGGATGGTCTTTAGTGTAAAAAGCATTCTGGTTCTCAAAGCATGCTTGGAGAATATCTCTTTTCTGGTTTTCACTAGGCTGGGAATTCAAGGCAGCTTGGGAAAAGTATTCCTGGTTAAAAGTTTCTAAGTGTCTCTCATAAGTGGAATCAGTAGCTTTAGCATTGACATGGAATATTTGGAACTTCTTGTTCCAATCTCCTCCTATAGTGAAATATCTCTCTTTACTCTGGAAGACATCTATCCCGTACAGGCAAAGAGAATCATTTCCTATAATAAAATAATCACATACTCCATTTTGAAGTACTACAAATTCAATCTTTATCTTGATTGATCCTTCAGAGTGGGGGAGTACAATTTCTGTTGGCCATACTCCAATAGCATTGAGAGGTGAGTTACAGCTGCTGAACTTAGCTTGAGGTACAGGTAGTAAGTTTTTCTTCCAGTTGGAATCCTGTTTATCTAAGTAGTCAGTTCCAACACAAGAGCAGAAGGCTCCACTGTCTAGAAGTAATTTTATGGGGGAACCTTGTATCAAGCCAGTGGCATAACAAGTTTTACCACCGGTGTACCCTTTTCCAATAGAAGGTTTAAGGGTTAAGGTCTTAGCTTCAGAAACATGTTGGATTTTAATGTTTGAGGCAAATTGCTATCTTCATTAACAGGGTTAATATCTAGGTAAGATTCTATGTTACCTTTGATGACATTAATGGGATTAGTGATAATTAGGTCACACTCAGAGATGGAACCATCAGTGTCATCTAGTTGAGGGTCAGGATTAGTGTCATCCTCTTCTCCTTCAATAGGATTAATCTTTCTCCTGGGTAAAGGACAGTCAGGTCTTACATGCCCTGTTTGGTTGCAATTCCAACATGTCTTTTCTTTGGTCACCAAAGTATTCTTGGCTTCTGAGTTGTTAGGTAGAAGTTCTTTGTTCTTGTTATTATAATCTTCCTTATTCCTAGTAGTTGGTTTTCTGGGTTTATTAAGCTTTTTGTCTAAGCCATTCATGTCAATAGTTTCTTCTAATACTCCTATGAGAGTGGAAAGGTCAGAGTTCATGGGCATTCTGCACCTTACGCTATGGTTAAGTTGTCCTGGACATAGGTTGAGGAGTCTTTCATTGACTTCTTCTTTATCAGCATTTGGGTAGAAGCAGTCTAGTCTTCTCTTCTGGTCAAGGCACCATTTGTGAGGCTTGTCCTTAGATGGATCAAACAAAGAAGTTTTGAAAGTCTTCATCATTTTTCTTTTCCAAATTCTGGTACCAAATTGTTCCTTAATCAAATCTTTCCATGAATTCCATGACAAAGATCCTACCTCTTCTCTCTTATTGATGAACCAGTCAAGGGCTACTCCTTCAAATAGTCTAGGTAGTCTTACTACGGCTATGTTATCAGGAAGTTCATGAGAGGCCAGAGTATAGTCAATAAACTTAATAAAACTGACATGATTGTATTCTCCTTCTCCGTAGAATTTAGGCCACTCAGTGATAGGGGGAACTAATTTTAATGCTTGTTCTACTTCAGGAGTGGGGCTAGGTCTGAAAGATTCAAGCCTTGTTAGTCTTGGTCTAGAAGGTAGTTGGGGCGTACTGTGGTACCTGGAAGGTCTGATTTCATCAGAGTCTGCAATGGGTTGAGATAAGTTTATCTTTAGATCTCTGAGATCATTCTTAATCATACCTAATTCCAGATCAAGTTTGTTACTTAATGAATCAATTTTATTAATGATATGAGTAGGTGAAGCATGGTCTGTTTTATTAATACCTTCTTTGATTTGTTCAATAGATAGAATAATTTCTTCTTGGATAGCTGAAGTATTGTTTTCTAGGTAATTTATTAGTTCTCCTTTACTCAAACTAATGCTGTCTCTTATTTGTTTTACTTCTAACTCATTGATTTTGATCAAGTTGGATTGGGATTGCATGACTTTACCAAAATTGGTATTTACTTTATCCAATTGCTCATATACTTTATCAAGACATTTACCAATGATATCAAAGTTATGAGAAACATTTATGGAAAACAAGTTGAAAGTTTCTACGTCTAATTGCGGTAAACTTTCTTCCATTTTCTTGCCAAAGATATTATGTTGTCCCACTCTTTGGGACTCTTTAATTTCTGATGGGCTAGAGATCTCTTCTTCTTGTTGTTGTTGTTTCCTCTTAAGGAAACTAATTGGTCCCAAGGATTCCAATTCTTCACGTAACTTTCTACTTCTTTCTTGGGAATTAATTTTTGGAGGGTTATTTGAGTCTTCTTTGCCAAATATATGGCTTTTCTCATACCCTGATGGTCTTCCTGGGTCTGAGCCTGTTTGAACAGTTCCCAATGACCCACGTGTTCTTTCACCAATACCTTTATTTTCTCCTCCTTGGAGGATTCCGGCTGGGGTGGCGTAGGTGGAACGGTATCCTCCTGGGATTTCACGTTCAACAAGGGACGGCCCTCCAACGGTGAGTTGGTCGAGTCGGCGGCCGCGGTCGTTGTCACGGTCGCTCGGATCGGAGCGATCACTGGCTCGATCCTCATTGCGTTCCCGACTGGCATCCTTGCGCACACGGGTTCCTCCGGGCAAAGATCCATATGATGGGGCGCGTCCACTGGCACGGGTGTTGCGTCTGTTTTGATGCATTTTAAAGATTATATAAGTTTTTGTCGAAACTTTATAAAAAAATAATTTTTTTTTTTTTGAGTAATTTTTTTTTATCAAAAAAAAAATATTTCTTACTTATATGAAGGTTTAAAGGCACTAAGTCCTTGTTGGGGTCAGGTCCGTCCTTGGAGGGTATTCCAACGGGATCTGAGTGGGTTCCAATTATATCTTGGGACAAATCCAAGGGTCCACAGTCTGGGACGTCCTCTAAGAGGTCTTGGTCAATAAGATCACCAAAGACAAAGTCCACTAGAAAGGATAAAATAATAAAAAATATAAGTTATATATTTATTTATTTTATAATAATTTTTATTATAATTTTCGAGTTTTTGTGATTTTTTTTTTTTTTTATAAAAAAAATAAAAAGGAGATCAAAGCTCACTTTTATAATTTGGATACCGTCTCTTAAAAGCAGAAAGCTTTCTTTGATAGGTTTTCCACTCTTTGTGCTGTCTTAACAAGGAGTTAAAATTGATAATTCTTTCTAACTCTTGTTCCTTTTCTTTTGAGATTTGTTCTCTATAATAAAGAAGTCTCTCTTGTTTCTGTTCAGGAGTTATAACAACAGGCACAAAGTTACGTAATTTTTCTTCTTTTTTCTGTTTAAGAAGATTTAAATAATAATTGATCAATTCTCCGTTGGTTTTTAAATCCACTGGACGAATTAAAGGATCAAGATAAATGATAAGTATTTCTACTTATATAATTTTCATATAAATAACTGGTCCAGGAGATAATTAATTAAATAATTAATTATTGAGGATATTTCCCGGCCAGACCCCCAGTTTTCAGCTCTCTGATACCAGGAACCTTGCAGTCCTTTAGCTACAGAGAGTGATAAAAGAACTTGGAGCAATAATATTCCAAAGAATAAACACTTTAAAGCTCCAATAATGGTATGGTAAGAGCAAGTGCAAGGTTTATTTGGTTTGGTTATAAATATTTTAAATATAAAATATAAAGAGGGGCCACAGTATTATACTACTGGGGATCTTTACAGACTAGCAACCTCTCTTCAAGGGGCCTCCTTAGGCAGTTTAAGAACCTTGGAATAAATATGGGTGCCTTAGAAAGGACTTATTCCACTAATGGCCGGGCTTAACAGCACACGTGGCCTAGACAGGAAGGGAAACACTCACTCTGAGTACTTGACCACGAAAATCCTGGAGTAATTGGAAGGGTTTCAGAGCAGATGGGGTTGATTGCCTGACTAAACTTCAATGGTTGATTGGTTAATAAAGGTAAATAATACTACTACAGACTAAGTCATAAATCACTTGCTTATCTTCATATAAGCACTTGATTAACAATGACACCGTGTCTGATTGATAATAAATAATTCCTGATAACTGATTAACTGATTGGAAACAGGAGGGCAAAAGAGCCTGTTTAAATATTCCTTTTTGGGTGCTTGAGGACCTCTAGAAGGGGTACTAGCCATGGGCTGAGGCTAGGGGGGCAATCAGGGCAAGATTGGCACGTCCTCAAGGTGCTGTTAGCCTGCTGGCCTTAGATCTGTCAAGGAACAGCTCCTTTTTAGCTGCAGGATCTGTTAATCAATAGATTAGTCATTTTTCTGATCCTGCACTGATCCTCAATTTGTACAGTTAGTACTGGTCCAAAGTGAGCAGACGTAGATTTTTATTGATTCTCCATCCTCTGCTGATCCTGTATGTAATTTTTAATAATTTTTACGACCACTCCTTATGTAGTTTTGTGGTCTTTGAAGGTTCTGATCAACTTACTTCGTGGTGAGTCTGGATCTTTATTTAATTAATAAAAAATACTAAAAATTAGTTATTAACTAATTTCAATTGATTTTTAAGGTTTTTGAAACATAATCTATGCTCGTGTGTTAGCTTTACATATGTAGTGTGGATCCTACTATGTTGTAGCTTCTCTGAGCGGTACCTGGATGTCATAGGAGGCGCGGGGATGCGTGCGGGAGTTGGCCTACGCGGGAGTCCAACGCGGGCTGCGTGCGGGAGTTTGCGTACGCAGGAGACCAGCGCTAGGGACGCGGGGCTGCGTGCGGGAGTTGGCGTACGCGGGAGTACAACGCTGGGCTGCGTGCGGGAGTTTGTGTACGCAGGAGACCAGCGCTAGGGACGCGGGGCTGCGTGCGGGAATTGTGACAAAACACAATTTCCCGTGTAACTCCTAAACTACACACAACACCTGCATTTCGACTGAAATTTAGGTGTGAAACCTATACATGACATATCATGTCAAATATTAAAATGGCTAAAAGGTGCCATACTGGTGCCGTGGTCATTTACCATTTTGTATTAAATTAATTAAAAAAATATAAGGAGTAAGAATTCAAGGGTGGGGTCAGTGAGTGACCCTACCTTATTTTGGGTGGGGAATCCATTTCTGCAATAATATTTATGGATTTCCTACTCCTTCATTTTATAATAATTTTATTTATTCATTTATCTTTTCCTTTTAATATTATTATTTGTTGTTGCTTTGTCAGGTTGCTCTGTACTAAGTAGCAGGCTGACACCTGCAACAGACTAGAAACCTCCGCAAACCGCTTGATGAACATCCTTACATGGCTACACAATTCCAAGAACTGGAGAATGTGGAATACAGTCTTTGGTGTTGTCCCCTCAAGGCCTTTTTTGTGCTTCTTTTCTGCAATCCGCCTTCCGTTGGAAGCCACCACATGCCTTAGAAGCTCCAGCGCAGGTAGGCAAACCCCTAAATTGCACCCCAACACCTTGAGCCCCACTTGCTCCTTCTGTAACAAGATCCATTCCAGCATTTGCGCAAATTCCCAGACAAATTGGCAAATTCCTGGAGTTTAAATAAGTGTTTCTCCTCCCTTATCCATCTTTGGGCCTTTGATGCCTGTGTTTTCAATGAAAATCTGCACCCCCTCCAGAAGATTTTACTTCAGAATCAAGTTCATCGGCGCTTGGTAAACTGCGACCAAGTTAGTTGTGCCTTGCGGCAGCTGGGTCAGTTACATCCTTCTCAATGCAGTTTCAAAAGCAGTCATTGGCCGCAAACTACAATTGAGTTTGCACTTATTGTATCCACCCATAACATCCACCAACCTGTAGCACGCGGGCCCTGCCATAGATTCCAAAAATGTTTCCACACACAGAGGTTGTCCCGTGTCTTGGATTTTAAACAAATTAAGCCACTGAAAATCACAAACAATCTGTAATGACTTCCCATGCTGCTTAACCACAGCCAAGATTGGACTTGAGTAACTTGATGTCAATTGCTTGTAAAGGCCCGTCCTTACACGCTGGCGCACCAGCTCAAAAAAGGGCCCCAAAACTGCCCGCGGAATTTGAATTGGCTTGATCTGCAAAGGCTCATGCAGAACCGTTGGAATCACATAAGGGTCTCCTATCTTTGTCAGCTTGCTACTATATACAGAGCAAAACTTTCAAATAGTAACACACACTATGAAAAATACGAATACCTCAATTAACTAAGTAAGGAGTGAGAAATCCATAAATATTATTACATGAATTTAATCCTCACCCAAAATTAGGTGGGGTCACTGACTGACCCCACCCATGAATTCCAAGTCCTTATATTTTTAAATAATTAAAAAGAAAGGTACTAAAAATTACAACACCTGTATGGCACTTTTTGGCCATTCTAACATTTCACACCTATTGTCAAATATAGGGTTTACAGCTAATATTCAATCAGAATTGAGTTGTTGTGTATATTTTAGGAGTTTCAGGTGGAAATGTGTTATGTCAAAATTCCCGCACGCATCCCCGCATCATTACATAACCCTACATACTAGTAGCAGCAGGATCCTGCGTACTAGAGACCCGCCTGCAGCTGATTCTTCCAGGCACGCAGCAGATCCTACCCCGCGCGCATCTTTAGTAACTGATCCTTGCGCCTGGATCAGTCGTGACTAATCTGACAACCAGGTACTGCTCAGAAGAGCTGAAACCTAGTTAGGGTTGCCTAATATATGTAACAAACGGAAATATGAATTACTAAAGATCTAAAAAGGTTGAAACTTAAATAAAACTAATAAAAATTAAGCTTTAAATATTTTTTAATAAAAAATCAAAGATCAAGGAATACCACGTAAGTCACTGATCTTGAACTTTGAAGACCACAAAACACTAAAAGAAGTGTTCATAAAAATTATTAAAAATTATCTACATGATCCGCAGATGATGAAAAATTAGTAAACATCCACATCTGCACACTTTGAAACAATATCAATAGTAAAAATGAAGGATGAGTACAGAATGATCAAATTTACGCCATAACAGATTAACAGATCCTGTGGCTTAAATGGTACAGAAATCCAGAAGATCTAAGGACAGCTGATTGACATCATCAATTGGACGTGCTAATCCTGCCCTGACTGGCTTGCCAGCCTTGTCCCACAAGCAGAACCCTCTCTACGTTCCCTGAGAAGACCAAAATCACCCCAAAAGGGTATTTATACAGACCTCTTTGGATCCATTAGAAGTTAATCATTTTACCAGGAATTATTTATTATCAATCAGAAACCGTTTCATTGTTACTCAAGTGCTTATATGAACATAAGTAAGTGATTCATGACTTATTCTGCAGTAGTATTATTTTACCTTTATAACGAATCAACCATTGAATTTTAGTCAAGCAATCTACCCCATCTGCTCTGAAACACTTCCAATTATTCCAGGATTTTCTTGTTAAAGTGCTCAGAGTGAGTGTTACCCTTCCTGTCTATGCCGCTTGTGCTATTAAGCCCGGCCATCAGTGGAATAAGTCCGTTCTGAGGCACAAATATTTATTCCAAGGTTCTTAAAAACTGCCTAAGGAGGCCCCTTGAAGAGAGGTTGCTAGTCTTTAAAGCTCCCCAGTAGTATAATCCTGCGGCCCCTCTTTTATATTATATTGAAAACCATTTACTACCAAACCAATTAAACCTTGCAACTGCTCTTATTTGAGCTTCTAAGTGTTTATTTTTGGAATAATAATTATTATTATCATTCCAGCTTTTTTATCACTCTCTGTGGCTAAAGGACTGCAAGGTTCCTGTCATCAGAGTGCTTCCAATTGGGGATCTGGCCGGGAAATATCCTTAAATAATTAATTTTTAATTATTCATTCCTTGGACCAGTCTATTTATTTTTAAAAATAAGTTAAAATACTTATAACATATATTTTTGATCATTTGTTTCTCAAGTGGATCTTAAGACCAACAGAGAATTGATCAATTATTATTTAAACCTTCTTAAAAAGAAAAAAGAAGAAAAACTCCATAACTTTGTCCCTGTTATTATTTATCCTGAGCAACAACAGGAGAAATTGCTTGATTATAAGCAAGCAGGTTATAAGATACAAAGAACTCAAGCTTGAAATAATTATCAATTTCAATTCTTTATTAAGGCAACATAAGGAGTGGAATATTTATCAAAGGAAGATTTATATTTATAAACTAAATAATCCTGAAGATAAAGAAAAACCCAAAAATAATAAAAATGATTACGTAAAAATACAAAAATAAATTAAACTTATATTTTTTTGTTTTTATCCATCTCAGTGGATTTTGTTTTTGGTGATCTCATTGACCAGGACATCCTAGAGGACGTCCCAGACAGTTTACCATTTCATTTACCCTTGGATTTATCCCAGGATCTGATTGGAACTCACTCAGACCCCGTTGGAATACCCTCCAAGGATAGTTGTGATCCCAACCAAGTGTTGGTACTTAGAATTTAACTCTAAGTAACTTAAAAGATTTATAAAAAATTATTAAAAATATAAAACACAAAAAAAATATTTTTTTTATAATTTTTAAGTCATTTTTCAAAGTTTTGACAAGAGACTTACACATTTTTTTTGGTAATATGTATCAAAATAGCAGCAACACCCGTGCAACTGGTAGAGCCCCGTCATATGGATCTCTGCCTGGAGGAACCCGTTGTAAGACTCCAAAGGTTGCTAAGCCATGGCAGTTCTGTGGAGAGGAAAGGTGCTGTTTAGGCTGCCCTCCTAGGAGTTACAATAATATTTAAATGTAACCGGAATCAAGGTCCAGAACCTTATGGATGAGAAATCAAAGTAAGGGAAGAGGATAAGAGTTGTCGGTAGCAATGGAAACAACACTATCTGAGGCAAGATGGTGCAGGTAAAGACTTGAACAAATAAGTCAAGGTTTGTTCAGAGTTCAATAGAACAAGGCAGTTGTTAGTAACAACGCCCACAAGCTAATAACTCTGGTCGTCAGCAGCTGATTAGGAAAGATCAACTCAATCCCAACCAACCTCCAGGTTCTCAATGAACCTGCCCAACTCTCCGCAATCAAGCGCTTGAAGGGTACCAGATAACTGTGGGAGGCTGAACAAAACAAAAGCAACTTGTTTATGAAGCTCTAGAAGCAAATCAATAACAAATTTGAGCAAGAATATCCCAACACTTCTCAAGGGACTCAAGAATAGCGTGGCAAAATTCAAACTTGAAGAAGAAGGGAGGTATAACACTCCAGGTTTTAAGCTTAATAAAACCTCTTCAATCAAACGTGATTGGCTCCAGAAAGATGATCAAGGTGAGATCAAGACCAGTATGGTCGGAAAAAGGGATCAGAGTGGTATAACACACTCAAGAATTCAGAAAGGAATTCTTCTTCAACCAGCAAGGCTATTGGTTGGTGATAAGGATCAAAGTCACAAGGGACAGAGTTTGAGTATGGAGGCTCAAAGGATCAGGGGGCAATCATGGATATACCAGGATAATTTGCTCAGATAAGTGGGAAGGATGCCCACGGATAAATTTGATTATGATGATGGATTGCTTGGATGCTTCATGCTGGGCCAAAAGGCAGGGGAGAGCCCTTCCTTTTATAGACATGAGGCCCTGTATACTATGTACAAGTGATACTACAAATAGGTGCGGAAAAATGAAAACATAAAAAAAAAAAAAAAATGACATGAGGAAAAAAAAGAAATGTCACCTGCGTCGAGAATGACCGCGGGCAACCAGATGGACACCCGCAACAGCGGTCGCGGGTGTCGACAACGGCTGTCGTTGCCTGATCGGCGGCGACAACAGGGTGAAGGTTCCGGCAGCCGCAAGCAGTCGCTTGCAGTCGTTGGTTGGATTGGATGATGGGCAAGGAGGAGGTAGAGGAGGGTTGAAGGATGAGTGGGAACCACTCTGGCAACCGAAGAGAGTCTTCGGACTTGGCTCCGGCCGGTGGTACCCACGAGACCGCGTGTGGTGGTAGGACTATTGGATTGAGAGGTAGCTGAGCTGAATGAATGATTGAAGGTTGGTTGATGAAGTAGGGCTGCTGACTGGTTGATGGTATGAGGAGTGATATCAATGAGCAATGGTGGTGGTGGTGGTGAGAATGAATGCTGTTGATGGATGTGATGGGATCTTGTTGGATGATGATTTGCATCTCCATCGATGGGTGGTCTGGGGAAGAAGATCGATAGGTTTCTTGAATGAATTCTAGAGTGAGTCCTGTTGTGGTGATGATGATGAGATGGTGGTGGTGATGGAGATGGAGATGATGATGATGATGGTGATGAGGATGGATGATCATCGGTGGTGAGATCAATGATGATGTGATGATGAGGAGGATCCAATCAAAGGGATTGTCGCAGGTGGTTCGACAATTGCTTGCGTTTCCAAAAGTCAGGGCCGCGAGCGCAACAAGTGGGAGTTGAACATAGGAAGAGGGGATCGAAGCGGAGAGACAGGCAAGAGGCCTTTCCTAGACCGCTAGGACAGGGAGAAGTTGAGAGATGGGGGGAAATGAAGGTACCCATAAGGGTACAACCAAAAAAGTTTTTTTTTTTTTTTTTTTCCGTGGTGACCCGGATTGGTCACCACATCTCTCCCCAACTTACAGAATGTCCCTAGTCTGAACCTAAAATTTGAAGGGATTAAAAAAAGAAAAGCAGGGAATAAAGAAATTGAAGCAAAGATTGGCCATTTCTTGATCTTGAGGGCAATTGAAGAGTTGAGGAAAATATCTTGATTCTTCCAAACAAGCCCTAGAAGCGGCAGGAATAGAACAAGGAGAGTGTCCCAGGTGCTCACATATGTGGCATAAAGTAGAGTTTTAAAACAAAAACGCAGCAAATGACCCTGGTGGTGCACAATTGGGAGGACTTACTTCTGAGATAAGTTGCCCCCACAACAATGAAACTTCTTGACTTGATCAGCAGAGAACCTTCTGGCCAACCAAGTACCATCCAGCTCCTCCAAAACATAAGATCCACCTCTAACTTGATGAACCACTCGATAAGGGTCATTCCAACGGTTAGAGAAAAGCTTGCCCCACTGGGTCTCCAAAGATTGATTATAAGCTAAAACTAGGTCACCAGGGTTCAAGGGCTCCCTGATTCGATTAGAGTGCTTGTCCTCCCAATACTGGAAGGATTTTGCTCTGGACTCCATCATCTTTTGATAAGTTTCATCACGAACGTCTTCACTTTTCTCCAGTTGCTTGGATCTAGCAACTAACAGATCAGTGGTTGAGGACACCTCTTCCCAAGAGATACCCAAGAAAGATTCCATTTCCAGATCCAAAGGAAGGACTGCTCTTTGAAAAAAGATGATTTCATAAGGTGAGTAGCCAGTAGTCCCTTTGGCTGAGATTTGATCAGAGAAGAGAACAAGAGGAAGGAATTTGCGACAATTCTTGCCACTTTCACCAGCCAGTTTAACAAGTGCAGCCTCTAAAGGGGCATGGCCTTGTTCCACCATGCCTTGGCCTTCAGGATAATAAGGAGTAGTAACTCTATGTTGTCCAGGAAGGGATTGGATCATTTCAGCAAGCTTGCCTTCAAATTCAGAGCCACCATCAGTAGAGTAAGATCAAGCCAGGCCATAATGCATTGTCCAGGTCTCGTAGAGGAAAGCTGCCACTGGTTCAGAGCTAAGGTTCTTAAGAAATTTTGCTTCAACCCATCCGGAAAAATCATCTCTAGCCACAATGAGGTACTTAGCACCACCTGCCTTAATATGAACCACATCCATAGCAATCCTTCCAAAGACAGTGGAATCCCCAGTAGGATAACAAATTTCAGCTGGGCGCCTAAGATCACGTTTTTGACAAACTTCACAACTCTTGCACCATTGGGAGACGGATTTCTTCAAAGATGGCCACCAGAATTGTTTGGATAATTGTTGATAAGTTTTGGTTTCCCCACGATGACCAAGGCCTTCATGAAGACTTTCAAGGATAGAATCTTGTTTGGAGGGAATATTAACGACAATGAGAGCACAAGGATTGCCTCTCTTCATAATTCTAGAGCCTTGAACAAAAAAATTAGAAGACTTTTGTTTAAGAAATCAAAATTCCTTAGCAGAGAGATCAGGAGGTTTTTGAAGAGTTGAAAGGTACTGCTCTAATTTAAGCCAGAAGCCTTGTTGAAAGCCAGAATAATTTTGAGAAGAAAAAGAGAAAATAGGTTGGATTAAAGGTTCCTCTTCATTGAAATCGGTTCCAACATCAGATTTGTTGTCCCCAAGAGGTTGTCGAGATAAACCGTCAGGCATGGTGAAAGATTTTCCCGGCCCGTGAACAATATCAAAAGAGAAAAGCTGGATAAAGGCTACCCAACGAGTCATAGGAGCATTGGGAAGACTGGGAGCATTGATCATTTCAATGATGGATCAAGCATCAACTTGCAATTCGAAATGTTGGCCCCAGAGAACGGTTTGAAGTTTCTTCATCATTTGAGCCACACCACAGAGTTCCAGTTTGGGCTGGGAGTATCTAGATTCTACATCTGAAAACAACAAAGATTCATAAAGAGCAGGACGGTCCCAACCATTTTCATCTTCCTGAGTAAGGACGGCCCCAACAGATTGATAACTGGAATCAACAGCCAGCTTGATCATGCCAGCTCCAGGTCCATAAGAGATCTTTTTCAAAACTATGTCTTTACCAACTATCCTTTTGAGTAGCTGGAAAGCACATTCACAATCTTGGGTCCAAATCCATTCAGCATCTTTTCTGGTTAGACAACGCAAGGGTGCACAGATTTTGGATAAAGATGGGATAAAGATTCTAACATAAGTGACAACACCTAGAAAGCCCCTAACTTCAGTTGGATTTATTGGGGTAGGCCAAGAGATGATCTTGTTGACTTTGGCTGGTGCCATCCTTCTTCCTTCCTTGCAGACCACATGACCAACAATTTCCGGAGCAGGGACTCAAGCCGCCAGTTTGGATCCAGAGACAGTAAGGCCAGATTCCTCGATTCAAAACAGAATCCTCTCCAAGGTAGTAGCATATTCCCAGATAAAACAACAAATTGCTGAATGCCAAGGTAAGAGCTCATTATCATAGTCAGATACTGGACCTTTAATTCCTCCATCGTCAATAAAGATACCAGCATGATCAGGGATTTCATCCTGGAGGATCCAAATCATCTGAGCCTGATAGACTGAAACCGAGTTGGTGGCTCCTTGAGGCAATCAAGTAAGTTGAAATCGACCAAGAGGAATATCGAAAGTAGTGAGAGGACAAGAAATAGGATGTAAGGATTGTTCGTCATAGCCACCCATAATATCCCCTAGACAATAGCAAGCTCTCCCCGCAAAGTATTCAACAAATTCTTCAGTAGCAGGAGGGATACCAGAGTCTTTAATAGTAACTTTATTAAGAGGTTGAAGATCATGAACTATTCTAAGTTTATCATTACTCTTGAGGACACAGAGGACGGGGCTGGAGTAACTAGAAGTTGACTGTTCATACAGGCCAGTTCAAACTTGTTCTCAGACCAACTTGATGAATTCGTCAACTTTAGCAGCAGGGATAGGGATCTTTTTCTTTTGCCAAGGATCATGTTCAACTACAGGAATGATATAAGGGAGGCCATAAGATTCCTGCAAGAGACCTCTCTCTTCTTCACAGAAAGCAATAGATTTTTCTCTTAGAGATAAGACATTTTTGATTAAATTTAACTCATCAGGAAGAAGCCATACATCTGGACCAAAGTTGACCACCTTCAGACGTCCTTCAGTGACCCATCCATTAGGCACAAAGGGACCAGTAATAGATTGAGGAAGACCACAGTAAGGATCGCAAGATAGAGGAGGATGCATAAGGGGAGGATTGAGGTTGAGAGGCATAGGCTGGTTTACTGGTTGGACTTTCTTAGCAACTGGTTTATACTTAGTGGCAAAAGAGAGAAGTTCTTGTTTCCTCCAAGAGTTGACCAGAGAGACTTGATTACAAAAGCTGAGTCCAAGTTCAAACATCTTCCAAGTCAGATGTTCTGCAATATCCTTGAAGGGTGCCTTTTCCATAAAAGGAGAACCAGGAGATAATACTTTGCTCACATGTGTGGCACAAGGTAGGGTTTCAAAAATGACGGTAAAAGATTGCCCTGGCAGTGCACAATTGGGAGGACTTACTTGTACCCCAAATTGCCTCCACTGAAGCCCATATTCCTTCATACCAAAATCACCAAAAACGGAATTGCTATTAGGATCTAGTTTAGAATCATTGCGGAGATTCAAACCAGAACTAAGAGAAGATTGATCAGACTTAAAAGTAGAAGGAAAAGAAGACAAAACAGATCCAAAGAGAGAAGGAGATGGAGAAGAAATATTTTTGGATTTTTTTATTTTGATATGTTTTTGTTTTTTAATATTCTTGAGCTCAGAAGAGAATGATGAAAGGAATGAAAAATAAGCCTGAGGGATGGGAGTTGACCCTTGAGTTGCAGTCCGAGGCTGAAAAGAACCACAACCATTAGTAGGATCAACTATTCCCCTAAAAAATGAGAGGAACTAGAGTTATCCTTCTGCTTCCCCTTAAAAGATGATTTGGGAGAATGACCAGGAAAATCTCTTTCCCAACGACCAGAATCCAAAGAGCAAAGAGGAACTTCTATTTTACTGCCATCAGCATCAGGGAGAAGAATTCTCTCCCCAACTTGATCAGAAAACATCAGGGTTGCACCAAAGTCCATTAAGAAGGGTTGTCCCAAGATCATAGGACTGTCCAAACGAGTGATCCAAAAGTGGCAGGTTCCAACAATATTTTGACCAATTCAAACTGGCACATCCTCAGCAATACCAACCAGTTCACAAGCTTGATTTCCTATCCCATACACTGCAGAGTTGAAGCTGACCCTAGGACTAAGTTTGAGCTTGCAGGCCATAGCATCCGAGATTAAGTTAAGCTGAGATCCAGAATCCACAAGAGGAGAAATGGTTTTAGCTGAGTCACCAAGATAACAAGGAAAGAAGCCAAGGGGACAGGAATAGAGGTTGGAGTCTAAAGAAGGACTGGTTCCACCAGAGTCCTCCATTAAAGTGCCAGAGGAGACTTTGAGTTCTTCAGGGCCAATTTCCACACGTTGACGAGAAACCCATTTCTTCATTCCTTCAGCAACAGATGAAGAGATCGATAGGAGTTCAGCCACAGATAGATCAGGAATTTTGAGATCAGAAATTTTCTTTAATACTCCCTCCACAGCATTGGGGTGATCCTTGGAGATGCCCCTTTCAAATCGAACCTTTGGCTGGGTGGAGGGAGGAAGTTCAGGTGACGCAGAATCTAAGATAGGATTAGAAGGTTGAGGTGAGGGAGAAGGATCAGGGTGGTCTGGGAACCTTTCCATGAGTGGTTCCTTTTCCACCTCCATGTCTTCTACATCAGAGGAAGGAGGCTCAAGTGATGATCGACGTTTAACGGGTTTTCAAAGGATTGAAGTTGGCAAGGAAGGAGCCTTATGAGGTTTAGGTTACTCATGTTGTTTCCTGGCTGGATCAGATTGATAAGTAGTCCCAGCAAGACGAGAGGAAGAAATAGCTGGAGGATACCAAGGTTGGAGGGTACCACAGGACGATCAAAATTCAAAGGAAGCAAGAGATGCTTTCACAGGAGGTGATGGCTGGTAAGAGGCCACCACATGTTGAATAGGACGAGACAAGTCAAAAGGGATTAGGGCACCATTACGGAGAAAGTAATTGTTCCCCCTCTGCTATACCAACTTTTCCTTTAGGTCCTTCTGAAGTTCTTGGCATCGTCCGGTTCCATGGCCTTCCCTATGACAGAAGTAACAGGCCAGAGTTGATTTGGGGACAGAAGAAGGAGTTTTAGGAGTAGCTAGCGAAGAAATCTTTTGATCTATTTTGTTCTCAAAGGCTCTAAGTAACTTGGTGATTTCATCTATAGTAGTAGGTTCTCGATTGGAATTAGGATCCGCTTTAGGCCTACGATCTGCCTCCATTTTAATCATAATATCGTTTGACTCTTTAAAAGAAGGAGCATGGACCGGTTCAGTAGTTCTAGGTTTTTCAAAGGTAAGAGCAGTTTGACCTTTCATGAATTTATCCACAGTACTCCTAAGGGTGAGAAAAACAGGGAGCTTGAATCAATTATCCCTGGGGGTAATCATGGATCCAGATTTGACCAGTTCTTCTTTAATCCTTTCCTGCACAGCCAACAAAAAAGATTGGTAGAAATTTGCTCGAATTTTGTCCACTGTGTCAATGTGATTTTTTCGGATAAGATAGTTTTGAATGGGATCCCAAGACTTCCTAAAAATCTGATAGTCAGAGGCTGAAGAAATACCACCATTGGAGATCCACTGAGAAACCAGAGCATCCAAATCCTGGAGAGTAAACCTAGCCACATCTATTTTTCCCCAGTATGCCAACATAGCCTCCCTGAGAAGCGTCCAGTTATGGGATTCAAATCCCTCGAAAGACTCAATTACCTCCATAACTTCATCAGAGGAGATAAAGAATTGCAACTGATAAGCCATATCAAATTCACTAGCTCCATCCACTTCAGCAACCATTTTGTAGGAGTCCAAGAATCGCTGAACATTTGTACCGTTGAAGCCTAAGTTCTTGTTCTGAGGTTTGATCTTTACCATCTTAGGGCGGACAGAGGTGGTTGGAGTAGCGGGAGATGCCATATTGAATAACAGAGTTCCTAGGGGATCCAAAGAGCAGATTTCCAAAGTGGCTCACGAGTGTGGCAAGGGTAGGGTTTCGCCAAAAACAACAAGTATCTTGCCCAAGCAGTGCACAAATTGGGATGACTTACTTCTAGAACAAGCTGCCTCTGTCAGCTCTCTGATACCAGGAACCTTGCAGTCCTTTAGCTACAGAGAGTGATAAAAAAACTTGGAGCAATAATATTCCAAAGAATAATCACTTTAAAGCTCCAATAATGGTATGGTAAGAGCAAGTGCAAGGTTTATTTGGTTTGGTTATAAATATTTTAAATATAAAAAAAGAGGGGCCACAGTATTATACTACTGGGGATCTTTACAGACTAGCAACCTCTCTTCAAGGGGCCTCCTTAGGCAGTTTAAGAACCTTGGAATAAATATGGGTGCCTTAGAAAGGACTTATTCCACTAATGGCCGGGCTTAACAGCACAAGCGGCCTAGACACGAAGGGAAACACTCAATCTGAGCACTTGACCACGAAAATCCTGGAATAATTGGAAGGGTTTCAGAGCAGATGGGGTTGATTGCTTGACTAAACTTCAATGGTTGATTGGTTAATAAAGGTAAATAATACTACTACAGACTAAGTCATAAATCACTTGCTTATCTTCATATAAGCACTTTATTAACAATGACACCGTGTCTGATTGATAATAAATAATTCCTGATAAATGATTAACTTCTTTTGAAACAGAAGGGCAAAAGAGCCTGTTTAAATATTCCTTTTTGGGTGCTTGAGGACCTCTAGAAGGGGTACTAGCCATGGGCTGAGGCTAGGGGGGCAATCAGGGCAAGATTGGCACTTCATCAAGATGCTGTTAGCCTGCTGGCATTAGATCTGTCAAGGAACAGCTCCTTTTTAGCTGCAGGATCTGTTAATCAATAGATTAGTCATTTTGCTGATCCTGCTCTGATCCTCAATTTGTACAGTAAGTACTGGTCCAAAGTGAGCAGACGTAGATTTTTATTGATTCTCCATCCTCTGCTGATCCTTTATGTAATTTTTAATAATTTTTACGACCACTCCTTATGTAGTTTTGTGGTCTTTGAAGGTTCTGATCAACTTACTTCGTGGTGAGTCTGGATCTTTATTTAATTAATAAAAAATACTAAAAATTAGTTATTAACTAATTTCAATTGATTTTTAAGGTTTTTGAACCATAATCTATGCTCGTGTGTTAGCTTTACATATTTAGTGTAGATCCTACTATGTTGTAGCTTCTCTGAGCGGTACCTGGATGTCATAGGAGGCGCGGGGATCAGTCCATTCAAATGCGCACGGGGACTGATCCGCTGCTCAGATGCGCGCGGGAGCTCAGCGCTGTAGGGACGCGGGGCTGCGTGCGGGATTTGGCGTACGCGGGAGTCCAACGCTTTAGGGACGCGGGGCTGCGTGCCGGAATTGTGACAAAACACAATTTCCCGTGTAACTCCTAAACTACACACAACACCTGCATTTTGACTGAAATTTAGGTGTGAAACCTATACATGACATATCATGTCAAATATTAAAATGGCTAAAAGGTGCCATACTGGTGCCGTGGTCATTTACCATTTTGTATTAAATTAATTAAAAAATATAAGGAGTAAGAATTCAAGGGTGGGGTCAGTGAGTGACCCTACCTTATTTTGGGTGGGAAATCCATTTCTGCAATAATATTTATGGATTTCCTACTCCTTCATTTTATAATAATTTTATTTATTCATTTATCTTTATTTTGTTAATATTATTATTGTTGCTGCTTTGTCAGGTTGCTCTGTGCTAAGTAGCAGGCTGACATTCCCCCACTCCAAGATATGACTATATCTGAAAAAAATTTTTGGGGCTCAGTGTCTTTTACTGGCTCTGTAGTTTCTCAGGTGTATAGGTCCATCTGGAATGTTGTTTTCAGGTAGCCATTCATCTTTATCAGCTGATTCTCCTTTGTATCTGACTAAGTAAAGTCTAACATCTTTTCCTTGGATCCTTTCTTTTTTATCTTTAAGGATTTTACTAACTTTTCTTTTGTCATTCTCAGGCTCATCTAAGACTGGTATTTCAAGTGAAGGGGTCTTTTCTCCTTCTCTGGGATGGTAGTGTTTGACAAGGCTAACTGGGAAGGCTGGGTGTTTCCTAGAGAGTTCATTACTGAGGATGACTTCTACGGCATTTTTCCCATGGAGTTTCTTGATAGTGAAAGGCCCAACAAAGGCTGGTCTGAGTTTTCTGTTTCCAGCCAAGTTATTGAAATTGGCGGTTGAAATTAGAACTTGGTCTCCTATTCTGAAATCAGGTTCTTTGTGAGTTTTATCCCACCTCTGTTGGCTGTATTCAACGGCATCTTGTACACACTTAGCAGCGTGCTTGTTTGCCATATCTATCATGTTTTTGAAGTCCAGTGATGTTGGATGGATATTAGTCAAGTCCTGATTGAGGTTATCTTTGGGAAATTTGGGGATCCATCCTCTTTCCAGTATGTAAGGAGCTTCTTTGGTAGTAGAGTGTTTACTACTGTTATAGGCCATTTCTAGTGCAGGTAAAAGGCTAACCCAGTCATGGCAATATCCGTCTGTATTTTTGTACTCCATCCCAAAGCAACAGAACCTTCTGAGCATATCCTCTAGAGTCTGGATCATTCTTTCAGCTAATCCATCTGTCTGAGGGTGATAAGCTGTAGAAAAGGCTAAGGTAGTTCCTAACATATCATGGAGGTTTCTCCAGAATTCAGACGTGAATTTGGGGTCTCTATCACTTATAATAATCTTAGGAATTCCTACATCAGCAATTATTCTGTTCCAGAAGAGTAAGGCTACTTCCATAGCTGTGTCTTCCTTATGGTTAGGTAGA
The DNA here is from genome assembly GCA_025617555.3 of Puccinia polysora. Taxonomy (NCBI): domain Eukaryota; kingdom Fungi; phylum Basidiomycota; class Pucciniomycetes; order Pucciniales; family Pucciniaceae; genus Puccinia; species Puccinia polysora. Next base: position 22,921,980 of record CM062624.1, read on the forward strand.
AACTTGGCTTTCTTAGAAAACCTGTCTACAATAACCAGGACTGAGTTGTAAGAGTAAGCTCCACCAGGGGGCAGTCCTGTTACGAAGTCCATGTTGATAACTTCCCATCTTTTCCTGGGCTCAGCTATCCTTTGGAGTAGTCCAAACCTTTTCCCAGTGGTCCTGTTGGACTTCTGACAGATTTCACAGCTTGAAACATACTTGATAGTGGAGTCTCTCCAGTTGATCCACCAGGCAGTCTGCTTTACTTTATCTAAGGTTCTATCAATAGACAGGTGACCCGAAGAGCAATTATCATGACATTCAGCTAAAACAAGTTTGATATGCTCTGCTTTGGTCAAGACTATAACACTAGAGTGTTTATGCCGGTAATATACTATCCCATCCCAAAGTGTGAATCTTCCTTCTTTATAGGACTTCAGTAGGGGTTCAGGTAAACTGTTTATGAGTTCAGATGGAGGTGAAGTACTTTCTATGATGTTAATCAAAGTCTTCATGCCAGAGTTGTATTCTTCTCTGATGGAGCTGAACAGTGATTCATCTAGTTCACATATGTGAATTCCTATGATGGGGGCTTCAAGATTAAATAGGTTAATGTTTAGTATAGGAAATATATCATGATCTTCTGGGTCATGAGCAGGATTGCTAGTATCATTTGGTAGAGCATTTCTGCTAAGACTGTCAGCATTCTGATGTTTAACTCCAGCTTGGTGGACTATTGTCATCTGACCTCTGTACTGTTGTATGGCTATCTGCCATCTTAACATATGCCTGCTAGGAGTTTTCATGTTCATGAGAGTTCTAACAGCATTGCAATCAGTGATCACCACGAAAGTTGTACCTTCCAAATAATAGTGGAGTTTTTCTAATGCCCATACTAGAGCAAGGCATTCCATTTGGCTGGCACCATATCTCTTTTCAGTATCTTTGACTTGTCTAGATATGAAGAGTATAGGTTTCTCTACTGGTTTATCCTCTTCTATTACTTCTTGGTGTAATGCAGCTCCTAATCCTTCCATGCTAGCATCTATGTAAAGTTTGAAAGGTTTAGAATAATCTGGTTGTATCAACACTGGGGCAGTAGTCATAGCTACTTTGAGTTCCTCGTAATTCTTCAATCTTTCATGAGTCATTTTGAACAAAGTGTTGTTGTTGCAGATCTCATATAAACACTTGGTGAGGTTAGCAAATTTAGGTATGTACTTCCTGTAATAGCTGCAGAAGCTTATAAAGGATAAGAGTTCCGTTTTGTTCTGGGGCATAGGTCTGTTCATTACTGCTGCTATCTTACTTTGGTCAGCAGTTAAAGTTAGTCCAGAAACAATGTGTCCTAGAGCTTTGAGTTCTCCGTATCCAAAGTTGCACTTTTTCATAGATACTTTTAATCCTACTGTGGCAATTGTTTTAAACACTAGCCTTACTTTATCCATGTGAGTATCCCAATCCTCTGAATAAATGATAACATCATCTATGTATACCATCATCCAACCTTGTCTGATGAACATTCCTAAGACTGTATCCATCATTCTTTGGAAGTGGGAAGGAGCATTTTTAATACCAAATGGCATTCTGAGATACTCATATATGCCTAAATGACATATAATTCTCATAAATTTCCTACTATCCGGACTGATAGGTATTTGGTGAAAGCCTTTCAACATGTCCATAGTAGTAATGAACTTAGCTTTAGAAAGATTATGTAGAGCGTGGTCAATCCTTGGGATAGGATAATAGTCAGCTTGGGTGTAGTTGTTGAGCATTCTAAAATCTCCAACCATCCTAGACTTATCATTGTGCCAGGCTATTATCACGGGGGTAGTTACGTCTACTTGCTCATTATGCCCTACTTTCCGTAAGACTTGTAAGTCCACTAGTTCTTGGATGTGGCTTTCTAGAGCAGTCCTAGATTTTGGACTAGAAGGGTAAGCTGGTCTCCTGAGGTTAGGAGGGTAAGGAGGCTTAATAGTCAAAGTTAAGACCATATCATTACCTTTAATATTACCAATGGGATGGTCTTTAGTGAAAAAAGCATTCTGGTTCTCAAAGCATGCTTGGAGAATATCTCTTTTCTGGTTTTCACTAAGCTGGGAATTCAAGGCAGCTTGGGAAAAGTATTCCTGGTTAAAACTTTCTAAGTGTCTCTCATAAGTGGAATCAGTAGCTTTAGCATTGACATGGCATATTTGGAACTTCTTGTTCCAATCTCCTCCTATAGTGAAATATCTCCCTTTACTCTGGAAGACATCTATCCCGTACAGGCAAAGAGAATCATTTCCTATAATAAAATAATCACATACTCCATTTTGAAGTACTACAAATTCAATCTTTATCTTGATTGATCCTTTAGAGTGGGGGAGTATGATTTCTGTTGGCCATACTCCAATAGCATTGAGAGGTGAGTTACAGCTGCTGAACTTAGCTCGAGGTACAGGTAGTAAGTTTTTCTTCCAGTTGGAATCCTGTTTATCTAAGTAGTCAGTTCCAACACAAGAGCAGAAGGCTCCACTGTCTAGAAGTAATTTCACGGGGGAACCTTGTATCAAGCCAGTGGCATAACAAGTTTTACCACCGGTGTACCCTTTTCCAATAGAAGGTTTGAGGTTTAAGGTCTTAGCTTCAGAAACATGTTGGATTTTCATGTTGGGTGTCCATTTTTGAGGCAAATTGCTATCTTCATTAACAGGGTTAATATCTAGGGAAGATTCTATGTTACCTTCGATGACATTAATGGGATTAGTGATAATTAGGTCACATTCAGAGATGGAACCATCAGTGTCATCTAGTTGGGGGTCAGGATTAGTGTCATCCTCTTCTCCTTCAATAGGGTTAATCTTTCTCCTGGGTAAAGGACAGTCAGGTCTTACATGCCCTGTTTGGTTGCAATTCCAACATGTCTTTTCTTTGGTCACCAAAGTATTCTTGGCTTCTGAGTTGTTAGGTAGAAGTTCTTTATTCTTGTTATTATAATCTTCCTTATTCCTAGTAGTTGGTTCTCTGGGTTTATTAAGCTTTTTGTCTAAGCCATTCATGTCAATAGTTTCTTCTAATACTCCTATGAGAGTGGAAAGGTCAGAGTTCATGGGCATTCTGCATCTTACGCTATGGTTAAGTTGTCCTGGACATAGGTTGAGGAGTCTTTCATTGACTTCTTCTTTATCAGAATTTGGGTAGAAGCAGTCTAGTCTTCTCTTCTGGTCAAGGCACCATTTGTGAGGTTTGTCCTTAGATGTATCAAACAAGGAAGTTTCGAAAGTCTTCATCATTTTTCTTTTCCAAATTCTGGTACCAAATTGTTCCTTAATCAAATCTTTCCATGAATTCCATGACAAAGATCCTACCTCTTCTCTCTTATTGATGAACCAGTCAAGGGCTACTCCTTCAAACAGTCTAAGTAGTCTTACTACGGCTATGTTATCAGGAAGTTCATAAGAGGCCAGAGTATAGTCAATAAACTTAATAAAACTGACATGATTGTATTCTCCTTCTCCGGAGAATTTAGGCCACTCAGTGATAGGGGGAAGTAATTTTAATGCTTGTTCTACTTCAGGAGTGGGACTAGGCCTGAAAGATTCATGCCTTGTTAGTCTTGGTCTAGAAGTTAGTTGGGGCGTACTGTGGTACCTGGAAGGTCTGATTTCATCAGAGTCTGCAATGGGTTGAGATAAGTTTATCTTTAGATCTCTGAGATCATTCTTAATCATACCTAATTCCAGATCAAGTTTGTTACTTAATGAATCAATTTTATTAATAATATGAGTAGGTGATGTGTGGTCTGTTTTATTAATAACTTCTTTGATTTGTTCAATAGATAGAAGAATTTCTTCTTGGATAGCTGAAGTATTGTTTTCTAGGTAATTTATTAGTTCTCCTTTACTCAAACTAATGATTTCTCTTATTTGTTTTACTTCTAACTCATTGATTTTGTTCAAGTTGGATTGGGATTGCATGACTTTACCAAAATTGGTATTTACTTTATCCAATTGCTCATATACTTTATCAAAACATTTGCCAATGATATCAAAGTTATGAGAAACATTTATGGAAAACAAGTTGAAAGTTTTTACGTCTAATTGTGGTACACTTTCTTCCATTTTCTTGCCAAAGATATTATATTGTCCCACTCTTTGGGACTCTTTAATTTCTGATGGGCTAGAGATCTCTTCTTCCTGTTGTTGTTGTTTCCTCTTAAGGAAACTAATTGGTCCCAAGGATTCCAATTCTTCACGTAACCTTCTACTTCTCTCTTGGGAATCAATTTTTGGAGGGTTATTTGAGTCTTCTTTGCCAAAGATATGGCTTTTCTCATACCCTGATGGTCTACCTGGGTCTGAGCCTGTTTGAACAGTTCCCAATGACCCACGTGTTCTTTCACCAATACCTTTATTTTGTCCTCCTTGGAGGAGTCCGGCTGGGGTGGTGTAGGTGGAACGGTATCCTCCTGGGATTTCACGTTCAACAAGGGACGGCTCTCCAACGGTGAGTTGGTCAAGTCGGCGGCCGCGGTTGTTGTCACTGTCGCTCGGATTGGAGCGATCACTGGCTCGATCCGCATTGCGTTCGCGACTGGCATCCTTGCGCACACGGGTTCCTCCAGGCAAAGATCCATATGAAGGGGCGCGTCCACTGGCGCGGGTGTTGCATCTTTTTTGATGCATTTATAAAGATTATATAATTTTTTGTTGAAACTTTGTAAAAAAATAATTTTTTTTTTTTTTTTTTTTTTCGAGTAATTTTTTTTTTATTAAAAAAAATATCTTTCTTACTTATATGAAGGTTTAAAGGCACTAAGTCCTTGTTGGGGTCAGGTCCGTCCTTGGAGGGTATTCCAACAGGATCTGAGTGGGTTCCAATCAAATCTTGGGACAAATCCAAGGGTCCACAGTCTGGGACGTCCTCTAAGAGGTCTTGGTCAATAAGATCACCAAAAACAAAGTCCACTAGAAAGGATAAAATAATAAAAAATATAAGTTATATATTTATTTATTTTATAATAATTTTTATTATAATTTTCGAGTTTTTGTGATTTTTTTATAAAAAAAAATAAAAAGGAGATCAAAGCTCACTTTTATAATTTGGATACCGTCTCTTAAAATCAGAAAGCTTTCTTTGATAGGTTTTCCACTCTTTGTGCTGTCTTAACAAGGAGTTAAAATTGATAATTCTTTCTAACTCTTGTTCCTTTTCTTTTAAGATTTGTTTCTTATAATAAAGAAGTCTCTCCTGTTTTGGTTCAGGAGTTATAACAACAGGCACAAAGTTACGTAATTTTTCTTCTTTTTTCTGTTTAAGAAGATTTAAATAATAATTGATCAATTCTCCGTTGGTTTTTAAATCCACTGGACAAATCAAAAGATCAAGATGAATAATAAGTATTTCTACTTATATATATAAATTTTTTTTTATATAAATAACTGGTCCAGGAGATAATTAATTAAACAATTAATTATTGAGGATATTTCCCGGCCAGACCCCCAGTTTTCAGCTCTCTGATACCAGGAACCTTGCAGTCCTTTAGCTACAGAGAGTGATAAAAGAACTTGGAGCAATAATATCCCAAAGAATAATCACTTTAAAGCTCCAATAATGGTATGGTAAGAGCAAGTGCAAGGTTTATTTGGTTTGGTTATAAATATTTTAAATATAAAAAAAGAGGGGCCACAGTATTATACTACTGGGGATCTTTACAGACTAGCAACCTCTCTTCAAGGGGCCTCCTTAGGCAGTTTAAGAACCTTGGAATAAATATGGGTGCCTTAGAAAGGACTTATTCCACTAATGGCCGGGCTTAACAGCACAAGCGGCCTAGACAGGAAGGGAAACACTCACTCTGAGCACTTGACCACGAAAATCCTGGAATAATTGGAAGGGTTTCAGAGCAGATGGGGTTGATTGCTTGACTAAACTTCAATGGTTGATTGGTTAATAAAGGTAAATAATACTACTACAGACTAATTCATAAATCACTTGCTTATCTTCATATAAGCACTTGATTAACAATGACACCGTGTCTGATTGATAATAAATAATTCCTGATAACTGATTAACTTCTTTTGAAACAGAAGGGCAAAAGAGCCTGTTTAAATATTCCTTTTTGGGTGCTTGAGGACCTCTAGAAGGGGTACTAGCCATGGGCTGAGGCTAGGGGGGCAATCAGGGCAAGATTGGCACGTCATCAAGATGCTGTTAGCCTGCTGGCCTTAGATCTGTCAAGGAAAAGCTCCTTTTTAGCTGCAGGATCTGTTAATCAATAGATTAGTCATTTTGCTGATCCTGCACTGATCCTCAATTTGTACAGTAAGTACTGGTCCAAAGTGAGCAGACGTAGATTTTTATTGATTCTTCATCCTCTGCTGATCCTGTATGTAATTTTTAATAATTTTTACGACCACTCCTTATGTAGTTTCGTGGTCTTTGAAGGTTCTGATCAACTTACTTCGTGTTGAGTCTGGATCTTTATTTAATTAATAAAAAATACTAAAAATTAGTTATTAACTAATTTCAATTGATTTTTAAGGTTTTTGAACCATAATCTATGCTCGTGTGTTAGCTTTACATATGTAGTGTAGATCCTACTATGTTGTAGCTTCTCTGAGCGGTACCTGGATGTCATAGGAGGCGCGGGGATCAGTCCATTCAAATGCCCACGGGGACTGATCTGCTGCTCAGATGCGCGCGGGAGTTCAGCGCTGTATGGACGCGGGGCTGCGTGCGGGAGTTGGCGTACGCGGGATTCCAACGCTGTAGGGACGCGGGGCTGCGTGCGGGAATTGTGACAAAACACAATTTCCCGTGTGCCTCATGAACTACACACAACACCTGGATTTCGACTGAAATTTAGGTGTGAAACCTATACATGACATATCATGTGAAATATTAAAATGGCTAAAAGGTGCCATACTGGTGCCGTGGTCATTTACCATCTTGTATTAAATTAATTAAAAAATATAAGGAGTAAGAATTCAAGGGTGGGGTCAGTGAGTGACCCTACCTTATTTTGGGTGGGGAATCCATTTCTGCAATAATATTTATGGATTTCCTACTCCTTCATTTTATAATAATTTTATTTATTCATTTATCTTTATTTTTTTAATATTGTTATTGTTGCTGCTTTGTCAGGTTGCTCTGTGCTAAGTAGCAGGCTTACAGCCTCCACGGATCAGATCTAAAAAAAAAGAACAAACAGAAAAAGAAAGAGAAATTGGGTAGGATTTCAGAGTTGATTCTTCAAGTTGGGACTGTAAATCCCAAGGTTGCTGGTTCAATCCCGGCCCGGGGGACCAAATGTAAGAATCCAAACGGTGCTAAGCCATGGCAGTTCTGTGGAGGGGAAAGGTGCTGTTTAGGCTGCCCTCCTAGGAGTTACAATAATATTCAAATGTAACCGGAATCAAGGTCCAGAACCTTATGGATGAGAAATCAAAGTAAGGGAAGAGGATAAGAGTTGTCAGAGCGATGGAAACAACACTATCTGAGGCAAGATGGTGCAGGTAAAGACTTGAACAAATAAGTCAAGGTTTGTTCAGAGTTCAATAGAACAAGGCAGTTGTTAGTAACAACGCCCACAAGCTAATAACTCTGGTCGTCAGCAGCTGATTAGGAAAGATCAACTCAATCCCAACCAACCTCCAGGTTCTCAATGAACCTGCCCAACTCTCCGCAATCAAGCGCTTGAAGGGTACCAGATAACTGTGGGAGGCTGAACAAAACAAAAGCAACTTGTTTATGAAGCTCTAGAAGCAAATCAATAACAAATTTGAGCAAGAATGTCCCAACACTTCTCAAGGGACTCAAGAATAGCGTGGCAAAATTCAAACTTGAAGAAGAAGGGAGGTATAACACTCCAGGTTTTAAGCTTAATAAAACCTCTTCAATCAAACGTGATTGGCTCCAGAAAGATGATCAAGGTGAGATCAAGACCAGTATGGTCGGAAAAAGGGATCAGAGTGGTATAACACACCCAAGAATTCAGAAAGGAATTCTTCTTCAACCAGCAAGGCTATTGGTTGGTGATAAGGATCAAAGTCACAAGGGACAGAGTTTGAGTATGGAGGCTCAAAGGATCAGGGGGCAATCATGGATATACCCGGATAATTTGCTCAGATAAGTGGGAAGGATGCCCACGGATAAATTTGATTATGATGATGGATTGCTTGGATGCTTCATGCTGGGCCAAAAGGCAGGGGAGAGCCCCTCCTTTTATAGATATGAGGCCCTGTATACTATGTACAAGTGATACTACAAATAGGTGCGGAAAAATGAAAACATAAAAAAAAAAAAAAAAAAAATGACATGAGGAAAAAAAAGAAATGTCACCTGCGTCGAGAATGACCGCGGGCAACCAGATGGACACCCGCAACAGCGGTCGCGGGTGTCGACAACGGCTGTCGTTGCCTGATTGGCGGCGACAACAGGGTGAAGGTTCCGGCAGCCGCAAGCAGTCGCTCGCGGTCGTTGGTCGGATTGGATGATGGGCAAGGAGGAGGTAGAGGAGGGTTGAAGGATGAGTGGGAACCACTCTGGCAACCGAAGAGAGTCTTCGGACTTGGCTCCGGCCGGTGGTACCCACGCGACCGCGTGTGGTGGTAGGACTATTGGATTGAGAGGTAGCTGAGCTGAATGAATGATTGAAGGTTGGTTGATGAAGTAGGGCTGCTGACTGGTTGATGGTATGAGGAGTGATATCGATGAGTGATGGTGGTGGTGGTGGTGAGAATGAATGCTGTTGATGGATGTGATGGGATCTTGTTGGATGATGATTTGCATCTCCATTGATGGGTGGTCTGGGGAAGAAGATTGTTGGAATAGTGGACTCAGAGGCGCTCCGCCCTCCATTCTTCTCAATCCAGATAACCCGCTCTGCTACCCAAATTGCCCGATTCTTTCATCATTCTCTTTTTACACGTGTCTTTTGACTCTTAATTTTCCCCATCATCTCTTCTCTATCACTTCATTTCCACTCCCATCAACTATTCCGCTCCCATCAATTACCTCCATTGCTTCTTCTCTGTCCGCTCCTCTCTTCCACCTATTTCTTTTCTCTCCTCTTTCTTCGTACCTCTTTTCATTCAACCTATAAACTTCTTTGCCCATTGACTCTCATCCAAAAACCTCATTGTTGATGATCAACTAATCTACTTCAGTCCTTACCTTATTTGGTGAGACATCAAACTTCACATTCTTTTTCATTTTCAATTTCTTCCTGTACTTTGCTTTCAAACTCATCTTCTTATTCTATTCTTTAGACCAGCCTTCTCCAGATTCTCCCTGTTATGCTATAGTCTTCAGCTACCTCCTAGTCCTATCAAAGTTTTCATCTGTCAACTCTCAACTCTTGCACCTGGTCCTTATTTCTTCTGGTTATCCTGAAATTCAACTCAAGTTTCATCAAAGATCAATAGGTTTCTCGAATGAATTCTAGAGTGAGTCCTGTTGTGGTGATGATGATGAGATGGTGGTCGTGATGGAGATGGAGATGGTGATGATGATGGTGATGAGGATGGATGATCATCAGTGGTGAGATCAATGATGATGTGATGATGAGGAGGATCCAATCAAAGGGATTGTCGCAGGTGGTTCAACAATTGCTCGCGTCGCCAAAAGTCAGGGCCGCGAGCGCGACAAGTGGGAGTTGAACATAGGAAGAGGCGATTGAAGCGGAGAGACAGGCAAGAGGCCTGTCCTAGACCGCTAGGACAGGGAGAAGTTGAGAGATGGGGGGAAATGAAGGTACCCATAAGGGTACAACCAAAAAAGATTTTTTTTTTTTTCCGTGGTGACCCGTATTGGTCACCACACCGTACGCGCAAGGACTCCAGTTGCAAGCGCAATGAGGGGACTCGAACACGTGACCATAGCCTCAAGTGGGAGGACGACAGCAACAACCGCGGCTGCCAACTCAACCAAAAAACTGTTGGAGAGCCATCTGTTGCCCAGCATGTTATCCTAGGAGGGTACAGGTCCTCCTACGCCACCCCAGCTTGACTCAACCAAGGAGGAAAGAGTCAAAGTATTAGTGAAAGAGCACGTGAGTTATTGGAAACAATTCAGGTTGGCTCAGACCCAGGAGGATCAACCAGGTATGAGAAAAGCCATTTCTCAGGCAAAGAAATCTCAGATTTCTCTGCAAAGGTTGATCCCAAAGGAAGAAGTAGAAGGCTACGTGCAGAAATGGAATCCTTGGGATCAGTTAGCTTCCTTAAAGGGAAAGGACCCCAAAAAGAAGATGTCCTCAGCCCATCAGAAGTTAAGGAACCCAAAGGATTGGGACAACATAATATCCTTATCCCAGAAGTGGAAAAAGATGTACCACAATTAGATGTAGAAGATCTTAATAGATTTTCTGTAAATGTGTCTCACAATTTTACTATTATTAGCCAATGCTTTGACAAAGTTTATCACCAATTGGAAAAATTAATTTCAAGTATTTTTAGAGTGATTGACACTCAGTCTCAGATTATGAGAATTGATGAGTTGGAAATACAACCAATCAAGGATAGTATAAGAGCTAGTAAGTTGGACCTGATGAAACATATTGATGACAACCAATCAATTCTTCATGAAGATATTCTTTCAACCATAGACCAGCTTAAGGAAGAAGTTAAGAAAACTATTCCTACTCCTTCAGATCATCTGACTAACAAAATTGACTTATTAAGCAACAAACTAGATTTAGAGTTAGGTATGATTAAGAATGATCTCAGAGATCTTCAGATCAACTCTACTAACTCTTGGGTCATTGACCTAGAAGAAACTAGACTTGCCAGGTTCACCAGTACTCCTAGTGTTCCTCCCAGAACCAGGATAACTAGGAATGAGTCTTTCAGACCCAGTCCTACTGCGGAAATGGAGCAGGCTTTGAAGCTACTTCCTCCCATCACTGAATGGACTAAATTTTCCGGAGAAGGAGAATGCAACCATGTCAGTTTCATTAAGTTTATTGACTATACTCTTTTTTCCTACAAGCTCCCTGATGCAATAGCTGTGGTAAGATTTCCCAAATTGTTTGAAGGAGTAGCTCTGGATTGGTTTATCAATTAAAGAGAAGAAGTTGGATCTTTATCCTGGAATTCATGGAAAGAATTGATCAAAGTACAGTTTGGTACCAGGATTTGGAAAGAAAAATGATGAAAACTTTTGAAACTTCCCAGTTTGATCCATCAAAGGAAAAACCTCATAATTGGTTCTTAGACCAGAAAAAGAGGTTGGACTGTTTTTATCCTTATGCGGACAAAGAAGAAGTCAATCAAATACTCCTCAACTTATGTCCCGGACAAATCAACCACATTGTAAGGTGTAGAATGCCTATGGATTCAGATCTTTCCACCTTAATAGGTTTATTGGAAGAAGCTATTGATATGAATGGTCTTGATAAAAGGGTCAATAGACCTCCAAGGGAACAAAATACTACAAACAGGGAAGAATATACTGCTAAAACTAAGGAATAACCTGCTACTAATCCATCTACTTTGGAATTCAAGAAGACTCCAGAATCAAAGGAGAAAGTATTTTGGAACTGTAACCAAACAGGACAAGTAAAACCTAATTTTCCTCTACCTAGGAAAAGTATTAATCTTATTGAAGGAGAAGATTGTGACAATTCTGACCCTTACCTTGATGATACTGACGTATCACTCTCTGATTATGATCTAATAATCACTAACCCTATCTGTCAGCCCGCTACTTAGCACAGAGCAACCTGACAAAGCAACAACAATAATAATATTAACAAAATTAAAAGGAACAAAGATAAATGAATAAATAAAATTATTATAAAATAAAGGAGCAGAAAATCCATGAACATTGATGCAGAAATTTATTCCCCACCTAAAATAAGGTAGGGTCACTCACTGACCCCACCCTTGAATTCTTACTCCTTATATTTTTTAATTAATTTAA